>JAYESA010000004.1:78765372-79382872 GCA_036927795.1 Iris macrosiphon | reverse complement strand
ACTTATCTACGTGTCTGTGTCAAAATGTGACATGCTCAAACTCCCGTGTCGGAAGAAAATACCCAAATCAACCTGTATCACCAAATTATCGGGATACGACCTATACTATCCAATTATGGATATGACATTAGTCACACACAATCAAACATATGTCAATTTGGTCTAATTGACCTATTGACAAACACAAGATGTGCCAATCTCAGAATTCTTTCAAAATTGACACAAAATACCACATAACTTTCTCCATAGGCCTTCTATGAACCTAATTCCAATTTCTATGGGTAGACTTAGTACATAGGAGAGTTTCTAATAATTAAATTATAGATTTAGAGTCTAATTAGAGAAGGAAAATGTATTGTACCTATTGGGAGATAGATTTCTAATAAAATCTTTAAATTGAGTGTCAAGAGCCTCCAACTTGTAGATCATTGCTTCCTCCTTATAGATCCTTGCTTCCTTCTTATAGATCCTTATTCTAATAGCCTCCAATGATGAATAGGAAAGAAATTGGAAAGAAATTTGGGTAGAAATTGGTGTAGAAATAAAGAAATTTGGAAGAGAGAAATTCTAGATCTAGATTTGGAATAAAAATGAAGAGAGAGTCTCTCCCGACTCCAATAGGTGGCCAGCCTCTATCCCTCCTCCAAGCTACTATGAAATGTCCACAATACCCCTTGGTGCTTGTCATGAAGGAATTAATTAAGGAAAAAATATTCTAGTCTAATTGGTTTAACTAATTAATTTATCCTCCTAATGAATGTGCTAAGTATTGGGCTCACTTCTAACTAGAATTAAATGTTGGTCTATGAACCTAATCTAAACTAGTTGGTCTACTAAAACAAGTCTAAAAAAATCTAACATCTAACAATAAATAAATAATAAAATATATAATATTTACCTCATGCACAATATTTAATATTATATTCTAAAATAAATACATATGCCAAATTACTAAACTACTCCTAGCTGAAAAAGTGAGGGTGACAATCCTACCCACCTTAGAAAAATTTTATCCTCGAAATAAGGAAGAAACTAACTACCAAAAGCCTTAATACAAGCAAGAAAGAATTATACCTCACGGCTCAAATAGATAAGGATATCGCTCGTGCATCTCGACCTCTCGCTCCTAGGTACTCTCTCTTGGCGAGTAATGCCTCCATGCGACATGTACCAAAGGAATGGTCTGGTTCCTCAGCACCTTCTCTCTTCGAACCCGAATCTCCACTGGCTGCTCTGGATAGCTAAGAGTAGGGCCCACCTCGATCTCCGAGTGATCTAGCACGTGACTAGGATCCGCCATGTACCGTCTTAACTGTGACATGTAGAACACGTTATGCACTTCCACCAATGCATGTGGCAAGTTTAGTCTGTAAGCAAGTGTACCGACCCTCTCGAGTATATTGAGAGGTCTGATGAATTGTGGACTAAGCTTTCCGCCTCCACCAAAATGAATCGTGCCTCGTGTCGGAAAAATCCTCAAGAAAACTAGATTGCCAACCTAGCACGAAACACAACTTTAGCACTCTAACAAAAACAAACAATCACAAGCAATACAAACAAAATCTATACCTCAAACTCTAATGGTCTCCAATGGCTATCGGCCCAATGCCACTGTCTTTCTTGTGCCACTCGAAGTCTATCTCTAATGAGCTTCACCTTCTCAGCTGCATCCATGACTATCTCTGGTCCCAATAAGGCTCTCTATCCAACATCGTCCCATGATAATGGAGTGCGGTATCTATGTCCATATAATGTATCAAATGGTGACATCTCGATACTGGCCTGGTAGCTGTTATTGTAAAAAAATTCTACCAAGTGAAGATGATCCTCCCAAGAGCCTCCAAAATCTAAAACACAGGTGCGTAGCATATCCTCGAGAGTCTAGATAGTCCTCTCTGACTGTCCATCTGTCTGAGGGTGATATACGGTACTAATCTTGAGTTGTATGCCCAAGCTAGCCTACAAACTCCTTTAGAAGTGGGACGTGAAGCGACTTTCCCGATCCGAGACTACGCTTACAAAAACTCCATGTAATCTGACTATCTGACGCACATACATCTCCGCGAGCTTCTCCCTAGACGTACCCATTTTGAATGGCAGAAAGCTGGATAATTTGGTCAACCTGTCTACGATGACCCAAATTGCATCTTTACCTCATGAAGAACACAGAATCCCTGAAACAAAGTCTATCATCACATGCTCTTATTTCAACTCTGGAATTGGTAAAGGATGAAGCAATCCACCTGGCCTCTGTCTCTCTGCCTTTACCTGCTAGCATACCAAGCATCTGGATACGAAGCTAGCCACTTTTCGTTTTATACCATACCATCAAACGTGCTCTATCATGTCCCTATACATCTTGTTGGCACCTGGATTCATAGAGTACTGAGATCGATGCGCCTCCTAAAGAATCTTCTCGCACAATGCTCCACTTGGCATACATAATCTGGTACCATGCCTCAATAATCTATCATCTAAAATGCTGAAGTCCTCTGTCAATCCTATCAGGACCTGTACTTTGATGCTCCTCCAAGACTCATCCTTGAACTGTGCAGCTCTGATCCGGTCCATCAACTTTGACTGTACCTGAAGTCTCCACAGCTGTGATGCGATTCTAGGAACTAATACCTTAATGCCCGAGCTATCAATATCGGCCAATAAATGTCTGTCTCTTATCAAATACATAGCCACTGGATACCTTCTCAAGGCATCCGCGACTACGTTGGCTTTCCCTGGATGGTACTACAATGTAATATCGAAGTCCTTCATCAACTCCAACCACCGTCGCTGCCTCATGTTGAGCTTTTTTGTGTAAACACATATTTTAAGCTCTTGTAATCTGTAAAGATCTCTACCCGCTCTCCATACAAGTAGTGCTACCACAGTTTAAGAGCAAAGATAACTACTGCCAACTCCAAGTCAAGGGTAGGGTAAATCTTCTTATGTTGGCGTAATTGCCTGGAAGCATAGACAATCACCTTCCCGTTCTGTTGTAACGCATAACCCAAATCCTTACCCAATGCATCACTATATATAGAAAATCCTTCTGCCCCTGATGGCAATGCCAATATTAGAGATGTAGTTAACCTCTTCTTTATCTCCTCAAAAGTTGCCTGACAATCCTCAGTCCAAACAAACTCCACGTCCTTCCTGGTTAGTTTAGTCATTAGCTCCATAATCCTGGAAAAATCCTGAATAAACCTCCGATAATAGTCTGCCAGTCCAAGAAAATTCATGATCTCCGCTACTGAACTCGGGGTAGACCATGACTCAACTGCTGAAATTTTCTTCCGGTCTACTGAGACCTCGTCTCCTGTAATCATATACCTGAGGAATTCAACTTTATCAAGGAAGAACTCATACTTCAAAAGCTTGCCATATAGCTTCTTCTTCCTAAGGGTCTCTAGAACTATCCTCAGGTGCTTCTCATGCTCCTTCGGGGTCTTCAAATAAATCAATATATCATCAATGAATACTACCACAAACTGATCCAAGTACTGATAAAATACATTATTCACCAAGTTCATGAATAACGTCGGGGCATTGGTCAACCCAAACGACATTACCATAAACTCAAACTGCCCATACCGAGTCCTGAAAGCTATATTCAGAATATCTTTCTTTTTTACTTTTATCTGGTGGTACCCCGACCTAAAGTCTATCTTTCATAATACCTTCGCTTCGCTCAACTGATCAAATAAATCATCAATCCGCGGCAACGGGTAGGTGTTCTTGATAGTGAGGTTGTTGAGTGCCATATAGTCGATACTCATACGTACCGACCCATCCTTCTTTGGTACATATAATATCGGAGCACCCCACGATGATGTACTAGAGCGGATGAAGCCCTTGTCCTGTAACTCGTCCACCTACTTCTTTAACTCCGCCAGTTAGCTGTTGTTTACCCTATAGATGTGTTGTGATATTGGCTCTACGCTTGGCACCAGGTCTATAGAGAACTCCATATCTCTGTTTTGTGGCAACCCTAACTACTACTCCAGAAAGACGTCTATATACTCTGCAATCAATAGATGTGGCAGCTACTGCTCTTCTACCAAAGCTCCACAAAAGCCTTCTTCGCTCTGCTCTGCTGCTCCTCTAACGAACTCAAACTCTGGCTCTCCTGGTGTCTGTAACAAAACTCTGCCTCATCGACAAAAGATACTAGTATTGTACCTACTCAACCAATCTATCCCGAGTACTATATTGCAGATCAAAAGTGGCATTATGAGTAGACATACGCTCAACTCTCGGCCTTCCAAAAAAACTTTTCGGTCCTTGCAGACATCACTAACCAAGATAATGCCACCCCCGGTCGTGATCTTGCAAGTCCTCGCCAACGATTCAGTCTCAAGGTGATATTTCAGAGCAAAAGATACAGATACAAAACTATGTAAAGTACTAGAATCAAATAAAGCATAAGTTGAAAAAGAATCAAGATAGACTGAACTTGAGATAACATTACCGACTGGCTCCTCCTCATTGACGGTCAAGGTGAAAGGTCGCCCCTATCGCTGGGTACCTCTCTGCTGGTGTTGGTGCTGAGCGAACTACTATTGTTGTGGTGGTAGGGGAGGTCCTTTCTGCTGTCCCGTTGGTGGTCTCGTGAGTGCTCTCTGTTCCTGAGCTCTACCATGAGCTGGACGAGCTAGAGCTTTAGGACAAGCCCCCAATTAATGGTCTCTTGATCCACAAAATAAGTACTGGTCCAATCTCATCCTGTACGCATCCCATCTATGTCCTTGCTTCTTACAGAATGTGCAAGGAATAGTTTTTCTCTGGATCTGGTGCATCTGTTGTGCCGGTGCTCTAACTAGTCTATGATACTGCTGCCTCGGCTACTGGAAGTGCCTCTGGTGCAGCTGCTGAAAATGAGGCCTCTTCATTGGACCCGTATTGGTACTGGATCCATCTATGTCTCTCGGCCTCTTATAGCTAAGCTCTAGATCATCCTCTGCCCACTGTCATGCCCCAATATTCTGCAAGCTCAATCATCCCCGCTAAACGTGAATTACCATGTTGCAGTGCTGCCACAGGACAATCGTTCTCATCGGAACGTGATGCCGTACTAGCCTGGAGTTGCGCTCGCACAAGGCGATGTTGTCAAACATCAAAGTTATCATCGAAATGACCAAGTTACAATAAAAGTCAAGTATTGTATACTAAGCACACATCAGAGTATACGTAGCGAAGCTCTCAATAGTGTCAAAATGAAATGCCACAAAGGAGAATGCCATAAAGGCTAATGCAATACTCTTGCTCTTTCTCTAGTCCACAAAGGTACTTACCGTTCATACATTATGTCCCGTATATCCAAGTAGCGCCACTACACCTGCATACCTGAATTAATGCCCACAAACGTGGGTCAGTACACAGCCGTACTGGTGAGCGGGGTAACCCACTCGTCTAAGCCGACACTAAGTAGAAATAGTGAATGCAAACAGTTATATGGTGATCTTTCTAGTTGAATCCTAGATTCATTTCATAGCATAGGTATGACATATTAAGGAAAACTGTAAAGCAGGTTAAGCATACAAGCATTCAACTCAAGCCAATATACAAGCAGTTATATATCCAACTCAAAAGAAAACTAGCATGCAACCGTCCTACTCAAACCCAAGAAACGCGAGAACCTATCGAACCACCATCCAAGCCTCAATATCCATCCTTTGATATGCACACTCTTGCCGAGGCAAGGTGGATACCGCCTATACAAAAAGCATAAACCAATACAAAGTAAAGAAAACCAACTCTTATCTATATGAAGTCGCTGGCTAAGCCATAAAGGACTGATCAACTACAGTTCTACTCGAAACAGCGCTGACTAGCTAGCCCGCCTGAATCGTATTGAACCGCCGACATCGTGCCCAAGGCACATTACCAATTTGCTTCCTCCATGGCCGAACGGTCCCGGTGCCCCGGAGCCTTCCCGTTCGAGGAAACCAAACCCTGTGCAACACAGGTTATCTATGACCGATGCAAACTCCAAGTAGGTATGATGAGAGAATCGAGCATTCTAGCCCCACCAAACTATCTAGTCTCAATCCAACCAACTATCCATAACCACTCTCCAACTAATATCCCAAGGCACCATCTCAAGTTATCCCCATAGACACTATGCCGCTTCTCGATGCAGTATTCCAATTAGTGCAATACCCCTCGCTCAGAATAATCCCGTGGCACAATGCCCTTGCCGATGCAGTTGTTCGGTTTTGAACCATAACTGTAAGCTTTGCATGACAAAGTGCCCAAGTGATACTCGTGGACGAATGTACGCTCGCTCGCTCGCCCGAATTACCTGATGTTCCAACCAAGATGTATAATTCCAACTGTTTCTCCAACTGCCCCAAATATAATTCAACTCTTGTTCCAACTATCCAACGCAAAAACCAACTCAAGCCACAAATCTATCCAAGCAAACGATGTACACTCTATGCATGCCACAGTGTAATGATTCCCAAGTTCCAGTCCAAGTGTTCAAGCCTTTACGTGTGTTCCATATTATTAGGCATGAAGGAATAGAGGGGAAGGGACAGAGCCCACTCACCAAGTCTGATTCCGTTAAGTATCCTGTCCTGCCGATACGGCCGATCCCTTGAACCCGTGGTCTAATGCAGAGCACGATCTACTCAATTGGCATGACCGTGCGAGCAGGCCGTGCTCTCCAAATCATTCGACCGATCAGACTAAGGAAGACGGCATTATTGCTCCAATCTTGCTATCCCAGTACTGCTCTGAACGAACATCCGATTCCATCGAACTCCGTTAGCAATCTGTACATGAAACCAACTCAATCAATACTTGTTCCCAAATCTAACAAATAAAAAATATAACCAGCTATTGTCTCATTCGATCTGACCCAACATAATATACCGTGCGGTTGCGGGGCGTTATATAATATACCACTTAAAATCAAGTTTGTCCTCGAACCATACTAGTATCCATCCTCACTAGCATGCCTCTTGCCCAATTCATAACTGTACTCCATGCAACTCATATTCTCTAGATCCATACTCAGCATCTCGCTTGTGCTGAACGCTCGCACAAATTCCATATTCCTACATCCTCCTTGCAGCTCAATACGAATTCCTTATATCGCTTAGTTTTGGATCATATACATATTTAAGGTGTCCCTGAAATACATATATTTCAGCCGAGCTTAGCGATAGCGAATTTGGACAAGTTATAAGGGTATCTTTATGTCCGAGGCATTCATTCACTTTACTTCCAATTGAACCAATCATGACTTTCATTCAAATATATTTGCACAAGCAGTATCCTCATGTATGATAATTTTCCACCAATGATCTTCCCACCTGACTCAAATTAATTCGTGTTCCAACTCAATCCATCAAACTATTTCTGAATCTACACTAGCACCGTCCAAACTCAACCAATCAAAACTCTAGAATAATTCCAAATTGTACCATGTTTTGGAAGCACCGTCTCCAAAATTTATCTCATGCTCTGAACGATCGTCACAACTGATACTACCCCAGCTAGGCGACTTACCCAAATATCAAACTTTGCTCTTAGATCAGGTCAGCCCAACATCTCTTCCTCAATCACAATACCTCACTGGGTGAACATCTATATTGATATTCATGTGATCCACGAAGATTTTGCCGCCACGCCATAGGGTTAGTGTCACCACGATTTCAATGTTGACACACTCGCCACAATTCTTAGGTTGCACATGGAATAGTTCTTCGCACTGCTTCCACTGCTTCGAAGCACAGGATATCAACTGCATCTTCTGTACGAGCATGTATCCCAGACTAAGTTTCTATGCATCTTGTAGATCTGAGGCACATCTGTCCCTTCCAGTATTGTAATAATTTGATCTGAACAAGCCGTTGCTTTAACTTCACAAGCTAGTTTCCCAGTCGTTAATTCATATGAATGATATTCCCTTTCGGGGCACGACGAGTCAGAGGCGATGTCATCTTCAAAAATCTGTGACTCTGAATCTTATCAGTTGACTTAGGCCATTCCCACCATCGCTTCGAACTTCTGGCTACGTCTTCAGCTGAAGGCTATCCCAAGGATCTCTCAAATCTATCACTCAGTCACTAAGGCCAATCTCCAACACACAGTACTCACATTTTCCTTAGACACATTCCCAAATGCGCCGCCGCAAGGGTCGTTCTATGGGTCTGCAATTTTTATCTCTGATTTGGCGGTCAAGTCACTAGGGTCAGCTGTCCCGAAGCTACGCTCGATAATTGTAAGAAATCACGATAGACAGTTACTACGAACCATGTTATATCTCATCTGTAAATCCGAGTCATAATCCAACTATCCATCCGAACGAACTTCCAAATCCAAGCACTTCATACACTACCTCTGAGGATCTGTCAACCAAATGCCGCTTAACCACTTAGAGTCTTACTATCTATCCAAGCCACAATTCGAGAACTGCACTCGTTGAAAGCATCTTCCATCAATCTGTTGTTCTGCCCTGAATCCATTAAAAATTTTGAACTACCATGTTCGACTTATCATATTACCACTTGCAATGATTTCCGAAACCAAAGACTTGCTCCAAATTCTTATCCGTTTGCCATGTTTCACAGTGCATGTCCAACTTGCTTGAACAACACAGTGATTTGCTCCAACGTTGCTCGCTCGTTTAGCTATCTTCAAAAATCTATCTGACATAATCCTAACTCTCATTTCATTCCTTATCCCGTCTTAATTTTCTCTATGTTCCGATTAGTCTACACACTCTCAATGACTCGTGCACGGTTCCAACATAAATCTTAAATCTATATTGCCTTTACTTGTTGCCTCAATCCGCCTCAGTACTGCAAGTGTTAACTTGCAATCTGACTTAACATCAACTAGACTTGACTCATGCCCGTCTATGTCTTCCGAAGAATCCGTCTACCATCGTTGCACCATTTTGCCATATTTTACTTCCGCTAAACCACGAGTCCAACTTCTCAACCGCCAATATCCAAAATTCTTCAAGTCCATACAAATCCATCCCATTGCTCCTCCAAACTAGATCGTATTTTATTACTCAACCAACAGCTCCAAATGTGTTTCCAAAATTCGTAGTCCGTGCTCGCTATCCTTTGATTCACCGATCGCTCGATCAAGCGTATCCCTGTTGTTCATTTCCTTATGCTCAACTCTCTCTTTGTATCCATGAATACTCTACCGAACTTCAAAATCGTGCAAGCGAACTCTGATATTCGGCTTTTTATCTGATCGATCTCAACTTATTTCCAATACTTGGTCTTCTTCAATCTTTTAAATTTCTAAACACTCTTTCCATTGCTTGTTTCGATCTCATTCATCTCTCAAGTCCAACGATACTTCCATTTGTACAAGTCCGTTCTCGATTGCTCAACTCAACATTCGCTTGCTCCATTTTTTATTCTTCCTAACTCAGCCGATGTGCACCAACCAACTTGTATTTCTGTTACCCGTGTCCGTTGTGGCAATTCCATTCATGTATACCCAAAATATTCTAATGCTTTTACTCACTATGTAGTATACCATATACCACTCCGAATCAAGTTACTACTCGCATCATAATTCCTTTGCACTAATCCAATATCCATTCACACCATCTATTATTCGTGAATCCTGCCATCTCCAACTCAAGTCTGACACAAAACTTAGCCAATGTATGAACCATCTAACTCTTATGTCAAATCTTGATATGCAACTTGTGCTATGTTTCATTCTCAATACTTCCAGCTATTCTCAAACCGTCCAATATTTTTGCTACACGAGCAACTCGTGCAACGAGCCCTTCCAAGTAATCTAACCCAATACCCGACTGTTCCTCATATTTGCTGTACGAGCAACTCGTGCAACGCTATCCTAACATCCCCAAGCCAATTCAAAGTTGCTCAGCTAATGCTCTATGTGATGTACCCAGCCAAAAATCAAACTCCATCTAATACATTTGCTACACGAGCAACTCATGCAACAATCCATTCTTATCCGATGCTTCTACTCATAATATGCCATATAACCAATCGCGTCTGCCAACCAACTGATCCACTGATGCAATTAGAAACTCCCCGAGCGACAAGCCAAGCCAACACAACGACATCTCTCAACTTGCTGCATAAATGCAACAACGCCCAACAATGCTAAGCGATCTACCGAAAACCAATGAAAGCAACACAACAAAAAATAACATGCAGCCACAACCAGCAATATATAGACTTATTGCATAAAACATCAAATGGGGCACCGAGTAGAGCCAAGAGCTAAACGACATACGAAAGCTATTTAGAGTTTGTGATAAAGCGAAGGACCAAGTCTGAGAAAATGAACCGGGCGCTCTGATACTATTATGTCACGGCCCAATCTCCCGTAAGCTCAATCGTCCCCGCTGAACGTGAATCACCATATTGCAATACTCCGGCATGACAATCGTTCTCATCGGGACGTGATGCTGTACGAGCCTGGAGTTGCGTTCGTACGATGATATTATCAAACATCAAAGATATCATCAAAATGACCAAGTTGCAACAAAAGTCAAGTATTGTGTACCAAGCACACATCAGAGTATACGCAGCGAAGCTCTCGATAGGGTCCAAATAAAATGCCATAAAGGAGAATGCCACAAAGGCTAATGCAATACTCTTGCTCTTTCTCTAGCCCACAAAGGTACTTACCGTTCATACATTATGTCCCGTATATCCAAGCAGCGCTACTACACCTGCGTACCGGAAATAATGTGTAAACCCCCTCAACCAATTTAGGGATTTATTTGAAATAAATAAATTTATAATAAACTAGAGAATAGGGATAATCGAATTTAATTAGGATTTTGTGCAAACAACTATATGTCTTATTACACCGCACCATTGCTACGAGGTTGGAAAGCCACACTAGCAAATACCTTCGACCCAATGACACGAACATCGTTTAGATATGCCAGACTACCCCTCGGACCTTTGTGCAGAAATAAATGCTCGTTGTTGCGTCTCAACTTAGCTACGCCATATTCCTTAGAGAGCACCTTGCAATTATTAAATTAATTAAACTCGAAATCAAATCCACTCCAGCTAGGCCTGACCAAACCAGACCCTTGGACCCTGGCCGGCCCAACCCCAAGACCAAGCCCGAATGTTATTCCCTATATATAAGTACTCAACTTCCTCCATGTAAACCCAAAACTAAACAACCCCTCATAAACCCAAACCCTAGCCGCATACTCCCCTCTCCCCTACGCCAACCATCATCATCACTGACCCATCACTATCACCGGAGCCACATATTTCTCCCCCGACCCGCTGTCACCGCCGGCCCGCTGCCATCTCACCGACCCGCTGTCACCGCCGACCCGCTGCCATCCCACCGCTGCCGCTGTTCCTTCAGCCGACGCAGCCGCACGCTGAGCGACGAGCCACCGCGGAGCCAACCCGACCCCCACGCGCTGCTGCCGCTGCCACGCCTGCTGCTGTCGCCACCGCTGCTGCCTTGCTAGTTGTCGCCGGACGGAGCCCTTACACGCCGGAGCAATAACCGCGGACAAGCCAGGCCTCACTCGACCCCGACCAGGTAACGAGCGTCGATCATTGGTTAACCTCATTATGCCATTGTGTCGTATCATTGCATGGATACGAGTTAACAATTAAAAACCCTAATTTTGGTTATGTAAAGGATTAATCATAATGCTTAGATGACTAATAGATGGTAATTAATAACTCAGTAATTATCCTCATAACTGAAATAGTTATAAATGACTGGTAAAACCATCTATAACAACTTGGACGAACCAGGTGTACTGAACATGGATAGGTAAGGACCAGGAATGGTACTAGACGTAATATAATTTTCGTAAAACCATAAATTAGAACTAATGTCTTGAGGCACACGATCGATGACAGAACACGTGTACACCCTAGCTACGTGTACACACGGTGCTGTATTCGATTAATCGTGAACTTGAGACAGACCCTCAAGAGCAACGTAGTGTCAGTACACTGGGTCTTATTGTCTGATATAGAATTCTATATTATATTGTGTGCCAGGATCATCGGATCAGACATGAGACATCGCTGGAGCAGGCTTCTGGCATTCACAGCTTCCGGATACAGGCAAGATACCTTGCTATATTTATTGTCTAAATTAAATATGCATCTGTTGTATTGTGTTCTCGTTGCTTGTAACTTATACAACTGTGCGCATCCGAGTTGTCTCGGGTGCATTCGACGGGTATGTCGATGATTAGTTATATATGGACTTAGATCTTAGCAGACTCAACCCATTGGACGATATTCTGTTATTGTCTGAGACCTGACACCTTACACGTTCACTGAGACATATTCATATTGGGACGTGGGTTTGCGTATTCGACTAGCTATCGTTGCGTACATCCTACCTCACGGTTAGCATGTAGTCAGGATATAAATTAGAGACTTGGCATATAGATGCATGGTATGTACGTCGAGTAGTCGACTTGTGTATCTACATTGGGCGGGGAGGACAGCTAGGAGGCGTATGGGATACACCCATTGGAACCGTAGTTCGGAGGAACCTCGGGTCCAATGATTTTCCCTTTACACTGATGCCACGTTCTTCGGAGCAATATGGACGATATACTGTACAGATGCCATTCTCTTCGGAGTATGGACGCTATGCCTACGCCTACTCATACGCATCAGAGTTGGCCTCACATTGCATTCACTTAGATGGCTAGTACACCCTTATTGTATTTATTTTATTCAGTATTCATATATGGCATGTTGTTTTCTTGTATCTTGTTACGTCCCTCTGAGGACCTGGTATCTTTCCAGATTTAGACGAGGCTTACTACCCCACCATATACGGCCCAGGATAGGAGACGAGATTTGCTACAGCTGAGGAGTTGGAGGTGCAGCCGTCAGAGTTCCCGTGATCAGTTGGTAGGCCATTAGCCTAGATGGAGGGCAGCATTATCTTCTCAGCTGATGCCTTAGTTATTATCTTTTATATCTTCTTTCAGTACTTTATTTCGTCATAGTAGTGGGTTTGTTCCCACCAGACATTACTGGTTGTACTATGATATCTTGAGACTGGTATTTATCAACCAGCAGTTTATTTAGTATTTTTTTGCTCTTTATATTATGGATGAGATTAGATTACCTGTATTTGACTGATATTGGACATGTTAGTATTCTAGAACAGCTTAGCACTCTTCGGAGATCCATTAAATTGGGATATCCTCGGTGACGTGTCAGCTGGCTATTATCACGTGGCCTGATTCCATACATTTTGGGACAGGGGCGTGACATAGTTTTAGTGGTGGCCCATGCAGGTCAACTTTTCGCTTGGGGTATGGTAACATGCCCAGCGAGCCTGCAATAGGATAGGAATTATAGGTCTCATCCACTTTTGATTTGTCCTTGAACTCCCTTTTTGTACTGCCTCTAAATATCTGCATCCTGTTTGTTTGTTCACGTACTCTTTTAATAAAGCTCTATTCCTTGCAGCAAGATGAATTTGCGCAGTGGACGAGGAGCACCCCGTACCGCGATGCCAGATAACACCACTCAAGGAGATGAGGTACCCCAAGAGCAACACCTGCTGCAAACCCCGCTGATACATTGGCACGAGACATCGCAGGGCCATCCTACACCGCAGCCTGAGGGACAGACTTCCCAGACGATTCCTACGCAGCATTGCGAGGGCCAGACTTCAGGACCTACACCGATGCCGCAGACGGAGAGGCCGACATCTGAGGAGACGCCTACTGCACAACCAGAGATTCTATTACCACCACCTCCACCTTATCCACCCCAGATGCCACAGCTAGATGGCCAGCCACAGATGCTTCAGTTCTTCCAGGCAATGATGCAAGCACAGTGGCAGCAGACCGAGACATTGCGACAGAGCCTGATGGCAGTACTAGAGAGGACACCTGTCACAACACCAGTACCAGCACCTCCACCAGTCCCGACAGGTGGCACTGTTAGATGGTTTCGACAGATGGGACCAGATACCTTCACAGGTAATGAGACTGCAGAATAGATCTCCTATTGGATCGCCAACACGGAGATGCTATTAGAGGCTTCACAACTACCTCCAGACCTTTGGATGACCGCAGTGAGGGCCCAACTAAAAGGCAACGCCCATTACTGGTGGGATTCCATTGAGCGCAGTGTAGGGAAGAACCAGACTTGGGAACAGTTCTTGGAATACTTTAATGCAAAGTATTTTCCAGCAACAGTCAGAAATGCCCTATACTCCCAGTTCCTACATCTAGAACAGGGAAATATGACTGTTGATGCCTATGACGCAGAGTTTAGCCGCCTTAGCAGGTTTGGAGCCGTCCTAATACCCAATGATCTAGAGAAGGCTCAGAGATTCCATCACGGCCTCAATTTCAAGCTACAGAGATATACCACCTTACAGGCGAGGATTTCTTACGAGGAGGTCCTAGCAGAGGCGAGAATCCAGGAGGCCATTGTCAGAAGATCTAGACGTTCCAGTACGACCGTGCTAACTAGAGTCCAGCCCGGAGCAGGAGGACCCATCCGTTGTCCCGGAGCACAGACACAACAGAGAGCAGCACCATATCCGCACCAGGAACTTTCGACTTGCCACTTCTGTGGTAAGAGAGGTCACTTCGAGAAAGACTGCCGAAAGAGACTTAGAACATGCATGATTTGTGGAGCGAGCCAGCACCTTGCCAGAGATTGTCCACAACGCCGAGAGACAGCCCCACAGGCCGGACAAAGACCAGCAGCACCAGTCCCGAGGATACTACCCCCACCAGGAGGCCAGCGTCCACCAGCACCCGAAGAATTCCAGAGAGGACCACCCTTGCCCCCACAGCAGGCACAATTTAATCGGGCCCGACAGCAGGAAGGAGGACAGAGACAGGGACAGGCCTTTGCATTAGCAGCTACTGAGGAGGAAACAGAAGGAGAAGCAATCACAGGTACCATTTTAGTCGCATCCTTACCTGCTACAGCATTGTTTGATTCTGGTGCTACATTATCATTTATATCTAGTAGATTCGTAGCAATGCATAGAGTAGCGACTTTCCCCTTATCTAAGAGTTGGAAGATACTTACCGGAGGAGGTATCGTGCCAGTTACCAGCACTATTAGAACTTGCTCGGTAGTCGTATGTGGTAGAGAGATGAGAGCGCGATTCTTGGTATTGCCTATGCCGTACTTTGATGTTGTGTTAGGCATGGACTGGTTAGGCCAGTATAACGCCGTACTGAACTACCGGAAAGGTAGCGTCACTTTTAGACCACCAGATCAACCGGAGTTCGAGTACATACGAGGGACCGTCGAACAAGGAGTAAGACAGGCAGCTGGAACTTGTATGGCTATGGAGCTTGTACCCCCGCCAATAGTTACAGAATTCGAGGATGTTTTTCCGGACGAATTGCCAGGCTTACCCCCGGATAGAGACGTGGAGTTCACCATTGAGCTAGTACCAGGAGCAGCACCGGTATCTTCTAATGTGTACCGATTGGCGAAGAAGGAGTTAGATGAGCTGAAGCTACAATTGGAGGAGTTTCAGGAAAAAGGGTTTATCCGCCCTAGTGCATCACCATGGGGAGCACCCGTATTGTTTGTGCCTAAAAAGGATGGAACCGTACGTATGTGTATTGATTACAGAGCCCTTAATGCTTTGACTATCAAGAACAAGTATCCCCTGCCACGGATTGACGATTTATTCGACCAGTTGACAGGAGCAGTGGTGTTCACCAAGATCGACTTGAGATCGGGTTATCATCAAGTGAAGGTGCGAAGAGAAGACATTCAGAAGACAGCATTCAGGACTCGTTATGGTCACTACGAGTTCTTAGTGATGCCGTTTGGACTGACGAATGTGCCAGCTGTATTTATGAACTTGATGAATAGAGTATTCCACCAATACTTAGACCGGTTCGTGGTAGTCTTCATCGACGACATTTTGGTGTATTCGAAGAGCCACGAAGAGCACGAAGAACACTTGAGGCTAGTGTTAGAGACACTGAGGAGAGAGAGACTTTATGCCAAGCTGAGCAAGTGTGAGTTTCTCCTAGATCGTGTCGCCTTCCTTGGATACGTCATCTCAGGAGACGGTATCTCAGTAGATCCGGCAAAGATTTCATCGGTAGAGACATGGCCAACCCCTACCAATGTCTCAAAAGTGAGAAGTTTTCTAGGACTTGCCGGATATTACCGGAGGTTCGTAGAGAACTTCGCGAAGATTGTAGAGCCAATGACCCGTTTGACCCGTAAGGAGCAGGAGTTCACTTGGACAGAAGAGTGCCAGAAGGCATTCGAGGAGCTGAAGAAGCGCTTGACTACATCACCCATCTTGACCATACCTTCTGGACCCGGAGGATTCATAATCTACAGTGATGCATCCAGAAAAGGATTAGGATGCGTCTTGATGCAGCATGGGAAGGTTGTAGCTTATGCTTCAAGACAGTTGAGGACACATGAGAAGAACTATCCCACCCACGACTTGGAGCTTGCAGCAGTGATCTTTGCTTTAAAGCTTTGGAGGCATTACCTATATGGAGAAAGAGTGGAGATATTTACTGATCATAAGAGCCTAAAATATGTCTACACTCAGAAGGACCTTAATCAGAGGCAGAGACGTTGGCTCGAGGTAATGACAGACTTCGAAATTGAGCTACAGTACCACCCGGGAAAGGCTAACGTAGTAGCAGACGCACTGAGCAGAAGACCTATGGCATTCTTCTTGATTACCCAACAACATCTGTTGAGAGATCTAGAACAGATGGGTATAGAGGTTGTCATACCTGGAATAGACGGACAGTTGTCGAGTCTCCAATTACAATCAACACTAGTAGAGAGAATCAAGGCTGCTTTGCCGACAGATGCCAGATTTCAGAGGCTCAGACAGAGGACAGAGGCTGGATTACAAACAGGACTACGGATACATGAAGACGGAACACTGAGATGCGAAGATCATCTCTATGTGCCAAACGGAGAACTTCGGCAGGAATTAATGACAGAGGCACATAGTTCCACCTATTCTATTCACCCAGGAGGCACGAAGATGTACAGAGATCTAAGACAGTACTACTGGTGGCACGGAATAAAGAGAGAGATAGCACGCTTCATGGCCAAGTGCCTGGTGTGCCAGCAAGTCAAGGCTGAGCACCAGAGATCTGCAGGATTGCTTCAACCACTTCCTATACCGGAGTAGAAATGGGAGCATATCACTATGGACTTTGTTACGGGCTTTCCGAGGAGTCCTAGTGGACAAAATGCAGTATGGGTAATCGTGGATAGACTCACAAAGTCCGCACACTTTCTACCCTTTAGAGTTGGACAATCGACAGAGGCTTTAGTAGATATGTATATGAGGGAGATCGTGCGCCTACATGGAGTGCCAGTTAGCATCGTGTCTGACAGGGATACGAGATTTACGTCTTACTTTTGGCGGAGTATACAAGAGAGTCTTGGTACTCGCCTAAAGTTTAGCACAGCGTATCACCCACAAACAGATGGCCAGTCAGAGCGCACCATTCAAACGCTAGAAGACATGTTAAGAGCGTGCATGCTGGACTTCGGAGGATCGTGGGAGGACCACTTACATTTGGTCGAGTTTTCCTACAATAACAGCTATCAAGCTAGCATTCAGATGGCTCCCTATGAAGCGTTGTATGGCAGAAAATGTCGTTCTCCAGTATGCTGGAGTGATATAGGCGAACGACAGATTCTCGGACTAGAGTTGGTTGTTCGGACGGTAGAGAAGGTAAAGAAGATCCAAGGACACCTTCGAGCAGCACAAGACCGACAGAAGCATTGGGCGAATGTGCATCGCCGACCCTTAGAGTTTCAGGTTGGAGATCACATATTCTTAAAGATCTCACCTGCACGAGGGACTATTAGATTCGGAGGCAGAGGAAAGCTGAGTCCGAGGTACATCGGACCCTTCGACATATTAGAACGCGTCGGAGAGGTTGCTTACAGATTAGCGTTACCGCAGACCTTGGAAGGGGTCCACGACGTCTTCCACGTATCTCAATTGAGGAGGTACATATCGGATCCTAGTCACGTGCTTGACCATTTCGAGATCACGGTCGGCCCGAGCCTATCATATGAAGAGGAGCCTGTGGAGATTCTAGACAGAAGTGAGAAAGTACTACGAGGGCAGACCATTCCACTAGTGCGTGTTGCATGGAGGCATCATGCACCGGGCGAATCGACTTGGGAACGCGAGGAGGACATTAGACAATGCTACCCCCACCTCTTCAAAGGACTAGGTACGTATTAGTACTTTACTTATTCATTTAGAAATTCTTGTCATGCGTATGTTTTAATTTCGAGGACGAAATGCTCTAAGGAGGGTAGATTGTAAACCCCCTCAACCAATTTAGAGATTTATTTAAAATAAATAAATTTATAATAAACTAGAGAATAGGGATAATCGAATTTAATTAGGATTTTGTGCAAACAACTATATGTCTTATTACACCGCACCATTGCTACGAGGTTGGAAAGCCACACTAGCAAATACCTTCGACCCAATGACACGAACATCTTTTAGATATGCCGGACTACCCCTCGGACCTTTGTGCAGAAATAAATGCTCGTTGTTGCGTCTCAACTTAGCTATGCCATATTCCTTAGAGAGCACCTTGTAATTATTAAATTAATTAAACTCGAAATCAAATCCACTCCAGCTAGGCCTGACCAAACCAGACCCTTGGACCCTGGCCGGCCCAACCCCAAGACCAAGCCCGAATGTCATTCCCTATATATAAGTACTCAACTTCCTCCATGTAAACCCAAAACTAAACAACCCCTCATAAACCCAAACCCTAGCCGCATACTCCCCTCTCCCCTACGCCAACCATCATCATCACCGACCCATCACCATCACCGGAGCCACATATTTCTCCCCCGACCCGCTGTCACCGCCGACCCGCTGCCATCTCACCGACCCGCTGTCACCGCCGACCCGCTGCCATCTTACCGACCCGCTGCCATCCCACCGCTGTCGCTGTTCCTTCAGCCGACGCAGCCGCACGCTGAGCGACGAGCCGCCGCGGAGCTAACCCGACCCTCGCGTGCTGCTGCTGCTGCCGCGCCTGCTGCTGTCGCCACCGCTGCTGCCTTTCTAGTTGTCGCCGGATGGAGCCCTTACACGCTGAAGCAATAACCGCGGACAAGCCAGGCCTCACTCGACCCCGACCAGGTAACGAGCGTCGATCATTGGTTAACCTCATTATGCCATTGTGTCGTATCATTGCATGGATACGAGTTAACAATTGAAAACCCTAATTTTGGTTATGTGAAGGATTAATCATAATGCTTAGATGACTAATAGATGGTAATTAATAACTCATTAATTGTCCTCATAACTGAAATGGTTATAAATGACTGGTAAAACCATCTATAACAACCTGGACGAACCAGGTGTACTGAACATGGATAGGTAAGGACCAGGAATGGTACTAGACGTAATATAATTTTCGTAAAACCATAAATTAGAACTAATGTCTTGAGGCACACGATCAATGACAGAACACGTGTACACCCTAGCTACGTGTACACACGGTGCTGTATTCGATTAACCGTGAACTTGAGACAGACCCTCAAGAGCAACGTAGTGTCAGTACACTGGGTCTTATTGTCTGATGTAGAATTCTATATTATATTGTGTGCCAGGATCATCGGATCAGACATGAGACATCGCCGGAGCAGGCTTCTGGCATTCACAGCTTCCGGATACAGGCAAGATACCTTGCTATATTTACTGTCTAAATTAAATATGCATCTGTTGTATTGTGTTCTCGTTGCTTGTAACTTATACAACTGTGCGCGTCCGAGTTGTCTCGGGTGCATTCGACGGGTATGTCGATGATTAGTTATATATGGACTTAGATCTTAGCAGACTCAACCCATTGGACGATATTCTGTTATTGTCTGAGACCTGACACCTTACACGTTCACTGAGACATATTCATATTGAGACGTGGGTTTGCGTATTCGACTAGCTATCGTTGCGTACATCCTACCTCACGGTTAGCATATAGTCAGGATATAAATTAGAGACTTGGCATATAGATGCATGGTATGTACGTCGAGTAGTCGACTTGTGTATCTACATTGGGCAGGGAGGACAGCTAGGAGGCGTATGGGATACACCCATTGGAACCGTAGTTCGGAGGAACCTCGGGTCCAATGATTTTTCCTTTACACTGATGCCACGTTCTTCGGAGCGATATGGACGATATACTGTACAGATGCCATTCTCTTCGAAGTATGGACGCTATACCTACGCCTACTCATACGCATCAGAGTTGGCCTCACATTGCATTTACTTAGATGGCTAGTACACCCTTATTGTATTTATTTTATTCAGTATTCATATATGGCATGTTGTTTTCTTGTATCTTGTTACGTCCCTCTGAGGACCTGGTACCTTTCCAGATTTAGACGAGGCTTACTACCCCACCATATACGGCCCAGGACAGGAGACGAGATTTGCTACAGCCGAGGAGTTGGAGGTGCAGCCGTCAGAGTTCCCGTGATCAGTTGGTAGGCCATTAGCCTAGATGGAGGGCAGCATTATCTTCTCAGTTGATGCCCTAGTTATTATCTTTTATATCTTCTTTCAGTACTTTATTTCGTCATAGTAGTGGGTTTGTTCCCACCAGACATCACTGGTTGTACTATGATATCTTGAGACTGGTATTTATCAACCAGCAGTTTATTTAGTATTTTTTTGCTCTTTATATTGTGGATGAGATTAGATTACCTGTATTTGACTGATATTGGACATGTTAGTATTCTAGGACAGCATAGCACTCTTCGGAGATCCATTAAATTGGGATATCCTCGGTGACGTGTCAGCTGGCTATTGTCACGTGGCCTGGTTCCATACATTTTGGGACAGGGGCGTGACATAATGCCCACAAATGTGGGTTAGTATACAACCGTACTGGTGAGCGGGGTAATCCACTCGTCTAAGTCGACACTAAGTAGAAATAGTGAATACAAACAGTTATATGGTGATCTTTCTAGTTGAATCCTATATTCATTTTATGGCATGGGTATGACATGTTAAGGAAAACTGTACAGTAGGTTAAGCATGCAAGCATTCAACTCAAGCCAATATACAAACAGTTATATATCCAACTCAAAAGAAAACTAGCATGCAACCGTCCTACTCAAACCTAAGCAATATGAGAAACTATCGAACCATCATCCAAGCCTCAATATCCATCCATTGATATGGACACTCTTGCCGAGGCAAGGTGGCCGCCGCCTACACGAAAAGCATAAACCAAACCAAAGTAAACCAAACCAAAGTAAACTAAACCAACTCTTATCTATATGAAGTCACTGGCCAAGCCATAAAAGATTGATCGACTGCAGTTCTACTCAAAACAGCGCTGAGTAGCTAGCCCGCCTGAATCGCATTGAACCGCCAGCACCGCGCCCAAGGCACGTTACCAATTTGCTTCCTCCATGGCCGAACGGTCCCGTTGCCCCAGAGCCTTTCCGTTCGAGGAAACCAAACCCTGAGCAACACAGGTTGTCCGTGACCGATGCAAACTCCAAGTAGATATGATGAGAGAATCGAGCATTCTTGCCCCACCAAACTATCTAGCCTCAATCCAACCAACTATCCATAACCATTCTCCAACTAATATCCCAAGGCACCATCTTAAGTTATCCTCATAGGCACTATGCCGCTTCTCGATGCAGTGTTCCAATTGGTATAATACCCCTCGCTTAGAACAATCCCGTGGCACAATGACCTCGCCGATGAGGTTGTTCAATTTTGAACCATAACTGCACGCTTTGCATGACAAAGCGCCCAAGTGATACTCGTACACGGATGTATGCTCGCTCGCCCGCTCAAATTACATGATATTCCAACCAAGATGTATAATTCCAACTGTTTCTCCAACTGCCCCAAATATAATTCAACTCTAGCTCCAACTATCCAATGCAAAAACCAACTAAAGCCATAAATCTATCCAAGCAAACGACGTACACTCTATGCACGCCACAGTGTAGTGATTCCTAAGTTCCAGTCCAAGTGTTCAAGCCTTTATGTCTGTTCCATATTATTAGGCATGAAGGAATAGAGGAGAAGGGACAAAGCCCACTCACCAAGTCTGATTCCATTAAGCATCATGCCCTGCCGATACGGCCGATCCCTTGAACCCGTGGTCTGATGCAGAGCATGATCTACTCAATTGGCATGACCGAACGAGTAGGCCGTGCTCTCTAAATTATCCGACCGATCACACTAAGGAAGATGGCATTATTGCTCCAATCCTGGTATCTCAGTACTACTCTGAACGAACATCCAATTCTATCGACCTCCGTTAGCGATATGCACATGAAACTAACTCAATCAATACTTGTTCCCAAATCCAACAAATAAAAAATGTAACCAGCTATTGCCTCATTCGATCTGACTCAGGGTAATGCACCATGAGGTTGTAGGGCGTTACACCCGCTGTGCCTGTCTTAGAATCTCTTCGAAAGTGGCGGTGGGATCTCCATTCGTATGTGATTTAATCTCCCTGTTCAGGCCCTTCCTTAACTTCCTGGCTCTTTCTTTGGGGTTCTGCCCCTCCACAAAGGGGCCTAATCTGTAATACTCTTTCGCATACTCATCCAACGTTATACCTCCCCGAACGAGGTACTGGAATTGGCTCTCTAGAGATGTCAGAGCCACATATGGAAAGAACTTTTTCTTTAAGAGCTCTTTGAAAGCTTTCCAAGTAAGTCCTAGTGCTGAGATCCGGGGTTTCGTCCTAAACTAAGTCAATGCAATGTTGAACATCATGCTCCTTGGGCATCTATCTGCAATCTTTCTAGAATCTGTGCCAGTCGTAGGTTCCTCTTAATATCTTCTATCCTATTATCATTATATATGATCCCTTCAGTGCCTTTAAAGTCCTTCGACCCCATCCTCTTAAAGTATATGATAGTTTTTGGCTCGGCTGCTATGGGGTGAACTGAGGTGGTGTCGTATATGGCTGGACTAAGGCGACTCTCTCGACTTCTGCAAGCGCAATATGGTGAGCATTCTCAATACTTTGCCTCATAACCTCTGACTGACGTTGTTGCGCCTCCATTATCTACTGAAAGAGCACAAACATCTGCGTCTGATCTTCTACGGATGGTGGGGTTGGAAGATCTCCTGAAACTGTAGGTGTTGCCCTCTGTACCGGAGGTGGAACACCTCCGAAAGCTACTGCAAAAATGCCCACCTAGACCGGTGAAGCGGACCTCTGCAATGTAGCTGCTGGAACGATGTCTGCTAGTGCTGCCCTCATAGGCGACGAAGTGACCGACCTCGTTGACATTGCGATTGAGCGCTGGAAATGCATCTTCGGTGGCATCCGGAAGATAGATTGAACAAAGAAATCAATATTGAGTATGATACGATATCATCAAAGAATGACATATTTTTATTCAAAGCAATCATTCAATATATAAGGATAACAAAACTGATATTGGAAGTATTTTCTTGTTATGATTGAGAATACTCTCAGCCTAAATCATATATCCTAAAGCAGGCTCGTAGCAGTACTCTAGGTGAGCACTACTACGATATCGCTCTACTTCGAAGCCTGACCTGCATGGGCCACCACTAAAAATGTACCATGACCCACACTCAGATATTCGGACACGAGTACGTGGGTACTTCCAGCCTACGCCGCAACATCGGCGGTAGAACGTTGTCTGGGTCAACTCTACTATCTAAATATTTCAAATAATATATATATAGTACCTGTCAATCATCTCAACTCCATACGAAGAAGAAAATAGTATCTGATAAATGTAAACTATACTCAATTATAATGCAAACTAGGGAAGATAAAGCAAGATATGGAAAGATAAAGAAAAGTGTCACAATACAACCACAAATCTGAATAAATTATACATGCCATAAGTCTCAATAAAAGTCTAATACAAGTCTACCAAAATAATCTAGACCTCCTGGGGCTCTGGTACTAACTCCTCCTAGTCTACAGGAGTATCCTCTAATGGAACACCATCCCACGGTCCATAGTATGTGGGATACTGGTTTATCTGCAATATAATAGAAAAGCTAGTACATACCTTTGAAAGCACTTTCAAATACATAATCAAGCATATATAACAGATAATAGAAAAGAATACAAGATAACTAAATAACAAAATGAAATAAACTAGAGTGAACAGGTAATGTACTAGAATGAAGAACATACAATAGAATATCTGCAATATAATGGAAATAACTGAAATCTAACTAATATGCCATGGAATACAAGTTTATTATGTGATCGGTTTAGGTTGAACACAAATACAATAAGGTAACTCGATTACAAGTGTGGTATGTAATCGACATATACACGAATACACTGGGGCTTGATCACATAATCAACTCCTACTCCCCCATCCCCAACCAATACCAATGGATCCAATCTCGACACGTTATGAATACGTATATGGGCACACTGAACACGAGCAGTGTGTGTAAACGAATATAAGCACACTGAACACGAGCAGTGTGTAAACATAATGTATACTAAATCAATATCCGATACACAAGATAAAATATATATATAAAGGAGTACCCGCTGAACACGGTAAGGGATAATATCTCCTGACAGGATCCATATAGTACTAGTCCATGAAACCACTGTGTCAGAATCAAGTATACAGTTCTAGAACATGCGATATATACACTATCATGAAATAAAAACCAATAAAGAAATATTATTTCTTGAGGTCCTGAGCAAGGTGTCTCTCGATGCCCAAGCTGGTGTCACACAGACCTATATATGGTATATTACATCAATACAAGATTTTGGAATAAAAATAAGTTAAACTAGTTCAATTCTAGGTCATAACGTCATTTCTAAGTCAAAATAGTCAAAGTAGGTCAACTCTGCGTCAAAAAAGTCAAACTTGGTCAAACTAACTATTTATAGGTTGTATGAGTCCATCTCTAGGATATTGGGTCCATACACTATGTAACTAGGCTATACTAGCCATACTAGTATACCAACAAAATACCGTACCATAAGATATGCAAGTTATTAGATATAAAAATACCATAATATATATATATATATATATATATATATATATATATATATATATATATATATATATATATACAAGACAAAATATATAGTACTCCTAGCCAAACTAATGCTAAGTGGATACCTTGGCTTTGAACCAAAAGCGGTATCACACCACCAACACACCCATCTTGATATACAAATTAAATACCTTGAGTATAAACCAATACCTTGGCACAAGGTAATACAATATCTAACATAGCTAACTAACCAACATACCCATCGGATATTCAATACCCATACCCAAGATACCACATCTCTCATTACTTTGGTGTAACTCAAGGTAAACTAGAAATAATACTAAGCAATGCTAACTAATGCTTATATATATATATATATATATATATATATATATATATATATATATAACTTATCAATATAAACTAAGTTAGCTTATTAACTAGCTTATTAAACTTATCTATAACTAAATTCTAAGCACTCAAGCTACTAGCTTATTGCTACTGCTTCTGATTATCGATGCTGCTACTTATTGCTATTGCTGCAGCTGCTGCAGCTTATTGCTTTCTGCGGCTCCTCTTGCTACAGCTTACTGTTTCTGCTGCTGCTTATCGCTGTTGCTGCTTTTTTTGCTGCTTCCTGCTGCTTTTGCTGCAGCTTATCCGTCCTGTTTCCTGCTTCTTTTTGCCTACAATTCTCTCCCTCTAGCTCACATATACACATTTAATACACACATACACTCACTCATATATATATATACACACATACACTCACTCATATATATATATATATATATATATGTGTGTGTGTGTGTGTGTGTGTGTGTGTGTGTGTGTGTGTGTGTGTGTGTGCGTGCTACCACATACCCACACTAATGATGCACATGCACTCTCCTATTCTCCCATGACCACCAATATGTCAAAATAAAATGTAGCACATATACATAATTATATATATAAATATATATCATATAACATTTATAATTATAATACTCTAATAGCTATAACCAAGGTAAATTGAATTAAAATGCAAGAAAATAAACACATGGAGTGCACCGTACTCGTGTCACACTCAATCTATGATACACTTGCGATACGGCTCCACCACACCAACAAATGTATCTCGAAGGACACGAGCAAGTCTAAAATCACAATTAGAAGCAACATGAAGTGTTAGCTACTCGTCTACGTGTCCATGTCAAAATATGATATGCTCAAACACCCGTGTCCGAAGAAAACCCCCAAATCAACCTGTATCGCCAAATTATCAGAATAATACCTACACGTATCCAATTATGGACACGAAACTAGTCACACATAATCAAACACATATCAATTTGGTCTAATTGACCTATTGACAAACACAAGATGTGCCAATCTCGAAATTCTCCCAAAATTGATACAAAATACCACATAACTTTCTCTATTGGCCTCCTATGAACCTAATTCCAATTTCTATGGGTGGCCTTAGTACATGGGAGAGTTCCTAATAATTAAATTATAGATTTAGAGTCTAATTAGAGGGGAAAAATTGTATTATACCTATTGGGAGATAGATTTCTAATAAAATCTTTAAATTGAGTGTCAAGAGCCTCAAACTTGTAGATCTTTGCTCCTTCTTGTTGATCCTTGGTTCTTCTTTGTAGATCCTTGCTTTCTCCTTGTAGATTCTTATTATAATAGCCTCCAATGATGAATAGAAAAGGAATTGGGAATAAATTTAGGCAGGAATTGGTGTAAGAATAAAGAAAGTTGGAAGAGAGAAATTCTAGATCTAGATTTGGAATAAAAAATAAAGAGAGAGAGAGAGTCTCTGCCCACTCTAATAGGTGGCCAGCCTCTACCCCCTTCTCCAAGCTACTATGAAATATCCACAATGCCCCTTGGGGCTTGTCATGATAG
Organism: Iris macrosiphon; assembly: GCA_036927795.1. NCBI lineage: Eukaryota > Viridiplantae > Streptophyta > Magnoliopsida > Asparagales > Iridaceae > Iris > Iris macrosiphon. The sequence continues at coordinate 79,355,971 of JAYESA010000004.1, read as the reverse complement.
AATTAATTAAGGAAGAAAGGTTCTAGTCTAATTGGTTTAACTAATTAATTCTTCCTCCTAATGAATGGGCTTACTATTGGTCTCAATTCTAACTAGAATTAAATGTTGGTCCAAGGATCTAATCTAAACTAGTTGGTCCACTAACACAAGTCCAAAATAAAATCTAACATCTAATAATAAATAAATAATACAATAAATAATATTTACAATATGCACAATATTTAATATTATATTCTAAAATAAATACCCATGCCAAATTACCAAACTACCCCTAGTTGGAAAAGTGAGGGTGATAAAAGTACTGAAAATAAACATCCAAAGGTCGCCTAACTGTCTATGTGAATTCACTTTGAGAACAACTTTATAACATGTGGGCTATCAGGCTAAAATGGGATTGGCATGATTCTCTCGGAGAATCAATGGCCTAAAAAGCGTAACGTTTCTCGGACGTCAGAGGCCACATATAAATAATATAATATAAGGGTCATCTGACCACGCATCTCCCGTGGAGCGTACGGGTTACAAATGGAAAAGTATAAAGGAGCCCAAATACCTTACTTGTTGTTCTCTCCACCCCATGATCTATTCATGTCATATCCATGACACAATGAGAGCTCTAATAATTTCTAAGTTTTCTAACATGCATTACTATCCGTAGTTATTTTCTATCCGTCGTACGTCCCAGACGTATAGGTGGCCAACCTGTCATACAAGTTTGAGTCCTACGTGAGACTCACACGTGTATAACAAATGTGTCACGGCCAATGAAACATAAGAATGCCTCAACATCATCGGGTGGTCTCGTAAAACTAGGTCAACATGCATAGTTTAAATAAGTGACAAAAGATGACGCAACCGTTGTTGCACCCAAGTTATTATTGAACGCGCAGTTTATATAGCAGTTTAAAATATATGAAACAAAATAACATAAAATATGCATGCAAATAAGAAATGTAAATAATAGTACAATGGCAAGGTATACTTGCTTGACAAGCAAGCTGTGTAATGTAAGCGCCCAGACGTCAAGCACAAGGGATCAGGAACCATTGTCTCCCAATGAACATCTCTGGATGCTGAAATAAACATCACTAATGTCTCCGAAATTAGCAAGATAGTCAGAAAACTCTACCATTTCGTCCAATTTGGACACAAGGGCAAAATAAAAAATTTGGGTCAAAGCGGGGTCCACATGTGGGCCACTTTGCAACAAAAAATGTGCCAAGGGTAAGAGTCTGTAAATGGGACAAATTATAGGTCAAAATATATTAAACGACGATACAAACTCAATGGTATATCCAATTTTGGATTTTGTTAAGCCGATCACAAATTCGTCCTTCAAGTCAAACCGTAGGGCCCACGAATAGGCAATTTGGTAAACTGTCTCAGAATTGCATAAAACTTGGGTCACAAGACCAGCGTGATACCACGGATATCTTAGCATAAGTTTCGTATTGATCCGACGAGCGCACACAAACTAATAGGATAATTTGCAAAATACTGATATGGGGGGACTTTTGCAGACATAGGTTGATTTTGACGCGCACACACGTCCAAATCAAATTTTGCAAAAACCTGCATATCAGAAAATACCATATGCGCCTTTCGGTGCAACTGGTATATGACGTGGTGGCTCATTTGTGGGGATGCACTCCATATCGCAAGTTTCTAAGTTCTTGAAGGCTGTTTTTCATGATTTTAAATTTAAATTTTTGCACAGAACTAATGATCAAATATACGCAAATAATAGGTCATTTCAATCCTGGTTATATTGACTTTATGTTAGAAAAAGAAAATTAAATTTTGGTGGGCTAATTGGGAGAAAATTGCCTTCCAAAATAGTATGTTTGTTTCGAAAACTGTCAATTCACATATATCTAAAACAGTAGTTTTTCAAAAAAAATTGGATAATTTTAAATCAGAAATAGAGTGGTTCGAATGAAATTACTTGAAGATATTAGAAGGTGTTCATATTGTGGTTCAATCTAAATAACTGGATCAAAATTCGATCGTGCGTGTTGGAAGAAATTGGGTTCGATATATGGGTCGCGCGTGGCTCCTGGTGGGTTCGGCAGTGGTCGTCCGACGAACGACGGTGGGTGAGGATGGAGGAGAGGTCGACGAAGGTGAGAGGGGGTCTGGGACAGTCGCTCGTTGGTTAGGGTTAGGGTTTTCGTTAGTTTGATATATATATATATATATATATATATATATATATATATATATATATATATATATATATATAGCCGAATAGGGGCGCTCGAGGTGGGTCGGGTCCGTCGTGATCCAGGGGGGGTGTAAACCTTCTCACCCAAAAATTGATATTTTGTGTGTATTTTATATTTATTGTATTTATTTTAGATTATTTTAAATCAATTAAAACTCAAATATTTTAGATTATTTTAATAATTTTATATTTGGAAATCCTCTACTTTAAATATTCCATCCATCCATTTTTGGTAGCATTCACCTATTTAAATTCATGATCAAATCTTTGATTTATCCCACTAGAATTCCAATCAAATCTTAATGATTATTGGATTGAAGATATACCAAAAATTTGTATTTATTCATTCATTATCGTACTCCTTAGAATCTCAATCAAATCTTAATGATTATTGGATTAAATATTTACCAAAGATTTGTATATATTCATCTATTATCTTATCCGTTTAGAATCTAAATCAAATCTTGATTATTAATATCTAATTGGATTAGAGATTTACCTTAGATTTACTAACAACCTAATTAGGAAACAACCTAAATCTAATCCTATTTCCACCTACCTCAAACCCGCAGCCTCCCCATCCGTGCGCACACCTCACGCGACCCCCCTCTTTCTCTTTCTCTCTCCACCTATATATACATAAACTATCTTTCTCATCTTCCCATCAAAAAACCCTAACCAAAATTCTCCTTCAAAAACCTAATTTTTTTCCTCCTCCAAGAACCCTAGCCGCCACCATCACCACCAAAGCTGATCCCCTTCACGTGGACAACATTACCTCCAACATCCAAGAACCTTAGTTCTTCATCCTTCTTCTTCTAGTAAGTCTCATTCTTCCTCAAAACCATCTCTAATGTGTATTATTGAATGAATAATTGTTGTTTATATATAAATATATAATTTTTATATTTATTTGTAACCCATAGCCATGTTCTTCATAGTAGAATTTTATTTTAGGATTTGCATATAAAGAATTGAACCCATGAATGCATGTATGCACCCATAGGTAGAACCTTTGATTGAAACTTGTTATTAATGTAGAAATATTATGTTTAAATTATTTTTATTCATATTTTTACTATTTATTCTAGATTATTAAATTATTAGTTTTTTTTGGGAATAAATTGCGTGTACAACGGGAAGGGTGACCTAGTTTTATGTTTTCTTCAAAACCCGCATCGAACCCTTCTAAAACTATGTAAATAATTAAAATAAGGTGTTATCAACCTATATTAAATTCAGTTTTTAATTTATTTTTCCTGAAATATTATTTTTAATTTAAATAATTTGTAGGCATAAAAAATATCTAATTGACCTAGTTTTTATATAAACCTATTGTAACTTGTTCTTTAGCCATATATAAATGTCTTCCCTATTATTTATGCTTAAAAACTTATTTTTCCAGAATTAATTATGATTTTAGAATTTTATTCAAAGCATAATAGTAGGGTTATATAATTGCAAAATTTTGCCAATACTATTGCTAGAAGACTAGTAGGTGTCCAATGGAAAGACCAATAAGTATAATTGATAAAGATGCATGTAGGAACTCATTTAATCATTGTTTTCTAATATTTTAAAAATATTTTCAAATTTTAACATTTTTATGATTTCTTCTTTTGAGGAATTGTATGTCGGAAAATCCTTGTTTAGCACATATATAGCATGACTAGTTGCCAACTTTCGTAGAAACTCTTTGTAGAAAAAAATTATTATTTTTATGATTAATTTCAAAATTATTATTTTATTTAATAAATGTCTTTGAAAAGGTTTTTGGTAATGATTAACGGTTAGTATTATTTTGAGGCTAGTTACTTGCATGTGCAATCAATGTAGAATTAATAACTAGTTAATAACCCAAATTTTTACTATATAGTAAGAGTCTAATTACTGTAATAAATTAGTAGGTGTTCGTGATGTTCCTGTGGAGAACTCCAGACCAGATTCGTTGTTCTCGCATCTTAGCTTGCCAGGCAAGTATACCTTGTTTGTTTGTATTGTGTAGTTAATATTATGCCTAGTTCTTTTCATTTTGTTAGTTGTGTGCACGCGTCCTAGAAGTAGTTGACCTACCTGGTATGGTAAAGATACATGGTATCTTTTGAACTGACACAGTTTCAAACGCGTTCACTGAGTGAGAGAGTGCATGGACTGACGTATTGACTGGCCCTTGATACGTGAGTTCACGTCTGGTGTTAGTTATTAGTGTTAGTTTGGGTTCTAGATTTTATTGACGTCTTGCATTATATCTGTATCGCATATACGGTTTGGATGGTACATTGGGAGGGGAGAGTCTATTAGTGAGCATATGGGATTTCTGTTTCTAATGGTGTAAATGGTGTATATCGTGTACCCCCGAGTTCTGCGGAACGCCTGGTGGGACGAATGTTCTTCTATTTCTTCCCCCTCATGTGCTACTAGAGATGTCTCAAATGCATATCACATAGATGGTTAGTTACCCTATCATTGTTTACTGTTTTACTTTCATGCATGTCAATTCTTGTGTACTTGTTATGTCCCTCTGAGGACCTGGCACCTTTTCCAGATCCCGATGAGCACTTGTACCCGAGGACTACGAAGTTGGAGATCTTGCTGACGAGGACCTTGAGGTGGAGCCACTGGAGTTTTCTTGTGCGTCTTGGAGGACAATTGCTTAGATACTTGGGTGTCATTATCTAGTTAGCTGATGCCAGGACTATTTTTATTATTTCTTTATTACTTGGTTGTATTCTTTCAGTAAACATTTGTACTCATTTTTCGTCGGTTGTTCTCTACTAGACTTTATATGTAGTTGACTTGAGACTTATCTATTTATTTAGTTTCTTATTCTGTGATATTTATGGATGAGAGTAGATTATACCTACACGTGTTGTTGTGACTTAGTTATATTTTACAGTGTACTACAACTAGTTAGGTCCATTAAATTAGGTTCCTACACTTGTTCGTACAGTTGGCATGTGTACGTATACCTAGTCCTACGTATTTTGGGACTGGGGCGTGACATATTTTTAGTAGTGGCCCATGCAGGTCCAAAGTATATTGTCTTGGTTATGTTACTGTACTGAGCAAGCCTGCAAATAAGATTAGAGTATAGGATCTCATCCACATACTTGACTTCCCTCTTTATTTTCGTTATGAATTCTTGAACTCACCTACCTGCCTTGACCTTCAAAATTATACTCGCTTAATTCTCTTGACATCGGTATCCTTGTTTTCTTACATCTTCCTATTTAATGTACTCCTCTAATAGTTTCTTGAGTATAGATTTCTGCCAGAATATAGGAATCCTTGTTGTTAATTTTAGAAGATAATTATGATAGCATACCTACTAATAACTCCCAAAAAGTTTAGTATACCTAATGAACCCTAGCATCCAGTACCAGTAAATTGATTGACCATTAACCCTTATTATATCTAGGTATGACTAGAGAGTAGTATAAACACTACTATAATAGTTAGGAATTTGACCATATTATTTGACCCTAGTATTGAGGAACCAATAAAAATTCAAGGTTGAATATTAGGACCAACCTAACTTTCAAAGTAAGATAATATAAGAGAACTATAAATTTAGATTCTTGTCTTGATATTAGCAGAGCAAGAGGAATGAACCAATACCTTAGTAAGATTAAGGGTACCTTACCTTCAGCTTAGAAGATCCCTTTGAATCTATAATCATCGTTGAGTCATACTTGAGACTTCATGAGTCATCGACCGTGGCATCTTATCCAACTATCTATATACTTTTCCATCTTGAGTTAATCCCTTCCTTCATCATAGATCAATTATCATAGATCTTTACCCAATTAAAACTTATTGAATGATTAGAAAGTTTTTCTTGATCATACCTCGAACACAAAGACTAGCATACCAACTTCCCTTAAGAAACCATAATATTATCAAGAGTCTCTCTATTTAATTTTATATTTTGTTTCTCCGAAACCTTAACGCTCGCTATTTGTGCAATGACTAAATTTTTTCTTTATATTTCAAATCGTGTAACCTTATCTATATGTATACAGATTATATTCTCGCTCACTTGAGAGCCAGTAACTTCTCTATTCTTAATATTAATGCTTTTATTCTATAAGCACAATGATTAAGACTTAAGATGAACATCACCTATGAAATTTTATAATGCAATAGGATACCCTAATAAGTACCAAGATCTTTCCCTCGTATACCCTAACAAAATTTTCTACTTTATTTACAAGAACAAGGTTATTTTGTAGAATCCCCATAAGTCAGTTACAGTATTAGTTAATTCTTGTAAGTTGGGTAGCATGCCTCACAACCTAGTATCCCATAGTCCGTTTGACCCATTAATGAAGTATAAGTGAATGGGACCAACTATAGGCTAACATAAGAAGATCTTGTTTATCCATACTGTAAAGCTTTAGAGGCCCATACCCCTATTTGGTCGACCAGAGACTTGGACAAGAAGTTAGCATGACAGCTATAGAGGTACAACTATCGGACGACTCTTAGATTCTTGATGAACTTGAACTATTCATCATAATCTCACATTCTTATATTTTTGGACCATCTTGACTCTTGTTGCTATTACATCATAGTTTTATAAGCTTATTCCTTATCAAGCTTGTTCATGACATATGTATTATTGGGGGCCCATACTAATATATTATCTAAATTAGAATCAGTGTATTATGGTCTGTACAACCATAGTGCACTTGGTTCACTCTTCGCATGACTACTTTACGTGGATTGAGATATAGTTGACTTAGCTTGTTAGACGAATATACCAGCCCTCTAGACAGGTCTGTGCATATCGTGTCGGTTACGTAACTGTACTGATACGAGCATGCAAAAAAATAGACCAAGATAGGATCTTAATCCATAACCAATTTAATAAAATTCTTCTTTAAATTCGATTATCTCCCTAGGCCTTCGCAATTGAACTCGTTCGTTACCTTTGACATCACTATCTTTGTTTTTTGTCTTCCCTATTTCGAAAAGGTGAACGCTCATGCTTAATATAAATTTGACACACGGACAGTACTAGATATACCCCACAGGCAAATCGTATTACTTTATGACTATCTTTGTAATTAAGGGCGTAAAACATGTGATATATTTTGTGTTAACATTTTTTAGGATTGAATTACACGATTAGATAATTTGAGAATTTTTTTCTCAGATGTATAGTCTTGTATGATAGATCGATAAATCCTAAGTTGGGTAAAAGTTGCATTACCAACTTGAGCCAAATTTTATATAAATATAAAAATCTTAGATTGTGATCAAGTAAGATAAGATTAAGATATTTAAGTCATTTAATTTCGAGATTTTTTTTTGGATAATTATAATGATGACTAGAATGAATTTTAAAAATTTGATATTGTGGACCAAATATTTATAATTTAAGCACATGATTTAAATTTTGAATATTGGAGATTGAATCAACGATTTAAATATTGAGGATAAAAATAGAATTCTAAACATGAACATTGATGGATTAAATTCAAAATTTTATGATTTGAATTAAAAGTTAAATTTTTGTTGTTGAATCAACTGTTTGAAATATTGAGGATGGAAATTAAATTTAAATTTTGAAGAGTACAAAATTCTTAAGTTAAAAATAGGAATAAAATTTTATTAGAGTTCTTTAGTATTTAAAATCTAGAGAAGATTGTGATAGTTAGAATCGTGATTTAAAATTTGATGTGGGTTATTTAAATCTTGAAGATGTCATATAGATTTGACTAAAATTTAGATTTTTAATTATTTAAAATTCGAGAAGAGATTACGATAGGTGGAATTTTGATTTAAATAATGGTTATTTTAATTCTGAAGAGATTGTGATGGATTTGAATAGATTTTATTATTTAAAATTTTAAGAAGATAATGGTTGAGTTGACTTCAATACGAATTTGGAGGATATAACAAATCGTGATTTAGTTTTAATTTCGAGGACGAAATTCTTGTAAGTTGGGTAGATTGTAAACTCCCTCACCCAAAAATAGGTATCATGTGTGTATTTTATATTTATTATATTTATTTTAGATTATTTTAAATCAAATAAAACTTAAATATTGCTTAAGGACACTTTTCTATAGTTTGGACATTAATGATATAGGATGGACCCAAAATCTACAACGTCCTTCGTAGGAAGTAGCCTACACGGGAGACACTACTAACATGATCTTTTTCTAATACAAAATTCGATCATTCAACATTAGTATGACACCAGTGTAACAACCATAGTTCTTGTATATAATATTTAGATATATATATATATATATATATATATATATATATATATATATATATATATAGAGAATAAGGGAGGTGAGGTGGCACCTCACTCTCAAAACAAGGGTGGCGGTGATGTGGCACAATCACAACCACACAAACGAGAGGAGGGGGTTAAGTGCAATTTGCCAATTGTGAAATGTGTGGTTGGAATTGTGCCACGTCACCGCCACCCTTGTTTTGAGAGTGAGGTGCCATCTCACCTCCCTTATTCTCTATATATATATATATATATATATATATATATATAATTTATTTATGGTTATTTTTCAATCAAAATACCCAACCCAGAGCCATGAATTAATTTATTGGACAATAGTGACTTAAAATAGGGTGATTATATATATATATATATATATATATATATATATATATATATATAGAATTTATTTTATGATGATAGAATTTGAAACCTTCTTGAGATAGGGTCAAACTTTGCACCTTATCCACTTTTAGAGCCAATCGAATTCTAATAATTCCATATTTGGAAATCCTCTACTTTAAATATTCCATCAATCTATTTTTGGTAGCATGCACCTATTTAAATTTATGAATCAAATCTTTGATTTATCCTACTAGAATTCTAATCAAATCATAATGATCATTGGATTAAAGATTTACCAAAGATTTGCATTTATTCATCCATTATCTTATTCCTTGAATCTCAATCAAATCTTAATGATTATTGGATTAAAGATTTACCAAAGATTTGTATTTATTCATCTACTATCTTATCCCTTTAGAATTAAATCAAATCTTGTTTATTAAAATCTAATTGGATTAGAGATTTACCTTAGATTTACTACCAACCTAATTAGAAACAACCTAAAACTAATCCTATTCCTACCCACCTCAAACCCGTGGCCTCCCCATATGTTCGCACACCATACGCGACCCCCTCTCTCTTTCTCTCTCCACACACACACACACACACACACACACACACACACACACATATATATATATATATATATATATATATATATAAACTCTCTTTCTCATATTACTTCTAAAAACTCTAACCAAAATTCTCCTTCAAAACCCTAATTTCTTCCCTCCTCCAAGAACCCTAGCGCTACCATCACCACCAAGGCCGACCTCCCTTCACGTGGACAACATCACCTCCATCATCCAAGAACCCTAGTTCTTCATCATTCTTCTTCTAGTAAGTCTCATTCTTCTTCAAAATTCTCTCTAATATGTATGATTTCATAAATAATTATTGTTTATATATAAATATATGATTTTTATATTTATTTGTAACCCATTTTCATGCTCTTCATAGTAGAGTTTTATTTTAGGGTTTGTATGTAAAAAATTGAACCCATGAATGCATGTATGCACCCATAGGTAGAAACCTTGATTAAACCTTGTTATTAATATAGAAATATAATATTTAAATTATTTTATTCATATATTTACTGTTTATTCTAGATTATTAAATTATTAGTTTTTTTTGGAATAAATTGCATGTACAATGGGAAGGGTGACCTAATTTTATGTTTTCTTTAAAATCCCGCATCGAAACCCTTCTAAAACTTTATAAATAATTAAAATATGGTGTTATTAACCTATATTAAATTTAGTTTTTAATTTATTTTTCTAAAAATATTATATTTAATTTAAATAGTTTTTATGCATAAAAAGTTACCTAGTTGACCTAGTTTTCATATAAACCTGTTGTAACTTATTCTTTAGTCATATATAAATATATTCTCTATTATTTATGATTAAAAGCTTATTTTTTCCAATTAATTATGATTTTAGAATTTTATGCAAATCATAATAGTAGGATTATAATGGCAAAATTTTGTCAATACTATTGCTAGAAGACTAGTAGGTGTCCAATGGAAAGGCCAATAAGTATAATTGATAAAGATGCATATAGAAACTCATGTAATCGTTGTTTTCTAATATTTTAGAATTATTCCCAGAATTTAAAATTTTTATGATTTCTTCTTTTGAGGACTTGTATGTCGTAAAAACCATGATTAGCATCTATATTAGCATGACTAGTTGCCAACCTTCGTAGAAACTCTTTGTAGAAGAAAACTATTATTTTGTCTATTTTTATGATTAATTCCAGAATTATTATTTTATTTAATTAATGTCTTTAAAAAAAGATTATGGTAATGATTAACGGTAGTATTAGTTTGAGGCTAGTTACTTGCATGTGTAATAAACGTAGAATTAATAACTAGTTAATAACCTAATTTTTTACTAGATAGTAAGAGTATAATTAGTGTAATAATTTAGTAGGTGTTCGTGACATTCCTTTGGAGAGCTCTAGACCAGATTCGTTGTTCTCGCATCTTGGCTTGCCAGGCAAGTACATCTTGCTTGTTTGTATTGTGCAGTTTACACTATGCCTAGTTCTTTTTATTTTTTAGTTGTGTGCATGCGTCCTAGAAGTAGTTGACCTACTTGGTATGGTAAAGATATGTGGTATCTTTTGAACTGACACAGTTTCAAACACGTTCACTGAGTGAGAGAGTGCATGGACTAGCATATTGACTGGCCCTTGATACGTGAGTTGCATCTGGTGTTAGTTGTTGGTGTTCATTTGGGTTCTAGATTTTGACGTCTTGTATTATGTCTGTATCGCATATACGGTTCAGATGGTATATTAGGAGGGGAGAGTCTACTAGTGAGCGTATGGGATTTCTGTTTCTAATAGTGTAAATGGTGTATATCGTGTACCCCCGAGTTCTGCAGAACGCTTGGAGGGACGACTGTTCGTCTATTTTTCCTCCCTCATGCGCCATTAGACATATCTCGAGTGCATATCACATAGATGGTAAATTACCCTATTATTGTTTACTGCTTTACTTTTATGCATGTCGATTCTTGTGTATTTATTATGTCCCTCTGAGGACCTGGCACCTTTTCCAGATCCCGACGAGCACTTGTACCCGACGGACTACGAAGTTGGACATCTTGCTGACGAGGACCTTGAGGTGGAGCCACTGGAGTTTCCTTGAGCGTCCTGGACGACAGCTGCTTAGAGTCTTGGGTGTCATTATCAAGTTAGCTGACGCTCGGACTATTTTTATTATTTATTTATTACTTTGTTGTATTCTTTCAGTAATCATTTGTACTCATTTTTTGTGGGTTGTTCTCCACTAGACTTTATATGTAGTGGACTTGAGACTTATCTATTTATTCAGTTCCTTATTCTGTGATATTTATGGATGAGACTAGATTATACCCGCATATGTTGTTTTGACTTAGTTATATTTTACAGCCTACTACGACTGGTTAGGTCCATTAATTTGGGTTCCTACACTTGTTCGTGCAGCTGGCATGTGTACGTATACTTGATCCTACGTATTTTGGGACTAGGGCGTGATAGGGGGGAACTTTTGTTACTGTTGTTGTTGCTTTGTTGTTTAGGTGATTTGGTTTTTATTTTATTTTTATTATTACTATTATTACTATTATTATTATTATTATTATTATTATTATTATTATTATTATTATTATTATTATTATTATTACTATTTATATTTTTATTATTATTTATGAAAGCTATTATTACGTGTTTTTAAAATTTGACATCTAATATATTATTAATTTACTACTAGGCTACCCTCATGTACTGCCATACGTATATAACCAAGTATTTATATTTTAATTATTAGTTAGAAATTTTAGGGTGGTTACAAACTTATATCAAGTATGAGCGTTCGTCTTTCCGAAATAAGGGAAGATGAAAAAACAATAATAAATAGTTTAAAGAAGGGGTGATATAATAAGTACGGGTTTCAAGGGCGATCGAATAATTCAAAAGAGAGTTGTCAAGGCAGTTGTGGATTAAAATCGTATTTCGGTAAATTCCTATCCGCAGGCTCGTATCGATATAGTTATGTAACCGACATGATATGCTTAGACTTGTCTAGAGGACAAGAATATTTGTCTAACAAGCTAAGTCAACTATATCTCAATCCACGTAAAGTAGTCATGCAAAAAAAAGAACCAAGTGTACTAAGGTTGATCATACCATAATACACTGATTCTAATTAGACAATGTATTAGTGTCCCCCCCCCAATAATACATATGTCATGAACAAGCTCGATAAAGAATAAGCTTATAAAACTATGTTGCAATAGCAGCATGAGTCAATATAGTCCAAATAATATAAGTATGTGAGTTTATGATGAATGTAAGTACAATAGTTCAAGTTCATCAAGAATCTAAGACTCTTCCGGTGTTTGTGCCTCTTTAGTTGCCATGCTAACTTCTTGTCTAAGTCTTTGGTCGACCAAATGAGGGTATGGACCTCTAAAGTTCTACAGTCTGGATACACTATCTTCTTATGCTAGTGTATAGTTAGTATCATTCAATCACACTTCATTAATGGGTCAAAAGGACTAGGGATACTAGGTTCTGAGGCATGCTACCCAACTTACAAAAAAATTAACTAATACTTATAACTGCCTTATGGGGATAAAGTAAGAACTCTTGTTAGGGTATACGAGAAAAAAATCTTGGTACTTATTAAGGTATCCTATGGCATTATATAGGTAATGGTAATATTAAGTCTTAATCATAGTGCTTATGGAACAAAAGTGTTAATATTAGGAATAGAGAATCTCAAGTGAAATATGATATAACCTGTCTTGAGATATGTGGAACATATTACTTGATTTGAAACTAAAGGATAATCATAAAGTCATAATCTAAATGAACAGTTCAAACTATCAAGTTCTAACTACTAGGCACAAAAATTTAAAATTTAAGATTAACAAACTATAAACCTACTAACTATACATCCTAACATAAAAGGGATCACTAAGCCTACCATTAGAAAGGTAATGTGTCATCATTTGAAAGATGGAGAAAAATTTTAGTCATCGCACAAATAGCCAGCGTTAAACTTTCGGAGAAACAAGATATGAAAGTAAATAGAGAGACTCTTGATAATATCATTATTTTCTAAGGGAAGGTGGTATACTAGTCTCTATGTTCAAGGTATGATCAAGGAAAAGGTTCTAATCATTAAATAGGTTTTAATTCATAAAGAGCTATGACAATTGATCTATGATGGAAGGAGGGATTAACTCAAGATGGGAAAGTATATAGATAGTTGGATGAGATGACATGGTCGGTGACTCATGGAGACTCAAGTATGACTCAACGATGATCATAGATTCTAGGGCTTCTACTAAGTTGAAGGCATGGTAACCTTGCTCTTACTAAGGTATTGGTTCATTCCTCTCAGTTTCCTAAGATACTGCTGTGATAATATCAAGATAATAATATAAATATATAGTCCTCTTATATTATCTCACTATGAAAGTAGGTTTAGTCCTAATATTCAACCTTGAATTTCTATTTGTTCCTCAATACTAGGATAAAATAATATAGTCAAATTTCTAACTAACCCTAGTAGTGTCTATGCTACTCTCAAGTCATTCCTAAATATATTAAGGGATAATGGTCAATAAATTTATAGGTGTTGGATGCTAGGGTTCATTAGGTATGCTAAACTTTTGGGAGCTGCCAATATTCTAATTTATTTTTCTTATTAGGTATGTTATCATAATTATCTTCTAACAATAAGGATTCCTATATTCTGGCAGGAATACTCAAGGAACTATTAGAGAAGTACATTAAATAGGAAAATATGAGAAAATAAGGATTCTGATGTCAAAAGAATTAAGCGAGTACAATTTTGAAGGTCAAGGAAGGTAGGTGAGTTCAAGAATTCGAAAAGAAAATAAAGAGGGAAGTCAAATATATGGAAGAGACCTATACTCTTATCCTATTTGCAAGCTTGCTCGGTACAATTACGTAACCGAGATAATATACTCTCGACCTATATGGGCCACCACTAAAAATATGTCACGCCCCTGTCCTAAAATACGTAGGACTAGGAATACGTGAGCATGCCAGCCGTATGTATATGATAACTCCAATATATGAAAACCATACACAAACGTATGCTATTTTATGAATAATAATATTTCACAAGTGGTATATAACTTCATAAGTCACAGACAATACTAATATCATCCACAAAACCAAATAGAAATATATAACCAAATATGGCAATGTACCAAGTATGAAATAGTCGAGAAGAAACTAATAGTCAGGTGGAGACAGATCCACTACTAAACTAGAATATAAAAGAAATATAATGGGTACATCATCTAATGATCTGAGAGACTCAAAGGGAAGACCTCATCGAATGAGAAAATAGTAGAAAGTCCTGATCCGTGCTCCTATAAATATTCATGATCTTCTATACCTGGAAAGGGTTCCAGGTCCTGAGAGGGACATAACAAATATACAAGAATCGACATACATGAAAGTAAAGCAGTAAAAAATAAATAGGATAACTAACCATCTATGTGAATGCACTCGAGACATCTCTAATGGCGCATGAGGGGGGAGAAATAGAAAAATAATCATCCCACCAGGCGTTCCGTAGAACTCGGGGGTTACACAGTTGCACCATTTTCACAGTATAGTAAGAAACATATATCCCATACGCTCACTAGCAAATTCTTCCTTCCCAATAAACTATTTGAACCATATAAGCGGTGAAATAATTTCAAATAATATCTAGAAAACTAAACAAATATCAACTACTAACACAAGACTCGAACTCTCATACCGATGATTAGTCGACATGTGAGTCCATGCACTCACTCACTCACTCACTCAGACAGTGAACGTGTTTGAAATAGTGGCATGTCAAAAGATACCTCGTACCTTCACCATAATCAAACCCCACAACCCGACAAGGAAAAGGGTTGGACCACCATACCATGTGTTAGGTCATAAGATACCTCGTATCTTCACAAGATACTGGGTAAGTCTGCAACTCTAAGACGCGTGCACACAAGTAAACAAATAAAAACTAGGCATATATAAACTGAACAATACAATCAAGCAAGGTGTACTTGCCTAGCAATAATTTGGTACTGAAACAACGCAAGTTAACAGGTACAACACTTTCAGTAAATACTAAAGCAGAACAAACGCCTCCAAATATTACAACAGATATCACCAACGTTTCTAAAATATAAGAAATAGCTAGGATTGACTACGCATAAGTCCAATTTGGACACAAGGGCTAAAATGATAATTTTGGGCCAAAGCGGCGGCCATGGCAGCACTGGGTCGGGGTCGCACGACTGCGGGGTAGTCTAGGGTTAGGGCTAGGGTTTTGTTCTCTCTCTCTCTCTCTCTCTCTCTCTCTCTCTCTATATATATATATATATATATATATATATATATATATATATATATATATATATATATATATATATAATGAGGGGGAGAGTCGCGGATTGGAGGGCCGCGTAGGTTGAAGGGGGGTGTCCGATTTAGGGGCTGGGTAGTTAGGATTAGGTGTTGGGTTAGGGTTTATGATTATAGTTTAAGTTAAAGTTTTATCTTTTCTTTTCTTTTTTTCTTTTCTTTTCTTTCTTTTGATTAATAATTTCCACTCTCATATATATCTATATATTTATAAATATATGTCCAAATATATACAACTAAATATATATACAATCAAAATATATTTATATCACTAATATTTACAAGAAGTTTTATTTATTTATTTATTATTTTATAGAACATATATGTGTGAGTAGAAAATTCTTAAAAAAATAGATAAGTAAAAAAATAAATTCTAAAAATTTATAACACTTGAATAAATAAATTTTACACTCAAAATTAAATATATATATTTATATATTCTTCGAATAATTCTAATTACTAAATATAAATATATTTTATAATTAATAAATCAAGTATTTTATTTTCTAGCTACCAAGAAAATATCTAATGAAACCCAAAATTTAATAAATACCAAAAAATATACTTAAAATTTGAAATTAAAAATTAGGGAGGTTTACAGAACGCCACCGCATGAAGGTTTATGGGAATACCGCCACATGAAGCCTTGTCATTTCAGAGACAGGTGGCACTACTCGTCTGATGAATGAAAAAAGTAATCATGATGATGGTATAAGCACTGTCGTCCATCGTAGGCACCGAATACGAAGCGCTCAGAGCAAGAAATGTTCTCAGTCTTACGTGTATAACTTATACGTCTAGCTCGTATGTGGCTGGACCCTCTGTCGCATAGCTATCTTCGTCGCATGCTCTCACGCCACTGCTTGGGCCGTACAAATGAGAATTTTGCTGCCTTTAGGCTGTATGCATCCTAAGCTTCATTTAGCATGGTTTTTAGTGTTATGCGGCCTGATTTCACTAACTTAAGGATTTGGTCGCATGGTCATGAATTTTTTTATGCTTCTACAAGACCCCCTTCAAAGTTTTCAAAACTTAAATAAGTTTGAAATACTTTGAAAAAATAAGCATGTAGAGCCGTATAGATATCCTTGCCGCATAAACAAAGTTGCCAGACTGTCATATCTTTGTGGTTAAAATTTATCTCAATTTTCGAGAAGATCTCTTGGGATTCTGGGCAGCCGTATGAAACGGGATTAGAGGTGATGGTTTTGTAAAGATTAAGGCACATAAAGTTCGAGACGACGTCTGTGTGATTTGTCGCTATCCGATGACGCATGCCTCTGCCTATAAATAGGACTTTGGTAGGAGATAAAAAGCTATTATTTTTCTTTCGCTATCTTCTCTCTTCCTTCATCCTTGTCTTCTTTGCTCTCCTTGCAATGGTTTATAAAGATTCCTCCTCCGATGCTACTAAGAAGGCCAACAAGGGTAAAGGCCTAGCCATCGTGGCCAAGGCCAACCCCCCAAGTTCCACTCTGATGCCCAACCTCTGATCGAGGTAGGGGTTTTCGAGAAGGCAACCTAGAACACAGAGACATATTTTATACAGTCTGCCAGATCGATAAGAACTTACTAGAATATGCACAGATCTTCACATAGCCCTATCGCATGGATGAGAAATCATCTAGAATATGCACAAGTTATCACATAGCTCTTCCGTATGGATGAAAAATTATCTAGAACATGCGCATACTAATCTTTACATAGCTCTGCTGCATGGATGAGAAATTATCTAGAACATGTGCAGGCTAATCTTCACATATCTCTGCAGCATTAGATAAGAAATCATCTAGGCTCTACCACATGGATGAGAAATCAACTAGAACATGCACAGGAAAATCTCCAAATAGCTCTGCCGCATGGATGAGAAATTATCAAGAACATGCGCATACCTTCACATAGTTCTGACGCATTATTGAGAAATTATCTAGAATATGCGCAAACTAATCTTTGCTGATATATCCATTATGTGATGAACATGACAGTTTATACGATTCTGATCATATTTATTACCTAATTTACAGTGACTTTTTCCGCAACCCCCTCTGGAGGGAAACTTATTGGGCTTGCTCAGGCCATAATGGGTATGAACTTCCAGGACATAGTAGCTGATGTCCAAGCCCAGATTGACATGGGTCTCGCATCTAACGGATTGAAGATGATTGTTGACCAATCCAGTTTCTTCTTGCTGAGTCAGATGAGATGAACTCGGGGAAGATTCCTACCGGAAATGACCATTATTTCCAGAAGCAGGTTTTCTTTTTTTGGGATACCTTGACCACTTCAACCTCCAAGATAGGAAAGACCAGGGAGAATTGGTTCTTTACTTATCACGATACAGAGATGTCCATACCTACTATCGAACACCATTTACCATTATCAGATTTCAAGTTAGTAATGGGTCCAAGGAAGATAGACTAGAATTTGACTCCATAGCAAGACATAGCCATTGTTGGCAGGATCCGGCCTGGGACAGGAAAGAACAAGAGGGATATTTTCTTAGTGCTTATGGTGTGGACACCTTTCTCAACCAAGTTGCTATGAAGGGGTCTTACCGGGCTGGGAGTTTGTGAACAGTCGGTTGGGTTTATCATAATACCTCATGGAGTTGCTTGACCATGTAGGTGTTGAAGAAGTATGAGTGAGACCTTAATACGGCTGGCTTATTCTTCATCGTCAGGGGCACATTTTCTGGCTTAAAAATAAATTGTTTCCTTTTTATTGCTTTAATGGAGATGTATAACTGTCGCACATGGACCTTCTTTATGCCTGGTGGAAAAAGAGGACTAGCCTTGCACGAGATGCATGCAGTTTTGAAACTGTCTTGGGGTGTAGATCCATATGAAGAATATACCCCTAGCAATGACAACCTCAGGGAGCTCGAAAAGTAGAACCCGGAGTTCTTGGCTATGTACAAGGAGTTATTGTGTCATCACAACATCTGGCAGAAGTTATCTAAGAAAGAGAAGTCATCTGAAGGGGCCTCCCCCCATATCACAACTTAGACTTACCACCTCTTCCCAGAGGAGAAAGGATCCGATAAGGTCCATATCCAGGCACCGCGATCTTAGAAAGAGATTGCGAGTTTGATACGGAAGCATCGGAAGCCTATTGTTGAAGGTGATAAAGCCGGTGATCTGACTGACGAGCTTGGCTACTTTTCTATGTGTAAAATCCCTGTCCAATTTTTATTTTTTAAAATAATTTTTAATTATTAAATTATGCTCTAAAATAAGTAATTATAAATAGCTAATGGAGTAAATAATTCCTTTAGGATTTGGATTATATATACACTTAATATTAGGTATTTGCTAATTTAGCGTTAATATATATAGATAAGATTATATATAAATTATATATACTATCTAAGGTAATTCTAAATAAAATTCTAAATTATTTTTTAGATAAATATAAACTATAATTTAAATTAATTCTAATCCTAAAACTACCAGGAAAGTAACTTCATCCATATCATATCATAACAAATCGACTCCTATCTACTTAAATTAAATTCTATCTATTAAATTAAATAAATATGAAATAAATATACATATAATCCCTTAGCTTTTCTTCCTAATATTCAAAAGCTGTCCAAAATAGCCACAAAATTTACCAAAAAATAGCTCCAATTTTCACCAGCTACATCGACCTGGAAGTGCCATATCTCCTAATTCTGGACTTCGATTCATGTCTAATTTTTTTTTTAAATGATATCGAGCTAAAATTTCATAATATATATTTTAATAGATTTTTTAAAATATATAATTCTATAAAATTATTTTAGTATTGGCTATCTGAAATACGGTCATGTCTCGTTGTTTTCGAGATTTTTGGAGATTTTGAACTCGTTTTGGCAATCCATTTCATGTTTCAGAAAGTTGATACAGAGACTTATAACATATAAAAGTTTCACAACTTAATTTATTAGTTTATTATTCCGTTTAAATGATAAAATTTGTAGACAATTATAAATCTACCAAAATCATAATTTATAACTTGTAAATTTGATATCTCGCAAACGATTCGAGATTCATACGAACTGTCAATTCTAGTGTTCTTGTGACGCTAAAATCTACGTGTTCATGTACTCAAAATTTTATTTTGCATCAGTTGACTTTTTGGTCAATAGAATGTCTCGATTTGTGTGCCACGAATTTTGAACTTGCAAACTTGATTTATTTTTAGGTTTAACTTATAATTCAGAATTTTAATAAATAAATATTAATTGTTGAGACTAATTTGACTTAGTTCTAGATGTTATAACTATAGAAGCATGAAAAATTATAAACCATGCGCCAATGGCAACTCAGTCCTGATGTGGCAAGGGCAGTCAATAACCATCCGACGAGGGCTGTTAAAGAACCATCCATGCGCCAAAGGCAGTTAGAAGTCATGCGACAAGATTAGCCATACCCCATGCTACATAATTTATCCTCCACCATACTTACATTTAATGCTCTACAGTAAAAGGGCTAGCTACTACAGTAAAAGGGCTAGCTACTGACAGTTGTGTCAGCAGACCATACGCTTCATAAAAGGTGTATACTCTCCTTGCGACAACGTTCCCATGTGCCAGACTTGTTATGCGGCAACGTTCCTATACTTTCCATGCCGCAGCGTTCCCATGAGGCAGTTTTTAGGCGGTAGTATTCCCATACTTGACATGTTGCAGCGTTCCTATGCGACAGACTTGTTATGTTACAACGCTTCCATACTTCCTATACGACAATGTTCCCATGCGACTCCACACAGCTTGATCTTTCTGTTATTAACGACTAAAGATCTTCTATTAAGGGATATCAACAACCCTCGATCTCGGTCTTATCCAGAGCTTAATTGTTGCGATAAAGCAAAACTCGTGCGTCGTAGCACAGCATGCGCACTTCGGCTACAACTATATTCTATTGAAGATGATTATGCGATAACATAAAACTCGCGCGTATGCATGTGCACGCATTATCTTTTACAAGCTATAAATATCAGGTACATTTGCTTCCTATATAGACACGGAGGGACGGGGAGTCGTGCACTGAGTCGTATACTTAAAGGCCCAGAGACTTTGTAGTCTTTCTTGGCCACCGGATTGTCAACGGAGTAAAGGAGTCAGCTGTAGTGCTTGATCTCTATCGTCACACTTTTTCAGATCTCTAAATCTTGTATTCAGAGCCTCGGTACTAGGATTCTTTATACATCTTCTGTTGTGTTCAAACTAATACAATGGTTCGCATAACTTTTTAAGTATTCATTTTCCGATGTCAACAAGAATGGCTACTCTGCTGGGGACAAACTTCTCCTCCGACGGGAAGTTAGTGACGCAGTCCGACGTGACAAAGCTAGGTTCAACCCTAAAAATATTGGTTGTCCGCTTTGACCAACTAGCATTTAAGTAAATACTGTACAAGCCAAGTCTCGCATCGAGGCCCGCAAGACCTCATAAGACTCGCAAGACTTGGGTCGCCAAGGCCACTGTGTCGTACCCAAAGTTTGCGAATGATGTGCTGCCAACCGCCACTGTTGAGGATGCTCATGAGGCTCCTGTCTCCATCTTTTCGGCTACTCTTGAGAAGAACAGTGCTGAATCTCATAAGATGCGCCTATAGTAGGATTCACAGAAGGAAAGATGCGTCGTATTAAACTACAGGTGCATGAACTTTTCTACATATAGGAAAGCCCGAGCGAGATACACTTTCTTTCACAGGGTCTCCTATGGAACCAACCCTATGACTCAGCAAAGTAGAAATAGGGAAAATATGGATTCTCTGTACTATACACCAGTTAGCACTGGTTCAAAGAAGGCCAAAGCAGCTCGAGCCATGTGTGCTCGAGTGGCTGCGCAAGCAATCCACCAAAAGCATGCGCCGCTGGTTGTTACACGCGTTGTTGGTGGAAAGTTATATAAGGCTGGTCCGTACGCTTATGCGACAGAAGTAGGCCAACCCTCTACGACTTTTCCAGACCACTTGGGTGTAGTAGATGCACAAGAACCAAGTTGGAGAGCCAATATTGTGATGACAGACCCATGCACCCAGCTTAGCCGAGCGCATGAAGTGGGCCTATCTTGCATTAAGTCTTCCACAAACGATCCGGCTGCAGTTTCTACATGAGAACCGGGTCAGGGGCAAATAGTTTACTTTCATACTCATGCACAAAGTTTGGTCGTACGCATGAAATGGGTGTAAAAGTGAAGCTTCCTTCTTCTGATCTACGTTACGTGATTAGTCACAAGTGCAAGAGAGAGAAAAATGCTGCACACGAAGTGTCCTCTCCCGGACATACGTATGCCAGTATCATTATCAATTGTTGTTGTGCCAAAGTAGAATCTTTGCCAGCTAGATAGTCGGTCTTCCAGAAACTGCAGTTAATTGCATGAGTTAGACCGTGCCTCGAAAAGCAAATGCACGAGAAGGAAGTGGAAGAGGAACTTCCCTTTTCCTCATGTTCTCTACATGGAGGTCTCCTTCTATGAAGAAGATCAAGAAGAAGAACTCGTCCAACCTGTCAGTCTCGGCTAGTGGATCTAGGAATCGACATAAGAGCACTAAGCTATTAGTACCCACCGAGAGGGTGTTCCAGGGTACCAATTCAAGAACAAAATCTAGGGGTAGCAATCCTCCGTGGTCTACGCCAATCCATCATTCTAGGAGGACAGTGAATCTCAAGAAACGGATGATAACCTACCTGGGGGTAGCCATGCCCTCTAGAATGATGATGTAATCAGGGCTTGGTAGAAATCCTCTAGATTCTGAAGATGACGCAACAATGCTCGCCTTCCCTGAGGACAGAGAGGCTAAGGTATCAAAGCCAGAAAGTAAGGCATCCATAATCCCGTCCATCTCTCCCCATGTAATACCCGTATACAAGGGAGGGGATGATCATGGTACAAGATCCAGTGATCAACAATGCCTTGAGGTACTCAATGTCATGATGCAGACCCTGAGCACCCAGACTCTAACTCAGACGATATTGGAACATAAGGCAAATCTGGTCCTATATCAATCATGGACTCTAGGACAAACAAGCCAGGATCCAGGAACCAATGAGGAGTCCAATATGCCTGATCCCGTTCCTCATATTTCAGGCAGCCAAATCAGGCCTCGACATTCGCCTCTCCCCTGTCAGACGACATTTAAGAGACTCTCTGGGATTTGCGTGCTCATATCGATGCCAGAGACAACCGAGCCATGCTCTAGAAGCTCGAGATCCGACAACCCTATCCTCCCAAATAGAAAATTGTTAGTGTATCCTCCCAAGTTTAAACTACTATTTTAGGCTCCATTCAATGGGAAGACATTACCTCGCCAGTACATGAACTACTTTTTTCCAACAATGGGGCAATTACCGTGAGACGATGCACTACTCACCAACTTGTTCGTTGAAGAACTATCTGGAGTCACTTACGAGTGGTTCTGTAGCTTCCCAGACCAAAGACTCATTTTTCTCTCCCGATTCTATGAGAGAGGAATGGTTATGACTGTCCTCCCTAATGGATATCACTCAAGGGGACAAAGAGTCCACACGAGAATACACAAAGGGCTTTCGATAGGCGACATTGAGACTACCCCTGGTACTCCTGAAATTATTTTGATGGACACTTGCCATAAGAACCTACATCCTGCAGTGTGGCTCTGAACGGCCCCAATCAGCTCAAGGATTGGATGACCTTCATCATTAGCGCTAAACCGCGAAGAAAAGTACAAAAGATGCCCGCATGTTGGGGCTCTATGTCCCTAGTGTCGATAATAGGGGAAATATCCAGCAATAATGGTCATGACAGTAAAAGAAAACAGGTCCTGACTGTCAATGTATCCAAAGGCCCAACCTCATCCACTCAGAAGCCGAAAGAAGTGTGCAAGCCGATGAGAGCTACTCCTTCAATGATGACGACATTGTCAAAATTTTCAAAGTACTAATAATGGGTGACAAGCTTCAGCCACCTAACATCAAATGTCCTAATGAGGCAGATACTGTCGATAACCCTAAGTACTGTCTCTACCACCGATACGTCCATCTTCCAACACGAGATTGCTACATATTGAAAAGAAAAATCTAGTGACAGATCGACTCCCAAGGCCTCACCTTAGACTTTGAAGACAAAACAGTCACTGTAAACATGTTGTCCCTTCAATTTTGTGACTTCTCGGCAATGGAAGCCCAAGACGATGTTGTCCCTTTTCCAAGGGCAACGTTGGAGATTGTCAACCTCCCTATAGCTCGCAACCAAGCAACCAGAGTAGTACCTCTCACTACACCATGTGTCAAAATAATGTGGGTTCACCGCGACCTAGTCCAAGACTTAACGCAACAAGAAGCGCCTTCCACCGCCAATTATAAAGGAAAGAAGCCCAGGTCCTGTCACATGATTTCTCCTCGGCCGAGGAAGCATTGGCAGGAATAACTAGGTCAGGTCAAACCTACCAATGGGATGATACAGTTCCCAAGGATGGTGCGCCTCCAACCGCAGTGCCCGCAACTCCAGTAGTATCTAATCCGGGTCTATCCCAGCCTCTTTCGGCAGATAAACTAAAGCTGAAGGAAATTTGCTTTGATAAACCTTTGCAGAATAATATAACTCAGGGGCTGGAGAAGCCTTACAACCTTGACATGTTGGCATATCTTGCCAATACTCCAGCAAATTTGTCACTCTTTGAGCTCCTCTATCTCTCCAAAGAGACCCATGATGCTCTGAGTAAGGCATTGCAGAACCCTGATTCCTACTTAGCCCCAAGTCAAGCCACCGACCGAGAATCCCGCTGTATATCCCCACTGCAAAAGTGTCATGGAGATGATATCGAATATTATATTCTCACAACAGGATATGTTGCTGAAGAATAACAGGCACGATCGTTCCCTATATTTTACAGGGTATATCGGGGCCATTAAGATGGACCGGATTGACAACCACCCAGGATCATCTCTCAGCATTATCCTATAGAGTCTGCTCCAGACCTTAGGAATCCTAATTCATCGGCTAGCGGTGACCAACATGACCATCAGGGACTTCAATGCCAGAAGGAGCTATCCTCTGGGAAAGATTCGCTTGAAATATCAGTTTGGCGACCTACGAATAGAGGTAACCTGCTATGTCATTGATGTGGATGTTTCCTATAATATCCTGCTAGGGCATCCTTGGATACATGAGTATATTATATTATCATCAACTCTCCACCAATGTTAGAAGTATGTTAGCGATGACGGCGTTGTTAAGACTGAATTCGCTGATGTAGATCCTTTCAAGGGGGTCAAAGCATACTATTCTAACTCGATCTTGTACAAACAAATCTACCAAGATGAGGGAGGTAATAACATCGATGATGAGGCAAAAGTTGATACAGCTCCAAACGAGCCCCTAAGGGTCCGTCTCAAAGACGCCCTACTCACGCGCCTACGTCCCTCGTGGTCAAGTTGCACAGAAGGGCTCTTGAACATTTTGTGGTCGAGCTCCGAAAGCAGGGGTAAACACAGAGGTTTATGCAAAACTTTTGCATACAAACGAGAAAAGTGAAAAGTACAAATAATCCTATACGAGGATATTAAGTACAATAAAATGATTCTGGGGAAGTATTACTATGGAAGTCTGATCTGCAGTCGATCACTTTGTTCCTTGGACTACACGATGATGAAGAAGTGTTGTAGAAGAAGCTTTAAACTTTTTCTAAACTCAAGGCAAAAGCCAGTCAAAGAAAAGTTGCAGGTAGGATAGAATTCCTGTTGCCAAAGTTGTCAGCCAAAAAAACTAATTCTTTTCTCAATTAGTTAAACATATCTATTCAGAGATAATATGAACATGATAGAATATAATTCAACTCCCCTCCCCTATCACCAGCGGTCTCTATTTATAGAGATCAATCAAATAACTGCCTGGTTAGCGTAAAAGCCAAATAACTGTCTTGTTGGCGTAAAAGGCCAAACTATGAAGAAGATTGCATCTTTTATGCTGCGGTTATGACAACTGCTACCCATTTTCCAATAATCTTCTGAATCTGCGTATGACACGTGTCCCTTTATAAGGTAACACGTATAACTACTTCTCGAAGATCATGGCATAGAAGCCACGTAGGTAACTGCCCCTGCATAAAACTTGATGATTCATGAATAGTAGATAACTAGTGTAAAATAGCCAATTATCCTTCACGACTGAGGTCTTGAGCGTATTCTGGGCTAAATAGCCTTATCATCGTACCGTTGCAAATATAGCCGAGTTGGCATATTTTGAAGAGATAGCATACGGCGTACTCCTATAGTTGAAAATAGCCCGGTTGGCATAAAATGCAAGGATGGTGATGTGAGCGTATTAGTCACAGTCTTAGCTTTCCCAGTCATGACCAAAAAGAACAAAATCTCATGCATTAAATGCAGAGATATGCCTCAAGCTCTGTACAAGAAACAGCTTTTAAAGTGGCGTCTGATTTTGTCTTGTCTTGAGCGTAAAAACTTATTTCTGTCAATGTAGAATAGGCAGCGTATTCAGAAGACTCCATTTTGAATGCATAAAAATGACTTATATCAAAAATATGTCACAAAATGATAACCTGAGTCTCTGTGCAAAATCATCATCACAGTCGTTCTTTACGCAGGAAGGTATAGCAACCTTTTACGCAGAACAGCCTTAAAGCTCTGCTTTACGCGGACAGCTCTGAAGCCATATTTTACGCCAAAATAGCCTTGAAGCTTTATTTACGTAGATAGCTCTGAAGCCCTATTTTACGCCAAACAGCCTTGAAGCTCTGTTTTATGCGGACAGCTCTGAAGCCCTACTTTACGTAGATAGCTCTGAAGCCCTGTTTTACGCCAAACAGCCTTGAAGCTTTGTTTTACGCAGACAGCTCTGAAGTCCTCTTTTACGCGGGGAGAGAATTCATGCATGTTGGAGGTTTTGACTGTAAAATATACGGACAATTCTCCAGCAGATTTCATGCTTCTACAGGACCCCTTTTAAAGTTTTCAAATTCCTTATAATTTGAAATACTTTGAATGAAGTATGAAATGGTCAAATTTGACTCATTCTTCAAGGCTATATTTAAGAAGTCGTTGAAATTTGTATGTTCTCTTCTGCCTATATAAGTACAAGCAAATGAACTTGATATTCCATACTTCCTTTACCACAAAGATGACTGCTGAGATTCATTGGACTTAACTGAGAAAGAAGAAGATTATGCTCTTCCAGCATATAAGGAGCCGTAAAAAGAGACATCTTCTGACTCTGTGGACCCATCACTTATTATTAGAATATAAATGATAGGCTAAGATGAAAGTAATATCAGAGGTAATATTGACATGATATACTTTCGGTAACTGGTTCTATTCAGAGGTAATATGAACATGATAGAATAGTATCATCAGAATGAAATCTTCATCATACTCCATTAAGCAAGGGAGATCAAGCATAATACTTCTTCAGGAATTTGCTATTGATAGGAGTCATTTATCAAATCTCTATTAGGCTTGGCTGTTTTTGTGGACTTAACACCCCTGGTGTACCTTGGTGAGTACGAGTGATAAGTGAAAATGACAACCGATATCAGAGGTAATATGAACGTGATAATCGATAGCCAAAATCCAAAAGGTTTACTCAGAGATAATATGGACTTGGCAAACTCGGTCAGGGAAAAATATTAGGACAGCAGTTCAGAGGTAATATAGACGTGAACCAATGTCCAAAAAATTTACTGAGGAGTGATTTGTTGAGTATGGTCTATCCAAATATGAAAATAGACCTAAGGATTGCTCCGTTGGAGAAATTGGTGGGACGATAGCTCAGAGATAATAGGTACATGGCTAGAGTCTAACGAGATTGGTTTTTTTTAGTGGCCACTGTGGCAGTGTGCGAGTGGACCTGAGGAATATTCTGCTGGGGAAATTGGTGGGACGATAACTCAGAGGTAATAGGTACATGGTTAGCGCTACTAGGGAGGATGTGAGGGTAGTAGTTAAGAGGTAATGTGGACGTGAACTAATGGCCAAGAGAATTTTGGTTACTAATGGTGGTCTACCTAAAAATGTAGATGGACCTGAGGGTTGGTTGATCCGCCTGGGAGATCGTTAGGATGATAGCTCAGAGGTAAATGTGAACATAGCTAGCATCTAACAGTATTGGTTTAGGTGGTATGTCTACCCTCACACGTAGTTGAGTCGGAGGAACAGGTGATCGATAATCAAATAGGCAAGTTTGCTCAGAGGTAAGATGAACATGACAAACTCTTGGGTTGTGGACTTATTACCTATGGCGTACCTTAAGTACGAGTAATAAGCTGAAATGACTAGCACTATCAGGGGTTATGCGAACGTGATAGTAGAAAGTTGAAAAAAGCAGAACTTTACTCAGAGGTAATATGGACATGGAAAAGTTCTGAAAAATATCTTACTCAAAGGTAATATGGATTCTGTGGGGATAGTGAAGAGACGTAGTTCAGAGGTAATATGAACATGAACTAACTTTTTGTCTGCTGGGGAAAATGAGGATAGTTCAGAGGTAATATGGATTTGAACAATTCGTTTCCATTGCGGGCATCCCACAGGGGGTTTTGGTGGACCTATTACTTCTTGTGCACGAGAGTGTAAGTAATAAGTTCGAGATAAAAACCCTATCAGAGGTAATATGGTCATGATAGGTTTTGTGGACTTAAGACCGCTGGCGTACCTAAATTTAAGCACGGGTGATAAGTTGAGATGACGAATAATGATAGTCGTAGGGAGAGGTTTGCTCAGAGGTCACTTGGACATGGCAGACTCTCGGGGGAGGATAAAATCGCAGAGGTGACGTAGATATGAGCTGATCAATAGCCATACAGAAAGGTTAGGTACGATCATGAGGATATCCTACTGGAGGATTTATGGTGGATTTATTACTTCTTGCGTGCGAGAGTGGAAGTAATAAGTTTTACTAAGTGTGGTCTATCCGAAAAATGAGGATAGACCTGAAGGTTACTCCGCTGGGGAGATTGATGGAACAATAGCTCAGAGGTAATATGGACATTGCTAATTTTGTGGACTTAACACCACTGGTGTACTTAGGGTTAAGTACGGGTGCTAAGTTGAGATGAGAACCGATATCAGAGGTAATATGGACATGATAATCGATAGCCGAATCCGGAAGGTTTGCTCAGAGGTAATATGGACATGGCAAACTTTTGTGAACTTAGCACCACTAGCGTACTTAGAATTAAGTACGGGTACTAAGTTGAGATGACAACCGATATCAGAGGTAATACGGTCATGATAATCGATAGCCGAACCTGGAAGGTTTGCTTAGAGGTAATATGGACATGGTAAACTTTTGTGAACTTAACACCACTGACGTACTTAGAATTAAGTACGGGTACTAAGTTGAGATGACAACCGATATCAGACGTAATATGGACATGATAATCGATAGCCGAACCTGGAAGGTTTGCTCAGAGGTAATATGGACATGGCAAACTTTTGTGAACTTAACACCACTGGCGTACTTAGAATTAAGTACGGGTACTAAGTTGAGATGATAACCGATATCAGATGTAATATGGACATGATAATCGATAGCCGAACCCGGAAGGTTTGCTCAGAGGTAATATGGACATGGCAAACTCGGTCAGGAAAAAAAATGTTTGGACAATAGTTTAGAGGTAATATGGACGTGAACTAATGTTCAATAAACTCACTAAAGAGTGGTTTCCTAAGTGTGGTCTATCCGAAAAATGAGGATAGACCTGAAGGTTGCTCCGCTGGGGAGATTGATGGAACGATAGCTCAGAGGTAATATGGTCATGGCTGATTTTGTGGACTTAACACCACTGGCTTACTTAGGGTTAAGTACGGGTGCTAAGTTGAGATGACAACCGATATCAGAGGTAATATGGAAATGATAATCGATAGTCGAATCCAGAAGGTTTGCTCAGAGGTAATATGGACATGACAAACTTTTATGAACTTAACACCACTGGCATACTTAGAATTAAGTATGGGTACTAAGTTGAGATGACAACCGATATCAGAGGTAATATGGACATGATAATCGATAGCCTAACCTGGAAGGTTTGCACAAAGTTAATATGGACATGGCAAACTTTTTTGAACTTAACACCACTGGCGTACTTAGAATTAAGTACGGGTACTAAGTTGAGATGACAACCGATATCAGAGGTAATATGGACATGATAATCGATAGCCGAACCTGGAAGGTTTGCTCAGAGGTAATATGAACATGGCAAACTTTTGTGAACTTAACACCACTGGCATACTTAGAATTAAGTACGGGTACTAAGTTGAGATGACAACCGATATCAGAGGTAATTTGGACATGATAATCGATAGCTAAACCCGGAAGGTTTGCTCAGAGGTAATATGGACATGGCAAACTCGGTCGGGAAAAAAATATTTGGACAACAGTTCAGAGGTAATATGGACGTGAACTAATGTTCAATAAACTCACTGAAGAGTGGCTTGCTAAGTATGGTCTATCCGAAAATGAGGATAGACCTGAAGGTTGCTCTGCTGGGGAGACTTTGGGGACTCATCATCTGGTACTTCTTGAGGGGAAAAATTGCCAAATTGGAGTGAGATCATATTTGCAGTGACCGTCTTCTCGTTATTATGCAAAGTGATGACTTTGGCGTCGATCAACTCCTGGATTTTCCTTTTCAGTACATAGCATGCCTTTGTGGGATGATGAATGTACCGATGAAAGAGACAATATTTTGGGTCATCGACCTTATCAGCCTTTTTAGGGTATCTGATGTTGGGTAGCCGAAGTTTATTTTCTATCATCAATATATTAAAGATTTTAATGATGTCATCATCATTGAAGGAGAAAGTCCCCTTTGGATTTAGGGCTTCTGATACCTGAGTCATACGGTCCTCAGAGAAGAATGATAATTTTGCATCATTTTTGGACTCAGAGGGAATTCTACCCCCAGTTTTAGATGCTGCTCTATCTTGTCGAGGGAGACTACCCCTAGACATGTCATTATCTGGTTCTTGGGAATCACCGTCTTCACGGCATGACGGGTTGGTGTAGATCACCAGAAGATTGATAATCCCGGCTTGCAGAGTTACTGCGGGCCCTGAGATCAGTCGGACCATGTTTGCCTTGAGGGCCAGAGTCTGCATTGTGGCACTCATGGTGTGCATCATTACCTCAAGAGCATCGAGTCGTTGGCGATCGCTGAGCCCTTCCGCCTTGGGTTCTTGAATCGCACTGTCCTCAGGGAAGACGGTCATAGTTGCATCATCTTCATACTCAAAGGAGATGCTACTCTCAGTTTCAGATGATGCTCTGACTATTCGAGGGTAACTCCCCCTCAACCTGTCATTGTCTGTTCCTTTGATGTGATCAAAGGGTACATCTGCCTCATCATAGATGGGAGATGTAATTTTATGCGCAGGGCGTATTTGAAATTTTTGGATTGGCACTGAGGCCTTGCCAGAAGTTTTGTCTACCACGTCACAGACGGGAGACGAAGGTTTACGTGCAGGGTATGTTTGGGACTTCTAGATTGGCACTGAGGCATTACCAGGAATTTTGTCTACCACGTCACAGACAGAAGATGAAGGTTTACGCACAGGACGTGTTTGGGACTTTTGGATTGGCACTGAGGCATTGCCAAAAATTTTGTCTACCACGTCACAGGCGGGAGACAAAGTTTTACGCACAGGGTGTGTTGGCTGTGTTGTCACAACTTTGTTGATCAGTGAATGAGAACTTGCAGGAAGGGTAGAGGATGTATTAGGCATCCACACTTTATGCAGCTTCCTGTTATTATGGACAGAGGAGGAATGAGAACTACCCCCTGCATGAAGCATGTCTTCATAGGCAGATTGGTCGAACTGGACGACCAAAGTCTTCTTTGACGATCCGATGGATACAACATCATGTTGAGTAATTACTTTCTCGTCAGAGGAGAAAGTCGTCCCCAGCAGAGTCACCATTTTGTTTGGATAAACAAAGAGGTTTATGCAAAACTTTTGCTTACAAATGAGAAAAGAGAAAAGTACAAATAATCCTATACGAGGATATTAAGTACAATAAAATGATTCTGGGGAAGTATTGCTATGGAAGTATAATCTGCAATTGATCACTTTGTTCCTTGGACTACACGATGATGAAGAAGTGCTGTAGAAGAAGCTTCAAACTTTCTCTGAACTAAAGGCAAAAGCCAGTCAAAGGAAAGTTGCAGGTAGGATAGAATTCATGTTACCAAAGTTGTCAGCCAAAAAAACTAATTCTTTTCTCAATTAGTTAAACATATCTATTTAGAGGTAATATGAATATGATAGAATATGATTCAACTCCCCTCCCCTGTGACCAGGGGTCTCTATTTATAGAGATCAATCAAATAACTGCCTGGTTGGCGTAAAAGCCAAATAACTGTCTTGTTGGCGTAAAAGGCCCAACTGTGAAGAAGACTGCATCTTTTACGCTGCGGTTAAGACAACCGCTACCCACGTTCCAATAATCTTCTGACTTTGTGTATGACGTGTGTACCTTTATAAGGTAATGCATATAACCGCTTCTCAAAGATCATGGCATACAAGCCACGTAGGTAACTGCCCCTGCGTAAAGATGGTTGGCGTAAAAGCCAAGTAACTGTCTTGTTGGCGTAAAAGCCAAATAACTATTTTGTTGGCGTAAAAGGCCAAACTGTGAAGAAGATTTCCTCCTTTACACTACGGTTTTGACAACTGCTACCCACATTCTAATAGTCTTCTGAATCTGCGTATGACACGTGTCCCTTTATAAGATAACACGTATAACTACTTCTCGAAGATCATGGCATGCAAGCCACGTAGGTAACTGCCCCTGCATAAAACTTGATGATTCATGAATAATAGATAACCAGCATAAAATAGCCAATTATCCTTCACGACTGAGGTCTTGAGCGTATTCTAGGCTAAATAGCCTTATCACGTACCTTTGCAAATATAGCCGAGTTAGCGTATTTCGAGGAGATAGTATACGACGTATTCCTATAGTTAAAAATAGCCTGGTTGGCATAAAATACAAGGATGGTGATGTGAGCATATTAGTCACAGTTTTAGCTTTCCCAGTCATGATAAATTAAAAATAGAACAAAATCTCGTGCATTAAATGAAGAGATATGCCTCGGGCTCTGTACGAGAAACAGCTTTTGATGTGGCGTCTGATTTTGTCTTGTCTTGAGCGTAAAAACTTATTCTTGTCAATGTAGAATATGCAGCATATTCAGAAGACTCCATTTTGAATGCGTAAAAATGACTTATATCAAAAATATGTCACAAAATGACAACCTGAGCCTCTGTGCAAAATCATCATCACAGCCGTTTTTTACGCAGGAAGGTATAGCAACCTTTTACGCAGAACAGCCTTAAAGCTCTACTTTATGCGGACAGCTCTGAAGCTATATTTTATGCCAAAACAGCCTTGAAGCTCTGTTTTATGCAGACTGCTCTGAAGCCCTATTTTACGCCAAACAGCCTTGAAGCTCTGTTTTACACGGACAGGTCTGAAGCCTTGCTTTACGCGGACAGCTCTGAAGCCCTGTTTTATGCCAAACAGTCTTAAAGTTCTATTTTACGCAGACAGCTCTGAAGCCCTATTTTACGCGGGGAGAGACTTCATGCATGTTGGGGGTTTTGACTGTAAAATATGCGGATAATTCTCCAGCAGATTTCATGCTTCTACAGGACCCCCTTTAAAGTTTTCAAATTCCTTGTAATTTAAAATACTTTGAATGAAGCATGAAATGGTCAAATTTGACTCGTTCTTCAAGGCTATATTTAAGAAGTCATTAGAATTTGTATGTTCTCTTCTGCCTATATAAGGACAAGCAAATAAACTTGATTTTCCAAACTTCCTTCACCATAAAGATGACTACTGAGATTCATTGGACTGAACTGAGAAAGAAGAAGATTATGCTCTTCCAACATATAAGGAGCCGTAAAAAGAGACATCTTCTGACTCTGTGGACCCATCACTTATTATTAGAATATAAATAATAGGCTAAGATAAAAGTGATATCAGAGGTAATATGGACATGATATACTTTTGGTAACTGGTTCTATTCAGAGGTAATATGAACATGATAGAATAGTATCCTCAGAATGAAATCTTTATCATACTCCATTAAGCAAGGGAGATCAAGCATAATACTTCTTCAGGAATTTGCCATTGATAGGAGTCATTTATTAAATCTCCATTAGGCTTGGCTGTTTTTGTGGACTTAACATCGCTGGTGTACCTTGGTGAGTACGGGTGATAAGTAGAAATGACAACCGATATCAGAGATAATATGGACATGATAATCGATAGCCAAAATCTGAAAGGTTTACTCAGAGGTAATATGGACTTGGCAAACTCGGTCAGGGAAAAATGTCAGGACAGCAGTTCAGAGGTAATATGGACGTGAACCAATGTCCAAAAAATTCACTGAGCAGTGATTTATTGAGTATGGTCTATCCGAACATGAAGATATACCTTAGGATTGCTCCGCTGGAGAAATTGGTGGGACGATAGCTCAGAGATAATAGGTACATGGCTAGCGTCTAACGAGATTGGTTTTTTTTTGAGTGGCTACTACGGCAGTGTGCGAGTGGACCTGAGGAATATTCTGCTGGGGAAATTTATGGGACGACAGCTCAGAGGTAATAGGTACATGGCTAGCGCTACTGGGGAGGATGTGAGGGTAGTAGTTCAGAGGTAATGTGGACGTGAACTAATGGCCAAGAGAATTTAGGTTACTAAGGGTGGTCTACCTAGAAATATAGATGGACCTGAGGGTTGGTTGATCCACCGGGGAGATCGTTAGGATGATAGCTCAGAGGTAAATGTGAACATGGCTAGCATCTAACAGTATTGGTTTAGGTGGTATGTCTACCTCCACACGTAGTTGAGTCAGAGAAACAGGTGATGGATACTCAAATAGGGAAGTTTGCTCAGAGGTAAGATGAACATGGCAAACTCTTGGGTTATGGACTTATTACCCATGGCGTACCTTAAGTATAAGTAATAAGCTAAAATGACTAGCACTATCAGGCGTTATGCGAACGTGATAGTAGAAAGTTGAAAAAAGTAGAACTTTACTCAGAGGTAATATGGACATGGAAAAGTTCTGAAAAATATCTTACTCAAAGGTAATATGGACACAGTAAGATATTATTCTGTGGGGATAGTAGAGAGATGTAGTTCAGAGGTAATATGAACATGAACTGACTTTTTCTCTGCTAGGGAAAATGAGGATAGTTCAGAGGTAATATGGATTTGAATAATTTGTTTCTATTGCGGGCATCCCACAGAGGGGTTTTGGTGGACCTATTACTTCTTGTGCACGAGAGTGTA
This sequence comes from Iris macrosiphon, assembly GCA_036927795.1. NCBI lineage: Eukaryota > Viridiplantae > Streptophyta > Magnoliopsida > Asparagales > Iridaceae > Iris > Iris macrosiphon. The sequence goes on along the minus strand of JAYESA010000004.1, from coordinate 79,320,916 downwards.
AGTAATAAGTTCGAGATAAAAACCCTATCAGAGGTAATATGGTCATGATAGATTTTGTGGACTTAACACCGCTGGCGTACCTAAATTTAGGCACTAGTGATAAGTTGAGATGACGACTGATGATAGTCGTAGGGAGAGATTTTCTCAGAGGTCACTTGGACATGGCAGACTCTCGGGGGAGGATAAAAATGCAGAGGTGACGTAGACATGAGCTGATCAATAGCCTTACCGAGAGATTAGGTACGATCATGAGGATATACTACTGGAGGATTTTTAGTGGATTTATTACTTCTTGCGCGCGAGAGTGTAAGTAATAAGTTTTACTGAGTGTGGTCTATCCGAAAAATAAGGATAGACCCGAAGGTTGCTCCCCTGGGGAGATTGATGGAACGATAGCTCAGAGGTAATATGGACCTGGCTGATTTTGTGGACTTAACACCACTGGCGTACTTAGGGTTAAGTACGGGTGCTAAGTTGAGATGACAACCGATATCAGAGGTAATATGGACATGATAATCAATATTCAAATCCAGAAGGTTTGCTCAGAGGTAATATGGACATGGCTGATTTTGTGGACTTAACGCCACTGGCGTACTTAGGGTTAAGTACGGGTGCTAAGTTGAGATGACAACCGATATCAGAGGTAATATGGACATGATAATCGATACCCGAATTCGGAAGGTTTGGACATGGCAAACTTTTATGAACTTAGCACCACTGGCGTACCTAAAATTAAGTATGGGTACTAAGTTGAGATGACAACTGATATCAGAGGTAATATGGACATGATAATCGATAGCCGAACCTGGAAGGTTTTCTCAGAGGTAATATGGATATGGCAAACTTTTGTGAACTTAACACCACTGGCATACTTAGAATTAAGTACGGGTACTAAGTTGAGATAACAACCGATATCAGAGATAATATGGACATGATAATCGATAGCCGAACCTGGAAGGTTTGCTCAGAGATAATATGGACATGGCAAACTTTTGTGAACTTAACACCACTGGCATACTTAGAATTAAGTACGGGTACTAAGTTGAGATGACAACCGATATCAGAGGTAATATGGACATGATTATCGATAGCCGAACCTGGAAGGTTTGCCCGAGGTAATATGGACATGGCAAACTCGGTCGAGAAAAAATATATTTGGACAACAGTTCAAAGGTAATATGGACGTAAACTAATGTTCAATAAACTCACTGAAGAGTGGTTTGCTAAGTGTGGTCTATCCGAAAATGAGGATAGACCTGAAGGTTGCTTCGCTAGGGAGACTTTGGGGACTCATCATCCGGTACTTCTTGAGGAGAAAAATTGCCAAATTGGAGTGAGATCATATTTGCAATGACCGTCTTCTCGTTATTATGCAAAGTGATGACTTTGGCGTTGATCAACTCCTGGATTTTTCTTTTCAGTACATAGCATGCCTTCTTGGGGTGATGAATGTACCGATGAAAGAGACAATATTTTGGATTATCGACCTTGTCAGCCTTTTCAGGGTATCTGATGTTGGGTAGCCGAAGTTTATTTTCCTTCATCAATATATTAAAGATTTTAATGATGTCATCATTATTGAAGGAGGAAGTCCCCTTTGGATTTAGGGCTTCCGATACCTGAGTCGTACGGTCCTCAGGGAAGACTGATAATTTTGTATCATTTTCGGACTAAGAGAGAATTCTACCTCCAGCTTTGGATGCTGCTCGGTCTTTTCGAGGGAGACTACCCCTAGACATGTCATTGTCTGGTTCTTGGGAATCATCGTCCTCTCGGCATGACGGGTTGGTATGGATCACCAAAAGATTGATACTCCCGGCTTACAGAGTTACTGCGGGCCCTGAGGTCAGCAGGATCATGTTTGCCTTGAGGGCTAGAGTCTGCATTGTGGCACTCATGGTGTGCATCATTACCTCAAGAGCATTGAGTCATTAGCGACCGCTGAGCCCTTCCGCTTTGGGTTCTTGAGTCGCATTGTCCTTAGGGAAGACGGTCATAGGTGCATCATCTTCAGACTCAAAGGAGATACTACTCTCAGTTTCAGATGATGCTCTGAATATTCGAGGGTGACTCCCCCTCAGCCTGTCATTGTCTGTTCCTTTGATGTGATCAAAGGGTACATCTTCCTCATCATAGACGGGATATATAATTTTACATGCAGGGCATATTTGAAATTTTCGGATTGGCACTGAGGCCTTGCCAGAAGTTTTGTCTACCATGTCACAGACGGGAGACGAAGCTTTACGCACAGGACGTGTTTGGGACTTCTGGATTGGCACTGAGGCATTACCAAGAATTTTGTCTACCATGTCACAGACGGGAGACGAAGGTTTACGTACAGGGCGTGTTTGGGACTTCTGGATTGGCACTGAGGCATTGCCAAAAATTTTGTCTACCACGTAACAGGCGGAAGACAAAGTTTTAACTGCTTCTTGAAGATTATGGCATGCAAGACACGTAGGTAACTGCCCCTGCGTAAAACTTGATGATTCATGAATAATAGATAACCAGCGTAAAATAGCCAATTATCCTTCACGATTGAGGTCTTGAGTATATTCTGGGCTAAATAGCCTTATCAACGTACCTTTGCAAATATAGCCAAGTTGGCATATTTCGAGGAGATAGCATACGGCGTATTCCTATAGATGAAAATAGCCTGGTTGACGTAAAATGCAAGGATGGTGATGTGAGCGTATTAGTCACAGTCTTAGCTTTCCAAGTCATGACAAAAAAGAATAAAATCTCTTGCATTAAATGTATAGCAACCTTTTACGCAGAATAGCCTTAAACCTCTGCTTTCCACGGAAAACTCTTAAGCCATATTTTACGCCAAAACATCCTTGAAGCTCTGTTTTACGCAGACAGATCTGAAGCCCTATTTTACACCAAACAGCCTTGAAGCTCTGTTTTACGCGGATAGCTCTGAAGCCCTCCTTTACGCGGACAGCTCTAAAGCCCTGTTTTATGCCAAACAGTCTTGAAGTTCTGTTTTACGTAGATAGCTCTGAAGCCCTATTTGACGCGGGGAGAGACTTCATGAATATTGGGGGTTTTGACAGTAAAATACGCGGACAATTCCCCAGTATATTTTATGCTTCTACAACCATCAACTCTCCACCAATGTTAGAAGTATGTTAGCGATGACAGCGTTGTTATGACTGAATTTGCTGACGTAGATCCTTTCAAGGGGGTCATAGCATACTATTCTAACTCGATCTTATACAAACAAATCTACCAAGATTAGGGAGGTAATAACATCGACGATGAGGTAAAAGTTGATACAGCTCCAAACGAGCCCCTAAGGGTCCGTCTAAAAGATGCCCTACTCACGCGCCTACGTCCCTCGTGGTCAAGTTGCACAGAAGGGCTCTTGAATATTTTGTGGTCGAGCTTCGAAAGCAGGGATGATCTCTAAGAGAAGATCCCTTGGCGGTGAAGAACCTCGGGCCTCTGGTAGTCAAACTATGTGGGAAAGTTCCAAGGTCACGTCCAGCGTTAGCGGTACACACTGAAGGAGAAGAGCTAGGAGAGTACCTTATGGCCCATACCGATACACCTTCCTATAATAATATAATTTTGTAAGAAAAGATACCATATTTTATCAATAGGGCTATCTTTGAATACCCTATTATTTCATATTAGAATGCTATGTATTCCTTAGATAATGGTCTAGGTCTATAACTGCATATATAGATAACTTTGGCTCTCGTAGTAGACCAAATTCGTCCATGCCAAGATTCTTACTTCGTAATCTCGGCAAGAAGGAGGGGTGATAAACCCATTATCTTGGGGAAGGTCAACAGTCTTCAAGGCTCTATCGCAGAAGAACCTGAACCCGAGAGTGGTAGAATGCAACTTCACTGCTACAGCACACAAGCCAAGCGCATTATCCAGAACAAGGGCTATAACTTAAAGAGCGACAAAGGCCTGAATTATGGTAAAGGCCGGCGTCTTCCTGTGCGTCTCTCCACTCCTACAGGCAAGTATGAGACGTACTACCAGTAGACCAAACATGTCCTATGATACCTCTCACCTCCTATGACTCCCGAGGATTAGGAAGAATATGAGTTTACTTTGTAGTCTTCTGCTTGGGACTTCGACACAAGTATGAAGATATGCTCAAGCAAATGCTATCTACCAATATGGTATCAACACACCCAAAGAAAGATAATGATCACCCAGTCGGGCCTTTCAAAGTAGAATCGTGAAATTCTCAAAAAGTACTATCTAAGCTCGACATATGTTTTCCCATCCCCTAGCAAGTTAGCCTATAAATGTACAGTATTTATATTTTATTTCGTTCTTCTCCATTAAGCATGAACAAGCAATGTGATTTGTGGACGTAGTAAGTTTGTAGTTCATGTCCATACTACCTCTGAACTAAGAGCTGATCATTCTCCCTAGTGGAGTAAACATTGGAGCAAAATAAAACCGTCACGTCCACATCACCTCTGTCACATTTTCTCAAATCTCCAGAAAAATACCTTACCATGTCCTTATTTACCTCTGAGTAAGATATTTCCAGACTTTGCCATATCTTTCTAGGGCAAACATTATTACATACCAACTGTTCATCGTTACGTCCATACTACCTCTAGCGATGTATGTTGTCTCAAATTATTTTCTATACTTAAATAATAAGTACGCCATGGACAATAAATCCATAAATATTCCCCAGTGGGATACTCCTCTAATCTCTAGAACCACTTTATTTCTCAAGTAATAGTTACGCACAAAAGATAATAAATGAAAAGGTCCTACTTCTTTGGCATTAGAGATAAAAAGAAGAAAAAAAATGGAAGAGAGAAGAAAATACATCAAAAGGCTCACTACAGCCCTTGCCAAAACAAAATAGACAAAAGGCAGAAAAAGCTATAGTGACTAAGAATCCTCAATATTGGTGCATAGCTCGACAATCCGACACTTTAATAAATCCACCTTGGCTTGGCTACTATCAACAACTCGACGCTCAACTTCCTGTTGCAGCATAGCCTCGTCCTAGAAGGCAACCAATTATAGGACCGTGTATGGCAACTCTAGAGGAGGGGTGAATAGAGTTTATGTATGCAGCAAAATAAATTTACCTATTAAAATATAATTATATGGTATGCAATAGTGATCAACTACTAGCAGTTAGAATATATCTCATGTGTAAGTGATACTACTAGTAGTGTTATGAATATATGCAATGGAGTGAGAGAAAGCAAACGCAAACACCAAGATGTATACTGGTTTTCCTCTGAGTGGACTAGTCCAGTCCCGATGACTCAAGCTCAGAGTTTTATCCACTATAATCACCAATAGTGAATCATAAGCTTTGATCCGAAGGCTTGCCACTGTTTTACAACCATGAGGTTTGATCCAAAATCTCGCAACTTAACAACTTGATAGAGAGAGTAACTGATGGAATAAAGTTTTTTATAACTCTGAAGACTTCTAGACCGAGACCGCACTTGGCACTAGGAAGGCTAGGGAGTTGCTATTTGAGATAGGAAAGTTAAGGCTTTAAAGGTTTGCTTACAATATAATAGAAGACAAAAGAATGGTTGAGTTATATAGGAATGAAGAATTCTAATCCTATTTATAGGGTGTAGGCAAACCGAATTTGGCCAGAATTTGGATGGGGTTTAATTCAAATTTTTAACCATTGGGCCAAAAAATCCGGAGCTATTAAACTGGTTGATTTTATACCAAAAGGGTAACCGAGTCCGGTCAGAGTTCGGCACTAGTTTGGCCCGAGTTCGGTCTCTAAGTATGGTAGACTTTGTAAATAAATGTGGCCTGATTTGATAGATAGGTTCTTTGGTTCATTTGAGTGGACTAGGTATCTAGGTATAGGTATTAGGATTTTCCCATGTGACGTAGCTTACATCAGTCCTAGACTCAAATAAAATATTATATTTTAATATATAAAAAATAGCTGTTGCAGAGTCTGACTATAGTACTGACGGAGTTGATATACTTTGCATCTAGTATTTGCTTCATCTGTTCATCGAGTATCTGCTTTATCTGTATTTTAAATTTGATGTTTGATGATTATCAGAATCAGGTTGACTGTGACCACTTTGTGTCAACAATCTCTCCCTTTATGATAATTGACAAACTATACCAAAATACATATTGTGAGTCTGATGTATCCTTTGATGCAAAAAGTTAAAACATAGACGAAGTTTCTTTGAAACTAGTTTTTTAGAAAAAAGCTCCCCCGTAAGTAGATCTTTCCTTTGAACTGAAGCATTTGAATTACCTGTAATTTGACAATTTTTATAGCAAAATTAGGTGCAGGTATATCAAGAATATATATCATAATTATATGTTATCAATCATATATCAACCATAATCGTCATATTTTGTTATCATAGTTTGTTATTTCTCCCCCATTTTCAATATATCATAGTGGAAAATAAAAACTCCCCCGTAACGAGTGATTATGATAAACTGGAAAAAGAAAAATTAGCCAGAATATGCATTGTGTTAATCAGAATAAGTAACAAGACTGGCAAATATTTAGATGCAAATAACCAAAATGGCATAAACATTTTACGAATATTTTAAGCAATTGTTTCTAGTACACTAAAATTGAAAAACTAATACATCCATATAGCCACAAGAAACTATCATAAATCATCAACAACAACATCAGAAGGCGAGTGATCATCAAAGTATGCTCCGGTAGGGTCGAAGTACTACTGAACAAATGGATCATCGATTATGTAGCCTGAGCGGGAAAGATCATGATCCACTGGGTGAGGTGCAGTAGGATGATGGGCTAGGTGATAATGAAGATTTGCTAGAGAGTTGGCTAAAGTGTGGGCCTGAATAGTGATGCAATAAGACTTGTTGCGAAGCCGAGTGATAGTCATAATGTTCTACTCTTGGTGTTGAGTAGCTATCATCTTATTTTGTAACCTGAATTGCTCGCAGAACATCTCTTTGATTGAGTCCAAGGTAGCAGGCTGTGCAGAGAATGATGGAGTAGGAGTAGGAGTAGGAGCAGGAGGAGTTAGGGCTGGATCAGCTGGTGCAGCAGAATCAGATCTGGATGAGTCACCCTCATCAAGAATGAGAGAAATAGGCTGAATCCTGCGTGCTTTGGTCAGATAAGCTGGTTCAGATAGATAAGTGGGTTCTTATATAGGAATATGGAAGTGCTCAAAGATGAGTGGTACATACATGGCATAAGAAAGTTGACGTTTGTGTTTACAACAGTCAATCATTTGCCAATCATAGTCTTAGGAAGGCTAAAGGGAGTGGATGTGTAGAAGTGATATAGAGCAGACATCTTCCTATAGGTCACATCATCTTTGGAGGTTTGCTTTGGAATGATATCAGAGTATATGATAGAGTAAAGTTCATAAAAATATTGGTTGAAATAACGAGCATGAAACTTTCAGTCAGGACACGGATGAGGGGCGCAAAGTATATCCCTGAAAGAATCAAGAGTGATGTCGTCTCTGAGATTGAGTTTATCGATCTCAAGTAGGGCATCTCCCTCGTTAGGGATTTCAAGAATTTTATCCAAAGTTGTATCATCAAATTCAATGTCAATGCCACCCACTCTCGAAGAGATAGAACATTAATCATGAGATAGATTGTGTCACTACCAAATTTTCTAGGAATGGATATTTTGATCATTTTATAATTAATTAAATATTATGCATGTTAAATATTTATTTATTATAGTATTATTTATTATTAGATTGTAGAAGAATGAAAAATATGGTGGGGAAGTATACGCGTAAACCCTCAACATGCAGGAAGCCCGCGTAAAACAGAGCTCCAACACTGGGTGGCGTAAAACATGCCTTCAGAGCCATTGGCGTACAGCAGAGCTTCAACACTATTCAGCGTAAAACATAGCTCCAGAACAACCCACGTAATACAGTATTTCCAGACTGCTTCGGCGTAAAAAGGTTGCTACATCACCATTTCGGCGTAAAACCTGTCTGCTTTTAATGCAGCGGGAAGTTGTATGAGGAACTCTTCGTATTCCTCGAATGAACCTGTCAGTTGAAGAAGTGAACCTGACTCCTGACAAAGAGTACTGCACGGCGATCGAAAGGACGGCTGTAATAATGATTCTGCACAGAGCCCCAGACTGTCGTTTAGAGACATAACCCTTGATATAAGACGTCATTTACGCATTCAAGGAATACGCTGCATATTCTATACAAGCAGACATGAGCTTTACGCTCAGGATGAGACGAAACCAACAGCCACGTCAAAATTTGTTCTTCGTACAGAACTTGAGGCACGTCTCTGCAGATAATACGCGAGATGGGGGCAGATCTCTGCATTTAATGCACAAGATTTTTTTTACTTTAACGACTGGGAGAGCTAAAATTAAGGATAATATGCTCACGTCACTATCCTTGCATATTACGCCAACCAGGCTATTTTCAACTATAGGAGCACGCCGTACGCTATCTCCATGAAATACGCTGATCTGGCTACTTTCAACTATAGGAGTACGCTGTATGCTACCTCCTCAAAATATGCCAACCCAGGCTATATTTGCAAAGGTGCGTGATAAGGCTATTTGGCCCAGAATACGCTCAAGACCTCAGTCAAGGAGGAATAACTGGCTATCTTTACGCCGGTTACCTATCCGTGGAACATCAAGCTTTACACAGAATTTGGTTTTTATGCCAACTTGACAACTATTCGGCTTCTACGCCTACTTGGCTTTTACGCCATCAGTACATCTATTTGGCTTTTACGCCTATGAGACAGTTATTTGGCTTTTATGCCAACCTTCTCTACGCGAGGGGCAGTTACCTACGTGGCTTGCATGCCATGATCTTCGATAAGCGATTATACGCATTACCTCATAATAGGACACGCGTCACATGCCTATTCAGGAGATCATTCATACGTGGATAACAGTTATTATAACCGCCGCGTAAAAGGTGCAGCTTTCTCCGCTGTTCGGTTTCTACGTCGACTGCGAACAAATTCTATAAATAGAGACCTCCGGCCATGGAGGTCAGGGGCGGAGAATAACAGAGGAGACAAGGTCGAAAAAAAGCAAGGGTCAAATACAGAGGCCAAGGTCAAGAGAGCACATATAGAGAGCTTTGGCAACGAGAGTTTAATCCCTCCTGCAGTCTTTGAAGCTTCTTTTTCGTCTTCTACAACACTTCTTCATCATCGTGTGGTCCAAGGGACAAAGTGATCGACCGCAGATCAGACTCCTATAGCAATATTTCCCCAGAATTAAATTTTTGTACTTAACATCCTGGTATAGGATTAATTGTACTTCTTTTTCTTGTTTGTAAACAAAGAAAGGGTTTCGTATAAACCTAGATTCTTTTTTCGTTTATTATCAAACACAAGATGGCGACTCTTCTGGGGACTACTTTCTCATATGACAAGAAAGCCATTGCTCAACATGATGTTGTATTCGTCGGATCAACGAAGAAGACTTTGGTCGTCCAATTCGACCAATCTGCTTATGAAGACATGCTCCTCGCAGGGGGTGGCTCTCGTTCTCTCTCTGTCCAAGACAACAGGAAGCTGCGTAAAGTATGGATGCCATGGACATCCTCTGCCCTTCCTACAGGCTCTCTCTCTCCGAGCAACAAGGTTATGTCATTGCAACCTATGTGCCTTACGCATAAAACTCTGTCTCTCGTCTGTGACGTGGCAGACAAAGCTTCTGGAAATGCCTTAGTGCCAATCCAGAAGTCTACTCCGTGCCCCGCGTATAAAATTTCTTCTTCCGTCTGTGATGTGGCAGACAAAGCTTCTGGCAATGCCTTAGTGCCAATCCAGAAGTCTACACCACGTCCCGTACGTAATATTTCATCTCCCGTCTGTGATGTGGCAGACAAAATTTCTGACAAGGCCTCAACGCCAATTCAGAAATTCCAAATGTGCCCTGTGCGTAAAAATACATCTCCCATCTATGATGAGGCAGATGATCCCTGCAATCACCGCAAGGAAAAACAAGTGGCAGATTTCCCGACCTCTCGGCTTTTACGCCATCAAGAGAAGAATTTGCCCACTCTTCAGATTACGCAGAATGCTGACGGCCGATTGAGGGCTTCCACAGTTTTACGCCAACCTATGAAAAGTTACAGATTACGCCAGGATAAGCCCCTCAGCGTAAAGAAGACCCGGTTCACGGGAACATACGCTCCTCATGGATCATGTACTACTCACATGGCTGAACTGCTCTACTCATATGGCAGAGAAAGTATTCTGGTTCCTAATCTCCACAGGCCCAATGATGTAAAAAGGCAGAATAAGCCTTCTTTTTCTTCTTCTGTTAATATTGCTGATTTGTATGATTTTTTGATCCAGAAACACAAAGACAGGGGTCAAAATCAAGATTTAGCGTCCCTAACTTCCAAGCATGGAGAGATCATGTGGGAAGATGCGTCAACATCTATTGTCGTCATGATATATGGGCCACATGAAGATTTTATCTTTATTATCCTACCTACTCGCAACAATCAGCATCCAATAGTCTTCGGTCGCATGTAGAGCAGACCGATTGTACAAAAAGATTCTTATGAGTCCGATGCTGGGAAAATACAAATCCACAGATATAGCCCACAGGCTTTAAAGATTATACAAAGCATGGGTTACGATTTGAAGTTGAAACAAGACCTCAACTATGGAAAAGCAGACGAACACCATTGCATGGTAATCCTTACTGTCAACAAACTCGTTTTGGGTTGGGGTATATTGCATCTCTTGCAAACTCTAAACCTCCAGAGTCTAATCCTATAATACCAGAGGTAGGTCCTTCTAAATCAACTTCTGTGGACAAATGCCATGGCATGTCTGGGGGTAGTCTACCTCGACAAAATAGGGCAGCATCCAAAGCTGGGGGTAGAATTCCCTCAGAGTCCGAAGATGATGCAACAATGACCATCTTCCCGGAAGACCGTAAAACTCAGGCATCGGAAGCCCGAAGGCCAAAAGGGACTTTCTTTTTCAATGAAGATGACATCATTGAAATCTTCAATATATTGATGAAGGAACACAAACTTCGGCTACCCAACATCAGATACCCTGAGAGGGCTGGCAAAGTCGATGACCCAGATTATTGTCTTTTTCATCGGTACATTCATCACCCTAAAAGGGCGTGCTATGTACTGAAAAGGAGAATCCAGGAGTTGATCGACGCCAAAGTCGTCACTTTGTATTTATAAACAAGGGGACAATCACTGCAAATTGATTTTACTCTAACGTAATAATTTGCTCCTTCAAGAAAATATCGGATGATGAGTCCCTAAAGTTTCCCCAGCGGATTCTTCAGGTCTATCCCCACTCAGCAAAATCATTCCACAGTGAATTTTTCAGACACTAGTTTACGTCCATATTACCTCTGAACTGCTGTCGTAATATTTCTCTCAGGCTGAGTTTGTCATGTTTATATTACCTCTGAACAAACCTTCCTGGTCCAGCTATCGATTATCATGTTCATATTACCTCTGATATCGGTTGTCATCTCAACTTAACACCCGTACTTAACTCTAAGTATGCCAGTGGTGTTAAGTCCACAAAAACTGTCATGTCCATATTACCTCTAAGCAGATATATACCTCCATCCCCAGTGGAGTCATAACTCAAAAGTTTGTCATGTTCATATTACCTATGAGCAAACCTTCCGAGTTGTTGGCTATCGATTATCATGTTCATATTACTTCTGATATCGGTTGTCATCTCAACTTAACACCCGTACTTAACTCTAAGTATGCCAGTGGTGTTAAGTCCACAAAAACTGCCACGTCTATATTACCTCTGGCAGGGCTTGTCCTAAACTTATTACTTGCACTCTCGTGCACAAGAAGTAATAGGTCCACCAAAAACCTCCCTGTAGAATATCCGTAATGGAAACGAATTGTTCATGTCCATATTACCTCTGAACTATCCTCATTTTCCCCAGCGAAGAAAGAGTCTATCCATGTTCATCCCCCACAGAGTCATATTTTACCGCGTCTATATTACCTCTGTCAGGACTTGTCTTAAACTTATTACTTGCACTAACGTGTGCAAAAAGTAATGGGTCCACAAAAATCCCCTAGCAGGATGTCTTTACCAGCCACAATACCTATCACGTCCATACTACCTCTAATAGGTCTTGTTTCGAACTTATTATTTGCACTCAACGTGCGCAACAAATAATAGGTCCACCAAAAAATCCCCCAGTGGGATGTCCTCAACAAACCAAAGTTCGCACAAACAATCATAAAGAAATGGAAGGTCCTTATATGATTGCAAATGGCACTGACAGATTAGCCAAGTCTAATAAAAAATTTAATAATGGCTATTATCAACTGTAAAATTCCCGAAGAAGTACTATACTCGATCTCTTTTGCTTAACGGAGTATGATAAAGATCTTATTCTGACGATACCACACACAAAGGTAAGCTGGATCATATTCTATCGGATTTATATGACCTCTTAATGGATATGCTTAACTAATTTGTAAACCTATCATGTTCATATTACCTCTGATAGTATTTAGTATACAAATTTAGTTGGATTATATTCTATCAGGTTCATATTACCTCTGAATGGATTTACATTCAGCAAAACCTTAACGAAAGTATGTCATGTTAATGATACCTCTGATATCACTTTTATCTTAGCCTATCATATTCTAAAGTGATGGGTCCACAAAGTAAGAAAATGTGTCTTTATTATCTCTGAGAAATTATAGGAGAAACAAAAAAGGTACATCATTGGGGAGGAGCAGTTAAATTCCTAATCTGTTACGCTAAAACAGCCATCCTTTCATTCCTGTAGTCTAAGATGTTAGCGCGAACCCGCTCCAGTCATACCTCGTTATCACTCAAGAGGGATAGTTCGGACCGAGCATGAACAAAACCGGCGCGGATGACTCCCGCACGTGCCAAGTTCCGCTGAGCTGTATCCAATCGACCCTTCAACATATCTCGAGCTGCCAATGACTGGAGAGCCCACTCCTTTGCCTGAGCGAGTTTAGCTTCCAATTTACGGACCCTCGCTTCATTTCCCTCATATTCAGCCTCGCACTTCGTTAGATGAGGAATAACCTCCTCCAAGACAGCCTGCTCTTCATCCATCTCCTGTTGTGTCTGGATGGATTTGTTTAAGCATTCCATCTGTTCAACAAGCTTCGCAGTCAAGGAGTCATACTCGGCCTGAATTATATCGTCGACGTTGCTTCGAGATAGTTACAAATATTCGTTAATGGGTTGTTCTAAACCATTAACTATTTGCTCTAGCGTATCAGCTCGTCCAGCATTATTGAAATTTCTGATCGGCGCTATCGCAAGCTGGGAGGACGTCAGCAGATTATCAAAGCTCAGGTTCTTCTGCAGCACCATGGAAATCAACTCCTTCAAACTGCGGTAGAATAGGCTGGTATATTGTTCAATCAGCATATCGAAGACCGGATGCACGCTAGGAGTGGCTGCGATACCGAGAAATCTCCTTCCAGGAATGACCACAGAGGATATTGCCACGGTCGTTGCCTCTACAGATGGCGCTACAAAAGAACGAATACCAGCAATGGTTGAAGTTGCTGGCGTACTCAACGAAGGAGGCACAGTCGCGATGATGGGCTCATCCTCCTCTGAAGATATCTGAACTGCAGTTGGCGAGACGACACCCAAAAATGTTGCGGATGGAGGATCGGCAGCTTCAAAGCATGCCTCTTCAAAGTCGAGCGCCGCTGTTTCATCGGCAGGATCCGCAACAAAGTCAAAGGTTGCGTCAACTCCGCCCTCCCCTGAGATGTCTTCACCTAAAAAGAAGACAAAAGAAAGTTAATATCAACCTGATGTTAATTTTCCTAAAAGAGGCGTAAAGACAATATTTACCCATGGTCGATGGTATATATGTCGCGTCCGCAGCCTGAATAGCTAAATCATCTCTTAATGAGGCTAGACAAGCTATCATACCTGGAGAAGAGGGTACACCAACTGACACTGGCGGGCAGTCTTCCCAGTCTTTACCTAGATCCACTCGAGGTTCATCGAGTGGAATCTCGCTGAAAATACTTACAGACGAAGTAGGGGTTACTCCTATTATTTGTCTGGATAAAGGTATCCTTAATATGCTCGGCCTCGGAGGTGATCTCGTAGCACTACCAGAAGCAGTAGTAGCAGCAGCGATCTCGAGCAAAGAATCTCTGGCACTGCCAGCCGGAACTATGGAGGTTCCCTCTCTAAAAGACGAAGGACCTCTAATCAAAGAATTATCCCCAACAGGGGAAACGACAGGTTCGCTCCTAGAAACCCCCTGGTGGAAGCCCTTTTCAGACCTATGGCAATCTTCTTCTTGCGGGGGGAAGGCTCTTTCAGAGTCGAAGCCTTCCGTTTCTGGGGGATAATGAGAGGCTCTGCTGGCGGAGCTATTACGCCTCTCGGTATTGTCATTAAGAACTCGTCTGCCCCGGCGGTGTCTTCATTCTCATCTGAGGAAACAGACGGAATCTCCTCCCTTGTAGTAGACCTATGAGAGGGCATCCTAAAACTTCCATGCACATCAAAATTACGATGGAAGATATTTATGGACGCATAAAACTGTGCATATGAGTGAAGGATGCCCAACTCCATAGAGAGAGAAGTCGCGAGCACATCAAAAGTTGCACCAGTACAGCCTGTAATGAAATACCGCCATCCTCTGGCTCCATCAATAAGTCCACCTTTGGACTTGAAGCTGGTAATGGCATTCCCCACATGCAACTGGTCGTACCCAAACTGCCTGGCGAACCGACTGGGCAAATAAGGCTCCAGGTAGCAGTGGTCATCACTTTTGTACAGTAAATGGGAAGGTCTAATACAGACCAACTAATAGAAGGCTTCAGGAGAAAGAATGGTCCTCCCATGGCCCCCATCCTTAAGTTTCTTCCCCTGTTGATTGATATGTACAGGGGGATGATACAGAAGAGCTTCCAACTGTGGGCAATATTTAACGTCCGCCGGCAATCTATGACGGTCGCCACGTTCCAAGAGGAATTCTTGTAATTCAACAAGAAGTTATTTCTTGAACCGCTGGTAGAACCGGGAGACATCACCCTGGTGTTGTGAAGGATTAACCATCCCATCAGGTATAGGAAGGGTAATTCCACTCTGGAAAATCCTTCATGCTGCGTCTCATCTACGAGCAGCCCATCAGTAAGGGCCCTCAAGCCTGCTTGTATTCTACATACCATAGCAGGAAGCAGGCCCAGTCTTGCCCCGAACACCAAATGCACTGTAGGCCATAAGGTGTTGCGATGATGCGATCTGCAGACGCGATGCCAGGCACTACCCAACGGTGAAGCCAGACAGAAAGAAAGCCAGCCAGTTGAGCTTCCCTTGATAGAGGCTTGTGACAATGCCTCATATAAGTGAAGGCTTTTGTGCCTGCAGGGTAACCCCCTATCTCCTCGTCAAAAATATGATCTGCGTCTTTAATAAGGTCATCGACTGTGTTAGCATTGAGCATGCTCAGGAGGTTCAAGGGCCTATCTCGGCTATCTACCACCTTGTCCGGCTTAACATTTTTGACCTAGTGGAAGAAGAGATAGGTTGCCCACTTGTTGATGTGAGCCAAATCAGAGGGCTCCTTGTAGAAAGTGGTCCAGGCAAGATAGTGGCACATCAGCTCCTTATATACTGCCACTGCCCGAGGGTTTGTATCCCGCAATTCCCTGTTTGTAGGGACGTACTCTTCATAAGGAGCGTCCCCCTTTGGCAGCTTTAAAATCTCTGCCATCTCATGAAGGGCTAAGCCCAACTCACCCAGCGGAGTGGCAAAAGTCCCAGTAAGCGAATTGTATCGCTCCATCAAGGCTAAAAACAAGTTAGGGTTGACAGGCAGCCCAACACTTGTGGCGCTCACAGCCGCGAATAAGCCAATACTTTCCAGCTCCGTCTAGAAGTGTTTCAGGTCCCAGGCAGTCAAATTGGCCCATTAAAGATTCCCTAGGCTAAGCCATCTGCTGGTCCGAGGGTTGACCTTAGGGTACACTCCTCCCTGCCCTATAAAATTATTGTAGAAGGTCGATATTTGGACCGATTGGATCGGCGAAGTATCCTCACTCGAGATACTACCCGACAATAATCCCCTAAAGTGCATAACAGGGACCGAGGGACGGCTCATATAGGCCCCCCTGTCGTATTCCTTGTTGTATAAGATTTTCCCCAGTCGGCCGTGAAGATCGAGAGTCAGGGTCCATATCATCTTCCTAGGATGTGTGGCATGGAAGAACGCAGAGATAGGGTAATACCTGGGCATCCTGGGCAGATACATCACTGTGCCCTCAGCAGTAAACACCCAATCCTCCTTCTTGGGCTTGGTCTGGGATTGTTTGTCGATAACATCCCCGAATAAGAAACCAGGTTTCTTATACTCCGTCCCGTCTATGTATGTCAGGGGCTTCCCACTGATCATACTCAGCAGCATGCGTTCTCCCTGGGACGAGATAAGGGTTCCCCTTTTTTCAGGATAATTAGCTCCAGAAATGCAAAATGTCACATGGGACAAATCCTCCAGATAATTCGAGCTCAACATCCCGGCAGCAGAGCCCATAACTTCAGCCAAAGGAGAAATCTGCATATCCACTGCAAAATGCAAGAAAATAAGTTAGTTTGTACACTGGACGCTACACCCTTGCAGTTTACGCCAAAGATCATCAGTCTGAGCTTTTACGCCAGACTGCAAAAACTTGAGTCTTACGCTGGAAACTATTTTTCATTGCGTAAAACTCAAGGTTGGCAGTATCTAACAGTCTGAGCTTTTACACTAGATTGACAAAATTTGAATTTTTACGTTGGTATTCATATCCAGCGTGTAAAATTCAAAGTTTGCAGTATACGCCAAATTCTGGCAGTCTGAGTTTTTATGCCAGACTGCAAAAATATGGATTTTTTACGCCGACACATTAGGAATGTGCGCGTAACAATAAAATATCTCAGTACATCATCCTCCTCGAAGAGGCTCTCAGCATAAAAGATGACCTTGCGCGTACACGTACAACGTGTGCGAAGGATTTTTCCGTCCGAAGTCTTTACCTGTAATGTCCGAAGCACAGCTCGACGGTGGAGCACTGCGTTCAGATTGAGACTCGCTCAGCCTAACGGGAGTTGCTCGTGCTTGAGCAGTAGAGCGAGATAAGGAAACGATCTTCTTTTCCTTAGCAGTGGAAGCTTGTTTAGGCGCCATGGTGAATCTGAGTTCTCAAGAAAGAGACGAAGAAGAAGGGTTCTTGGAAAGCAAGGGTTTCGTGAAAACAGATAAAGAGTTTCTCTTTCAAGACCTTGGGCTATTTATAGAGTTCGGATAACTCTTCGAATCCCTAACCAAATCCGATATTTAATATTCTATTATGATTTGGGACCACGTCAGCCTATCATTTGGGAAAAAAAAGACGGACAGTCAGTGGATCCAGAATTTACGCGTAGAGCAGATATATGATTTTACGCTAAGGAAGCTTTTACGCTCGAGAGGCTACAAATCTATGGTTTTACGCTCATAGGCTATAAATCTATGGTTTTACGCCCATATGTTTTTACGCTCAGGAGCTTTTACGCTCGAGAGGCTACAAACCAATGGTTTTATGTTCAGAGGCTACAAATATACGATTCTACGCTCGAAAGCTACAGACGGCCAATTACAAGGGTTTACGCAGAAGATGCTCCCTTTTGGCTATAAAACATTCCAAGTGCCTGAAACACACAAAGTTCAGCATTGAAGATGACTCTTCTTCTTGGACCATTTAGAAGTTCATCCAAAGTCCAGTCAGAATATTTTATAAAAGTTCAAGTATGGCCTGTTCGACAAACATTTCTTGCCCTATTTTAAGGGATTTTCGGGAAACCATTCTTGAAGATGATGTTCTGAACAAGAATCCTTCGTATCAAAGAAGTGACAGTTCAGAAATTCTACGCGACTCCTCGTCCAAAACGGTATGACAGTTTGGATCTTCAAAGACAACTTAATGCTAAGCACCTTTCTACGCGTCTTCTGTTACGCATAAAAGACGAGACGAGATCAAATATTCTTTTATCAGAGTCAGCGTAAAATTATTCGGGCGTGCTGAAGCTGCACACTATTCAGACTTCCTCACAGCAAGTATGGCAAATCATCAGATGCGTAAAAGAAAACAAATCTATTATTCATGATTACATATGATGGAAATCCAGTCTACAAATAGTTTTTTATCTTCATGATTACATATGATGGAAATCCTTTTTCTAAAAAGGGTTTCTCATTTTTATTTAAGATCACGCCGAGAATCTGTTGTGTCAGGTTCTCATATTGGTGGAAATCTTTTTCTTCTTCTACGGCACTTCATCGACTTCTGCGGCCGATGAACAAGAAAATAATTAATGGCGGGAGGATACAGAACTGGGCATATATCAATTACGCAAGCCCACCCTCCATACGCCATGGCAGGCATGCCCTAGATTTGTGTTGGGGGTTCAGACCCAACACAATACTGGAAGACGGGGCCAGACTGCCTACCATCGTCCAGTACCATAATGGGAGAAAATACAGCTTGCAAGCTGTGTGGTCCAATACGACCCTTCCTCTCTCTTGGATGAATCGCCATATGAAATTGCTGATCATCCCGAGCAAAGAAAGCTATGATATCCTTCCATGATCTATCGTTATAGAGGACATTTGCTCGAAGATGCCTCTTTTTATGGCTCCTTACATACTGGAAGAATATGATCTTCTTCTTCCTCAAGTCAGCACAATGAATCTCGGCAACCATCTCTCTCTTTGTGGTGAAGGAAGTGTGGGAAAAATATGTTAACTCACTCGCCTTTATATAGGCAGAAGAGAACATACCAAATCCCAACGAATTCCTAAAAATTTGCCAAGAAATTAGCCTCGCGGAACAAGTCAAACTTGACCGTTTCATGCTTTATTCAAAGTATTTTAAATTACAAGGAATTTGAAAACTTTGAATCTTGTAGAAGTATACAAAATACGCTGGAGAAGTATACGCGTAAACCCTCAACATGCAGGAACCCCGCGTAAAACAGAGCTCCAGCACTGGGTGGCATAAAACATGCCTTAAGAGCCATTGGCGTACAACAGAGCTTCAACACTATTCAGCGTAAAACATAGCTCCAGAACAACCCGCGTAATGCAGTATTTTCAGACTGCTTCGGCGTAAAAAGGTTGCTACATCGCCATTTTGATGTAAAATCTGTCTGCTTTTAATGCAGCGGAAAGTTGTACGAGGAACTCTTCGTATTCCTCGAATGAACCTGTCAGTTGAAGCAGTGAACCTGACTCCTGACAAAGAGTACTGTACGGCGATCGATAGGACGGCTGTAATGATGATTCTACACAGAGTCCCAAACTGTCATCTAGTGACATAATCCTTGATATAAGACGTCATTTACGCATTCAAGGAATACGCTGCATATTCTACACAAGCAGACATGAGCTTTACGCTCATGATGAGACGAAACCAACAACCACGTCAAATCCTGTTCTTCGTATAGAACTCGAGGCACGTCTCTGCAGTTAATGCGCAAGATGGGGGCAGTTCTCTGCATTTAATGTACAAGATTTGGTTCTACTTTTAACGACTAGGAGAGCTAAAATTAAGGCTAATATGCTCACGTCACTATCCCTGCATATTACACCAACCAGGCTATTTTCAACTATAGGAGCACGCCGTACGCTATCCCCTTGAAATACGCCGATCTGGCTACTTTCAACTATAGGAGTACGCTGTATGCTACCTCCTCGAAATACGCCAACCCAGACTATATTTACAAAGGTGCGTGATAAGGCTATTTGGCCCAGAATATGCTCAAGACCTCAGTCAAGGAGGAATAACTGGCTATATTTACGTTGGTTACCTATCCGTGAAACATCAAGCTTTACACAGAATTTGGTTTCTACGCCAACTTGACAACTATTCGGCTTCTACGCCTACTTGGCTTTTACGCCATCAGAACAACTATTTAGCTTTTACGCCTACGAGACAGTTATTTGGCTTTTATGCAACCTTCTCTACGCGAGGGTGTAAACCCCCTGATTTTTCAAGAATTTTTAATTTAGATTTTTCACAATTTTTGGGAATTTTTAGGAATTTTTCTGTAACTAAAACCTAGGCATTTGATAATTAAAGGATTTTTAATTATGATTAATTAATTTTAAAATATTATGGAAATAATAATTTATGGTATAAAATAAGAAACCAGACATAGGGTAATTTTTTGTGAATTTATTGGACTCCGAAAACATTTTTAAAGCCCGAAAAACTATTAATAAATAAACCCATTTAAACCTAGAAATAAACCGAGTTTATTCAAAATAAACCGAACTGAACCAAACCAAACCAACTTAAAGCGAACCGTAGCAAAACTGAAGCGAACCAACCCAGCTTAACGGGTCGGGTCGGGTCGGATCCGAGTCAAACCCGACCCGGACCCGTTAACCCTAACTAAACCCTAATCTAATCGGAACAGTGTTCCCGAGAGGCGGCGCACCTATTTAAGGGCCTCCACATTCGTGCCCTTGCCGCCGTCTTCCTCGAGATCCGCAAAGCCGCCACCGTCTTCCTTTTCCTCCAGCTCCGCCGTCGCAGCCTAGCCTTAACCCTAACGTTTCTCATCCCCTCCGCCTTCGTCCCCGGTCATCCCCTTCCCGTCGACCCAGCCTCGCCGGAGCCGACGCTCTCCTCTGCCGGAACCTTCCCTCTCCGCCAGTTTCCTCCCCCGCAGTCCCCCAGTCTACCTTCCCCGAGCACGACCTGGCCCGACTCCTCCGCCTACACATTCGACTGCCCTCCGCCTACTTCCTCCTCCTCCAGTCTTTCTCTAACAACTCCACCGTCCCTCCGCTTCGCCTGAACCCTAGCCTCTTCCCTGCCGTCTCTTCCCCGACCAATCTCGACCCCGAGCGACTCCAGCGTCCCCTCCTCGACTCCGTCCGGACTCGCCCTCTCCTCAGCCCGCAGCCACGATGCTCCCGGCCACGACTCCTCCGATCGAAACCCTCGAGAGCCCCCGCTCCGCCTGAGCTCGTACAGCCCTCCACCACGACGGAACTCCTCCTCTCTCCTCCGGCCGCCTGAGCAACAACCCTCTCCGTCCGGAGCACCCTGCCTCCGTCGAACCCTATCGCCCCACGCTGCGACCTCCTCCAGCTCTGTCCCCAGCGCAGCTCCTCCGCCAAAGTCTCCACCACACGACACCGCCTCCGCCGTGTCTGCCGGGCAGCCATTGACACGGACACAGCGGCCCTAAATCAGACACAACCAGAAACCCTAACCCTAACGCAGCACGAACGCAGGACACGAAGGACGACTCGGACACGACACGAACACGGAGAAATTCGGTTTTCGGAGCCCTGTTCAGGTATTCTTTTCTTCCTTCTCGTAATTCTGTTTTCGATTCTGTCAGTTGCGTCGCATAGACTGTGTTACCCTCTCGGTGCCCGTGCAACCCGCTCGGTGCATCGCGTCCTGTGGTGATCGCAAACAGCGATCCAAAAATAGGAAAAATAACGTCCTGTTTCACCCCGGAACTGAGTGCGTCCTGCCAAACGAAAAATCTTGGTCGCACGCGGTCTTTACCGAAACGTGCACGACGTTGATACGGACGTGCAGGATTTCACAGAAGTTGATTTGGATGTGAGTGCACACCGGAATCAACGCGTATCCGCCGACAATGCCCCGTATCCGTCGATTCTGGAACACACTGTAACTTTGTGTACACACGTCGGATCGAGACGAAACTTGTGTCATCGGACTCATAGCAATACGCTGGTCCTGTGACCCAAGTTTGGTTCGATTCTGAGAACGTTGACAGAATCGCGAATCGTGGGCCCCACATGCTCCACTTGACGGGCGATTTGGTGATCGGCTCATCGGAATCCAATTCTGGAAGTTCTGTTGGGTTTGTATCATCGTTCCTGACTTGTTGACACTAAGTTTGGCAGATTTGGAGACCTTTGACCCTGACACGCTTTTCGGTGCAAAGTGGCCCACATGTGGACCCCGCTTTGACCCAAAAATATTATTTTTGCCCCTGTGTCCAAATTAGACGTAAGGACAGGCATTTCTAGCTATTTGATATTTTCTGAGACTGATGGTGATGTTTATTTCAACAACCGGAGTAGTACCTGCAGGTCACACGGAGACCAGAGCTACAGTTGGAGCCAGGACCCCAAGCAAGTGTACCTTGCCAAACTTTGCAGTCTTGTTACATATTTTCCTTGATTCTTTTACATTGTTGTGCATGCTTAAACTAGGATCGTGTGACTTACTTAGCGTCCGATTATAGTCGGGTGCCAACATCGTACGCGGTGTTGTGTATTGTCATTTAGAGATGGACATTCGTGACCCTTTACATCTTCGTACTTGTCTTATCAAGTACATTATACCCAGGACACTTGACACTATTCATGAGACATAATCTTCCTGAGATATTCATGGTAATTCTGTATAGGGTACAGGTTTATGACATACACAGTTTACATGCTTAGAATATAACCTGACTTGTTGCATTAGCTCTGATCCTGCGTGTCATGGACATGAGATGTAAGATTTTATTGGGTGGGAAGAGTACTACCATATTAAAGGCTGATTATATTATATATATATATTGACATCTGGATGTGTCTTAGTCTCTGAAACAGAGCTATGGCACCAGTTCTGGCCCTTCGAGAAAATACTGCTATGGGTTTCTCCGACACTGATTCTGTAGTAGTCTAAGCCCGAGTATGACTAACACTCTCATCTTGCATATTACTTAGCTGGTTATTTAGTATTCCTTTATTGTTCCATCTATTGCTGGAGAGATCCGCAGGCTACAAGTTGACTATATTATGTCGGCTACTCAGTCTCCCGCTGAGCTAGACCATCTCATGATACCACTGCTACCGGCTCCCCTACACAGAGCTTGTAGTTGTTTCAACCTGAGTATTCGTGATGCTCTCACTTGTATTTTCACATAGATGGTTACATACTTACCCTATTTATTTCATTATCTGCTGCACTGTATTTATTTTGGCATGAGCTTTCTTGTACCTTGCTATGTCCCCTGAGGACCTGGATCCGGATTATGTCCCCAGGATTAGCTGACGAGATCTATCCCGAGGTATACGGGACCAAAGCATTAGCATTAGCAGGAGCAGGTGCACACCTTGGAGCAGAACCAGGATCTGAGGACGAGATTGTACCAGAGGACTTCTCCTGAGTATTGGCTTGAGATACTCATTTATTTCTATCTCTAGTTATTTTATTTCCAGTCTATTTTATTTGATGTACTAGACTTATTCTCAGATTGTTCTCCGAAGCACTTTTATTGAGATATGCTTGTTTATTTTTATTTGCATTATTTTAGCTTTGATCTGTGTTTTATCTATTGTGGATGAGATTAGTATAGACTGTGACTTGTATCATTGGACCTACTTATTGTTATATTACAGCTTAAGCATGTTCCGATGGATCCATTAGATTGGGTTTGTCCATCGGTGTGTGCTGCTGGCCATTGCCACGCGTCCGGTCCCTCGGTATTTTAGGACTGGGGCGTGACATGGTTTTTGTGGTGGCCCATGCAGGTCGACGACTAAATTGTTCGGTTTCAACTTAGGGACCGAGCAAGCCTGCAATAAGAATAGGATAAGTTTTTAGGATCTCATTCACTTGCTTGAAAACGTTCTTGATATCTATATCGTATTCGAATTAAGTTTTTATTGTATCATGCCTTGATTCCAGTGCGCCTCTTATAGTTTATTTTTGATACAGAGTAATAGATTCAAGAGCAAACGACAAAACTCCAGCAAACACACCAATAGGTGCGGTAGCCACCTACGGAGAAGATGAAGTGGCACCATTGAGTGGAGATCCCTCTACTCAACAAGGCAGCCAAGCAGATCAGCATGCTCCTAGATTTTGGCGAGATGACATCCCACTGCCTCCGCAGTTCATTCCACCAATACCTGTATTCCCACAAGGACAGCCTATGGACGGACAACAGATATTCCAAATGATCTACGCAATGATGCAAGCCCAACAACATATTTATCAAGAAGCTTAGCGTCGCGAGATAGATTACTTGAGGAACAGCCTAGTAAATGTACTGAAGCAGGCCAACCTACCAACTCGACGACAACCGACGGGCTCTATCACCGATTTCCGCCAGCTGAAGCCTCATACCTTCTCAGGCAAGGAGGAGCCCATAGTAGTTCATAAGTGGCTCACCAACATACGACATTAATTAGAAGCAGCTGAGCTTCCAAGGGAACGTTGGATGACTGCCGTCAAGATGCAATTGACGGATAATGCACATCACTGGTGGCTATCTGAGGAGACACGGCTCGGACCAGATCGAGCCACCTGGGAGGAGTTCTCCAGACTCTTTCAAGAGATGTACATTCCAGCTACCGCTCGATCAGAACTCAAAGACAAGTTCAACCGCCTTATACAAGGCAATATGACAGTGGAAGAGTACAACGCAAAATTTATTCGTCAGAGTCGCTTTGCCCCTACCTTGATTCCGACAGAAGAAGAGAAGACCGAGAAGTTTTTCAATGGACTAAACTTCGAGCTACAGAAACTAATTGGATCCATTGCGCCCACATCTTACTCGGACGTCCTTGCTGCAGCTCGGCGCATGGAGTGCGTCACCAGGAGAGAGACCAGTCTGAAGCGGCCTTCCACATCAGCAACAACCAGAGCACCACAAGAAGGAGCTGCAAAGAGACCTCACCTACACCAACAGCAGGGAGCATCTACACCACAAGTAATAGTCCTCTCTACTTGTCACTACTGTGGCAAAGTAGGCCATCTCGCCAAGGAATGCCGACGCAGGTTAGGACTATGCTTAGGTTGCGGATCCAGACAGCATGCAGTGAGGGACTGCCCTAAGCATAGAGAAGGAGCACCAAGGGCAAACCAACAAGCTCTACCAGCACCAGGAGGATATCAACCAAGGCCACCTTTGGCACCTCGACCAGCACTCTTCCAGCAGGCCCAGCAACAGCAGAGGGCACCCCCTCAAGGACGCGGACAAGTTTATGCGATGACTTTGGAGGATGCGCAGATTCATGGAGTAGCTAATACGCGTAAGTTTTTATAATTATCTGCTTCTAAATTTGCTTTAGTTTTTGCATGTTGGTTCGTAACCCTAGCCTTAACATAGTAATGTTGAACTTGCTAATAACCTAGTATGTTTTATAACCTAGAATGTTTTTATAATTGATAACCTAGTGATAACCCAGTTTTCTAAACTGTAGCCTTCTAGATCTCCTTCATAAGAGAGATTGCACAACTTTTAATGCTTGGGAAAAATAATTTTTCCTATGTGTTATTCATACACCCTTAACCTTGATTCTCCCTTATCGTGATGTGCTTCAAATAATGTTTGCAACCGTGTCATCTCTGTTGATCGGTTATTCTTTGATTGTGAGGACGCAACCCTCTTAAGGGGGGTAGATTATAAACCCCCTGATTTTTTAAGAATTTTTAATTTGGATTTTTCAGAATTTCCGAGAATTTTTAGGAATTTTTCTGTAATTAAAACCTAGGCATTTGGTAATTAAATGATTTTTAATTATGGTTAATTAATATTAAAATATTATGGAAATAATATTTTATGGTGTAAAATGAGAAACCGGACATAGGGTAATTTTTCGTAAATTTATTGGACTCCAGAAACATTTTTAAAGCCCTAAAACTATTAATAAATAAACCCATTTAAACCTAAAAATAAACCGGGTTTATTCCAAATAAACTGAACTGAACCAAACCAAACCAACATAAAGTGAACCGCAGCAAAACTGAACCAAACCAACCCAGCTTAACGGGTCGGGTCAGGTCGGATCCGAGTCAAACCCGACCCGGACTCGTTAACCCTAACTAAACCCTAATCTGATCGGAACAGTGTTCCCGAGAGGCGGCGCACCTATTTAAGGGCCTCGACGTTCGTGCCCTAGCCGCCGCCTTCCTCGAGATCCGTTAAGCCGCCGCCGCCTTCCTTTCCCTCCAGCTCCGCCGCCACATCCTAGCCTTAACCCTAACGTTTCTCATCCCCTCCGCCTTCGTCCCCGGTCATCCTCTTCCCGTCGACCTAGCCTCGCCGGAATCGATGCTCTCCTCTGTCGGAACCTTCCCTCTCCGCTAGTTTCCTCCCCCGCAGTCTCCCAGTCTACCTCCCCCGAGCATGACCTGGCCCGACTCCTCCGCCTACACATTCGACCGCCCTCCACCTACTTCCTTCTCCTCCAGTCTTCCTCCCAACAACTCCACCGTCCCTCCGCTTCGCCTGAACCCTAGCCTCTTCCCTGCCGTCTCTTCCTCGACCGATCTCGACCCCGAGCGACTCCAGCGTCCCCTCCTCGACTCCGCCCGGACTAGCCCTCTCCTCAGCCCGCAGCCACGACGCTCCCAGCCACAACTCCGCCGATCGAAACCCTCGAGAGCCCCCGCTCCGCCTGAGCTCGCACAGCCCTCCACCAAGACGGAACTCCTCCTCTCTCCCCTGGCCGCCTGAGCAACAACCCTCTCCGTCCGGAGCACCCTGCCTCCGTCGAACCCCACCGCCCCACGCTGCGACCTCCTCCAGCTCCGTCCCCAGCGCAGCTCCTCCGCCAAATTCTCCACCACACGACACCGCCTCCGCCGTGTCCGCCGGGCCGCCGTTGACACGGACACAGCGGCCCTGAATCAGACACAACCAGAAACCCTAACCCTAACGCAGCACGGACGCAGGACACGAAGGACGACTCGGACACGACACGGACACGGAGAAATTTGGTTTCTGGAGCCCTGTTCAGGTATTCTTTTCTCCCTTATCGTAATTTCGTTTTTGATTCCGTCAGTTGCGTCGCGTAGACTGTGTAACCCTCTCGGTGTCCGTACAACCCGCTCGGTGCATCGCGTCCTGTGGTGATTGCAAACTGCGATCCAAAAATAGGAAAAATAATGCCATATTTTACCACGGAACTGAGTGCGCCCCGCCAAACGGGACGACTTGGTCGCACGCGATCGTTACCGAAATGTGCGCGACGTTGATACGGACGTGCAGGATTTCACAGAAGTTGATTTGGATGTGCGTGCACACCGGAATCAACGCGTATCCGCCGACAACGCTCCGTATCCGTCGATTCTGGAATACGCTGTAACTTTATGTACACACGTCGGATCGAGATAAAACTTGCGTCATCGGACTCGTAGTAATACGTTGGTCCTGTGACCCAAGTTTGGTTTGATTCTGAGAACGTTGACAGAATCGCGTATCGTGGGCCCCACATGCTCCACTTGACGGGCGATTTGGTGATCGGCTCATCAGAATCCAATTCTGGAAGTTCCTTGGGTTTGTATCATCGTTCCTGACTTGTTGACACTAAGTTTGGAAAATTTGGAGACCTTTGACCCTGACACGCTTTTCGATGCAAAGTGGCCCACATGTGGACCCCGTTTTGACCCAAAAATGTCATTTTTGCCCCTGTGTCCAAATTGGACGTAAGGACAGGCGTTTCTAGCTATTTGATATTTTTAAGACTGATTGTGATATTTATTTTAGCAACCGGAGTAGTACCTGCAGGTCACACGGAGACTAGAGCTACAGTTGGAGCCAGGACCCCAGGCAAGTGTACCTTGCCAAACTTTGCAGTCTTATTACATATTTTTCTTGGTTCTTTTACATTGTTGTGCATGCTTAACCTAGGACCGTGTGACTTATTTAGCGTCCGATTATAGTTGGGTGCCAACATCGTACGCGGTGTAGTGTATTGTCATCTAGAGAAGGACATTCGTGACCCTTTACATCCTCGTACTTGTCTTATCAAGTATATTATACCCAGGACACTTGACACTATTCATGAGACAGAATCTTCCTGAGATATTCATTATGATTCTATATAGGATACAGGTTTATGACATACACAGTTTACATGCTTAGATTATAACCTGACTTGTTATATTAGCTCTGATCCTGCGTGTCATGGACATGAGACGTGAGATTTCATTGGGTGGGGAGAGTATTACCATATCAAAGGCTAATTATATTATATATATTGACATCTGGATGTGTCTTAGTCTCTGACACAGAGCTATGGCACCAGTTCTGGCCCTTCGAGAAAATACTGCTATGAGTTTCTCCGACACTGATTCTGTAGTAGTCTAAGCCCGAGTATGACTAACACTCTCATCTTGCATATCACTTAGCTGGTTATTTAGTATTCCTTTATTGTTCCATCTATTGCTGGAGAGATCCGCATGCTACATGTTGACTATATTATGTCGGCTACTCAGTCTCCCGCTGAGCTAGACCATCTCATGATACCACTGCTACTAGCTCCCCTACACAGAGCTTGTAGTTGTTTCAACCTGAGTACTCGTGATGCTCTCACTTGCATTTTTACATAGATGGTTACATACTTACCCTATTTATTTCATTATCTGCTGTACTGCATTTATTTTGGCATGAGCTTTCTTGTACCTTGCTATGTCCCCTGAGGACCTGGATCCGGATTATGTCCCCAGGATTAGCTGACGAGATATATCCCGAGGTATACGGGACCGGAGCATTAGCATTAGCAGGAGCAGGTGCACACCTTGGAGCAGAACCAGGATCTGAGGACGAGATTGTACCAGAGGACTTCTCCTGAGTATTGGCTTGAGATACTCATTTATTTCTATCTCTAGTTATTTTATTTCCAGTCTATTTTATTTGATGTACTAGACTTATTCTCGGATTGTTCTCCGAAGCACTTTTATTGAGATATGCTAGTTTATTTTTATTTGCATTATTTTGGCTTTGATCTGTGTTTTATCTGTTGTGGATGAGATTAGTATAGACTGTGACTTGTATCATTGGACCTACTTATTGTTATATTACAGCTTAAGCATGCTCCAATGGATCCATTAGATTGGGTTTGTCCATCGGTGTGTGCTGTTGGCCATTGCCACGCGTCCGGTCCCTCAGTATTTTGGGACTGGGGCGTGACAGAGGGGCAGTTACCTATGTGTCTTGCATGCCGTGATCTTCGATGAGCGATTATACGCATTACCTCATAATGGGACACGCTTCACATGCCTATTCAGGAAATCATTCATACGTGGGTAGTAGTTATTATAACCGCCGCGTAAAAGGTGCAGCTTTCTCCGCTGTTCGGTTTCTACGCCTACTGCGACCAAATTCTATAAATAGAGACCTCCGGCCATGGAGGTCAGGGGCAGAGAATAACAGAGGAGGCAAGGTCAGGAAAAAAGCAAGGGTCAAATACAGAGGCCAATGTCAAGAGAGCACATATAGAGAGCTTTGGCAACGGGAGTTCAATCCCTCCTGCAGTCTTTGAAGCTTCTTTTTCGTCTTCTACAGCACTTCTTCATCATCGTATGGTCCAAGAAACAAAGTGATCGACCGCAAATCAGACTCCTATAGCAATATTTCCCCAGAATTAAATGTTTGTACTTAACATCCTCGTATAGGATTAATTGTACTTCTTTTTCTTGTTTGTAAACAAAGAAAGGGTTTCGTATAAACCTAGTTTTAATTTCTTTCATTTATTATCAAACATAGATGTTAGTATATTATTTTGGACTTGTGTTAGTGGACCTAACTAGTTTAGATTAGACCCATGGACCAACATTTAATTCTAGTTAGAATTAAGCCCAATAAAAAGCCCAATCATTAGGAGGAGGATTAATTAAGTTAAACCAATTAGACTAGAACTTTTCCACCTTAATTATTTTCTTTATGACAAGCCCCAAGGGGTATTTTGGATATTTTATAGTAGCTTGGGGAAGGGGGCAAGTGGCCGGCCTAGTATAGATTGATGAAAAATTCTCTCTTTATTTTTTATTTTAAATCTAGATCTAGAATTTTTTCTTCCAAATTTTTTCATTCCCACATCAAATTCTACCCAAATTTCTTCCCAATTCCTTACCTAATCATCATTGGAGGCTAATAGAGTAAGGATCTACAAGGAAGAAGTAAGGATCTACAAAGAGGAGAAATGATCTACAAGTTGGAGGCTCTTTACACTCAATTTAAATATTTTATTAGAAATCCATCTTCCAATAGGAAAAATTTAATTTTTTCCCTCTAATTAGACTATAAATATTTATTTTAATTATTAGGAACTACCCCATATACTAAGGCTACCCATAGAAATTGGAATTAGGTTCATAGGAGGCCTATGGAAAAAGTTATGTGGTATTTTGGAGAAATTTTGAGATTGACACATCTTGTGTTATCAATAGGTCAATTAGACCAAATTAACATATATTTAATTGTGTGTGGCTAGTGTCATGTCCACAATTAGATACATGTAGGCCGTATACCGACGATTTGGAGTTACAGGTTAATTTTGGGATTTTCTTCCGATATGGGGGTTTGAGCATGTCATATTTTGACACGGACACGTAGTTGAGTAACTAGCTCTTCGTATTGTTCATAATTATGATTTTAGACTTGCTCGTGTTCTTTGGGATACATTTGGTTGTGTGGTTGAGCAGTATCTGTCATGCTCCAATCCCAAAAATAAGTAGGACTATGACACGTAAGCATGCCAGCCGCATAGATATGGCAACTCCAATATATGGAAACTAAACCCATACGTACGCTGTAATATGAATATCAAATTCACAGTGGTATAACATATGTCACAATTCACAGTGGTATAATCTAAATCTCATCCACAAAAATCAAATATAATTAAAGAAACCAGTATCTATGAATCTAGATCTCAATAAGAAGTATCTAAGGATGATAGTTGGATGGAAACAAATCCACTTTCAACTCGAATATAAAAGTAAATACAATATAGGTACAACACAAAAAACACAATATAAGAATACCAGCTATCAATCACTGCTCGAAGAGAAGACATCCACGAAGCATCTATAACCATCCAAATCTGCGCTCCTACAAATACTCAAGAACAGGTACACCTGGAAGGGGCCAGGTCCTCAGAGGGACGTAACAAGATACACAAAATACATGCCAATAAAGTATTGAAATAAATATCCAATGGGGTCTCCTAACCATCTAAGTGAATGCAGTTAAGAACAACTTTTCCCACAAGTGAGCTATCTGGCTGAAAACTGGGATTTGGCATGATTCCCTTTTGGGGATCCAGGGGCCTAAAAAGGCACGTCGTCTTTCGAACGCCGGAGGCCCGCCTGATAATAATATAATATATAGTAGTCATCACCACCCGTATCTCCAGCGGAGAATCCGGGCGCACAATAGAAAAAGTACAAAGGAGCTCAAATGCGGTACTTGTTGTTCTTCCCACCCCATGCTCTAAGCATGTCACATCCATGACACAATTTGGTTCATAGCCTATTCTTAGTACCCTGGCTCAATCCTGCAACCAAACAAGGACAAGGATGGGACC
Organism: Iris macrosiphon; assembly: GCA_036927795.1. Classification (NCBI taxonomy): domain Eukaryota; kingdom Viridiplantae; phylum Streptophyta; class Magnoliopsida; order Asparagales; family Iridaceae; genus Iris; species Iris macrosiphon. The sequence continues at coordinate 79,289,607 of JAYESA010000004.1, read as the reverse complement.
ACCGTACTATAATAAGCTATGTCCATAGACCTCTAATAACTGCTAAGTCTACTAGCATGCAAAGTTTCTAAAAGCAGTTATTCCTAACGCACGGCCCACACTTACAGGAGGCCAAACCATGCACGCCAGTCCGTGATCTATATGAGACTCACAACTCGTGTAACAACTGTGTCCCGGCCAATAAACCTAAAGATGCTACATGATAATAGGGTAGTCTCATGAACAAGGTCAATGCAATACATAAATAAAAACACATCGCGACGACACCGTCGTGCGCATTTTATATAATAGTTAAAATATATGAACTAAAGACAGAAAATAAAGATGCATGCAACATATAGAATATGAATAACAGTACAATGGCAAGGTATACTTGCCTGGCAAGAAAGCTGTGATGTACCAATAACTTGCTCCAGAAGTCACGCAGAACAAATCCAATATCCTATGTACATATGATATAATACAATAAAATCATTAGTCATTACACTAGTGCACACACAACAATATTTACTCGGGACTCAGGGGGTATACTAGGGGTAACACTAGTCATCTAATACGGTCAATTACGCGTTGAATTATGCGGTCACATCTTCAAGTGTTGTACATAATCAGACAGTCAGCTGACAGGTGTCTAAGCCAGTGCGTTAATGTACACAAGGCAGGCAATTCACAAGTTCTTAGGGTCAACATGGTCAGGGTAAGTACGGGACAGTCTACGGTGTCCTAGGGTCGTACAGTCTCAATATATATAGTCCTAATTATTATTAGCATATAATTAATTATAATATACATATATACCATATATATATGTACATATATATCATCCAATAATTATACGTATGCCAAGTTGAATAGTATGCATATACTAAATATATATTTAGATATATCAAACTGAATGCTATACGTGTACGAGTACGAGTTCGTGTACGCAGCACTGGGTTCACCGAATTAGGCTCCGATATCAGCTATTAGTCAATAAGCAATACCAATATCCTACTGGCATACACACAAGCACACATAAATGGAGCAGACAGACAGGTTCATACCTCGGAGTACGTGTATGGGTACGACGGTAAGGTTGACGACGATGATGATGATGGTGACAACTATGCGGAGATGACGATAAAGTGATGCTGATGATGATGACAAGGGCGATGGTGTTTGACGAGGACGATGGCGAGGATGGAGATGTGGACGATGGTGTGATGATGATGCTAATGATTAAAAGTGAGGATGATGGGCTGATGGCTGCTGATACGATGAGGTGATGATGATGATTATTACGACGATGATGAGAAGGAGGATGAGGGTGATTAGGTTAAGGTATTGGTGACGATGATGGTGATTGTAATGGTGGTGATTGTGATGATTCTAATGGTTATGACGAGGGTGAGTTGTTGAAATGACGACGAAGAGATGACGACGATGCGATGATGATGGGGTGATAATGCGATGATGATGGATTGATGGTGTTGATAATGGTAATGGTGTTTATGAGGGCGATGACTATGACGTCGATGGCTACGATGATGGTTAGGGTGATGATAATGACGATGACGAGATGATGATGAATTGAGATGATGATAATGATGGACTGATGATGTTAGGGATGATGGTGGTGTAGATGGGCTACTGTTTCGGCCAGGCTAGGGGTGGTCCGACAAGGAGGACAGGGAGCAGGAGGAGGAGCAGGGAATGAGTCGTGCTGGTGGTTTGTGGTGGATGATCGGGAGAAGGAAGATGAAGAGATGGTGGAGGTCTGGTGCTGGGTGGCCGTGGCTCCGTTCTCCGGCGAGGGGAAGAGGCATCTCGGGAAGAAATCAGAGGGAGGAGGATGACAGCTGTGCTGGTCGGGTTCAGTCGAGATGGGAGGAGCACGGCGGGTCGAGGGGATTCCGACGGGAGGAAGGAGTCTGAGGGAGTAATGGTGGTGTTGGTGATGCTGCTCCGGCTCCGGCGAAGGAGAGGAACAGGGAGCGGGGCTGCGAGCAGCTCCGGTGGGGTGGACTCGACGAGATGGCAATGGTAGCGGTGGTGGTTCGTGCATAAGGTGGGGTTGCAGGCCAAAAATGGTGGCCGCGGTCAAGGCTCGTCGAGGTGGACTCGGCGCTGCTATTTCCAGCGAGGGCGGGGGTTCATCGAGGTGGACTCGATAACGTACAGACGGGGAGGGAGGAGATGCAGGCACGGCGGAGGACATTGACAATAGTGGTGGTGATAGCAGTGGGTGCTGGTGGGAAAGGCTGTGGTCGATGAAGGACTGGCCGGAGATGGTGGTGTATGGTGGTGTTGCTGGTGTAGATGGTGGTCGATGGTATAGGGCTCGGGGTGTCATCGACGGGATCCGGCGGGTTGAGATGGCCGGAGGGAGAGGTGGATGGCAATGGCAGGGAGCAGGGATCGGTGGCTCGATGTGCAGGTGACGGTGGTGGTTAGCGGAGATGGCCGCGGTGGAGAGGAAGAGGGTTCAGCCGTCCAGGCGAGGAGGAGGATGGCTCGGTCGACGGCCTCCGGCGAGGTGGTGGCTGCAGGGGTAAATCAGAGGGAGAAGGAAGATGAATAGTAGGAGAGGGTGGGGGTCGGCTGAGTTAGAGTTAGGTTTAGGTATGATTTAGAAAATAAGGAAAAAGGGAAGAAGGTTGTTTATATACACATGAGATTTGGGTTTGGGGGTTTGACCTAGGACAATGTGGGCTTGGTCAACTCTTTTTGGAGTGGGCCTTGGTCTTACATGAGGATGTTGGGCTATAATTGCAGGGTTTAAAATACAAGGATGGGTTTAAATATACGAGGGCGATGTGCACGCATTTGCACATCCAGCAAATTATGGGAATAATTCCTATGAAAGGAAAAATTGGATTTCTTTATGAATTGTCCAATGGTGGGGATACCTCATTGCATTTTTGCATAAAAGCCCCCAACAATTAGAAAATTGCACAAAGGCGGAAATTGGATTTAATTAATTAAATCAAAATGCGCATGATGTTCTAGAATTAATTAGGAGTACATGGAATTAAATTTAGACGGGACACAAGTGTTAGGGGTGTAGAGGGTATAGTATAGAATATTAATAAAATTCGGGTTGCACAAAACGGTCAAGGTTGTGTTTCTAATTTCGATTAGAACGCACAAGGGTACTGAATTGGAATTTATTTCGAATTAATAAATAACGTCTGCGACGTTTATTGTGCGGCTAAAATATAGCACCAGAGAGCAATATTATAAGTTGCACAAGGGTAATAATAGTAGGCGGGCATGTCTAGGATGAGGTTGTGAAGTTCGTAGATAGGCAATGGCTAGTGAGGTGCTCCAATTATCGAAGCAACAGTAAGGTGCGCTACGCGATAAAATAATTCACAGTTAAATCAAATAACGTGTTCTAAGTCAAGTTGGTTCAAACTAGCCCTAGTTTTACTATCTAAGCAAAGTAGGCCTAATTTTGGGTGAGGGATTTTACAGTATCACAAGCGTATCATAGATCTAGTGTGATACGGGTGCGGTGCACTTCAAGTGTTTGTTTCTTTGTAATTCAATTACCTTGATTATAGATATTATAATATTATAATTATAATTATTATATGAGATATTTGTATATGTATATGTATATTTATATATATGTTCTATAATTTTTATTGATGTGTTGGTGATCATCGGAGAGTAGGACTTCATGTGCATCTCTAGTATGGTTATATGTATATATATGTATAGTGATTTTATGGCTATATATATATATATATATATATATATATATATATATATATATATATATATATATATATATATATATATATTGTAGATATGTATATGTCATGATCCGCACCCGAATATTCGGTCACGAGTACGTGGGTACGCCCAGCCTACGCCGCAGCATCGGCGGTAGAACGTTGTCTAGGTCAACTCTAACTAACTAACATCTGAACAATGTATATATGGTACCTGTCAATCATCTCAACTCCAAAAGGAGGAACAATATGGTATCTCACAAATATAACTATACTCAATCATAATACAAACTAAGGAAGATAAAGCACGAATGGAATAACGAAGAAAAGAATGAGGATACAATCCAGAAGTCTAAAATAATATACATGCCATGAATATTTATTATTTTAAATCTAGATCTAGAATTTTTTTCTTCCAAATTTCTTCATTCCCACATAAAATTCTACCCAAATTTCTTCCCAATTCCTTCCCTAATCATCATTGGAGGCTAATAGAGCAAGGATCTATAAGGAAGAAGCAATGATCTACAAAGAGGAGAAATGATCTACAAGTTGGAGGCTCTTTACACTCAATTTAAATATTTTATTAGAAATCCATCTTCTAATAGGTAAAATTTAGTTTTTTCTCTCTAATTAGACTATAAATCTTTATTTTAATCATTAGGAACTACCTCACATACTAAGGCTACCCATAGGAATTGGAATTAGGTTCATAGGAGGCCTATGAAAAAAGTTATGTGGTATTTTGGAGGAATTTTGATATTGACACATCTTGTGTTGTCAATAGGTCAATTAGACCAAATTAACATATGTTTGATTGTGTGTGTCTAGTGTCATGTCCATAATTAGATACGTGTAGGTCGTATACCGACGATTTGGAGATACAGGTTAATTTTGGGATTTTCTTCCGATACGGGGGTTTGAGCATGTCATATTTTGACACGGACACATAGTTGAGTAACTAGCTCTTTGTATTGTTCATAATTATGATTTTAGACTTGCTTGTGTCCTTTGGAATACATTTGGTTGTGTGGTGGAGCCATATCGCAAGCGTATCATAGATCTAGTGTGATACGGGTGCAGTGCACTTCACGTGTTTGTTTCTTTGCAATTCAATTACCTTGATTATAGATATTATAATATTATAATTATAATTATTATTTAAGATATATGTATATGTATATTTATATATATGTTCTATAAATTTTATTGATGTGTTGGTGATCATCGGAGAGTAGGACTTCATGTGCATCTCTAGTATGGTTATATGTATATATATGTATAGTAATTTTATGGCTATATATATATATATATATATATATATATATATATATATATATATATTATAGATATGTATATTTCATGATCCGCAAGCGAATATTCGGTCACGAGTACGTGGGTACGCCCAGCCTATGCCACAGCATCGGCGGTAGAACGTTGTCTGGGTCAACTCTAACTAACTAACATCTCAACAATGTATATATGGTACCTGTCAATCATTTCAACTCCAAAAGGATGAACAATATGGTATCTCACAAATATAACTATACTCAATCACAATACAAACTAAGAAAGATAAAGCACGAATGGAATAACGAAGAAAAGAATGAGGATACAATCCATAAGTCTAAAATAATATACATGCCATGAATCTCAATAAAAGTCTAATACAAGTCCACCAAAATAAACTAAACCTCCTCAAGCTCTAGAACTAAGTCCTCCTGGTCTACTAGAGTATCCTCTAATGGTAAACCCTCATGCGGTCCGTAGAATGTAGGATACTAATCTATGAGCCAATCATCTGGAAAAATATATCCAGTCAGGATTGGAGCGAAGTACATACCTCTGAAAGCAGTTTCAAATACATAATCGAGCATATAAAATAGATAATAGAAAAGAATACAAGATAACTAAACAACATAATAAAATAAACTAGAGTGAACATGTAATGTACTAGAATAAAGAACATGCAATAGAATATCTGCAATAATGGGAATAACTGAAATCTAACTAATGTGTCTTGGAATACAAGTTCATTATGTGATCGGTTTAGGTTGAACACGAATACAATAAGGTAACTCAATTACAAGTATGGTATGTAATCGATATGTACACGAATATACTAGGGCTTTGATTACATAATCAACTCCTACTCTCCCATCCCCAACTAATACCAAAGGATCCAATCACGACACGTTATGAACACGAATATGGGCACACTAAACATGAGCAGTGTGTGTACACGAATACAAGCACACTAAACACGAGCAGTGTGTGAACACAAAATATAATAAATTAATACCCGATACACATAATAAAATACATGTGAAGGAGTACCCGCTGAACACGGTAGGGGATAATATCTTCTGACCGGATCCATGTAGTACCAGTCCGTAAAACCACTGTGCCAGAATCAAGTATACAGTTCTAGAACATAAGATATATATACTATTATGAAATAAAAACTAATAGAAAAATGTACTCGCCTGAGGTCCTGAGCAAGGTGTGTCTTTCGATGCCCAAGCTGGTGTCACACAGACCTATATATAGTATATTGCATCAATACAAGGTTTTGGAATAAAAATAAGTCAAACTAGTTTAATGCTAGGTTATAAAGCCATTCTAAGTCAAAATAGTCAAACTAGGTCAACTCTAGGTCAAACTAGTCAAACTTGGTCAAACTAGCTATTTCTAGGTTGTATGAGTCCAACTCTAGGGTATTAGGTCCATACACTATGTAACTAGGCCATACTAGCTATGCTGAGACACTAGAATACAAACAAAGTACCGTATCGTAAGATACACAAGTTATTAGATATGAAAATACTAATATATATATACAAGACAACATATATAGTACTCTTAGCTAACTAATGCAAAGTGGATACCTTGACTTTGAACTAATGCGGTATCTCACCACCCACACACCCATCTTGATACTCAAACCCAATACCTTGACATTACCTTGGTATCACAAGGTAATCCAGATTCTAATATGTAATTAACTACCCATACACCTAACTACATACTAACATGCATTAAACTTATACAATGCTCTACTAACTAATGCTAACTAGTGCTTATCTACATAAATATCTCTCATCTATATATGTATTACTTACAACCACCAATATATATATACATACACATAACTAACTAGATAACAATATGTATATGTATATATAACTAACTAGTCTAACCATAAAGTTATATAACTAGTTATAAGTCAAGCTAACCCCCTTGCTGTTGTTGTTGTTGTTGTTGCTGCTGGTACCCTTGCTATTTTGCTTTAGTAGCTGCTGCTCTTTGTTGTTACTGATGCAGTTGCCTTTGCTATTGTTGCAGAATGCTGCTGCTCGAATGCTGCTAAAGCTGATGTTCACTTCTCTTGCTGTTGCTGCAGCAGCTGGCCTTGCTACTATAGTAGCTTGCTGCTGAAAGTTGTTGCAGTTGCTACCTGCACACTCTGCTCATGCTCCTCTTTTTGTGGCTACATATATGCTGAACCCACTGTGTCCCGATCCCTCTCGCTCTAAACATATACAACATTCACACTCACACACTCACTCACACTCTATGCACACACACATATGAATATAAGTACATATCTATACATATATAAATAGATTACCAACATAAATATATAAATATACACTCATGTATGAATATATATCATTATATATACATACATACATACATACATACATACATACATACATATATATATATATATATATATATATATATATATATATATATATATATATATATATATATATATATGCATAAGCACTAGTTAATATTAGTTAGTATTATTTCTAGATTACCTTGAAGTTACATCAAGGTAATGAGAGTTGTGATATCTTGGTTACGTGTATTGAATATCCGAAGGGGTATGTTAGTATATAGTTTAGTATAGTATTGTTATAAGTTTAAATACATATTAGTGAATAGTGAGGAGTATGGGTAGTTAGTTATATGTTAGATGTTGAATTACCTTATGATACCAAGGTAATGCCAAGGTATTGGTTTATACTCAAGGTATTGGGTTGAGTATCAAGATAGGTGTGTAGGTGGTGTGATACAGCATTGGTCCAAAGCCAAGGTATCCATTTAGCATTAATTTAGCTAGGAGTATTATATATTATTGTTTTGTATACATATTATAGTATTTTCATATCTAATAAATTGTGTATCTTATGATACTATATTTTGTTGGTTTTCTAGTATCCTAGTATAGCTAGTATAGCCTAGTTACAAGTGTATAGACCCAATATCCTAGAGATAGACTCATACAATCTAAAAATAGCTAGTTTGACAAAGTTTGACTAGTATGACCTAAAGTTGACCTAGTTTGACTATTTTGACTTAGAAATGGCTTTATGACCTAGAAGTTGACTAGTTTAACTTATTTTTATTCAAAAACCTTATTTTGATGTAATATTCCCTATTTAGGTCTTCTAGGCCCCGTATTGGACATCTTTGATACTGTTTACCAAATTTTAGGTAAGTACATTCTCTGATAGTTTCTCATTCATGATATCCTCTATGTCTCTTGTATTTAGTGTAGATATCCTTGATTTTTTGACACGATGGTTACACGGATTGGTATATCCGGATCTCGTCATGAGATATTATTCCTTGGTATTTGTAGTATATCTTATGCAAGCCTCGTTTCCTTGTTCTTCTTGTACAAATGCAGACATTGATTCATGGGAAGATTAACGCCCTTCTTGTGGAATCCCCTGTCATAACGTACCATGGTTGGATCTACTATACCAGTCGGGGGCGGGGAGTATATAGTGTAGATATGTGATCATACCCTCCTTGTGCATGTCTTGTTCCTTGAATAGTATGAATTATACATCATATGTATGATTAACTAGGCCATTATCCTTGTGCAAGTTCCTAAGCCAATCACATGTTGAAGCTGGTGCTCACTCACTTAGTAGTAGTATTTCTTGTTCATTTCTATATTGCTCATTATTGTATTTATTTTCAGTATTGCTTTATTACATATCTCTTGTACCTTTATATTTCATCTTGTATATTCACTTTATTTACTGTTATATAGTTTATATCATTTATTAAAACTACTGTTAGAGATGTACTTTGCTCCTTTCCTAACAGGATATATTTTTCTCAGATGACACTGAGGAGTGGTATCCCACTCACTACGGGCCTCAGGACATAGTTGGCTTAGAGCCAGAGACCTTGGCTCAGGAGGGTCTCATCCCAATTGAGACAGACGACCCAGGACTCGTAGCTCAGTAGTTAGATTCTTTTGTACTGGATTTGTCTCTAGCTCAGTTATTAGTACTTCTTTGATATGACTCATAGGATATTATTTGTCTTATAAGCTGTATTGTTACTCTTCAGTTCTTTTATCTTATTCGTGCGATTGTTCCATCTTATAGATCTGTGATTGAGTATTCATATTTTCTTTGGTGGCATTATTATATCTTGATTGTTAGATAGATAGTTTACCCAAACAGCGTTCCACCGCAGTATCAGCGGCGTAGGCTGGGCGTTGTTCACTACTCGTGCCCCTACACTGGGTGTGGGTCATGACACATTTTTAGTGGTGGCCCATACAGATCCTCGAGGTCGCAATTAGTGCAATTCATAGTGGTGCTCTTATTTGAGTGCTATTACGAGCCTGTTCTAGGATATAGGATATAGGCTATAGGCTGAGAATACTCAATCACATCTAGAAAAATCTCTATTGTCCATTCCAACTGTTCTTTTTTAAGCGCATTATATTTTGTTCCATATTGATTCTTTCCTTTCACTTTGCCTCAGGATACCGCCTAAGACTATATCACAGTATAGAGGAGCAGTTTCTGAGAGATCTACGACTTCCCGATGGCCTGCACCAGTTACTTCTCCGATAATTGGTGTATCATCTGCGTTCGGGGGTCCACCTCCAGCTCAGAGGACTGTTCTGGCTGTATCTAAGGGACTTCCACCTTCACCTCTCATACCAACAGATGTGACTCAGGTGTTCGCATTGTTTCGCGAGATGATGGAGGCTCAGAGGGCCCAGTCCAAGGCACACCAGAGGCAGACCAATGTGTTGCGGCAGGGAATTGAGAGTGCTTATTAGCTTACCCTTACTGCAGTAGAGAGAGGAGTTATGATCTAGCAGCAGGTTATTCTGCAGGTTGCCATGCTTCGGCCGGGTAATATTCAGGACTTCAAGAAGCTGAAATCTCGGGTCTTCAAGGGGACTAAGGGTATCATCTACGCTGATGATTGGCTCGAGGATATTGAGTTTCTCATGAGGGTGTCCCATCTTGCTGAGGATCTAAAGGTTGAGGTACTAGTGTAGAAGCATGAAAAATACGCTGGGAGGATCTACGCAGCCTCTTGATGTAGAGCAGCGTAAACAGAGGCCTTCAGAGCCATCAAGCGTGCAACAGAGCTTTTTTCGCTAAAACACAGCATGAAGTATAAGCTCAAAGGACCATTCGCGTAAGTGCAGTACGTCCAGGCCACTCCAGCGTAAGACAGAGTTCTTCATCGCCTCCATGGCGTAAAACTCAGCCGCTCTCAAAGCAGCGTTAATGCATACGAGGAACGCTTCGTCTTCCCCGAAATAAACATGTCAAGTCACGCAGTGAACCTGACCTCTGACTCCTGACAAAAAGTGCTGCACGGCTACCCAGACGACTGTTGGAAACGATGGCAGACCCCTCGGGACATGCCTCACAGTATGATGGTGGATTTCGGCATTTAATGCAGAGGATTTGGTTAAAATATCACCAAACCGTCGGTTACCAAAGCCCCCCAGCGTAAACCGCTCTTTCGCGTACAAGGGAATATGCCGCCTTGTTTTACACAGGCAAACATGAGCTATTTTACGCTCCGCAGTAGACAAACCGCCTGCCACGTCAAAAGCTGCACTTCGTACAAGGCACGTCTCTACGTCAAATTGCACAGAGCGGTGACAGTTTCCCTCAAGACACGTCTCTGCGACGGATGCACAGAAGGGCTACAGACCTTCAAAATATGTCTCCGCATTTAATGCACAGGATGGTGGCAAATCTCTGTAAGAGATTTGATTATACCTTTGAAAGCTGTAATTCCGGCGAAGACGTCCACATCAACACTCTGGCACGGTACGCAGCGGCTTCTACGCCCATTCAGGATCTGTGCTCATTCGGCTTTAAACGCCCACTCAGTCTCTACGACCATTCGGCTTCTATGCCTGTTCGGCTTCTATGCCTATTCGGCTTCTACGTCTGTTCGGCTTTTATGCCTATTTTGGCTTCTACGTCAGGGGTGACAGTTATTTGGCTTCTACGCCAACCTCTTCTACACGAGGGATACCTACCTAGGTGGCTTCTACGCCGTGATCTTCGTAGCAGATATACGTATTTTATCCGCTTAGTTGGACACGCGTCACATGCTCACTCAAAATGTCATTCATACGCAGGCATTGGTTATTTTAACCGTTGTGTAAAAGGGTGCTGTACTGTCCACTCCTCGGTTGTTACACCGACGGAGTGGTCACTGTCACCAAAACTCTATAAATAGAGACCCCTATCAATGGGGAACAAGGTCGACAATTTGGAAGATCGAACAAGGTCGGAGAATTGGTAAAAAGAGAGAGAGAGAACGAGAGAAGAGTCCGGAGCTCAGGCAAAGAGTAGGGGTCGACGGCTTTGGCATCGTGCATCCACCCTCCTTCGCAACCTTCGAAGCTACTACCCGTCTTCCATGGCACTTCTTCAACATCGTGTAGTCCAAGGGCTAAAGTGATCGACTGCAGATCAGACACCTATAGCAATTTATACCCAGATTAAATAAATTGTACTCCCGCATCCTCGTATAGGATCAAATTATACAAGTTTGTTTGTAAATCAAAGGGCACGGGTCTCGTATAAACCCTGTCATTGAAATGCACTTTCATTCTTTCGTTTAATACCACAAACAAGATGGCGACTCTGCTGGGGACATCTTTATCTTCTGATGAGGAAGCGATTGCTCAACACGATGCGGTATCCGTACGATCCGTGAAGAAGACACTGGTCGTCCAGTTCGACTAGTCTGCCTACGAAGACATGCTTCGAACTGGGGGTAGCTCTCACCCTCTCCGACCAAGACAATAGGAAGCTGCACAAAGTGTGGATGCCCAAGACATCCTCCACCGTTCCTGTGGACTCTCCGATCTCTCCGACCAATGAGGTGGTAGCATCGCTCCCTCCGTGCCTCGCACGTAAAATTCAGTCTCCCGCTATGCGCGGTACAGACAAAACTTTGGGCAAAGCCTCAGCACTAACCCAGGAGTATCCATTGCGCTTTACGCACAAAAATCAGTCTCTCGCTACGCGCGGTACAGAAAAAACTCCGGGCAAAGCCTCAGCGCTAACCCAGGAGTATCCACTGCGCTTTACGCGCAGAAATCAGTCTCCCACTACGCGTGGTACAGACAAAACTCCGGGCAAAGCCTCAGCGCTAACTCAGGAGTATCCACTACGCTTTACGCGCAGAAATCAGTCTCCCGCTATGCGCGGTACAGACAAAACTGCGGGCAAAGCCTCAGCGCTAACCCAGAAGTATCCACTGCGCTCTACGCGTAGGAACCAGTTTCCCGCTAAGCACGGTACATACCAAACTTTTGGTGATGCCTCAGCGCCAGGACAGAAGTACAAATCACGCTCCAGGCGCAAGACAACATCTGACGTCTACGAGGAACCAGATGAACGCCATGATTTCCGCGAAGGGAAGCAGGCAGTGGAATACTCGACTCCTCGGCCATTACGCCAGCGAAGGAGCAATCCGCCTACCCTCCGGATTACGCGGGAAGCCGACGGCCAACTGAGGACCTCTTCAGCCTTACGCCACTCTGAGCGAATCTCCAATTTATGCCAGGAAAAGTCCAACGATGTAAAGCAAGCTCAAGCTGCTACTCCCCCTGACCTGCGCAAATACTTAATCCAGAAGCGTAAGGAGAGGGGACCTTCCAACATGTCTATTACGCCCCCTAGCGAGCAATGTTGTAATAGTCATAAAATTGTGATTGATTGTTGCTGTTCTAAAGCAAAACGGCCAGTTTTTGATCGATTGAGCTACTCTCAGTCTTTCCCGGAAGAAGAGCCCGCGTATGCGTCTGTGAACATGGCTTCTCACATACCTAGAGGAGGGCCGAGCTCAAGACGTCATCCCTCAGGGCCTCCGAGCCGAAGAAGATTCGAAGACCTCCTCAGGAACACTGAAGCTGGGGTGTTCCAAAATACCCGTGCAAGGTCACAGAAACCGGCTTTGTACTCATCTAATTCCGACACTGGGGGTCGCTAATCTCCCAGATCAGATGCTGAGAGTATAGAGTCGACTTCTGCAGCGACCTATACTTATCCTTCGAGGACGCCCAGGGAAATGGGAGTCTACGCCATTGAAGACGAACGCGAGGAAGCTTCACCGTCAGGAAATGCGGAACAACGCATCACTATGCTGAAAACGTCTCTGAAACAAATGCAATCCATAATGGAGAACATACACCAGATGATGCTAACTCAGCACGCAACTGCCATGGCTCAAGCGTCGGTCCCGCCAACTCAGATACGTGTGGGGGTGGACTTGCCACCATCCAACCCAAGCCAAGAGCCTGCTCTAGATCAAGAGTCAGCAGTTCCTCCGCTTCCTCACTCGGTGAATATATTACCTCCCGTTGGAGTCATGATACAACCAACTCCATACTACGTCACCGGCCAGACTATCCACATCATCTCCAGGATCAACCCTCTTCGAGTACTGATGAGCAAGCCGAGCGTTCTCAATTCCCGACTCACAACTTGGGCGATGTTGTTAACACCAAATGACATGGTATACGTACCGCAGAAGTCCATCAAAGGCCAAGCGCTGGCCGACTTCCTAGCTGCTCATCCGATCCCGGAGGCCTCCAAATTATACAAAGACATTCTCGACGAAGTTGCAGAATGTAATTCCGCAATGGAAGGTGACGCATGGCAATTATTCTTTGACGGCACCTCCAGAACCGGTCCTAAGGGAAACATCATTTCGGGAGTGGGAGTCGTCCTGGTCGCCCCTGATCATCTCGTCATCTACCGAGCATATTCTCTTAGCGAGCCCTACTCCAACAATGTGGCAGAGTAAAACGCTCTACTAATAGGGCTCCAAGTCGCTAAAGAGCTGGGGGTAGAGTCCCTGGAAGCTTTCGGTGATTCTCTGCTTATCGCCAATCAAGTCAGGGGAATATATGAAGTCTGGAATCCAGACCTCATCCCCTATCACCAAGTGATGGTCGAGATAGCCATGACATTCAAGGAGTTCTTCCTAGAGCATGTACCTCGATCTCAGAATCTGGAAGCTGATGCCCTAGCCAGTCTAGTTGCGGATTTAGCTACTCCCGTAAGAAGGCAGGATTCGGTAATCCTTCTTAACAGAGATTTATTCTGTGTGAAGAACAGCTGTCACATAGGATGCAGCTACGCTGTCAACACCGATCCTCCTACGAGAGATTGGACAAGTCCCTTCATAGATTTCGTGGCATACGGAATCTTGCCGGAGGACCCCAAAGAAGCAGTATCCGTCAAGAGACGATCATTACGCTTCTACTTCGATGCATCTTCACAAAGCCTATATCGCCGGACCTACGACGGATTACTATTGAGATGTCTCTCTAACGACGAAGCACAGCAGATTATCCGTGAAGCTCACGACGGCGTGTGCGGAGCGCATCAACCCGGTCCTAAGCTACAGGATCGCATCAGGAGAATGGGCTATTACTGGCCTACTATGATCGCAGATGCAATACGGTATGCAAGACATTGCAGAGCCTGTTAGGTTCATGCAGACTTCATACATCAACCGTCTGAACATCTATATCCTACGGTCGTATCCTAGCCTTTCGAAGCATGGGGTATGGATATCATCGGTCCTATTCATCCGTCTTCTTCCAGGGGTCACCAGTTCATACCGACCATCACGGATTACTTCTCAAAATGGGCAGAGGCAATCCCTCTCGCTGAGGTAAAGGCATCTAATGTGATCAGCTTCATCATGCATCACGTCATTTATCGCTTCGGGGTACCCCGGAGGATAATTCACGACAATGGGCCTCAGTTCATCAGCCAAGCGTTTCATCGATTTTGTGATAAAAATCGGATACATAATATTGCCTCTACGGCATACTATCCAGCTGCTAATGGTTTGGCAGAAACTTTCAACAAAACCATTATCAAACTCTTGAAGAAATTTGTCTCTTCAAACAAGAGAGATTGGAATGAGAAGCTGGGCGAATGTCTCTGGGCATACCGCACAACGGTACGGACGCCGATAGGCTGTACCCCGTTCTCGCTGGTCTACAGAAGCGAAGCGGTTCTCCCCATTAAAATCCAGATCCCGTCGCTCAGGATAGCCGTGACTAATGAGCTGACTCGAGAAAAGAATGACCTGTTAAGGCTCCAAGAGCTGGAAGGATTAGACGAGAAATGCCTCCAAGCTCAACAGCGTATCGCGCTCTACCAAGCACGCATTTCCAGAGCTTTCAATCATAAAGTAAAGGAAAGGGTGTTCAAAGTCGGCGAGCTAGTTCTAGCCGTAAGAAGGCCGATGATCCTTACTCACAGAAGTAAAGGCAAATTCCAGCCCAGGTGGGAAGGCCCTTATGTGATCGAGACAACGTTCTCGAACGGCGCCTACAGGATAGCCCAGCCTAATGGAGACCTGTTAATGGCTCCTATCAACGGCAAATTTCTGAAAAGGTACTATGCTTAATCTCCCCTGCTCGGGTGGAATATAGCAAGGATCTCATATTCTGACAAAACTACTCCCAAAACAAAACTAGTTGGGTCATATCCTATCATGTCTGTACGACCTCTGAATAGATATGTCCTGCTAAGAAGTTTATCGAGAGTCTATCATGTCCATACTACCTCTGATATTACTCTCGCCTAAAAACTATCATTTACATTCCGAAATAACGGGTCCACAAAGTCAGAAAAGAGTCACCTTTATTTATTCCCAAAAGGGAGGCAGAATTACATCTGGGCAAGCAAAAAGGGAAAGGATACATCATGATGGCGGAGTAGTCAGATTACGAATCAGCCGCTCCATTGCAGCTATCCTCTCATTCCTAAGAGCCAAGGCGTCGGCGCGAGCCTGCTCCAGCCGTACCTCGGGGGTGGTCGTAAGGGTCAGATCAGCCTTTGCCCGAAGACAGCCCGCACGAGTAGCTTCTGTAAGGTCCAAATCCTGTCGCGCTGCGCTCAGACGACCAGCCGCTACCTCTAGACCCGCCAACGACTGAGAAGCCCACTCCTCTGCCCGAGCGAGTTTTTCCTTCAGCTTGGAGACCCTCGCTGTGTTCCCTTCATGCTCGGAGCGACACTGCATCTCAACAGCAAGAGCCTCTTCCACGACAGCTTTTCTCCTATCCATCTCTAGCTTATGCGTCTGGATGGAGTTGTCTAGGCTTTCCAGCTTTGTAGCAAGCCGTGCAGTCATGAGGTTGAATCGAGCCTGGACATCAGCATCGAGGCTGCCCCGAGTCAGCTGCAAGTATTCGGTAATGGGTTGCTCTAACCCATTAACCACCGCCTCCAGGGCGTCAGCTACCCCAAGATCACTAAGCTCCCTGACAGCCCCGATCGAGAACTGAGAAGTTTTCTTCAGGCGCTCGAAGTCCAGACTCTTCGCCAACACCATCGATATCATCGTTTTCAAACCGGCGTAGAAGAAGCTGGTATGCTGCTCGGTCAACGCAGCTAGACTCGGCTGAACGCCAGGAGTGGCCGCGATACTAGCGGGTCCCTCTCCAGGAATGATTGCAGACGAGGTGGCGACAACAACGATCGAAGTCGTCGGCATACTCACTTGAGGCGAGGTCACGATGACAGGTTCGTCCTCTTCTGGAGACGACGAAACCACTCCAGGCGAACTAGCCCCCGAGGACACTTCCTCCTCGAAGTCGGGTACCTCCGTATCATCACCAGGACCCGGAGCAGAGCCAGAAGGCGCTCCAACGCTGTGCTCCCCGTAGACGTCATCCCCTAAAAAGAGGACAAGAAAGCTTATATCAATATAATAGTAATCTTTCTAAAGGGAGACCTAAAGACGACATTTACCCGGAGCCAACGGCATATACGACGCATCTGCACCCGAGGTAGCTAAACCATGCCTTAATGACGTAATACGAACCGTCATACCTGGAGAAGGAGGTGGGCTGACCGACATCGCCAAGAGTTCTGTCAAGCCTTCACCAAGACGCGGTCGAGGTTCGTCAGCAGGAACCTCGCCAGGCATGCTCGCTGACACAGCAGGAACTTCACCCGATGCTGACCTCGGGAAAGATTCTCCCATCTGTCGCGACCATACAGGCAATCGCGTTCCGCTACCTGGAGCAGTAGCAGCGATAGCAACCTCTAGCGAAGATTCTTCGGCGCCACCCGCCAGAGCTGAAGAAGGTCCCTCTCTAAAAGGCGAGGAACCTCCAACCAAAGAATCATCCCTGATATGGGGAGATGAAGGCTCAACCCCGGGAGCCTCAACACCAAAAATACGGAGAGGACGAGCAACCGTCTCCTCCCTCCTCTTACGAAGGAAAGCTTCCTTCGGAGCAGAAGCCCGTCGCTTTCCAGAAGAGACTACCAAAGCCCCCGCAGGCGGAGGCACTTCGCACCTCGACACCGGCACCAGAGGCTAATCCGGAGTACCAGACTCCTCACCCTCGTTAGAAGAAACCGAGGGGACTTCAACTCTTCCCCCAGGCTTGGGAAAAGGCACCCTGAAGCTTCCACGCGTGTCAAAATCGTGATGGAAGGTGTTAATCGCCACATAGAACTGGGCGTAGGAATGAAGGATGCGCAGCTCCGTGGAAGTTGTAACGACCGGCACGATAAAGATTGCCCCCGTACAACCCATGATGAAATATCGCCACCCTCTAGCTCCATCAATGAGTCTGCCCCTGGACCTGAAGCTGGTAACAGAATTGCCTACATGCAACTGATCGTACCCAAACTGTCTGGCGAACCGACTAGGCAAGTAGGGCTCGAAGAAGCAGTGATCTTCGCTCTTGTACAGCAGATGGGAGGGTCTAATACAGACCAACCAATTAAAAGCTTCCGAGGAAAGGTCGATCTTCTCTCCACCTAAATCCTCAAGCCGCACCCCTGATTGATTGCGATGTACGGAGGGGACAATGCAGAGGATCTTCCAGCCGTGGCTGAGGTTCAATACCAGCCGACAGTCTAAGACTGTGTTCACATTCCAGGAGAAATCCTTGTAATTCAGCAAGAATATACCCCCCGAGCTGCTACCGGAGCCAGGAGACATTACCCGGGGATTGTGGAGAATTAACCATCCCATCAAGTATAGGTATGGTAATTCCACCCTGGGAAAACTCTCACGCCGAGCTTCGTCGACGAGCAACCCATCAGTTATGGCTCTCAGGCCAGCCTGTATACGGCACACCATGGCGGAAAGCAAGCCCAGTCTTGCCCCGAACACCAGGCGTACTGCCGGCTACAGGATATTCCGGTGAATACGGTCCACGGACGCTGTGCCAGGCACTAATACTCGACGCAGCCATATGGAGAGGAAACCAGCCAACTGGGCTTCCTTAGACAGAGGCCGGCGACAGCGCCTCAAGTAACTACAGGCCTTAGTGCCTTCCGGGTACTTTCCTACCCCCTCGACGAGAATCTGATCCGGAGCTGTGGCCTCCTCCATAAGATCCTCGACGACCTGGATGCTAAGCACGCCCAAACAGTTCACGGGCTCATTTTTGCCCCCCGAGGCTTTCTCCAACTTGGCAGCCCTAGCTCGGTGGAAGAAGAGGTAGGACATCCACTTGGTGGTATGAGCCAAATCAGAAGGCTCGTTATAAAAAGTGGTGCATGCGAAGTATTGACACATCAGCTCCTGATATACTTCCGCCACCCGAGGGTCCAAATCCCCCAACTTCCGGCTGGTGGGAACATACTCTTCATATGGGGTATCCCCCATCGGCAGTCTCGAGACAACTGCCATCTCGTGGAGCGCCAATCCCAACTCCCCCAGTGGAGTGGCAAAGGTCCCAGTGAGCGGAATGTACCGCTCCATCAGCGCCAGGAACAAGTTAGGGTTCAGAGGCAACCCAACGCTCGTCGCACTCACAGCTGCATATAGCCCAATGACCTCCAGCTCTCTCCGGAAGTGCTTCAAGGCCCAGCCTACTAGGCATGTCCATCGAGAGTTTGTTGGGGCGATCCACCCATTACACCGAGGATTCTCCTTGGGATATACCCCGCCTAGTCCCATGAAGTCGTTACAGAAGGTCGGCAATTGGACCGGCTGGATCACCGAGCTGTCTTCACTCGGGACACTACCCGGGCACAGTCCCCGGAACAACGTCACAAAGCCGGAAGGGCGACTGACAAACGACCCCCGGTCAGCTCCTTTGAGATGAAAGATCTTCCTCGGCTTACCGTGAAGATCAGGAGTCAGCATCCACGACATCTTCCTGGGATGCGTCGTATGGAAGAAGGCCGAGATGGGATAATCCCTCGGCATCGTTGGCAAATACAAAACTAAATTCTCGGCAGGGAAAACCCAGGGCTCCCTCTTGGGCCTCGTCTGGGACTGTTTGTCAATCATGTCCCCAAAGAGGAAAGCCGACTTTATGTACTGCTCCCCGTCTACGTAGGTCAGGGGCTCGCCATTAATCATGCTCAACAGCGTCTGCTCGCCCTGAGCCGATATCAGAAACCCCCTTCCCTCAGGATACTGGGGTCCGAAGATGGGAAATGCCACGTGGGACAGATCCTCCAGATAATTCGAGTACAGCATCCCGGCAGCGGATCCCATCACCTCGGCCAGTGGAGACTCGCCCAGATCAACTGCAAAAGTGTAAGGGAAATATGTCATTACAAATCTTGCACAAACGTACAGACCAAAGAAACGACAGTCTGTGCTCTACGCAGGATCGTAACCATTTGGTTATTTTACGCCGGAAGTCCCCTCCACAAGCGTAAAACTCAAATTTTACGATATACGCCCATTTTCGATAGCCAGAGCTTTTACGCTCAGGGCTACAAAAATATGGAGTCTTTACGCTGGCACATTAGAAATGTGGGCGTAAAAGATGAAAATGCCTCCATGCATCATCTTCCTCCAAAGAGGCTATCAGCACAGAAGATGATCTAGCGCGGTCACGTTCAACGTATGTGAAGGATTTTTTGTCGTTTTTGTCACCCCAAAGGCTCTACCTCTAAGGCCGGGTGCGCTGCTCGTCGGCGGGATACTTTGCTCGGAAGGAAGTTCGCCTTGCCCGACCAGAGACTCCCTCGCTGGGGCAGAAGAATGAGATAAAGAACCTATGCTCTTTCCCTTAGCGGAGGGGGTTTGTTTCGGCGCCATTTCTGAAGACTCGAAGTGCTCGGAGAAGGAACGAAGAAAAACTCGAACAGTCGAAAGCTCTCTTTCGCAGAAGACAGATAAAAAGTTTTTCTCTTAAAAACTTGGGGTATATATAGTCCGGGTCGACTCCTCGAATCCTCGGACGAACTCCTCGAGACCCTAACCAAATCTCGCAGATTGGTTATGATTGGATGCTACGTCAGCCCACTACCCTTGGAAGACGGACAGTCAGCAAATTCAAAAGGTTTTTCGTGCAAAACGGTTCAGCGGGTTCTACGCTAAAGGAGCTTTCTACGCTCGACAGCAACGGATCTACGGTTTTACGCTCGCAAGCTACAAGTCTATGGTTTTACGCCCGGATGCCTTTGTGCTCGGTAGCTTTTATGCTCGAGAGGCCACAAACCTACGACTTTACGCTCAGCAGATACCAAATCGACGATCTCACGCTCGGTGGTGCTCAGTTTACGCTCAGAGGCAACAGATCCGCAAACTTCACGCTCGAAGAAATTTTCTTTTCAGGAGCTACAAATCAAACAGTTCTACGCTAAAGGAGCTTTCTACGCTCGACGGCTACGAATCTACAGCTTTACGTTCGACAGCTATAAGTCTATGGTTTTATGCCCGAATGCCTTTGTGCTCGGTAGCTTTTATGCTCGAGAGGCAATAAACCTTCGACTTCACACTCAGAAACTACAAGTCTACGATTTTACGCTCGATGGTGTTCTACGCTCACAGGCTACAGATCTCCAGTCCTATGCTAAAGGAGCTTTCTACGCTCGACTCTACAGCTTTACGTTCGACAGCTATAAGTCTATGGTTTTATGCCCGGATGCCTTTATGCTCGGTAGCTTTTATGCTCGAGAGGCAACAAACCTACGACTTCACGCTCAGGAACCACAAGTCTACGATTCCGCGCTCAATGGTGTTTTACACCCAGAGGTTACAGACTGATGATTTCACGCTCCACGATTTTCCGCATATTCGAAACAGTCCCCAAAGCGGTCAAACGCAAAGAGTTCACACAGAAGATACTCGTTCTTGACCCAAAGCATCCCAAGTACCCGGAGCATACAGAGTTCAAACATTGAGAAATTACTCTTCTCGGGTCCAAAATTGGAGGTTCATCCAGACTCCAGTCTGAACATCTCGTCTATCAAGATGGCAAACTCAGTTTGACAGCCATTTCTCGACCCTGTTCCAAGGGATTTTTCGGGAAGTCATTCTTGAAGACGAAGTCTGAACAAAAATTCTGTTTAGCAGAAGTTCAGAGCTCTACGCGGTTCCTCAGTCCTAGCAACAGGACAGTTCTAAAATGTTCAAAATGCTCTACAGCGTTCTATGGACTATTCACTATGCGTAAAGGACAGGACCTAGCACTCTTTCTACAGAGTCGGCATAAAGATTCAGACGTGTCGAAGCTACACATATTCAGACTTTACAGCAACATATGGCAAGATGATCATATGAAGAAGCAAGACGATTTTATTAAAAGATCAAAGTCATGATTACATATGAGGGAAATCCAATCTACAAGGGTTTTCTTTTTATTTTCATGATTACAACTGAGGAAAACTCCGTCGACAGGAGGGTTTTCCCATCATCGTCTGAAGATTGCCCAGAAGCTGTTCTGACAGGTTCTCGCTGGACTTCAATTCTTCATCCATCTTCTCCAGCAGTCAGTCGGTTGCCGCAAACTGACTGACATGGCAATGATCAACGGCGGGCGAATACAGAACTGGGCCTAGGCCCATACTGTCAACAGAAGAAAAGCAGAGCAAAATCTGCTTTCTTACGTCCGACCCCCCCGAAGGCAACGGGAGAAGACAGCGCCTGCAAGCTGTGTGGGCCAATGCGACCCTTCCTCTCTCCTGGGGCAACGCCATATAAAGTTGCTGATCATCCCGAGCAAGGGAGGCTAAGGTATCCTTCCATGATCCATCATTGCAGTAGACATTTGCTCGAAGACGCCATCCTTTTCGGCTCCCTACATGCTGGAAGAACATGATCTCCTTCTTCCTCAGGTCGACCCGACGAACTTCGGCGATCATCTCTGCATGGTGATGGGAATGTGGTAAGAACAGGTTCGCCCTTCCAGCCTTTTTATAGGCAAAAGAGATCACAACGGTCCCCAATAAATCTGCCATAAAGTCCGCATCGACCGTTTCAATGGTCCATTCAGAAACATTTCGAGTTACGAGGGGCCGTTCATGCTTCATTCAAAGCATTTTAAATTTCGAAGAATTTAAAAGCTTTGAAGGGGGTCTTGTAGAAGCATAAAAAATACGCTAGGAGGATCTACGCAGCCTCTTGATGTAGAGCAGCGTAAACAGAGGCCTTCAGAGCCATTAAGCGTGCAACAGAGCTTTTTTCGCTAAAATACAGCATGAAGTACAAGCTCAAAGGACCATCCGCGTAAGTGCAGTACGTCCAGGCCGCTCCAGTGTAAGACAGAGTTCTTCATCGCCTCCATGGCGTAAAACTCAGCCGCTCTCAAAGCAGCGTTAATGCGTACGAGGAACGCTTCGTCTTTCCCAAAATGAACCTGTCAAGTCATGCAGTGAACCTGGCCTCTGACTCCTGACAAAAAGTGCTGCACGGCTACCCAGATGACGGCTGGAAACGATGGCAGACCCCTCGGGACGCGCCCCACAGTATGATGGTGGATCTCGGCATTTAATGCAGAAGATTTGGTTAAAATATCACCAAACCGTCGGTTACCAAAGCCCCCCAGCGTAAACCGCTCTTTTGCGTACAAGGGAATACGTCGCCTTATTTTACACAGGCAAACATGAGCTGTTTTACGCTCCGCAATAGACAAACCGCCTGCCACGTCAAAAGCTGCACTTCGTACAGGGCCCGAGGCACGTCTCTACGTCAAATTGCACAGAGCGGTGACAGTTTCCCTCAAGACACGTCTCTGCGACGGATGCACAGAAGGGCTGCAGACCTTCAAAATACGTCTCCGTATTTAATGCACAGGATGGTGGCAAATCTCTGTAAGAGATTTGATTACACCTTCGAAAGCCGTAATTCCGGCGAAGACGTCCACATCAACACTCTGGCACGGTACGCAGCGGCTTCTACGCCCATTCAGGATTTGTGCTCATTCGGCTTCAAACGCCCACTCAGTCTCTACGACCATTCGGCTTCTATGCCTGTTCGGCTTCTATGCCTGTTCGGCTTCTATGCCTATTCGACTTCTATACCTATTTTGGCTTCTACGCTAGGGGTGACAGTCATTTGGCTTCTACGCCAACCTCTTCTACACGAGAGATACCTACCTACGTGGCTTCTACGCCGTGATCTTCGTAGCAGATATACGCATTTTGTCCCCTTAGTTGGACACGCGTCACATGCTCACTCAAAAGGTCATTCATACGTAGGCATTAGTTATTTTAACCGTTGTGTAAAAGGGTGCTGTACTGTCCACTCCTCGATTGTTACACCGACGGAGTGGTCACTGTCACCAAAACTCTATAAATAGAGACCCCTATCAATGGGGAACAAGGTCGACAATTTGGAAGATCGAACAAGGTCGGAGAATTGGTAAAAAGAGAGAGAGAGAGAAGGAAAGAAGAGTCCGGAGCTCAGGCAAAGAGTAGGGGTCGACGGCTTTGGCATCGTGCATCCACCCTCCTTCGCAACCTTCGAAGCTGCTACCCGTCTTCCAGGCATTTCTTCAACATCGTGTAGTCCAAGGGCTAAAGTGATCGACTACAGATCAGACACCTATAGCAATTTATACCCAGATTAAATAAATTGTACTCCTGCATCCTCGTATAGGATCAAATTGTACAAGTTTATTTGTAAACCAAAGGGCACGGGTCTCATATAAACCCTGTCATTGAAATACACTTTTATTCTTTCGTTTAATACCACAAATAAGGTGCCCTTTGGTTTACAAACAAACTTATACAATTTGATCCTATACGAGGATGCGGGAGTACAATTTATTTAATCTGGGTATAAATTGCTACAGGTGTCTGATCTGCAGTCGATCACTTTAGCCCTTGGACTACATGATGTTGAAGAAGTGCTGTGGAAGACGGGTAGCAGCTTCGAAGGTTGCGAAGGAGGGTGGATGCACGATGCCAAAGCCGTCGACCCCTACTCTTTGCCTGAGCTCCTGACTCTTCTCTCCTTCTCTCTCTCTCTTTTTACCAATTCTCCGACCTTGTTCGATCTTTCAAATTGTCGACCTTGTTCCCCATTGATAGGGGTCTCTATTTATAGAGTTTTGGTGACAGTGACCACTCCGTCGATGTAACAACCGAGGAGTGGACAGTACAGTACCCTTTTACACAACGGTTAAAATATCAATGCCTGCGTACGAATGACCTTTTAGTGAGCATATGACGCGTGTCCAACTAAGGGGACAAAATGCGTATATCTGCTGCGAAGATCACGGCGTAGAAGCCACGTAGGTAGGTATCCCTCGTGTAGAAGAGGTTGGCGTAGAAGCCAAATGACTGTCACCCCTGGCGTAGAAGCCAAAATAGGCATAGAAGCCGAACAGGCGTAGAAGCCGAATAGGCATAGAAGCCAAACAGGCATAGAAGCCGAACAGGCATAGAAGCCGAATGGTCGTAGAGACTGAGTGGGCGTTTGAAGCCGAATGAGCACAGATCCTGAATGGGCATAGAAGCCGCTGTATACCTTGCCAGAGTGTTGATGTGGACGTCTTCGCCGGAATTACGGCTTTCGAAGGTGTAATCAAATCTCTTACAGAGATTTGCCACCATCCTGTGCATTAAATATGGAGACGTGTTTGAAGGTCTGCAGTCCTTTTGTGCATCCGTCGCAGAGACGTGTCTTGAAGGAAACTATCACCGCTCTGTGCAATTTGACGTAGAGACGTACCTCGGGCCCTGTACGAAGTGCAGCTTTTAACGTGGCAGGCGATTTGTCTACTGCGGAGCGTAAAATAGCTCATGTTTGCCTGTGTAAAACAAGGCGGCGTATTCCCTTGTACGCGAAAGAGCGGTTTACGCTGGGGGGCTTTGGTAACCGACGGTTTGGTAATATTTTAACCAAATCCTCTGTATTAAATGCCGAGATCCGCCATCATACTATGGGGCACGTCCCGAGGGGTCTGCCATCGTTTCCAGCCGTCGTTTGGGTAGCCGTGCAGCACTTTTTGTCAGGAGTAAGAGGCCAGGTTTACTGCGTGACTTGACAGGTTCATTTCGGGAAAGACGAAGCGTTCCTCGTACGCATTAACGCTGCTTTAAGAGCGGCTGAGTTTTACGCCATGGAGGCATTGAAGAACTCTGTCTTACGCTGGAGCGGCCTGGACGTACTGCACTTACGCGGATGGTCCTTTGAGCTTATACTTCATGCTGTATTTTAGCGGAAAAAGCTCTGTTGTACGCTTGATGGCTCTGAAGGCCTCTGTTTACGCTGCTCTGCATCAAGAGGCTGCGTAGATCCTCCCAGCGTATTTTTCATGCTTCTACAAGACCCCCTTCAAAGCTTTTAAATTCCTTGGAATTTGGAACGCTTTGAATAAAGCATGAACCGCTTTTGAGGACCGTTCAGATGTACGCATGATCTGGCCGACGTATCCTTCAGATGTGCCGGAAGTCGTGGAGCGTGAAATCATTAGTCTGCAGCTTCTGAGCATAAACTAAACACCATCGAGCATGATATCATAGACTTGTAGTTCCTGAGCGTGAAGTCGTAGGTTTGTAGCCTCTCGAGCATAAAAGCTACTGAGCACAAAGGCATCTGGGCGTAAAACCTGACTTGTAGCCGTCGAACGTAAAGCCGTAGATTCGTAGCTATCGAGCGTAGAAAGCTCCTTAGCGTAGAACTGTAGATTTGTAGCTTCCGAAAAGAAAAAAATTTCGAGCGTGAAGTTTACGGATCTGTTGCTTCTGAGCGTAAACTGAGCGCCACCGAGCGTGAGATCATTAATTTGGTATCTGCTGAGCGTAAAGTCGTAGGTTTGTTGCCTCTCGAGCATAAAAGCTATCGAGCACAAAGGCATCCGGGCGAAAAACCATAGACTTATAGCTTGCGAGCGTAAAATCGTAGATCTGTTACTGTCGAGCGTAGAAAGCTCCTTTAGCGTAGGAACCGCTGAACTGCTTTGCGCGAAAAACTTTTCGAATTTGCTGACTGTTCGCCTTCTCTAAATGATAGGCTGACGTAGTACGATACCGTATTTATTGAGGACATCCCACTGGGGGTTTTTAATGGACCTATTATTTGTTGCGCACATTAAGTACAAATAATAAGTTCGAAATAAACCATATCAGAGGTAGTATGGACGTGATAGGTATTGTGGACTTAACACCACTGGCGTACTTAGAGTTTAAGTACAGGTGCTGAGTTGAGATGCAACCAATATTAGAGGTAATATAACATGATAATCGATAGCCGGATCAGGGAGGTTTGTTCAGAGGTAATATGAACATGACAAACTCCCTGGGTTATGACTCTATCGGGGATAGAGGCACACATCTGCTCAGTGGTAATATGGACATAGCAGTTTTTATGGACTCAACACCACTGGCGTACTTAGAGTTAAGTACGGGTGCTAAGTTGAGATGACAATCAATATCAGAGGTAATATAAATATAATAATCGATAGCCGGATCAGGGAGGTTTGTTCAGAGGTAATATGAACATGACAAACTCTCTGGGTTGTGACTCTATCGAGGATAGAGGCACACATCTGCTCAGAGGTAATATGGACATGGCAGTTTTTGTGGACTCAACACCACTGGCGTACTTAGAGTTAAGTACGGGTGCTAAGTTGAGATGACAATCGATATCAGAGGTAATATGAACATGATAATCGATAGCCGATTTTAGGAAGGTTTGTTCAGAGGTAATATGAACATGACAAACTCCCTAAGTTGTGACTCTATCGGGGATAGAGGCATACATCTGATCAGAGATAATATGGACATGGCAGTTTTTGTGGACTCAACACCACTGGCGTACTTAGAGTTAAGTACGGGTGCTAAGTTAAGATGATAATCGATAGCCGAAAGTTTATTCAAACGTGATATGAACATGACAAACTTTTTGATCGTGACTCCTTTGGAGATGGAGGTACACGTCTGCTCAGAGGTAATATGGACATGACAGTTTTTGTGGACTCAACACCACTGGCGTACTTAGAGTTAAGTACGGGTGCTAAGTTGAGATGACAACCGATATCAGAGATAATATGAACATGATAATCGATAGCCAATTTTAGAAAGGTTTGTTCAGAGGTAATATGAATATGACAAACTCCCTGGGTTGTGACTCTATCGGGGATAGAGGCACACATCTGCTCAGAGGTAATATGGACATGGCAGTTTTTGTGGACTCAACACCACTGGCATACTTAGAGTTAAGTACGGGTGCTAAGTTGAGATGACAATCTATATCAGAGGTAATATGAACATGATAATCGATAGCCGATTTTAGGAAGGTTTGTTCAGAGGTAATATGAATATGACAAACTCCCTGGGTTGTGACTCTATCGGGGATAGAGGCATACATCTGCTCAGAGGTAATATGGACATGGCAATTTTTGTGGACTCAACACCACTGGCGTACTTAGAGTTAAGTACGGGTGCTAAGTTAAGATGACAATCGATATCAGAGGTGATAATCGATAGCCGAAAGTTTATTCAGAGGTGATATGAACATGACAAACTTTTTGATCGTGACTCCTTTGGAGATGGAGGTACACGTCTGCTCAGAGGTAATATGGACATGGCAGTTTTTGTGGACTCAACACTATTGGCGTACTTAGAGTTAAGTACGGGTGCTAAGTTAAGATGACAATCGATATCAGAGGTAATATGAACATTATAATCGATAGCCGGATCAGGGAGATTTGTTCAGAGGTAATATGAACATGACAAACTCCCTGGGTTGTGACTCTATCGGGGATAGAGGCATACATATGCTCAAAGATAATATGGACATGGCAGTTTTTATGGACTCAACACCACTGGCGTACTTAGAGTTAAGTACGGGTGCTAAGTTAAGTTGACAATCGATATCAGAGGTGATAATCGATAGTCGAAAATTTATTCAGAGGTGATATGAATATGATAAACTTTTTGATCGTGACTCCTTTGGAGATGGAGGTACACGTCTGCTCAGAGGTAATTTGGACATGGCAGTTTTTGTGGACTCAACACTACTGGCATACTTAGAGTTAAGTACGGGTGCTAAGTTGAGATGACAATCAATATCAGAGGTAATATGAACATGATAATCGATAGCCGGATCAGGGAGGTTTGTTCAGAGGTAATATGAACATGACAAACTCTTTGGGTTGTGCTCTATCGGGGATAGAGGCATACATCTGCTCAGTGGTAATATGGACATAGCAGTTTTTGTGGACTCAACACCACTGGCGTACTTAGAGTTAAGTACGGGTGCTAAGTTGAGATGACAATCAATATCAGAGGTAATATAAACATGATAATCGATAGCCGGATCAGGGAGGTTTGTTCAGAGGTAATATGAACATGACAAACTCTCTGGGTTGTGACTCTATCGGGGATAGAGGCACACATCTGCTCAGAGGTAATATGGACATGGCAGTTTTTGTGGACTCAATACCACTGGCATACTTAGAGTTAAGTACGGGTGCTAAGTTGAGATGACAATCTATATCAGAGGTAATATGAACATGATAATCGATAGCCGATTTTAGGAAGGTTTGTTCAGAGGTAATATGAATATGACAAACTCCCTGGGTTGTGACTCTATCGGGGATAGAGGCATACATCTGCTCAGAGGTAATATGGACATGGCAGTTTTTGTGGACTCAACACCACTGGCGTACTTAGAGTTAAGTACGGGTGCTAAGTTAAGATGACAATCGATATCAGAGGTGATAATCGATAGCCGAAAGTTTATTCAGAGGTGATATGAACATGACAAACTTTTTGATCGTGACTCCTTTGGAGATGGAGGTACACGTCTGCTCAGAGGTAATATGGACATGGCAGTTTTTGTGGACTCAACACTACTGGCGTACTTAGAGTTAAGTACGGGTGCTAAGTTAAGATGACAATCGATATCAGAGGTAATATGAATATTATAATCGATAGCCGGATCAGGGAGGTTTGTTCAGAGGTAATATGAACATGACAAACTCTCTGGGTTGTGACTCTATCGGGGATAGAGGCACACATCTACTCAGTGGTAATATGGACATAGCAGTTTTTGTGGACTCAACACCACTGGCGTACTTAGAGTTAAGTACGGGTGCTAAGTTGAGATGACAATCGACATCAGAGGTAATATGAACATGATAATCGATAGCCGATTTTAGGAAGGTTTGTTCAGAGGTAATATGAACATGACAAACTCCCTGGGTTGTGACTCTATTGGGGATAGAGGCATACATCTGCTCAGAGGTAATATGGATATGGCAGTTTTTGTGGACTCAACACCACTGGCGTACTTAGAGTTAAGTACGGGTGCTAAGTTGAGATGACAATCGATATTAGAGGTAATAATCGATAGCCGAATTTTGTCTGTACCGCGCGTAGCGGGAGACTGGTTTCTACGCGTAGAGCGCAGTGGATACTTCTGGGTTAGCGCTGAGGCTTTGCCCAAAGTTTTGTCTGTACCACGTGTAGCGGGAGACTGGTTTCTATGCGTAGAGCACAGTGGATACTTCTTGGTTAGCGCTGAGGCTTTGCCCGAAGTTTTATCTGTACCGCGCGTAGCGGGAGAATGGTTTCTACGCGTAGAGCGCAGTGGATACTTTTGGGTTAGCTCTGAGGCTTTGCCCAAAGTTTTGTCTGTACCGCGCGTAGCGGGAGACTGAATTTTACGTGCAGGGCACGGAGGGAGCGATGCTACAACCTCATTGGTCGGAGAGATCGGAGAGATCAGAGAGTCCACAGGAATGGCGGAGGATGTCTTGGGCATCCACACATTGCGCAGCTTCCTGTTGTCTTGGTCGGAGAGGGTGAGAGCTACCCCCAGTTTGAAGTATGTCTTCGTAGGCAGACTGGTCGAACTGGACAACCAGTGTCTTCTTCACGGATCGTACGGATACCGCATCGTGTTGAGCAATCGCTTCCTCATCAGAAGAGAAAGATGTCCCCAGCAGAGTCGCCATCTTGTTTGTGGTATTAAACGAAAGAATGAAAGTATATTTCAATGACAGGGTTTATACGAGACCCGTGCCCTTTGGTTTACAAACAAACTTGTACAATTTGATCCTATACGAGGATGCGGGAGTACAATTTATTTAATCTGGATATAAATTGCTATAGGTGTCTGATCTACAGTCGATCACTTTAGCCCTTGGACTACACGATGTTGAAGAAGTGCCATGGAAGACGGGTAGCAGCTTCGAAGGTTGCGAAGGAGGGTGGATGCACGATGCCAAAGCCGTCGACCCCTACTCTTTGCCTGAGCTCCGGACTCTTCTCTCCTTCTCTCTCTCTCTCTCTATTTTTACCAATTCTTTGACCTTGTTCGATCTTCCAAATTGTCGACCATGTTCCCCATTGATAGGGGTCTCTATTTATAGAGTTTTAGTGACAGTGACCACTCCGTCGGTGTAACAACCGAGGAGTGGACAGTACAGCACCCTTTTACACAACGGTTAAAATAACCAATGCCTGCGTATGAATAACTTTTTGAGTGAGCATGTGACGCGTGTCCAACTAAGGGGACAAAATACGTATATCTGCTGCGAAGATCACGGCGTAGAAGCCACGTAGGTAGGTATCCCTCGTGTAGAAGAGGTTGGCGTAGAAGCCAAATGACTGTCACCCCTGGCGTAGAAGCCAAAATAGGCATAGAAGCCGAACAGGCGTAGAAGCCGAATAGGCATAGAAGCCGAACAGGCATAGAAGCCGAACAGGCATAGAAGCTGAATGGTCGTAGAGACTGAGTGGGCGTTTGAAGCCGAATGAGCACAGATCCTGAATGGGCGTAGAAGCCGCTGCGTACCATGCCAGAGTGTTGATGTGGACATCTTCGCTGGAATTATGTCTTTCGAAGGTGTAATCAAATCTCTTACAGAGATTTGCCACCATCCTGTGCATTAAATGTGGAGACGTATTTTGAAGGTCTGCAGCCCTTCTGTGCATCCGTCGCAGAGACGTGTCTTGAGGAAAACTGTCATCGCTCTGTGCAATTTGACGTAGAGATGTGCCTCGGGCCCTGTACGAAGTGCAGCTTTTGACGTGGCAGGCGGTTTGTCTACTGCGGAGCGTAAAACAGCTCATGTTTGCCTGTGTAAAATAAGGCGGCGTATTCCCTTGTACGCGAAAGAGCAGTTTACGCTGGGGGGGCTTTGGTAACCGACGTTTTGGTGATATTTTAACCAAATCCTCTGCATTAAATGCCGAGATCCGCCACGCATCCCGAGGGGTCTGCCATCGTTTTCAGCCATCGTCTGGGTAGCCGTGCAGCACTTTTTGTTAGGAGTCAGAGGCCAGGTTCACTGTGTGACTTGACAGGTTCATTTCGGGAAAGACGAAGCGTTCCTCGTACGCATTAACGCTGCTTTGAGAGCGGCTGAGTTTTACGCCATGGAGGCGATGAAGAACTCTGTCTTATACTGGAGCGGCCTGAACGTACTGCACTTACGCGGATGGTCCTTCGAGCTTATACTTCATGCTGTGTTTTAGCGAAAAAAGCTCTGTTGCACGCTTGATAGCTCTGAAGGCCTCTGTTTACGCTGCTCTGCATCAAGAGGCTGCGTAGATCCTCCCAGCGTATTTTTTATGCTTATACAACTAGGACTTCAGCTGTTTGGCATCGCCGGTACTTGGTTCAGGAATAAGCCAATTCTTGCTGATGTAGAACAGTCTTTGGAGGTATCCAAGGACCTCTTCAAGAGAAAGTTATTTGCTCGGACGGACATATTAGACTTGGGGAGGCAGTTTGAGGGACTTACTCAGGGGAGCATGTCCGTGGAGGAGTACGCCGTAGAGTTCGGTAAGCTGAGTCGATTTACGAAGTATTTGGTGAGGGAGCCAAAGGTTTGAGTTATCCGTTTTTACGAGGGTCTGAACTGGGAAGTGGAGATCCATATTTTGTTTTTCTATGAGACCTATTCGGAGATATATACAGAGGCACGCAAGGTTGAGCTAGAGTTGGGTTTGAAACCCAAGAAAGATCGTGATTCTTTTCTAAATTAGGCACAAAATACAAACTAACATCCAAAGTACGGGTCCCTAGTAGTCAATTCTTCTTCCTATAGGTAGTGCTAGTACATGGGAGGGTTCCTAATGATTAAACTAAAAATTTATAGTCTAATTAGAAGGGAATTTTTGAATTATACCTATTGGAAGATGGATTCCTAATGCAAGTCTCCAATTGGATGTAAAGAGTCCTCAACTTATGCAATCTCCTTCTCCTTCTAGATCCTTGCCTCATCCTTCCTTCTAAAGCTTCTAACGGTGAAGAATGAGAGTAATAGTAAGATAATTTGGTAAAAATTTGGTAGAGGGAAGGAGAATTTAGGTAATAACAAAGTAGATCTAAAATTGGAGTAAAATAAGAAGAGAATAGAGAGTCTCCCCATCTTTATGTGGCCGTCCCCCCCCCCTTCCTTGGGATTCAAAAAATGTACAATGTCCAAAATAGTCGTTGGGGCTTGTTATGAAGAAAATGATTAAGGAAGGAAGGTTCTAATCATAATGGTTTGGTTAATTAAATTATTAACTTAATAAATTGAGCTAAAATATTGGGATCAAGTTTAGCTAAAATAAATATTGGTCCATGAAACAATTCTAATCTAGTTAGGTCTACTAACAAGTCAAAAATATAATATAATATCTAACAATAAATAAATATTTAACATGCACAATAATTAATTAATTATAAAATGACCAAAATAGTCCCAATCAAAAGATGTGGTAGTGACAAGTCTACCTCCCTTAAAATAATTTTGTCCTTGAAATTCAAAGACGAAACTATCCCTAGAAAAGCAAAATAGAACAAGAAAGAACATACCTAAAGGCACAAACATATATAGGTAACGCTCTCGCATTTTATCCTCCCTCTCCCAGGTAGACTCACCCAGAGAGTGATGTCTCCATGCGACGCGTACCAAAGAAATGGTCTGATTCCTCAACACCTTCTCTCTCCATTCCAGAATCTCAACTGGCTTCTCTCGATAGCTGAGAGTAGGGCTATGTGGATAGAATGCATGATTGTGTGGGATATTTCTTTGAGGTCTTCTATAATAGAATGCATGATTGTGTGGAATATTTCTTTGTAGTTTTCTATAATAGCATGCATGATTGTGTTTGGTTCTATGTGCATGATGATTGCATGAACTGTTATGCATATAGGTAGGAGCATAACTGTGAGCATTTTTTTGCCTTGCTACGTATCTCTCGTTAGGTTGGGTGGAGGTTTGTTCGACCTGTTTACCTAATCTAATCTCTAACTTTTTAGAGGTAGCATATACTTCATCATATTTAGCAGTGAGAGCATCTATTCTACGTGCAGAAATAGAATACTTCTTCTCTTCATATTCGAGTTCTTTCTTAAGTTTAGCATTCTTCTGAGAGCTCTGGTCAAGACTGGCAAGTACCTCGTGGAGGTTAAGCTTAAGTCTAGAATTCTCGTCTGAATCGTTTGAGGTATCATTTACTTCATTTAGTAGAGATGTTAGTCTCACTATTTCAGTTTGACATTCTTGAACATCTTTTTTAGCATGCTTGTACTTATTTTTAAGTTTTCTAAAATTATCAAGCAGAACACTAAAAGCATTACCTAGTTCATTAAAGGCAAAATTATCATAAGAGTTGGTTTTGTTACCTGATCAGCTAATGCCATGAAGCATAGGTTTGCTGCTTCTCGAGGATTCTCTTCTTCGGATTCACTAGCTTCACTCTCATGCCAAATACTAGTGTTTGCATATTTTCGTAATAATGTTCTTCTGGATGAGTAGTTGGGGGAATTTCCTTTTCTTAGGGATGGACATTCTTTCTTTATATGCCATATCTTCTTACAGTTGTAGCATATAAGCTCTTCATCACTGTTGTCAGTTGGCTCCTTCTTCTTTGATTTCTCAAGCTTTAGAAATTTTTTAAAGTTTTTAGTGGTTAGGGCAACTTTCTCATCTTGAGACTCATTGTCGTCGGAGTTATAGTTGGTGACCTTTTTGTTATGTGCCTTAAGAGCAATCATCTTCTCCTTGGGAGTGGGTTCTTCAAATTTCTTGAGATCTAGCTTGTGAGTCATCAT
Organism: Iris macrosiphon; assembly: GCA_036927795.1. Lineage (NCBI taxonomy): Eukaryota > Viridiplantae > Streptophyta > Magnoliopsida > Asparagales > Iridaceae > Iris > Iris macrosiphon. The sequence continues at coordinate 79,255,333 of JAYESA010000004.1, read as the reverse complement.
CATGCCCATAAGCGTCTCGAGGGTCATCGTAGTAAGATCATTCCCTTCTATGATTGCGGTGGCCTTGGGATTCCAGTTCTTGGTGAGTCCCTTGAGTACCTTGCGAATCTTCTCATAATTGTTGTACTCCTTGTCGAGTGATAATAGAGGTTTATGATATCAAGGAATCTTATGAACATTTGAGTAATCGTCTCATTTTGTTTCATCTTGAATGCTTCATACTCTTGTGTTAGACGACTTATTTGGGAGGTTCCTTCATGAGTGACCTCAATAAGTTTTCATACTTCGTACGAAGTTCCGCAAGTGGAGACCCTGTTAAATTCAATTCTGTCTGCAGGACAAAATAGAGCATTAATGCTTTAGCATCAAGACTAGCTTATTTCTTTTCGGTGTATGTGTACTTATCATGAGGCTTCTCTACAAGGTTACCATCTATGACTATTCTAGGTGAATTCTTGTATTCTTCTACTACTATAACCCAAAGGTAAAAATCAAGTGACTTTAGGTAGAAGCTCATACGTGTCTTCCAATATGTGTAGTTAGTACCATCAAATAAGGGTGGCCTATTTATGGACTGGCCTTCACCATTGTTGGTGTGGATAGATCTAATAGTTGTCATAAGTCTCTTAGGATGTTAAGCCAAATATCATAAGAACTAGTTGTAATACCAATTGTAGGACCGTGAGGCAACTCTAGAGGGGGGTGAATAGAGTGCAGCAAAATAATCTACAAATTTACGATTATCAGAATGAAGGCAGTTGCTAACTAATAGTGTTTATAAAGACAATAAAGTAAAGTAGTAAAGTAGACAGAGAAAGAAAACGCAAAAACCAAGACGTATACTAGTTTCCCTCTGAGAGAACTAGTCCAGTCCCAAGAACTCAAGATCATATTTTTCTCCACTATAATCACCAATAGTAAATCAAAAGCTTTGATCTGAAGGCTTGCTACTTCTTTACACTACGAGATTTGATCCGAAGTCTCACAACTTCACAGCTTAGAGGGAGAGTAACTGATCGAACAAAGCTCTTTACAACTCAAAAGACTTCTAGACCGAGATCGCACTTGGCATTAGAAAGGCTAAGGAGTTGCTCTTTGAGATAAAAAAAAGTTAAGGCTTTATGGGTTTTCTCACAATAGGATAGAAGACTTAAGAATGGTTGAGTGAGTAAGAATGAAGAATTCCAATCCTATTTATAGGGTGTAGGCAAACAGAGTTTGGCCAAAATTTGGTCAGGGTTTAATTCAAATTTCTAACCGTTGGGCCAAGAAATCAGGAGATAATTGAACTGGTTGATTTCATACCAAAAGGGTAACCGAATTTGGTCTGAGTTCGGCATGAGTTCGGCCCGAGTTCGGTCTCTAAGTATGGTAGACTTTGTAAATGAATGTGGCCTGATTCGGTGGATAGGTTCTCTGGTTCATTTGAGTGGACTAGGTATCTTGGTATAGGTATTTGAGATTTGCTAGTGCGACTCAGCTTACATCAATCCTAGACTCAAATAAATGAAAGATTATTTTTGAATAGACAAAATACAGACGACATATAAAAGCAGTATTGAGATTTCATATCGCGACATATAAATGCATGATTTAGTTAACTATCAAAATCAAGTTGACTGAGACCGGATGTGTAAACATGATTTAGTTAACTATCAAAATCAAGTTGATTGAGACCGGATGTGTAGACATGATTTAGTTAACTATGACATATAAATGCATCATAGGTACCTTTTGTATATATTGTGTGAAATATGTAGATAGTTATGTTGGTCCAGACAGTATTCCACGGCCGATGCTGCAGCGTAGGCTGGGCATTTTTTACCACTTGTGCCCTTATTTCGGGTGTCGGTCATGACACATTTTTAGTGGTGGCCCATACAGGTCCCAGAGTCGTAATAAGTACGATATCATAGTAGTACTCTAAGTCTGAGATACTTCTACGAGGCTGCTTTAGGATATAGGATATAGGCTGAGAGTATACTCAATCACAACTAGGAAATATTTCTAAATATCTGATTGTTATCCTTATCTATTTGAATGATTGCTTTATTTTGAGTAATTTTGTCCTTCCTTGATGGTACCATATCTTACTCAATATTGATTACTTTGTTTCAATCTATCTTCAGGATGCCTCCGAAGACTCGTTCCCAGTGCTCAAGCGTAGTGCCAGCGAGGTCGATCACTTCGTCGCCTCTGAGGGCAGCACCAGTCGATACTGTTCTAGCAGCTTCAGTTTAGAGGTTCGCTTTACCGATCCAGGTGGACGTTTCTGTAGTAGCTTTCGGGGATACTCCACCTCCAGTATAGATGACAGTGCTAACAGTCTCTAAGGAGCTTCTAACTCCATCACCTGCAGTTGATCAAACGTAGGTGTTTGTGATCTTTCAACAGATGATAGAGGCCCAGCAGCGCCAGACAGAGGTTATAAGGTAGGACATTGAGAATGCCCACCAGCTAGCACTTGTCGCAGTTGAGAGGGTTGCCTTGGTCCAGCCACAAGTAGCTCCACCTCAGTTCACATCGCAGCAGCCAAGGCCGAGCACTATCAAAGACTTCAAGAGGATGGGGCCGAAGGACTTTAAAGGCACTGAGGGGATTATTTATACTGATGATTGGATAGAAGACATTGAGAGGAACCTGCGGCTGGCACAGATTCCAGAGAGGTTGTAGGTAGAGGCCGCAGAAAGCATGATGTTTGACAAAGCATTGACTTGGTTCAGGATGGACCCCAGGGTCTCAGCACCGTGACTTACTTGGGAAGCTTTTAAGGAGCTTTTAAGGAGCTTTTAAATGAAAAGATCTTCCTAGATATGGCTCTGATATCTCTAGAAAGCCAGTTTCAGTACCTCATCTAGGGAGGTATGATGATGGATGAGTATGCAGCGCAGTACTGCAAATTGGATTGCATAATGGAGGGGCAGAATCCCTGAGGAAAAGCCTAAAAGTTAAGAAAAGGTCCGAGAAGGGAGATTAAATCTCATACTAGTAGATATCGTACCACTATATTTAAGAAGATTCTAGCGGAGGCACAGCAGACAAAGGATAATTTGGATCTCGGCTCCAAGAGGATGAGAGATCATTATGGGGCTAGTAGTAGTAGTACTGGCCCAGCAAAGCGACCTCACCATCATCAGCAGCAATAGAGGAACTTTCAGCAGCAACAGAGACAGCAGTTTCAGGCACCATTTCGAGCACCGGTACAGCAGGCATATCAGGCCCCGAGACCAGCCCAGCATGCCCCATAGTGCACTCACTGTGGGAAGTTGGGACATACACAGGAGGTTTGTAGGAAGAGGCTCACAACAGGCAGAGGATAATTTGGATCTCGGCTCCAAGAGGATGAAAGATCATTCTGGGGCTAGTAGTAGTGCGGGCCCAGCAAAGCGGCCTCACCATCATCAGCAGCAAAAGAGGCACTTTCAGCAGCAACAGAGACAGCAGTTTCAGGCACCATTCCGAGCACCGGTACAGCAGGCACATCAGGCCCCGAGACCAGCCCAGCATGCCCCATAGTGCACTCACTATGGGAAGTTAGGACATACACAGTAGGTCTATAGGAAGAGGCTTGGGGTGTGTCTCTATTATGGAGAGGCAGGCCACCAGTTGCGATATTGTGCTCTAGCTCCCGTTCGAGTAGGTCAGGGCGGAGGCCAGGCATAAAGAGAACCCGCGAGACCTGTCACGCCCCAGTCCCAAAATATGTAGGACCAGGTATATGTACACATGCCAGTTGTATGAATAAGTATATAAATCCAATTTAACAGACCTAACCAGTCGTAGTACACTGTAAAATATAACTAAGACTCAATATCATAAGCAGGTATAATCTAGTCTCATCCATAAAATATCACAGAATAAAAAACTGAATAAATAGATAAGTCTTAAGTCCACTACATATAAAGTCTACTGGAGAACAATCCACGAAAAATGAGTACAAAAGATTACAGAAAGAATACAACTAAGTAAAAAAGAAATAATAAAAATAGTCCAGGCGTCAGCTAACTTGATAATGACACCCAAGACTCTAAGCAACTATCATCCAAGATGCTTAAGGAAACTCCAGTGGCTCCACCTCAAGGTCCTCGTCAGCAAGATCTCCAACTCCGTAGTCCGATGGGTACAAGTACTCATCGGGTTCTGGAAAAGGTGTCAGGTCCTAAGAGGGACATAACAAGTACACAAGAATCGACATGCTTGAAAGTAAAATAGTAAACAATAATAGGGTAACTAACCATCTATGTGATTTACACTCGAGACATCTTTAATGGCACATGAGTGGAGAGAAATAGAAGAATAGTCATCCCACAAGGCATTCTGCAGAACTCGGATGTACACGATATAAACAGAAGTTCTATGCGCTCACTAGTAGACTCTCCCCTCCTAATGTACTATATGAACCGTATAAGCGGTGCAGATATAATGCAAGACGTCAATAAAATCTAGAACCCAAACTAACACCAACAACTAACACCAGACACGAACTCACGTATCAATGGCCAGTCAACACGCCAGTTCATGCACTCACTCACTCAATGAACGTATTTGAAATTGTGTCAGGTTAAAAGATACCACGTATCTTTACCATACCAGGTAGGTCAACTACTTCTATGGCGTGTGCACACAAATAACACAATAAAAAGAACTAGGCATAATGTAAACTGCACAATACAAACAAGCAAGGTGTACTTGCCTGCGAGAACAACGAATCTGGTCTGAGCTCTCCACAGGAACGTCATGAACACCTAGCAATTTATTACACTAATTAGACTCATACTATCTAGTAAAAAAATTAGGTTATTAATTAGTTATTAATTCTATGTTGATTGCACATGCAAGTAACTACCCTCAAAATAATACTAACCGTTAATCATTATCAAAATTATTTTTAAAGACATTAATTAAATAAAATAATAACCCTGAAATTAATCATAAAAATAGATAAAATAATAGTTTTTCTTATACAAAGGGTTTCAACAAAGGCTGGCAACTAGTCATGCTAATATATATGCTAAACAAGGTTTTTTTTCGACATGCAATTCCTCAAAAAAAATCATAAAAATGTTAAATCTGGGAATAATTCTAAAATATTATAAAATAATGATTAAATGAGTTTCTACATGCATCTTTATCAATTTTACTTATTGGTCTTTTCATTAGATACCTACTAGTCTTCAAGCAATAGTATTGGCAAAATTTTGCCATTATAACCCTACTATTATGCTTTCCATAAAATTCTAAAATCATAGTTAATTCTGCTAAAATAATTTTTTAATCATAAATAATAGGAAAGACATTTATATATGGTTAAATAACATGTTACAATAGATTTATATGAAAACTAGGTTAACTAGGTCACTTTTTATGCATAAAAACTATTTAAATTAAAAATAATATTTCTGGAATTATATAATAAAAAACAGAATTTAATATAGGTTAATAACATCAAAATTTAATTATTTACAAAGTTTTAGAAGGGTTCGATACGGGATTTTGGAGAAAACATAAAACTAGGTCACTATTTCCATTTACATACAATTTATTAATAATAATAATAATAATAATAATAATAATAATAATAATAATAATTTAATAATCTAGAATAAACTGTAAAAATATAAATATAAATAATTTAAACATCATATTTCTATATTAATAATAAGGTTTAATCAAGGGTTCTACCTATGGGTGCATACATGCATTCATGTGTTCAATTATTTACATGCAAACCCTAAAATAAAACTCTATTATTAAGAACATGGCAATGAATTGCAAATAGATATAAAATTTATTTATTTATATATAACAATAATTATTAATGCAATCATACACATTAGAGAGCGTTTTGAGAAAGAAGGAGACTTACAAGAAGAAGAAGGATGAAGAACTAGGGTTCTTGGAAGATGGATGTGATGTTGTCCACGTGAAGGGGGGTCGGCCTTGGTGGTGATGGTGGAGGCTAGGGTTCTTGGAGGAGGAAAGAAATTAGGATTTTGAAAAAAAAAAATTGGCTAGGGTTTTTAGAAGGGAAGATGAAAAAAAGAGTATATATATATATATATATATATATATATATATATATATATATATATATATATATATATAAATATATATGTGTGTGTGTGTGTGTGTGTGTGTGTGGAGAGAGAAAGAGAGAGGGGGGTCACAGGTATTGGAGAGGGGTAGCCATGGGTAGGAGGGGTCGGTCAACTATTTGGGTAGGATTAGGTTTAGTTTGAATTATTTCCTAATTAGATTGCTAGTTATTTAAAAGTCAACAACTAATCAATTAATTAATTAATGACAAAGATTTAATTTGATTCTATGGGATTTAAAATAATAATAATTAATTAATTAAATTCTATAAAAGTGGAAAGTGGCCTAATTTGGCATGAAGAATTTATGGGTTGATTAATGAAGAAGGTTGGATTGGAGAATAATTACATAGGAATTATATATATATAAATAACTAAATTTTAAACACAAGAATCACGGTTGTTACGCTGCATACTAATGCTAAATGGTCAAATTTTGTGTCATATAAAGATCCTACGGGTAGTGTCTCACGTGTAGACTACTTCCTACGAAGGGTGATGTAGATTTTGGGTTCGTCCTATGTCATTAATGTTCAGACTACGGTGAAGTGTCCTAATGCAACAATTAGATTTAAATTAATTTTAAAAATAATCTAAATAAACACAATAAATATAGAATACACACAAAATACCTATTTTTTGGTGAGGGATTTTATAAGACCACCAGCGGGACAGTAGAGGGGACCTCCTTTACCGCCACAGTAGCAGTGGTTCACTCAGCACCAGTAGAAGCAGGGAGGTGCTCAGCATAAGGAGCGATCTTTCGCTATGATGGTCAAGGAGAAGGAGCCAGTCGGAGATGTCGTTTTAGGTTCAATCTATCTTAATTCTTTTCCAGCTCATGCTTTATTTGATTCCAGTGCTTCGCATAGCTTTGTATCTTTTGCTTTGAAGCATCATATTGAGGCTGAACCGTTGTCGAGGACTTGCAAGATCACGATCGGGGGAGGCATTATCCTGGTCAGTGATATTTACAAGAATCAGAGAGTTTCTTTGGAAGGCCAAGATTTGAGCACATGTTTACTCGTAATGCCACTTCTGAGTTACGATATAGTACTCGGGATGGATTGGTTGAGTAGGCACCATGCTAGTATCGATTGTCGTGGAGGCAGAGTTTTGTTTCAGATGCCAGGAGAGCCAGAGTTTGAGTTCGCCAGAGGAACATCTTGGCAGAGTGAGGGAGTCTTCTGTGGAGCTTCGGTGGAAGAACAGTAGCCGCCACATCCATTAATTGTAGAGTTCATGGACATATTTTTAGAGGAGTTGTCGGGGTTTCCACAAGACAGGGATATGGAGTTATCTATAGACTTGGTGCCAGGCACAGAGCCAATCTCACAACACATCTATAGAGTAAACAACAGCAAACTGGCAGAGTTAAAGAAGCAAGTGGATGAGTTATAGGACAAAGGCTTCATCAGATCCAATTCATCACCGTGGGGTGCTCCGATATTGTTTGTACCAAAGAAGGATGGGTCGGTACGTATGTGTATCGACTACAGGGCTTTCAACAACCTCATATCAAGAACAAATACCCGTTGTCGCAGATAAATGATCTGTTTGATCCGTTGAATGGAGCAAAGGTATTCTCAAAGATAGACTTGAGGTCGGGGTACCATCATATGAAAGTGAGAAAGGAAGACATTTTGAAGATAGCTTTCAGGACTCGGTATAGGCAGTTTGAGTTCTTGGTGATGCCGTTTGGGTTGACTAATGCCCCGACGGTATTCACGAATCTGATGAATAAGGTTTTTCATCAAAACCTGGATTATTTTGTGGTGGTATTCATTGATGATATATTAATTTATTCGAAGACCCCAGAGGAGCATGAGAAGCACTTGAGAATATTTTTGGAGACCCTCAGTAAGGAGAAGCAGTATGGCAAGCTTTCGAAGTGTGAGTTCTTCCTTGATAAGGTTGAATTCCTCGGATATGTGATTACAGGAGATAAAATCTCAGTAGACCCGAAGAAGATATCAGTAGTTGAGTCATGGTCTACCCAGAGTTCAGTGGCAGAAATCAGAAGATTTCTTGTATTGGCAGGCTATTATTAGAGATTTATTCAGGATTTTCTAGGATTGCAGAGCCAATGACTAGGCTAACCAGGAAGGACATGGAGCTCATCTTGACAGAGGAGTATTAGGCTGCATTTGAGAAGTTGAAGAAGAGATTGACTATAGCTCCAGTTTTAATATTTCCATCAGGGACAAAAGAAATTTTCATATATAGTGATGCTACAGGTAAGGGTTTGGGATGTGTGTTACAACAGAACGGGAAGGTGATTACCTACGCTTCTAGACAATTACGCATGCATGAGAAGAATTACCCTACCCATGACTTGGAGTTGGCAGCAGTCATATTTGCTCTAAAGCTGTAGAAATACTACTTGTACGGAGAGCGTGTGCAGATATTTACAGACCACAAGAGCTTGAAGTATGTGTTTACATAGAAGGAGCTCAACATGAGGCAACGATGATGGTTGGAGTTGATGAAGGATTTCGATATCTCGTTACAGTATCATCCAGAAAAGGCCAACGTAGTCGTTGATGCTTAGAGTAGGTATACAGTGGCTATATACATGTTGAGAGATAGGCACTTATTGGCAGATCTTGACAGTTTGGGTATAGAGGTGCTAGTTCCTGGAGTCACGGCATAGATGTGGGGACTTCAGGTATAGTCAGAGTTGATGGACCGGATTAGAGCTGCATAATTTGAGGATAAGTCACTAAGGAGTATCAGAGCGCATGTTAGGATAGGATTGGCAGAGGACTTTACTATTATAAAGGATGGATCATTGTGGTACGGTACCCAACTATATGTGTCGAGTGGAGCTTTACGCGAGGAGGTTCTTTAGGAGACACATTGATCTCAGTAATCTATGCATCCATGTGTCAACAAGATCTATAGAGACATGAGAGAGCATATTTGGTGGTATGGTTTGAAGTGAGGGGTGGCGAGCTTCGTATCCAAATGTCTGGTATGTCAGCAGGTAAAGACGGAGAGATGAGACAAAGTGGATTACTTCAGCCTTTACCCATTCCATAGTGGAAGTGGGAGCACGTAAAGATGGATTTTGTATCAGGGCTTCCGCGTTCTCTAGGAGGTAAAGACGTGATTTGGGTCATCATTGACAGGTTGACCAAATTGGCCCACTTCTTGCCATTCAAAGTGGGGACGTCTACGGAGAAGCTCATGAAGATGTATGTGCGGCAGATAGTCAGATTTTATGGAGTTCCTGTGAGCATAGTCTCGGATCAGGATAGTCGCTTCACATCCCACTTCTGGAGGAGTTTACAGGCAGTTGGAAAGAACTATCCAGACTCTCAAAGATATGCTACGTACTTATGTATTAGACTTTGGAGGCTCTTGGAAGGATCACCTTCACCTGGTAGAGCTTGCTTATAACAACAGCTACAAGGCCAGTATCGAGATGTCACCATTTAAGGTATTGTAAGGACGGAGGTGCCGCACTTTGTTATCATGGGATAATGTTGATGAGAGAGCCTTATTGGGACCGAAGATGGTCGTGGATGCAGCTGAGAAGGTGAAGGTTGTCAGGGATAGACTTTGGGTGGCGCAGGATAGACAGCGTCATTGGGCCGATAGCCACTGGAGAGCATTGGAGTTTGAGGTATAGGTTTTGATTTTTATTGCTTGTGATTGCTTTGTTTTGGTTGGAGTGCTAAGACTGTATTTTGTGTTAGGTTGGCGATCTAGGTTCTTGAAAAAAAATTTGACACAGGGCACAATTCACTTTGGTGGAGGCAGGAATCTTAGTCCATGGTACATTGGACCCTTCAGTGTTCTTGAGAGGGTCGGTGTAATGGCCTACAGGCTAGACATGCCGCCTACACTAGAGGGAGTGTACAACGTGTTCCACTTGTCGCAGTTGAGATGGTACGTGGCAAATCACAGACATGTATTGGATCACTTGGAGATCCAAGTAAGCTGACTCTCAGTTATCTAGAGCAGCCAGTGGAGATTCTGGATCACAGGAAGAAGGTATTGCGAAACTAGACAATTTTCTTGGTACGCATCGCGTGGAGGCATCACCCTCCAGGGGTGTCTACCTGGTAGAGGAAAGCCGAGATGCGCGAGCGATACCCTTAACTTTTTGAGCTGTGAGGTATGATTCTTTCTTGCTTGCTATAATTGCTCGTCGTAGTTAGTTTCATCTTTAAATTTTGAGGATAATTTTTTTCTAAGGAGGGTAGGCTTGTCGCTACCACATTTTTAGATGAGGGTTGTAATTTTTTTAGTGATTAATATGTATTTCTATTGTGCTAATAATTAATATTTATGGTTGTGTTTTTATTCATTAATTAGTGGACTAGCCTATTAGTTATACTTGACACTTGAGAACCCAATTAGACTTGTCATGACAATGATTGAGACAACAATGGACTAGGCCCAAGTTAGATCCATTTCCATAGTTAATTAGAAGGATTAGACTAATTTGTATTAAATTAGAAGCTTTCCAATTTAGCCCTTCCCTAATCCTCTCCATAACTAACAAGTAGGGGCATATTAGACAATTGCTAGTTGCTTGGAGAAGGGGAAGAAGGGGCCAGCCACTATTAGAGCCTCTCATTCTCCCTCTCCTCCTAATTTGTATTTTATTTTGATCCAAAAATCTAGATCCCCAATTTTTCACACTTCCTTATTGATTTCTCTCTCAATTCACTTTCATTTTTCTCTCATTATTTATTCCTCAAGGAGACTTGGAGCTTGGAGAAGCAAGGAGCATAAGAAGGAAGAGCATTAGTGAAGAGCTTGTGTATGGATCGTGTCGACTTAGGATTTTCATGGGGAATCCATATCCTAATTGGTAATTTTTGAATTCATTCTCATATTAGCTCCCAAATCATGCATTTGACCACTAGAAATTATCCTATGGCATAGGGCTACCTATAGGAACAAGTTCTAGGCTATTTGGTGGAGAATTTGTCTATATATAGATTTTTGTATGTATTTTAGGAGAATTATGAGATTGACACATCAAGTGTGTGTCATGACACCAATTTAGTCATATTGGACTTAGATCGGGGTTGGGATACTAGTTACGTGTCAACAATTGGACACGAGTAGACTGTATAACGATATAGTATGATACCATGTGATACGGAGCTCTATTTTGTGTGGTTTGTATCAATTCTCTTCAATTATCATTCTAGCAAGTTATAATTATTATATAATAGTGTAATTATTATATAATAGTGTAATTATTATGTGTTAATATTTATTGTAGAGAATAGGAGATTTTGACATTCTATTTGGTTAGGTATCATGGCATCCTAAGTTTGCATGCTTAGTATTTATTTTATTGTCTCTAATACCAGTATATATATATTATGAGTTTATATATATATATATATATATATATATATATATATATATATATATATATATATATATATATAGTTATAAGTGTGTGATGGCAATAGGTATTTGTGTTATTCTGTTGTGTGTGTGTGTTAGTAATTAGAACTGGATGTTTGTGACTGTATACAAATTTTAACATGTGGAGATTGGTTTCAGTCATTGTATGGGTGGTTTTATTACGTGCAGGAACAGTGATGCCTGAAAATTCTAATCTGCAAAGTAGAGTTGTGTGTGAAGAGATACTGTGGTTACATGGAGTTGCACACATGTGGAGTGTGATCAGGTTCTAGGTAAGTGAGTAAGTGAGAGAGTGAGTGAGGGTGTTATTTTTTATATGCAGTGAGGTGAGGGAATTCTTTGTGATTCCCGTATGTGTGAGTGGCTTTATGTGTAGACTGTGTGAAGTTTGAGTTGTTGTGTCTTGAGTGTAGAATATGGGTACACAGTTTAGTTCAGTCTGTGCAGTGCAGCTCTTTGCACTTGCATTATGTATTGCTGCAGTAGAGGTAAGTTGGTTAGGGAACGCATTCACTACATTCAGAGGAGACTGCAGTGGTGTGAATGACTGGAAATATGAGATAATCAAGTGTAATATTGAATTCGTTATATGTGTGTGGAAGGATACTAGGGTATCAGACATTTAGGATTGGAGTTCAGTGTCGAGGAGGCAGGTGAAAGGGGGATGGGATGTCAGGTTCAGACATTAGTAATTGATGTACTGATACTTTGAGGACATCAAGTGATCTGAAGTACTATGGGGTATCAGTTGCTACTGATACAAGGTTAAGAGTTGGTGATATGTTAAGAATGTTAGTGATGTGATAACTACATCAGTTTTTACTACAACTAGTTTATTAGTTTATACTAATTAGTTCACTAGTTAGGATAACAATTTGTTAGGTTAGTTGGTATCTTTAATTATATAACAGTTAGCATCAACCCATAGAACTTAAGAGACTGCAGTGACTGTAGGTAAGGGGGGATCATCACCTCTATTCAGCATATTGCTGATACTAGTTATGGTGTTGACTGTTGATGCATTAGAGTGGAATCAGTTGGATTAGGAAACTGGCAGTAAATGTCAGTATGTTAGAATTAACTAGCTATGAGTATCAATTAGTAGTGTGTAGGATACCAATTAGTGTCCCAGATTATTTAAGAAGGGGTATGTTAGTGTTAAGGTGACAGTGGGTAGTATGAATTCCAGTTAGTATAGTAGCTAGTTGTTAGTAATGGTAAATTAGTTAGAACTAGTGAAGTTAATCAGTGACCAGTTAGTAGTCTAATTATAGATCAGTTAAGTATAAGTTAGTTAGTATTAAATAAGATCTTATCAAGTTTATATATACATATTAGTCAATAATCATTGTAGCAATGGTAGTGGAAGTTGGTTTTGGTTTATAGTTAACTAGTATAAGCTAGTTAGTGATCCTTATGAGCTTAAAACCTTAGTATGACCTAGTATTGGCCTAGAGAGCATGATTAATGCATCCTTAGTTCATTATTACTCTTTTACATCAATTTTGACATAATATTCATATCTAGGTGATTGCGACACCAGCTTGGACACCGAGTGATATCATTTTCTCTGGATAGAGGCGAGTACATTCTCTGATAGTTTTTTTATTTGACAGACTCTATGTTTCACATATTTAGTATTGAGATATTTAATTTCTGACACGATGGTCATATGGATTGGTATACGTGGATCTTGGTCATGAGATGTTATTTTTGTGATGACTCAGTGATCACCGTATCGTGCTTCGTGATTACTCAGTGATTACCATGAGATCTTCGTGATTATATAGACCGTGATCATAGTACATGATATTATAAACCGTGCATCGTGATTTACGTGTTATAATATTTCGTAATTTAGATCCGTATACTAGTCGGAGGATGGAGAAGTATTAGTAAATATGTGATCATACCTTATAGCTCGTGATATAGTGTAGCCCGTGATAGCTAGGAGATCTTGTAACTCACGTGTGGTCACGCTAGCTTACCTTTTATATATAGCCCGTGTTAGGCCCAAGCCGATTACATATTTTGCTAATATTTTAAGGCACATTTATTACATTATTTCTTTTATTCTAGTTAATTACATCAGTGTTCCTCACTATATTGTTCTCATATCTTGCCATTATTTACCAAGATGCCCTTTCTAGTGATATATGCTAGTTCAGTTATTTTTATTATTTATTTTTATTGTTATTGCTATTTAATAGTTTTGTCAATTATTGGAAGTGCTATTGGGTTGTACTTCGCTCTAATCCTGACTGGATATATTTTTCAGATGATTCATTAGAGGACTGGTGTCCTACATATTAAGGGCCGCGGGATGGCAAAATAGTTGAGCCAGTACCCGTAGAGACTCTTGAGATAGTACCACCAGCTGGAGAGACTTAGACTTTTAGTATGAGTTGTATTAGATTTTAGTAGACTTCATATATGTATTATTATTTGTGACTTATATTGAGATTAGACTTGTATTGAGAATCATGTATTTCTTTTACTTCTAATCCATATCGTGCAATTCTTCCTCTAGTTTGTTATTATGATTGAGTATTATTTACCATTACCATATTATTATTTTGTCCTCCATTTGGATTTGAGATAGCATGACAGAAACCTTATGTATATATTGTGTGAGATGTATAGATAGTTATGTTGATCCAGACAGCGATCTACCGTCGATGTTGCAGCGTAGGCTGGGCGTTGTTCACCACTTGTGCCCTTATTCCGGGTGCGGGTCATGACAGAAGATGACTATGGATCTTGGATGGAGGAGGGGGGCTTTGAATTATTGTAGTGAGGGGGATTCTATGAGGGGAAGGTCGACGGCAAGATGAGGTGGAGGAGGATTTTAGATTAGGGTTAATGTTTAAGATGAGAAAAGATGATATATATATATATAGGTAGAGTGGTCGGCGGGTTGAGAGGGGTCACGAATATGGAGGGAGGGTTTCAGCTATAGGTAGGTTTAGAATTAGTTTAAATTGTTTCCTAATTTGGTCGGTAGAAATCTAAGATAAATCACTAATCCTAATAAATATTAATAACCAAGATTTGATTGGATTCTAAAAGTAATAAGATAATAATAAATAAATACATAATTAAATCCTAGAAAAAGAGGGAAGTGGCATAATTTGGCATGGAAAAATTATGGTTTGCTTATTGAAGAAGGTTGGATTGGAAAATAATCACCAATAAATTATTTATATGAAAATATCTAAATACTACACACAAGAAACTACGGTGCCATTCTAATACTAAATGATCGAATCTTGTATCACGCGAAGATCCTACGGGTAGTGTCTCTAGTGTAAGATACTTCCTACGAATGGCGATGTAGATTTTGGGGACGTCCTATGTCATTAATGTTCAAACTACGGTAAAGTGTCCTAATAAAACAATTAGGTTTAAATTTATTTTAAAATAATCTAAATAAATACAATAAATATAGAATACACACAAAATACCTATTTTTTTGTGAGAGATTTTATAGTTTTTTAGATGTCATATATATATATATATATATATATTCACCTGATCCCCACCCTATATATATATAATTGTACGGGTGGTTTCATATTATGGAATCACTCTTAATTTGTTATATGTGTTTGATTTAGATTGGATGGTTGAGATTATAAGGTGTAGATTCCACCATTTTTTAATCTCACTCACCTATCTAGGAAGAGATTTCATGGTGTATGATGTTTAGTGATGATATTTCTTTTCTTGATGAGAGTAGAGAATGATTAGATGCTAAAATAGAAGATTTGGATTCTAGGAAATTTAATATTAGTAGAACGAAAATATAATATATGAAATATAATTTCAACCTGAAGTCCAAGAGAAATGATGGAGGAGTCCATATAGATGGACAAGAAATATCTAAGAAAGAATGTTTTTGATATTTATGATTAATCATTCATCGTGATGGAGAGATTGAGAATGATGTTATGTATAGAATAAAAATAAATGATTGAAATGGAGTATTTTAGAGTATTTTGTGTTCACAAGATACTACGAGCAAAGCACGTGTGTGTGTGTATATATATATATATATTTGGGATCAAGTGACACATATAATTTGATATATAAAATAATATGCAATCTCAGCCAAACGTTAATTGAAATGAATGGTTTAGATTTGATAGAGTAATTTGTATTAATTAGGATGCATGTCAAATTGAATAGCCCACTAATTAATACAACCTACTATTAATTAGCATGCATGTCAAATTAAACATCCATGCATGTAAATTTGGTATGCATTTAAATCTGAATTATTATTTTTAATTGCATATTTTTTAGATGTCAAATTGTACGTGTCACCTAATCCCCACCATATATACATATATATATATATATATATATATATATATATATATATATATATATATATATATATATATGGGGATCAGGTAACACGTATATTATTGCATATATATATATATATATATATATATATATATATATATATATATATATATATATACATATTTTGTGAGACTCGTCTCACAGTATTCGTATTTTATGCGGATACGTATTTTTGTGCTAGTTATTGCATTTTATTGAGATCAGCTCAGAAATTCTTAAAAATTAAAACTTTACTACTTGATCTATATACCAATGGTATACTATAGTATACCGATGGTATACTATCCGACAGATATTTGTTTCACTTTGATATTTCTCTATAAATAGTACTTGAGATATTTTATTTATTTATTTCTCTTTCTCTCTCTTATCTTATTCATTTCTTTCTTGAGAATGGAAGCGTGGTCTTGAGACCTAGAGTGTGGTTTCTGAACCCCTTCATAGTGGTGGACTAGAAGAATAAGGCTAGGAGCTCGCGTTAGGCAAGTACACCTTGTCGATTTCGTGAACTTCTTTTGCTTTCTGTTATTTTACTTCATGGAGTTTTGGTTATTTCTTATTAGCTTAGACTTGCTTTGCTATTAGTGTTTATATCGTGATTTCTAGCCTAGTGACCATCTTGGTTTTAATTTCTGGTAGAATCTCGTTTCGTCCTATTTTGGTAACTCAGTAACGAAAATGGTACCGGAGTTATGACCGTGAGATTTAGTCCATATTATGAAATGAGACTTACCTTAGACTTGACCTTTTGTTAGACTTGGTTCTAAAAATTTTTAGAATTTGATTTGGATTCCAAAAATCAGACTTGACTAGACTTTAACCATGTTTATTTTTCGAAATCGACGGTATACTACGGTGTACCAACGGTATACCGATTTTGACCAACTTGATTTTTAAATATTTTTCTATGAACCCTATCGGCATACCGATGGTGTAATATAGTATACCGACTATATACCGATCCTGCCGACATTGGTTGACCAACTTCAGGATATTTGTCTTGGCCGACATACCGACGGCGTACTGGGCTGTGCCAACGGTATATCGATTTGTGAAACTTTATTTTCCAGTAACTTTTTGCCTACTTAGAATGGCATACCGATGGTATACCGATTTGTTGGAATCCAAAACTTACTGTATTTTTTCTATCTCTGGATCGGTGTACCGATGGTGTATTGGACTATACCAACGGTATACCGATCGTGCTCTTTCTTTAGAAATTCTTGGTTTTTCATGATTTTATGTTGAAACTTCTGGCTTTTGCTTGGACATCCGATAACTTGACCAGATTTGGACATGAACTTACATGGCTTCAGATGACATGACTTGACTTGAATTAGCTTTACTCGATTTTACCCGGCTTTGCCCGGCTATACGTGATGACATGATTGACTGGACTTGACTTGGCATGACTTTACATGACTTCATCAGACATGGCTCGAATTGGTTTCACTTGGTTTCATCTGGATGGATATGGCTTCATATTGTGTGAATGGTTTTACTTGGCTTCATCTGGATTGATATGGTTTCACTTGGCTTTACCTGGCTTCACTTGATTACATGTGGCTTTTTTGTTATCATGGCATACATGAGTCAGTATGTGCAATGTATATTCAACCTGTTTATATTAATATTAGAACTTAATTTTTTTACATCATGTTTAGGATGGATTCTACAGAATGCCACACCCGGATTTATACAAGAAACTGCTAGGAGTTAAATAACTAGAGATCCACTTAGTATATGGCTAGGGATTTTCCTAGATTGCATGTCATCCCGGTTATTCATACAATTATCTTGAGACGTATCCAGTGGTTTATATTGTGGAGTATCTTGAGGAGTATCCAGTGCTGGTTTATGCGTATGGATATCCCGGACGGACTGTAGGGGAATGCGATCAGAAGGAACTCTAGTATTGCGTTGCATTATAGTTGTTAGTAATTAGGATTGTGACAACCCTAGTTAGTTATAAGTATCAAGCCGTACTTATATGATTTGCCATGATTTATGGATGATGGTTAGTCTAGGATTTACATGATCACACTTTTATTTTTTGTACTTGTTACTCTATTGATTATCAGTTCAGGATATGTCTCCTTGCAGGTTACAATATTTTTTTTATTACCCTGAGATCTTTTACATTCAGTCTTTACTTTTACTATTTGTATTACTTGTATTATTGGTTTAAGTTCCTAGATTGGCGTTCTTTGTGGTACTTTCTATTTGGGGGTCTGACCCTACTAGTTTTGTTTGTCCAGATCTAGTAGCAGTACCGGAGGATCTTTCATACTTTTCTGAGGATGGTGGCCACCAGGAGCACCAAACCGCTTGAGTGGATTTTCTTATTTCTCCACCCTGATGTATATTCTATTTTGTGGGCATTTAGACATCGAGCACGTGTTTAGCTCATATTTTGGTTTGATCAGTTAGCCTGCAGGCATTAGCATGATTGACAAATCCTAGGGTTGATCATGCATGACTCAGATTCTAGCTAGTTTATTCATTTTGTGTTCATTAGCATCATGATCATCTGTATATTATAGTTTTGGACACTTTACTATTATATTTTAGCTGATCTTATATCATGTTATTATTTATGTTGTTCTTGTGATTGAGACACTAGGGTTGTTGGACCTAGGCTTGACTGTTGGTTTGTAGTAGTGACCCCTTATGTCTAACAGCTTCACTGTATATACGGAGTACGGGAGTGCTCTAAGTTTACATAGCTGGCATTGTCAGTCCCACTTTCCAGTATTCTAGTTTTGGGGCTTGACATAGTTTTAGTGGTGGCCTATACAGGTCTATTTGAGCAGATTATGTTTGCCTGAGAAGATTTGATTTGGTTTTTACAGATATATGGGGTTATTGTTGTTGCTAGATGTCTCAATCCTAAACTGTTCCCCTTGATCCCTAGTTAATTTCTCTATCCCTGATTCTTGAATCTGATATTCGCTTATTTGTTGATCTATTATGTTCTTCGATTGACTCTTGTATCGTTAACTTTCAGGGGCACTATTCCTGTTACTATCGGCCAGATGAATCGAGTATGGCTCAAGGAGGGTCAGCATTCGAGAGCCCCGTATATTCCTGGAGATCAGCCTCAATATTCAGGGGCAGAGTCTAGAGTAGATCCTGTGGCAGATCGGCCGACAGTATCAGACCAGCATGTAGCACCTATGTACCCAGTTCAGTCCGAGCAGCCAGAGGGTATTTCCCAAGCATTGATGGATGTCCTATGAGGTTTCATAAAGACACAGTAGCACCAGAGTGATCTACTCACTCAGTCGGTCTAGAAAGCATTGGAGTGAGCTGGTTCTCAGATCCATAATTCTGCGACCAGCTTCAGGCGTCTCAGTCCTCCGTACTTTTATGGTACAAAAGAGGAAATTTCATCCGATGCTTGACTACAGGATACTGAGGCCATCTTGGAGGCAGCAGGGACTCCGGCTAGAGAGCGTGTAGCAGTAGTGAGGCTACAATTATTGGATTTGGCCCGTGACTGGTGGGCAGCACAGGAGGTTTTCCTCATAGCACCGATTCCATAGGCAGTTTTTACTAAAAAATTTCAGGCGAGTTATATTTACGCAGTGGCGTGTTATGAGCTTCAGTAGAGGTTTAACAACCTCAGGCAGGAGGGCAGGACCGTCGACGGCTAGGTAGTAGAGTTTACGAGACTTAGTCGGTTTGCTCCTACTTTAGTAGCGACCGAGTTGGAGAGGACGAGGAGGTTCCAATAGGGACTCCATTTAAAGATTATCTTGGTGGTAGAGCAGCATGAGTTTCAGACCTTTGATGCGGTGATGCAGGCAGCCATGAGGTATAAATACACATCGTAGAGAATTACAGATTGAGTTAGGAGTCAGAAAATGCCCAACGTTTCAGGAGGATCAGCTTCCCAGTCATCAGCACCAGCTCCAGCAGTTTGAGCCCTGACAACATCATCTCAGCAGTCTTTCCAAATATTCCTTCAACAGAGGCACTCATCTTATTCTTCTTCTAATAGTTATTTTTATTGCGGGAAACCTGGGCATATAGTATCAGAGTGTCGTAGGGCATGTGCTTGGTGTATGGGGCATCAGACCACATGGTCTGAGCATGTCCTAGGAGGAACCAGACTGGATCATCATCAGCCCAGTCATCAGTTCGGCTAGTAGCGCCGCAGTATAGGGCACCAATACCAGTGTAGCGGCAGATTCAGAGGCCTTTGCCTCCACAAGCTCAGACATTCCAGTAGAGGCCACAGCAGTATGCGCAGGCCCAGACACAAGCGAGACCTAGAGGTCAGCAATAGAGGGGACCAACACCCTGAGGGCAGGGTCGAGCCTTCTTACTATCGATAAAGGAGGCTTTGGCAGTAGGAGAGGTGGTAACAGGTACCATTCTTGTCAACTTTTATTCAACTTTAGCTTTATTTGATTCGGGTGTATCGCATTCATTTATATCTGGATGCTTTGCGACACGAGTTGGATTAGAGTCCGAGTCCATACTTGTAAGGTTGAATATACTTACTGGTAATGGTCTCGTGGGAGTAAATAGAGTATATCCCTTGTGTAGATTTATAGTATGCGGGAAAGAGTTTCTTGCGAGGCTGATAGAGTTTCCTATGGATGATTATGATGTTGTCCTTGGGATAGATTGGTTGAGTGCGGGGCACGCGACGATAGATTGCCATAATGGCAAGGTTATCTTTCATGTACCGGATGGGGAGGAGTTATCATTCCTGAGAGGTGCTGTAGAATCACCAGAGCTTAATTGATAATGACAGAGGCTGAGGAGGTACAGTTTCCCAGGGTAGTTTGTGAGTTTTCTGACGTATTTCTCGACGAGTTATCTGGTATACCACCAGTTAAAGATGTGGAGTTCTACATTAATTTTATTCCGGGAGCAGAGCTAGTTTCAGAGAGAGTTTACAGGATGTCACCATCTAAGTTGGAGATCTTGTACCAGATGATTGAGGATTTAAGAGCCAAGAAATTCATTAGACCTAGTGCATCGCCTTCGGGAGCCATGTTACTTCTTGTTAAAAAGAAGGATGGTTCATCGTCTTTAGTTATTAATTATAGGGTACTAAATGGGGCAACCATTAAGAATAAGTATCCCATGCCCAGGATAGATGACTTGTCTGATTAGTTCAGTGGGGCGACTATATTTTCTAAGATCGATTTGCGTCTGGGTATCATCATATCAGAGTCAAAGAGCAGGATATACCTAAGACGATGTTCAGATCTAGATATGGTCATTCGGAGTTCCTAGTTATGCCATTTGGAGCGACCAATACACAAACTATATTCATGTCTCTCATGAATAGCATCTTTATGCCTTACCTAAACCAGTTTGTGATAGTATTTATTGATGATATCTTGGTCTATAGTCGGAGTGAGGAAGAGAATAAGCAGCATCTTCTTTTAGTTCTTCAGATTCTTCGAGAGCATCAACTGTATGCGAAGTACAGCAAGTGTGAGTTCTGGCTTGATCGTATCTCATTCTTGGGATATATTATTTTTGGTGGAGGAGTCGAGGTAAATTCCAAGAAGACGAAGGCTATTGAGAGTTGGCCACTACCCCCGTACAGCTTCAGATATGCGCAGTTTTCTGGGTCTAGCAGGCTACTATAGGCAATTTATGGCAGACTTTGCGAGGATCTTCGTACCCTTGACATAGCTAACATATAAGGATGTGCACTTTGAGTGGTCAGATGCTTGTCAGACTTCTTTCAAGAAGCTAAAGCAAAGTTTGGTTTTGGCTCCTATTCTGACACTTCCAGTGGAACCAGGTAGGTTCTCGGTGTCATGACCCGATTCCTTAGAATCGTTGGGGCGTCCCCCGAATCGTGATGCCGTGCGAGCCTAGGGTTACGCCCACACAAGGCTAAAGTATTTTGCATAGCAAGCACATATTCAGAGTACGCAGATAAATTAAAACCCAGATTTGAAACATGAAAAAGTTCTCTTTATTGATAATGAACATCTATTACAAACTCCTGAATGAGTCAGCTAATATGCCGAACGACTTACAAAAGAGATGACTCAAAATGAGATAGCAGTCCTGTACATTATATCCTTTTATAAACTCAAAGTGATATAGACCTCCAGGCTGGAGGATAGCTTTGCCACGGAGCTGCATTTGTGTATGAAGAGTTGCAGCTCCTGTCTTCAAAATGCTTTAAAGGGGCACGGTAAAGATGCGCCAACAGCTGGACTGGATCGGGTAGACGACTTCGGCTCCTCGCTCGGTTCGCCTTAGTGCGGAGAACCTGTTTCAACGAGGGTCAGCATGTCGAAACATACTGGTGA
This sequence comes from Iris macrosiphon, assembly GCA_036927795.1. Classification (NCBI taxonomy): domain Eukaryota; kingdom Viridiplantae; phylum Streptophyta; class Magnoliopsida; order Asparagales; family Iridaceae; genus Iris; species Iris macrosiphon. Next base: position 79,233,177 of record JAYESA010000004.1, on the reverse strand, counting down.
AGGCGAGCTAGCCTGACTATACCAATCAACACGTTGTTTTAATGAAGCATGTATATTTGTGGGTTTCTATCTTGCCTTAGTTTATTTACAAGTAAGCAGCATATAGAATTTACAGAAATGAACGTGCCACCGTTCGATGGATTTTACCTGCCCGTCTGAATTACCTACACAATACTTACCATGCCTTCCCTGCCACGAAGACACAAGTTAGTTTGCAACAGGTTTAAATATACAATAGATCACTGGCGTATGCCAATAAGGACACTAGTCATAGACGAGAATGGTTTGCAGCGAAAGTACAGTGGGTGCTCCAAGCCATTCCGTCCAGTACAGTTGACTATACAGTAGGGTTTCGTCCGGACCGGATTGGTGCCAGTGCCCCAGCGACCGTCCGCAGGAACCAGTTACCTTGTACACAAGTTGTCCGTGATCGAACAGTACGTTTACTAAGTTAACAGTTCATACAGTTGAGGCAAACAGTAGTACGGGACAGTCGGTATTGCATGATTCATTTAACATAGCCTCCTTGAACAGTTTAGCGCATACAAGGTGTTCCATACTTAGCACGATTCATCGAACAGTTATAAACGAACTAGCATTCAGTATGATAACAGTTCACATATTTGATTGACAAGCATAATAACCAAGTCTATTCTCTTTTATCTTGGTTTCTTTTATTATTACTTGGTATCGTTTGATCGGGGCAAAGAAGAGTGCAGATTTATTAGATGTGAAGCTTGGAAGCAGGGCTAGCTAATCGGGTTGGTAGCCACTCACTTAGAATTTGGAAGGGAGAAGGAAAGAGGTGCTTCACGACTCCGTTCGCAAGTCGCCTACTGCTCGCTCACCTGCACACGAACAGCTCGATTAATACTTCTTCCTCTCTTTCCAATCTCGGAATAGAAGTGCAAGTCAATGAACGAAAGCAATAAAATCATCGAAACCGTTCAAGGAAAACAAGCAAATCCCAAAACCAACTCAAAGCACGAAAGCAACAAGCGACATCAAAAACCGAGGCAATAAAAGATAGCAGCGGAGAGGTCCCTCCTGACTCTGCCGCTAAGCCGATCCTTGGGGCGCAGTCCACTGAATATGGGAATCGATTCCGAAGAAACAAATCCATAACGAGGACTAGTTCTTAATTCAATCTATCCCGATCGAACGATACCGTCTTGTGTTTCTTAGCCGCGCTCTCCGCACCGGGAGAATGGGGCGCTACACTCGGTGTATTGTGATGCTTCAGGAATGGTATTAGAGTGTGTCTTTATGCATCATGGCAGAGTGATAGCTTATGCGTCTCGGCAGCTTTGATACCATGAGAAAAATTATCCGATGCATGATCTTGAGTTAGCAATAGTAGTGTTTGCACTTAAGCTCTAGAGGCATTACCTGTATAGTGATCGAGTGAAGATCTTCATAGACCACAAGAGCTTGAAATATGTGTTCACGTAGAAGAAACTCAAAATGTGTCAGAGGAGGTGGCTCAAGTTATTGTCGGACTACGGTCTTAACCTTCAATATCATACAGGAAAGGCCAATGGCATAGCAGACGCCTTGAGTAGGAGAGGAGGAGCTTACTTCTTGACAAAGCAGCTCCATATTTTAGAGGATCTGCAGGAGATGGGTATCGAGGTAGTATTACCTGGTGATATCGGTTTATGGTGAGTCTACAGGTTCAGTCTTCTATAGTTGAGAGGATCAGAGCAGAGCAGACTGGTGATATCAGACTTCAGCAGCTCAGAGCAGAGTGTGAGTCAGGACACATACTAGAGTTGAGCATTCACGAGGATGGGACTCTCAGGTTTGGGAGTCAACTTTATGTGTCGAGAGAAGATATCCGACAAAAGATTGTGTCAAAGGCCCACAGTTCTCAGTACTCAATGCATCCAAGAGGGACGAAGGTGTATCAGGATATTCGTCAGCACTTCTGGTGGAATGGTATGAAAAGGGAGATAGCTTAGTTCATTTTTCGGTGTTTAGTTTGTCAAAAGGTCAAAGCTGAGTATCAGAGATCGACCGGACTACTTCAGCCTTTATCGATTCCGAAGTGGAAGTAGGACCATATTACTATGGACTTTGTGACCGGTCTTTCTAGATCCCCGTCTGGCAAAGATTTTATATAGGTTATAGTGGATCGACTCACGAAGGTTACTCACTTTCTTCCTTTTAGAGTGGGCCAGCCTACAGAGCAGCTAGCTGATATATACATGAGACATATAGTCAGATTGTACGGTATACCAGATAATATAGTTTTTGATAGAGATTCGTGGTTCATGTCTTATTTCTGGCAGAGCCTGCAACAGAGTTGGGTACTAGGTTGAGGTTTATTTTAGCCTACCATCCGCAGACAAACGGACAGTCGGAGCATACTATTCAGACTTTGGAGGATATGCTTCGAGCTTTAACACTTGACTTCGGTGGATCTTGGGAGGATCACTTGCATTTAGTAGAGTTCTCCTAAAATAATAGCTTCCAGGCGAGCATTCAAATGGCACCCTTCGAGGCTTTGTTTGGTAGAAGATGCGGATCACCGTTAGCTTGGGATGACATTGGCGAGAGGCAAATGCTTGGTCCAGAGATGATTGCTCAATCAGTTGGAGTGATCAGGAAGATCAGAGAGCATCTCAGAGTGACTCAGGATCGCTAGCGTCATTGGACATATCAGCACCATCGTCATCTTGAGTTCTCTATCGACGACCATATATTTCTGAGATTTTACCTACCCGTGGAGTTATTAGATTTGGAGTATGAAGAAAGCTTAGTCTCAGATATATAGGCCCATTCGATATTCTCGAGCGAGTTGAAGACGTATCTTATCGTCTAACTCTTCCACCATCGCTTCATGAGGTATATGACGTCTTTCACGTATCTCAGTTGCCCCAGTATATTCCAGACCAGAGCCATATCCTGGGTCATTCTGAGTTGGTCGTTGATATCGACCTATCATATGAGGAGAGGTCCGTGTCTATTTTAGACCAGAGGGAGAAGGTTCTTAAGAACCGGACTATCTGATTAGTTAGTGTTGCTTCGGGGCATCACTCATTGGGCGAGTCAACGTGGGAGCACAAGGACGATATGCGTACTCATTATCCATTTCTCTTAGACTTGGGAGGTATACTTATTCGTATACCCATGTCATATTTTAGCCTATGCATGTGATTGATTGTTAGCTTATCTGTTATATCTGTTATTGTTTCTCTCTGATTTCTAGTTGTTGCCCAAGAAATTTTATGCTCACATGAGTTTCTTGTTTATTTTTGATTTTGAGCTGGCTTTCTTGGATTTTCTTGTTAGTTGATTTTTGGATCCTTATGGTAATTTTGAGGACAAAATTTTTCTAAGGAGGGGAGAGTTGTGAGACTCATCTCACAGTATTCGTATTTTATACGGATACGTATTTTTGTGCTAGTTATTGCATTTTATTGGATCTTGAGGAAGCTCGACAATTCTTAAAAATTAAAATTTTACTACCTGATCGGTATACTACAATATATCGATGGTATACTGCCTGGTAGATATTTGTTTCGCTTTCGAGATATTTTTGAGATATTTCTCTATAAATAGTACTTGAGATATTTTATTTCTTTCTTTCTCTCTTTCTCTCTCCTCTCTTCTTCATTTCTTTCTTGAGCTTGGAAGCATGATCTTGAGACCTGGAGTATGATTTCTGAACCCCTTCATGGTGGTGGACTAGAAGAACTAGGTTGGGTGCTCGTGTTAGGCTACTACACCTTGTCGATTTCGTGAACTTCTTTTACTTTCTGTCATTTTACTTCCTGGAGTTTTGGTTATTGCTTATTAGCTTAGACTTGCTTTACCATTAATATTTAAATAATAATTTCTAGCCTAGTGACTGTCTCAATTTTGATTTCTAGTAGAATCTCGTTATGTCCCATTTTGGTAACTCGGTAACAAAAACGGTACCGGAGTTGTGACCGTGAGATTTATTCCATATTGTGATATGAGACTTACCTTAGAATTGACTTCTTGTTATACTTGGTTCAGGTAATTTTTGGGATTTAATTTGAATTTTGAAAATCAGACTTGACTTGACTTTAACCATGTTTATTCTTGGAAATTGACATACCGATGGTATACTACGGTGTACCGACGGTATACCGATTTCGACCGACTTAATTTTTAGATTTTTTTGTGAACCCTATCGGCATACCGATGGTGTAATACAGTATAACGATGGTATACGATCCTACCGGCATACCGATTTTTTTGTGAACCCTATCGGCATACTTCAGGATATTTGTCTTGGCCGGTATACCGATAACGTACTTGGCTGTGCTGACGGTATACCGATTTGTGGAACTTTTATTTCCAGTAACTTTTTGCCTACTTAGAACGGCATACCAATGGTATACTACAATATACCGACGGTATACCGATTTTTTGAAATCCAGAACTTGCTGTATTTTTTTTATCTTTGGATCGGTGTACCGACGGTGTACTGGACTGCACCGACGGTATACCGATCGTGCTCTTTCTTTAGGAATTTTTGGTTTTTTGTGATTTCATGTTGAAACTTCTGGATTTTGCTTAGACACATGATTACTTGACTAGATTTGGACATAAACTTACATGGCTTCAGATGACATGACTTGACTTGACTTGGCTTTACTCGATTTCACCCTTCTTCGTCCGGCTATACGTGATAACATGATTGACTGGACTTGACTTTGCATGACTTTACATGGCTTCATCGGACAAGGCTCAACTTTGTTTCACTTGGTTTTATCTGGATGGACATGGCTTCATATTGTGTACATGGTTTCACTTGGCTTCATCTGAATTGACATGGTTTCACTTGGCTTTACCTGGCTTTACTTGATTATACGTGGCTTGGTTATTGTCATGGCATACATGAGTCCATATGTGCAATGTATATTCAACCTGTTTATATTACTATTAGAACTTGATTTGTCTGCATCATGTCTAGGATGGATTCTGCGGAATGCCACACCCCAGATTTATACAAGAAACTGCTAGAAGTTAAATAACTAGAGATCCACTTAGTACATGGCTAGACATTTTCCTAGATTGCATGCAGTCTCGGTTCTTCATACATTTATCTTGAGGAGTATCCAGTAGTTTATATTGTGGAGTATCTTGAGGAGTATCCGGTGCTATTTTGTGTGTATGGATATCACGGATGGACTGTAGGGGCATGCAATCAGAATGAACTCTAGCATCGCGTTGCATTATAGTTGTTAGTAATTAGGATTGTGATAACCCTAGTTATATAAAAGTATCAAGCCGTACTTATATGATTTTTGGTAATTTATGGATGATGGTTATACTAGGCTTTACATGATCACACTTTTTTTTCTGTACTTGTTACTTTACTGATTATCAGTTCATGATATATCTCATTGCAGGTTACAAAATTTCATTTATTATCCTGAGATCTTTTACATTTAGTCTTTACTTTCAGTATTTGTATTGCTTGTATTGTTGGTTTAAGTTCCTAAATTGGCTTCCTTTGTGGTACTTACTATTTGGAGGTTTGACCCCACTGGTTTGTATGGCCAGATCCAGTAGCAGCACCAAAGGATCTTCTGTACTTTTCTGACAATGGTGGCCACTAGGAGCACTAGACGGCTTGAGTGGTTTTTTTTATTTTTCCACCCTAATGTACATTCTATTTTGTGGGCGTTTAGCTACCGAGCACGTGTTTAGCTCGTATTTTGGTTTGATCAGTTAGCCTACGGGCATTAACATGATTGACATATCCTAAAGTTGATTATGTATGATTCAGATTCTGGATAGTTTATTCATTTTGTGTTCACTAGCATCATGATCATCTGTATATTATAGTTTGGGACGTTTTACTATTATATTTTAGCTGATCTTACATCTTATTATTATTCCTGTTGTTCTTGTGATTGAAATACTAGGGTTGTTAGACCTAGGCTTGACTGTTGGTTTATAGTAGTGACCCCTCATGTCTTACAGCTTCACCGTATATACGGAGTACCAGAGTGCTATAAGTATACGTAGTTGGCATTGTCAATCCCGTTTTCTAGTATTCTGGTTCTTGGGCGTGACATATATATATATATATATATGCTCTAGAACTATCCGGGTGGTTTCATATTATAAAATTATCCGGGTGGTTTTATATTATGGAACCACCCTACATTTGTTATATGAATTGAATTTAGATTTGATGGTTGAGATTATAAGGTATAGACCCCACCATCTTTTAATCTCACCCACCTATCTAGGAAGAGATTTTATGGTGTATGATGTTTAGTGATGATATTTCTTTGCTTGATGAGAATAGAGAATAATTAGATGCTGAAATAGAAGTACGTAGAAAAGCTTTGGATTCTAAGGGATTTAATATTAGTAGAACGAAAACATAATATATGAAGTATAATTTCAACCTAAAGTCCAAGAGAAAATATGGAGGAGTCCATATAGATGGATAAGAAATATCTAAGAAAGAATATTTTTGATATTTATGATTAATCATTCATCGTGATGGAGAGATTGAGAATGATGTTATGTATATAATTAAAACAAATGATTGAAATAAAGTATTTTTGGAGTATTTTGTGTTCACAAGATACCTCTAAAGTTGAAAGAAAAATTCTATAAGACTATTACAAGACCAACCATGCTGTATGGATTAGAGTATTGGATAATTAAGAAGCATGTCCCGAAAGTTAGTGTAGCTGAAATGAGAACGCTAAGATGGATGTGTGGAAATAAACTAAAGGAAAAGAAATGAGTGTATATCTAGAAAATTAGAGGTAACACCAATTAAGGATAAATTAAAAAAATCGATGTAGGTTGTTTGGACATGTACAATATAGACCAATTTATGATCATGTAAGGAGATGTGACAATATAGTAGTTAATGGAGTCGCCAGGACTATAGGTAGGTCTAAACAAACATTGTTTGAAGTGTTCAAGAAGAATACGAATTTTGTTAGCAATACAGAGGACACAACCCTTAACATAGGCAAGTGGATTCAAACACTTGACCCTAAGATTTTGGGATAAAGTCTTTTTGTTTTTCTTTTATATATATATATATATATATATATATATATATATATATATATATATATATATATATATATAAGGAAAGTGAGGTTTCATTGTGGAAGTTTTGGTTCCTAAAATATCCTTATAGATATTTACTACTTAAAATTGTTCATTTAATTTAACATGGGTAGTTAGGTAATTATATGTTGAAAAAAAATAAAGGGGATTGTTGTTTGCTCTTCCGAAGATATAAAAAATTAATGAGTTTTGCTCTTCTCAAGTAGTAAAAAAAATTAAAATTTATTGTTTACTCTTCCTAAATAGTATGAAATACGTGTAAGATACGCGTGTGTGTGTGTGTGTGTGTATATATATATATATATAAGAGATCAATGATCATCTTAATAAAAAACTTATTCGAAAATTCTACTCTGCATGGAGTTGTACATCATTTTATGTTAATAATAATGCTGAAAAGGAAAGAGGTGTTCCAATGTTAGTTATTAACTACAAACCTCTTAATAAAGTCCTTAGATGGATAAGATATCCAATCCCAAATAAAAGGGATTTGCTTAAAAGAATTGTTAATGCAAAAATCTTTTCTAAATTTGATTTAAAGTCAGGTTACTGGCAGTTTGGTAAGATGTCTAGCCTTTGGAGCTAAAGTAGACAATACTTTAAAGCGAATATGGTAGAGAATATCAATGGTTTCTGAACCTTGCTTAAAGTTATAACCATATGTCTCTCTCTCTCTCTCTCTCTCTCTCTCTCTCTATATATATATATATATATATATATATATATATATATATATAATTTTTGATGTCAAAGTCTGTTTGTTGCAGGGTTTTTGGAGATATTTTTATAGGTATGTATCATAGTGTTCAACTTCGACAATAACCAAATATGATTTATTTGTGAATGTTGCATAAAAAGAGTTTTTTTACGTAACCTCCACTACTTAATTTTTTTTTTCTTCTATAAAAATATAGATAGTATAAAATAATAAAAACTCTCAAAATCTATCGATTCAGAGTACTTATAAAGATGCCAAAAATTATACTAAATAGGAGATTTGTCTTAAAAAAAAAAATTAACAAACAAGGTTTGTTTAAACACTACATAAACAATTGGGTCTTTTTTTTGGCTTTTGATAAGGGCACTACACATTTTACTCGGGGCTAGCCCATTGAAAAATTAGAAAAAATTACAAGTTTGCCATCATGAAAGTTACTCGGGACTAGCCCACTGTTATAATCAGGACTGTCAAAATTTTGACAGTCCTTAATTTTGACAGTCCTACAAAACGTTAGGACTGTCAAAATTTTGACAGTCCCATTTATAAGGACACTACACATTTGACTCTGGGCTAGCCCATTGGAAATTTATAAAAAATTACAAGTTTGCCATCATGAAAGTTACTCGGGGCTAGCCCCCAGTTATAATCAGGACTGTCAAAATTTTGACAGTCCTACCACTAGGAAGGACTGTCACAAATTTGACAGTCCTACCCTTGTAAGGACTGTCAAAATTTTGACAGTCCTACAAATTGTTAGGACTGTCAAAATTTTGACAGTCCATTTCCCAAAATTACAAGTTTGCCACTCTGATAGTTAGTTGGGGCTACCCTACACCAAAGTATAAAAGTGAAATGGGTTTCTATTTTTGGTATTCCACCTAGACTTAAGAAACCCTCCTTCCACCAAGCCCAAACCTAAATTTGGAAATAGCTAGTTGTGGTTGGAGGAGTATTTTACTTTGGTGATACTACGAGGAATATTCTTCCGGTATGTCTGAGACAACCTACGTTGAATAAGTTTTGGAATTGTGCGAAAAAGATTTAGTTTATTTTGATTAATGTAGGAACAATGCATGAAAAAATATTCGATGACGAAGTCGGATCGTCCAATTCATTAATTATGCACTCCGGACATTCCGAAGAACAAGTTGGTTGTTCCGAAGCACGTACGGTACGTAAAACGATAACCCTAATTTGACAGTCACGAGTTAGGACTGTAAACATTAGACAGTCCTATATAAATATAGGACTGTCAAATATTCCACAGTCCTATATAAATATAGGACTGTCATAAATTCGACAGTCCTACTTAAAAGTAGGACTGTCATAATTTTGACAGTCCTATATAAAAATTGGACTGTCAAAATAGTGACAGTCCTGGATAATTATATGAAGTTATTAATTTTTATATTATTTTATATTGGTTATAGGACCAACCTTGTTCAGATATTGTGGTACATCCTGCTGTTGGTGATGTGGATGATATTTTCTCAACGGATATTGAATTTGCAAGCCATGAAGAAGCATTAGAGTGGTGCAGAGAAGTTGGAAGACAACATAACGTAGTTATTGTCATTGCAAGATCCATCCGATCTCGGCCGGGCCGAAAATATCTTGAGCTTGGATGCGAAAGAGGAGGTGTGTTTAGGCATCATAAAAAAAAGGGTGTTGTTGAAAAAAAAATTCCTAAGAAAAATGTTGGGACGAGAAAATGTGGTTGTCCATTGAAGGTGTTGATTGTAAAAGTTGAAGATGTGAAGTGGATAATCGAAGTTAAGAATGGAAGACACAATCATCCTATTCCAGGGACACTTACGGGTCATGCCTACGTGGCACGGTTGAAGGAGGATGAGAAAAAGTTGGTTGAAGACTTGTTTCTTTCAGGAGTTGCACGAAAACAAATTTATTCTGCTGTGCGACAAAAACAAGATGGGAACAAGTCTACCATGAGGACGATCTATAATAGTTTGGCTAGAGCAAAATGCAATAGTATGAAAGGAAGAATGGCGATGTAGCAAGTATTGAAGTTGCTTGGGGAGCATCACTACGTGGAGTACCATAGAAGACATCCACAAACTGATGAACTCCTTTAATTGTTTTGGGCTCATCCTGATTGCACACATATGGCTCGGTCCTTCGCAGACGTGTTGGTCCTTGATTGTACATATAAGACCAACAAGTTCAAGATGTCTCTTTTGCATGTTGTCGGGTTTACGTCTACGGGAAAAACATTTACAGTCGCTTTTTGTTTTATGAAGAGTGAGACAGTAGAGGATTACACATGGGCATTGAGGAAACTACAATCCCTTTACACAGGTTACAAAGAGCCGTCTGTTTTTGTTACTGACAGAGAATATGCGTTGATAAATGCTATAGATATTGTATTTTCTCATGCGCATAGACTACTATGCACTTGGCATATAAATAGAAATATCCATGCTCAATGCAAAAAAAAATTTGAAACTGTGGACGGTAAAATTGACATGCTTCGCTTCTGTAAAACTCCCTTCCTAGAAAATCGTACATACCTTTTTATTTATTAATTATTAATTAAATTGTAGTAATTAGGCCTAAATAGGAGAAATAGATTTTTAATAATTTTTATGTTAGGTGTTCGGGCACTTAGATGACTTATGCGACCATCAGGAATTTTTCGGAATTTATTCCATGTAGGAGACCCCTTAAGCTGTTGCTAGCCTAACGATGTGCAATACCCTAATATATAATTTTTCTTATGAAAATATATATAATATATATGTATATATAAATATATATAAATATATATATATATATATATATATATATATATATATATATATATATATATATATATATGTATATATTTATTAAGAAAAGAAAGGAAAAAAAAAGAAAGGAAAAGAATATAATAATAATACTAATAATAATAATATAATAATAATAGTAATATACCATTAGCTACTTAGGATTTCTATTTGCTGCAAGTTAACTTTCCCACTTTTAGCACCTTCAGCGGATACTTAGAGCCGCACACTTGAAAGCCATCAGACCCGCCACTCCTATTCTCAACGCGGATAGTTCAAACCCGCTCCATATCCCTCTCTCTCTCTCTCATAATTATATATATATATAACATATATATATATATAGTTAGCTTCCCAAAACCCTAACCTAAAACTCCAGACTTTTCCTTCCCATCTAGAGCCGTCACCGCAGCCAGAGAAGTCTCCCCAAGCCATCCAATCATCCCGTCGACGCCGACATCGCGAACTGCAGTCTCCCACTCGAGGCACCTTCGCTCCGGCGTATTTTTCCGTTGACTCGCTCATCCAAACGCTGTTCCGTTTTCATAGGTATGATCTTCCCTCAACCCTCTCCAGTATTTATTTTGTAGTCAACCTCGGAAAACGTATGCCCCTAGGTGAAAACAGCGTCCAAAGTTGGACGAGCAGGCAGAATTCTGCAATCGCAGAATTCCAGATTGACCACCCATATTGCCGAGTTCGTATCTCCCACCACAGAGATCCGAATTCGGTGATTCTTTTTTATACCTGTAGATTACATGATCTAATTTATTTTCTGTATTATAACTTTGTGCTATTAGTTGCTGTGGACAAAATTATATTCGTCACAAAACTGCGCGCACCCACTTTTTCCGGTTTTCCAAAAGTTGGAGATCGGAGCGCGCCCCGCCAAACGGGACGCCCCGCCGTGTGCCAAGTGTACCAAATGGTGCACGCAGCATAACAGGACACGTGAAAATTCGTGGAGACTGATTCGGACGCGTGTGCGCGCCGGAATCGGGCCGTATCCGCGGACACATTTCGTGTCGCCACTTTTGTGGAACTCGCGAGTATTTTGTGCACGATTGTCAGATTGCGACGAAACTTGCGCCACTGGACTCGTGGTAACGCGCTGGTCCTGTGACCCAAATTTCACGCATTTCTGAGATGGTTGACCAGATCGCCAATTGGCGGGTCCCATAGTTGACTTTTTGGACCAAATTTTGTTCGGCTCATCGGAATCCAAATTTGGACATACCGTTGGGTTCGTATTGATATTTAGAGTTGTTTGACCTATAGTTTGTCCCATTTAGAGACTGTTACCCTTGGCACGCTTTTCGGTGCAAAGAGGGCCACATATGGACCCCACTTTTACCCGAAATTACCGTTTTGCCCCTGTGTCCAAATTGGACGAAAGGGATATACTTTTTAGCTATTTTGCTTATTCTGGGAACGTTGGTGATGTTTATTTCAGCATCCGGAGACGTTCATTCTGAGGCCGTAGCTTCTGACTCTTGGTGTTGACATTGGGACACTACATTTTGCAGCTTCTTGCCAGGCAAGATACCTTGCCAAATTGTTTACAGTACTTTGCATGCTATTTATATTTCTGTTCATTTATTTCATTTCTGTATAGTTCTTGCATGTGTAGTTTTTCTCCAGTCATTACTATGTATTAGATATGTTGACACACACATGGCACCTAGTATCATAGAGGACAATTATTAGGCGTATGGGCTTTTAACCACTCTGGTAAACCGTAGTATATAGCTCGCACTACGGGCGTGTGTCGCGCTGGTCGCTACCCCAGAGGTATATCGATTTCTGTAGAGTCACGCTGGTCGCTACCCCAGAGGTATGTCGATTTCTGATGTTCTAGACGGATGTGTGAGTTGTGAGGCTTAGATCGAGTAGACTACCTTTGCCCATACGTCGAAAAGTTGTCCTCACTTGCATTCATATAGATTGTCTTATACAGCGTACTTATTTATTTTCAAATTATATGCATGTTTACTGTATTCAAGTTGGCTCGTATTTTCTGTATCTTGTTACGTCCCTCTGAGGACCTGGTCCGCTGCCAGGTGTACCTGTTCTTGAGTATTTGCAGGAGCGCAGATTTGGAAGGATATAGATACTTCGTAGATGTCTTCTCTTCGAGACGTGATTGGTAGCTGGTGCTTATATTGTTTGAGTGAGTTGTACTTATATTGTATTTACTTTCCCATTTGAGTTGGTAGTGGATTTGTTTCCATCCAACTATCATCTTTAGATACTTCTTATTGAGATCTGGTTTCATAGATACTGGTTATTTATTTCTATATGATTTTGGTGGATGAGATTTAGATTTTACCCTGTGACTTGTATTACATTTTATACCACTTGTGGATTGCTATTCATATTACAGCGTACGTGTGGATTTGGTTTCCATATATTGGAGTTGCCATATCCATGCGGCTGGCATGCTTACGTGTCCTAGTCCTACGTATTTTTGGGACTGGGGCGTGACAGCTTCGAAGAATTCTATAGTGATTGGAGTCTTGTATGGCAAGCAAGTACTACAGACAGTTACGACGCAGCATGGTACATGTTTCAACAAAAGTGGGAGCCAAGTAACCCGACATGCATATCTTATATCAAAGATACTTGGCTAGGACCACATAAAGAGCAATTCGTTTTAGCATGGACCAACATGGTGAAGCATTATGGCACGATCACTACGAACCGGGTCGAAGGGGCACACTCATGTTTAAAAAGATATCTATGCTCATCGGTCAGTAATTTTGTCTCTGTTTGGCAATCGATTCATTTGATGACTATTGCCACGGTGAACGATATTGTAGCATCATTTGAGATGAGCCTCAATATTGCAAAGCATGAATACAAGCAAGAACACCTCTTGGATGGTTTAACCCATGTGGTATCTCACAAGGCCTTGGGGTTATTGTTTGAGGAGATTCGTAGGTCGAAGTCGGTGGGTTATGATCCCGAGGTTTGCGGTTGTTCATATCGACATTCACTTGGACTTTCGTGTGCACATGAAATCAACGAATACCGTCGTGAATCTATACATATTCCAATAGATGGTGTTGATCAACGTTGGCGACAGCTGTCGATAATGCCGGCAGTGGAAGTGCAAGATGATTTCTTTGCGTTGCCCTAAGTTAAACTACTTCACGCAAGGTGGTGTGGCGCATCGGAACTGGAGAGAAGATCCATTGAGTTTAAAATCCAAGAGATTGCAGTCCCGGCAACAACTCGATTGCAAGAGCCATCCGTTGTTCGAACTCCTAAGGGAAGACCACACTTAAGAAAGAGTAGAGCCAAAAAGAAGGAGGAGGAGTCAACTAAAAGAGATCCATCCTTATTTGAACATATCGAACGCAGTTTAGAGGCAAAGTCCGTTGTTCGAACTCCTAAGCTAACTATTCGAAGGGGGAAGAAACAGAAAACGATAGATGCAAGCACGGCGGAGGGTGTTAAAAACTTTTCTGTTTCTTATAGTCTATACATTGAAAAACTCCTACCTGAGATACGGAACTTCATTTGGTCTATTGATGATGTTCCTGCGGATGGCCACTGTGGATACCATGCACTAGCAAGACAACTAGGCTATTCAGTGAAAGCAGGATGGAGACAGGTTAGGGCAGAGCTGTACGAGGAGTTGGGGTCGCGACTAGCCTTCTATAGCCAGATACTTGGCGAAGAAATTGTTGGAGATTTGTTGGCAGGCATACCTTGTACGAAAACAGTTACCGGACCAGAGCATTACATGGATGTCCCGCCTGCTGCTTACGTCTTCTCTAATAGGTATAAGTTACCTATTATAATTATCTCACATGGTATTAACAATACTTTCTTTCCAATGTGTGCCCCCCCGGCCGAACACTTCGTCATCCCAAGGTTGATCGCTCATTCTCCTATTCCGCCACCTTCTACGCTTTGGTATAAACACGCACCTGAGGAAGCGATCGCATGGACGATACCCTACATGGATGCAATGGCGGCCTATAAGAAGATGATGAAGATGGAGGATCCAAAAATCATGTCGGACGACTACTTTGATATTAAACCTCCATGTAAAATGAACTTTGAACTTACAACTATATATAAATTTATCATAACGTAATGTACTTACCGGATTGTTCCATATTTGGTATGCAATATGGTTTTCGATCGACGGTAACATAGAGCAACCGTTTGGACGAGTGTCGACTCGACTATCTGCCTGCTCAGAAGGTCCCGAACCATCAGTAGGCCGGTTTCCGAGAGTTTGTGGAAGACTCTCGACAGGACTATCTGCAGGCTGAGAAGGTCCTGAACCATCAGTAGGCCGATTTGGAACATTTGGCATGTCCTCATCGGAGGAGGAAGAAGAACCGGAAGAACTAGGAGGAGCACGTCTCTTCGAACGAAGGACAATCTTCTTCGTCAATGGACGTTTCCTCACTTCAGGGCGTGCCTCGGCCTCGCGGATAGTGACGCCTTGCGAAACTGTGCGTTCCTTACGCATCGACGCAGTAGGGCGTCTTCTCATTTCTTCATCCACAGTGTCCTTTCCAGGGGCATGACTATAAGACAAAAATCAATATATACAGACAAAAATTAATTTATATTTTAACATAATAATTGAATTTTTTTTTCAGGACTGTAGCCATTTCTACAGTCCTGTAAGTATACAGGACTGCAGATTTTTCAACAGTCCTAATCTTTTAGGACTGTTGAATTTCCTACAGTCCCATATAGATTTAGGACTGTAGGAAATTCGACAGTCTTATATATATATAGGACTGTCGAATTTCCTACAGTCCTAAATCTATATGGGACTGTAGGAAATTCTACAGTCCCGCTCGATATTGCTCGACAATGTCGAGCAGTCTCGACATTGTACGCCCTAAAATCATGTTCCAAACGACTTCTATGTCTAAACTACATCCTAGACCCCGCCAAGGACTAGTATGCCCTCATTTGAAAGAAAATAACTCAAAATTTTCAACATGCAAGAGGATTTCTTAAAAATTTTGGACAATTTTTCAAATACAATAGCACAAGGAGAATGATGATTTATACCTTGGTTCTTTCGAGACTTTGGGAGCCATCGACAAGGAGGAGGAGGACAGCGGAGATCGGTCGGCGGGAGGGGGTCGGCAGGAGGGGGGAAAGCTCCGGTCGGAGGGGAGGGTTTGGAGAAGTGGGCTAGTGTGAGTAAAAACTTGGACTACTATGAGTAAATGTTGCTCTTTAGTGGGCTAGTCCCAATCCTGGACTAGCCCCAAGTAAAATTGGCAGTGCCCTTATCAAAAAACCGGTAATAACACGCTTGCCGAGCGCAAGGGCGGATGAAAAAGATACCAACCAGGAAAAAAAAGAGAGTACGAATCCATTTGGCCCCACTCTCTCTCGTCCCTCGGAATCTCAATCTTCTTCTTCTTCTTCTTCTTCTATATAGTGAGAGAGAAGCGTGCTAGTGTTCTTTTCTTCTCTTCCAAGAACCCTCTTTTATGATCTTTATAGCTAATCGAATCAAAGCCGAGATTTTGATGCATGGCTCCTCTTCGCAATCTCATTTCCAAGGTGTGTCTTCTCGGTTTTATCATCCATTGATTGAAATCAATGGAATCTCTGGGCTTGAATTAGTTGTTGTTGTTGTTGTTGTTGTTGTTGTTGGGAGAAGTTGAAGGGGATTGAGAATGTCGGGGGGAACTCCGGTGGGCGGTGGTGGGTATATGAGGCAGAGACACAGCCAAGGGTACTGGTCCGGTGGCGACGATCTTGAGGACGACGCCTCGTCCCGTACGCCGAGCACGATGCTGTCCTCCGCGCCCCTGGCTCGGACATGGACCCGGGCTCTGGAGAACTTCCTGTGGATCACGTCGGCGGCTTTCACTGTTTACTACGGCGATCGGCGGTCCAATATGGTGTCCCTCTTGTGGTCCGATGAGAGGATCAGAAGGTATGGCGTTTGTTTAGTTCCCTTGTGTAAAGTTCTTTAGATGATCTTTATCATTTTCAGCTACTGAGATGTAGTTTGCACCGCCTTTTGATTGCCTATTGTTGTTTTTATGAATGCCCTTTAACTGTTTGGTATAGTGGTATGTGAAGAATTGAATTTCCTCTAAACTTATAATTCACTGATTGCATTTCTTGGGGTTGCAATTCCAGTTTTTCTTGCACAAATACTTCCCATTATTTAAATTATCCTATACTTTCAGTTACCGAAATGTATTTTGCTCGTCTTTTGATTCCATGTTGAGTTTAGCCTCTTCCTCAACATGGAATCAAAACACTAGGCTCTCTACCTACTTCCAATCTTTTTCACCATTTTACTAACCCTATTCATCTTCTTCAAAACCCTAGCCATTTAACACTAAAACTACGCCTAAAAAACCCTAGCCATCTACCCTAACCGCCATCCTCCCAAAACAGCCCCCAAACCTTAAAATTAATCCTAATCCAACCCCTATTGATCCACCAAAAACGATCCCTTCATGAACCATCCATTGGGCCCAATATGAACCCTAACACTCAAGTCAACCTTCACATCAAGTCCTAATGAAACCCTAACCCCAATCAAGCACTACCTGAACTCTTACTCTAAATCGATCTTGAAAGCATGACCATCCTTTAGTGCTTTCTGTCATTCCTGGGAACTACGGTGGTCGCTTATTTGTTGTCCCATTGGAGTGGCAACTTTGAGAAAGCTTGTATCTCTACGATGTCTGCCTCACCCAGACGACCACCGAAGCTCATACTGCGACTACTATGACTCCAACCTCGCCATATCTAGCATCACCTACTAGCACTGCCACAAGCATGTAGCTAAGCTACAATCAACAGAGCAAAAAAGGTTTATATTTACTGCTATTTTCGCCTTTTTTGTATTTTCTGTTTTCTTGTAAAACTGTGTCTACTATTTTAATTTTTGGTATTTTCTGCTTTAATTTTCTCGTCACCTCGACTCTTTTGACATTCGGTGTCGTTAGTATGATTCATAACTAGTATGATTGTTATCAGTCCTATAAAGGATTGTGATTGTTTAGTTGCTCTTCTTCACGTCTGTCTACTCCTGGGCCATGCCAACTTCCTGAACCACATTAATTCCTACGATACATCTACTTCCCGTGGATGTCAACTTCCTTGGCTGCATCTACTTTCTCAACCACATCTACTTTCTCAGCCACATTTACTTCCTCGAAAGTTCTCTCTCCTTTGCCTGAGCTTGTGCACCCTCATGATCCTTCAGATGGCAACATGGCTATTGGATGCCCGTTCTCTATTTGCAAGAATCTTCTTCTAGATAACTTCTCTTTCTCGACGTCTATCTTCCCTTTCCTGGCCTGGTGGAGCTCTTTCCTTCGTGATTGCTTTCTCTGCTTCACAATGCCTTTACTCATATCACGCCCTGGGACCATGGTATAGATCAGTCTATTCCCTCATTGTTACTGCTTCAACTGCTTCAACATATAGAGGTCAATTGTTTTCAGAAGCATGGCTACACAAGGATTATGAAAATAGGCTGACGAACTTCTCTATTTGCTTCCAAGGGTAGTACTTTTGCTTTGAGTTAACTTCTACCACTCTCCGTCCAAGATATTTAGCCTTACAACATATTCTCTCTACTTTCTCTGCCAATTTATCTACTACTCACTTGTCTATTATCTCATTTATCAACAGGCTTTCTCATTCAACTCCCTGGGTCCTTGATTTACGAGGTCTAATATATTCCTCAGACTGAGGTTTAATATTTAATACCTAGTTCTCTCAATGTTATACATGTTGCAAATGAAGACAATTGGCTCACGTTCCTTCTCCTCTCAGTCTTGAGTCTTTTCTTTTCGTTCCTTCTTTACAAGCTAACCTTTTATGTGATAGGCGTCTTATAGAACATCATAATTGTTCCATAAGATTTTCTTATTCTTCCGTGGTGATTCAGGAGCTATAGACACATGCAATGATTAGTGAGGGTCATGAGGCGAATGGGTTGTAATACATGGATGTTTTACTATTTACATTGGCTTTCTTCCTACGATTGATTCACTATGTAGACTTGGTTATTCTTCCCTTCAGTTCTCTATGCTCCCTATTTTATTATCTTCTGTCCTCGCTAGACTTGTATCTGGGTAAACAACATTGCTCCTTTTCTAAAACCGCTAATGAAGTGATTCTCCCATCTCCTTTCCCCATTTTGATATTTGGGGTCCCTGTTGTTAAGAGTGGAGCAAGGAAACTATTGGCTTATAATTTCCTATCACCATTATGATGCACAGTGCAAACTATTATAGGAGATAACAAACAATTTTCTATCATCATTGGCGAATATAAAGATCAACATAAAATAAATACCTTTTTTGTGCTAGTTATGGCGAAATTCATAACATTAAAATAAATTCCATGGTACATGATGCTTATTGATGATATCGTATTTGTCGATTAAAATAGAGAAGGGTTAGACACTAATATAGATGTGTGGAGAAAAACTTTGGGATTAAAGGGACTTAAAAGGATGAGAGCATTATGTACGAAATGTAACTTCAACTTGAAGTCAAAGAGAAATGAGGTAGTACATATAAATTAACACCATATATCTAGAAGTGATAGTTTTCGGAATTTAGGATCACTTAGTCATTATGATGGAGAGATTGAGAAGGATTTTGTGTATACAATTAAACATGATGGTTGAAACATAGGAGTGCTTCTGGAGCACTTTGTGATATTGAAGTTGAAATAAAAATTCTTCAAGACAACTATAAGACGGTCATGCTTTATACGTCAAAGTGTTGGGCAATTAAGGGTAGCTGAAATGAAAATGTTAAGATGGATAGGTGAAAAAAAAAATTTAAATGAATGTTAGTGGGAAGATTGAGGTTGCACCACTTAATCTTAAGATGAGAGAATATCGTCTTAGGTGGCTTGGGCATGTGCCATAAAGACTAATAGATGCAAGAAGTAGCGTAGGATAATACTTTAACATAACCCAATAGATGCACTATTAAGGAGTAGTATAAGATAATAGTTAAAAGATCCGCTAAGATACTAATTGAAGGGGCGATAACGTAACTAAACATGGATTAAAGTTGTAAAGAAGGATATGATTTTTGTTAGTAACTTACTAGTCCGATTGCCATCACTCACTGTCACTTACTGCACCTGTCAGTTGCCTGTTGCCTATGTCACTGCTGTAGGGGCTTCCAAGTGAGAAAATGTAAGGGAGTGGAGAGTGCACCTATAAGTGAGCCATAAGAGAGGAAGTAGACTGAGATAAAGAGTGAAATTATGTTAATGTTTGGTATATATACCTAATTGGTCAGTTGAAGGGGTCCGAATTCGAACCTCACAGTAACCTGACTCTTAAACCTAGTAACTGGTGATTTATTAAGCAGACTGAATAATCATTGTGCTGGCTGAGTAAGCTGGTCAACTGCTTATTCGGCCAACTTTGTTAAATATTAGGTCGCTTTTGAGTACTTGATAGTGAGTGCGAAATCTGCTTTATGGAATACTGCATATGCCATTGGACCAAAGTGCCTTTTCCATAGTAGCACCTCAATCTGGATAATGAAGTGCCTCATGAACACAAGAATTAGCATAAACCTTCGATATAAGGAGCTAACAAATTGGTAAAAAGTCAATGATAAGAGACGAAATGAGAAAAGATGATGGATACTACATGAATGAGGCTTCTTAGGTGCGACCGAAAGTGGGACTGCTGGGTCCACTTGGCTTGACCTCTTTACACATATAGTTTAAAAGTCTGTTTGTTTTTGTTACTTTGTTGCTCGTACGACTTGGCTTTTCTTGATCCATGATTGTTTTGGAATTTTTCGGTTTTCAAAATGTTTTACCATAACATCATGAATCAATTTAACACAACTATTAAAACTCATCGAATTATTAATGCCAAAGAATACCGAGCTATGATTTCCAAAGTCTTATAAGGACGAAGGTATCCTCCACCAAACTTCTTGCTTATATACACCCCAATCAAATAAATTACTGAATGTAAAGTCCAACACTTACTCGATGTGAGTCACTCTCTTCTAATTCAAATGGATGTTGAATTTTGTCCATTTTAATCCGTGCCATCTCATAAATCATATTCTTCCGCCATCTACTAGGTTGCATAGACATGGATTCAGATACGATATATGACATTTTTTAGAACTTTGGGATATGGGTACGACATGGATATGGTAATATATACATATCAAAAACATATTTCTATACATATCTTATATATTACATCTTAATAACATTTATATGTAAGCATATTATTTGTAGTAACTAGGTTCCAAAATGTTATGAAATGATTCAATGCAAAGAAATGTTGCTCCCGTATCTCAATTATGTTTAGCATGATCAAATATATGTCAAAATTATTTCAAGTATGTTTTGGATTTCTTTGGAACCTAGACTTGGGTCAACCATATTCGACAGTAGTGTTAAAGAAGTATTTTGCCCAATACAGGTCAAATATAGATACGATCCTCCCGAAGAGCATCCGTGCAACATAGGCCGTCCTTAATAAATAAACACTTTTTTCTTCATTTTTCTCTAAGCAAGAACCATTTTCTTTGACACTAAAAGTGCTTGACTCTGCATGCTTTGTTCATTGTTGTGAAGTTGGAGGCAATGAGCTTGCTCCTCGGGCTACTAAACATAAAAATGATATATTCCTATTCGATAAAAAAGTTTTACTTCGGCCGATGACATTTTCGTTAAACGACAACTATACTTATTCTACCATCCTCCCCGAACAATGCTCCTCGTCTCAAACTCGCATCTCATGACCCACCCATGAAAAACTGGAAGTCTAATTTTCTTTTAATTTGATTTTGTTATACCTACTATTAGTATGGTATTGCCTATTGTTAATGTAAAGAAAACATAAAAGAAATAAATTAATCAAATTATCGTATAAAAAAGAAAACAACAATCATCAAGAATCTCATGTTCATTTTCTTACAATAATTATTCACTAAACATATGATTTATACACTAAACATGTGATTTATAAATAAGTTTGACATTATTTGGAATAATGTGTGCCTCGCCTTCAAGAGGCTTATAGTTTCATCTTGTGCCTCTCACCTCAGTCCCAAACATTCTTTGCACTGTGGTGCGTCCTGTGCCTTTGATAACTATGCTTGCACCTGTGTAAGTCCCAATTTTCACTCATACAAATAATGACCACGATGACATCGATCCAGTACTACCACCATCTGCAGTCATTCCTACTGCTTCTCTGACTCGGTCTTATGGGCCTGATGTTTGCCCAGTTATGTTGCCTAAGAAACAACATTGTTACACCTCCTTTTGCCAACTTGGTTTCTTAGTGGTTGATTCCTTTTTGTTCATCCATCGATCCAAAAGGCATAGTTATTCCTATATATATATATATATATATATATATTGTTTCAGAGAGAGAGGCTTGAGCGACTTGTAATCTCGGCTATACGCCGCCTGTAACACATGTTCATATTAATAAAAGAGCTTGCTTTACTTCAACTTGTGTTTCAATGCTTCCGCTATATTGTCGACTCAGTGAACCTGTTACCGATCGCCTATGCGTTCATGACTCCGCTGCACTCGGACAATCTGTGCGACTCTGTGGCTTAGAACTCTTGCCGCCAGCCAATGAACCATGGCCTTGCACGGGCGTGGATCACGCTCGTGCGGCATCACGCCGGGATGGGTTAAGCGATCGTTCCGCGGGAGCGCTGGCGAGGGTGATTCCCGCCTAGCGGGAACGGCCGATTGCCTGCGGGAGATCGGGGCGTGACATGTTGGTGTATATATATATATATATATATATATATATATATATATATATAGATGACATTATCCTCTTTGGTGATGACTCCGTTGGCATCTCCAAAGTGAAAGCTTATCTTTCCGTTCACTCACATTAAGGACTTTGGCAGATCACAATACTTCCTTGGTGTTGAACTTGCTCGTAAGTATGTCTCCTTGTCTATTAGTGGAAGTATTCTTTACACCTCTTTGAGGAAATCGACTTTCTTGGTTTTTTTTTCGTTTGTAACTTGGATATGGATCATAATGTCCGTCTCTTCGATATTGGCTTCTATGTAATCTACCTCTTTTAAATTTTGGTATATATCGGCCATCTCGTTGGTAAACTTATGTATCTTACCATTACTCGTCTCTTTATCTTCTTTCCATCAATACTGTCAACTAGTATATGTACTCCTATCTGTCATTTTCATGCCGTCGAGTGTATTCTTTGATACTTGAATAGGTCTTCTAGGCCTGGCTTCTCTATTGATCCTCCTCTTCATTATCTCTTACTGCCTACGACGATGTTGATTATGTTGGCTCTATTATTGTTCACCGCTCTACTGGTGGCTTTGTACCTTCTTCGACATCAACTTGGTCACATTATTGAGTAAGAAACAAATGGTCATCAAACACATTTTTGCGGAGGCTAAGCTTTGTTTTGTGGCACACCGTCTTTGAGCTCACCTTGCTTAAAAGCTTACTTCTTAATCTTGGTGTTTTGCTTATATCTTTAACATCTCCATTATGACATCATAAACATTGCCCATAATCCATTTTTTCATGAGTGATAAGATCAAACTTCGTGAGGTTCTTCTTCATCATGTTCTTGTTGTTGTGCAATTGGCTGATTTTTTCACCAAGGCTCTTCCTTTTTTCTACGGTTTCTCTTTGAGCATGGTTTGCTTGATATCTACAATCTTGCTTGCAGGGGAGTGTTAGTGTAGTTAGCCTTGTTCTTTTGTTTGTCCTTATTATTTCTTTGTACTTCATCTTTAATTCTACATTGGATAGGAACGAGAGCAAAAGACTCCCCTACTCCTATAAATATGTACTCACTATTATAAAAAGGGCACCGAGTGCCACAAGGTCCTGCTTATGAATGGTCTAAGGAGGGTTAATTTGTATGCAACATTACCCCCATATATAGAGAGAGGTGAGGTTGTTTCCGTTAGTCTAAACTCACATCAAGCAACAAACCTTACGGTCGCTTGCATGTTCTTACTACCATCAATAGGACTAATCCACCCTATTGAGTTGAGCCTCTTTCTCAACAATGAGAGAATTGCCAGTATGTACTTTTTTATTGGAAAATTATTAACTGAACTACTTAAATTTCTAAAAGGCGAATGATGGAATGTGGGAAATTTTTTGAAGCTAGATTCTATTTATGCACCTAACATGCAGGATAACTAAAACTTTTCCATAAATTAGAATTAAGAAAAGTAGTCCCAATGACAAGCCCTATCTGTGTACCTCTCCAAGTAGAGCTATAGCTTCGTGGAATGGTTGAAATCAAAGAAAAGTAGTCCCGATGAAGGCCCTATCTTGTACCTCTCCAGGTAGAGTTATAGCTTTGTGGAATGGTTGAAATCGAATTAACGGACCTACCTCCTTCCCCAAAATAGGAATTATTAATGCCAAACCTGGAATGAAAGGGACAGAGGCTCAAAGCAATTGGTTGAAGTGAGAAAAATAATTAACCAATCTGTGGATTGGATATTATCCATTAGGAGGGGTGTGAAATTAGGGGTTTGGTGGAATGCTTCGTAACACTATCATGTTTGAACTGTTAGTCTACCTCCTTAGATTCTGTTTAGTTTGCATTGAAAAGTAGAAGCCATTCTAGATTTTTGATAACTGATATCAACTTAAGCTGAAACGGAGAAAAATTATGTTACAGAAAAAAACTTTTTATTTTTTTAATCTGTCGACACTTTCCAGTGACTCTGTGGTTATGGGCCAAGAGTACATTATACAGCCTAAAAAGTAAACTAGAAAGTAGTGAAATGATGGGATATATGTAGATAAACTAACTTCAATAATACTTGGTGTGTAGTAGGTAGCAAAGTGTTTCTAACACTTCTCTTACTGAAACTATGTTTGGTGGATTAACAATATTGCTAAAATCTCATCAAGGGAAATGCAAGCATTGACATAATATATCCTCAATAATTTAGTAATTGAACAATATTTGCTGAAATCTTCTTGAGGACAACGGCAGCTCAGGTATCTCATGCCAGTTATCAATGGGCCTTCAACAGTGCATTTCTACCTAAAGTAAACATCACCTAGTGTGCCAATACCCAGTTTGATATGAAACTGATATTTGGTATTAGAACCTTGATACTTCATAAATCTAGACAAGTATACTCTACCTAGGCTTCTAGGAATAAGTTAATATCTACCGATCATCCACTTCAACTCCACAATATCATGTTTAAAGCTGGCTAAAGTCTGACCTACATTTAATATTCATGGTGTTTTAAACAGCCTAATTGCAGCATGAATAATCCACTAAAAGTGCCCATACTGGAACTTTTCATTTCTGCAGCAAGACTACAGTTCCACTATATAGGCCTGGTAGACAGCTAAACTATTGGAAACTCAGCATATAACTTGATCATAGAAAATTGAGATGCTTTCATCTCAGTGTGAGCTTATTTTGTTGGAGCTAAATGTAGCCACAACAATGACAGAAGCACTGAGCCCGATCTTATCTGTTGACAAGATTAAAAAAGTCGGCCGATAGGGATATGCATTAGTTGAATTATGTAGGAGGTGAACCGATCTGAATCTGTGCAGTGGAATTGGTATTCCTTTTCTGTAATAATTGGAATTCGTATATAAATTTTATTCGTAGACTGCATCTTGGAGTTAAAATTACAGTTCTTGTTGCTTTGAAGAACAAATGGTACCCCCAAACTGTACAACCCTATTATGAGAAGGTTATTTCGTATCCATATGGGCTCGACAAGATAAACACATTGTATCCATTAGATTCCAGGAATTTCGATTCACAAGTTCTGTGAATGCAAATTGTCAAAATTTTAAATCCTTGAAGATAGAATGTTGGCAAAATTTTGGAACCAAGATTCTTGGACTTCCAATTCTGTGCAGCAAAAAGTGGCCCGAGGAAGGAAAACTAGGGCTATTCTGTAGAGCATAATTTTAATTAACCAACCTGTGGATTTGTCCATTAGCAGGGGTGCAACGTTAGGGAAGTTGATGGAATGGTTCATGATAGTTTTCTTTGTTATGGACATTTGATTTTCTTAGATGTTGCTTAGTTTGCATTGAAGAGCTGTAGAATCCTTTCTGGAAATACTTGATAAGTGATTTTCTTCCTTAGATGTTGCTTAGTGTGGATTGGAAAGTTACACAAGAGAATGGTGAAACAAAGAATTTATAGCAGGAACTTCAAACAACCTAATGTCAAACATCCTGTTAACTTGTAGGAAGGTTCATAAAATGACAGCTAGTTCTTTTGAGGAAACTAATTGTTAGATAAAAAGACACTAGAATCTACTACTTGGCTTCAGTGTTGTCACGTCGTAGGGCACATAACGAGGCATATGGGACATAGAGATTGAGGCACATGGTGTGGCTCCTGCCTCAGTATTTAAACTTATTTGAAAACTCTAAAAAATACAGTAATTTATGAAAATATTTTAATCAACATTTTATTGTCTACATAATTCTAAAAATAAATTTTTTTAAAAAGCTCATTTTAGGGTTGATAGACTTCAACAAGAGCCAATTGTGACATAGGTGTAGTATACCCCTAACTGAAGCGAGAGTCCAATGTTTGAAATATCAGGATCAGTTTCGGCCCCTTTCTACGAGTATTGGTATCGGTAGTTTTGGATCGGAGCATCGGTTATTCCTTTCATAAAGGCAAAAATGATAAAAAGTTTTTTAAAAAGTTGTAAAAATATTTGATACATTTAGACATAATAATATATATTATATGTTGCTTCTCGTTAGTTTTAACTGGAATAATATAATATATAGATAATGTTGTGAATTTATAGATATACAACTTCGACAAATGGTAATGGTTAAAAGTTTATCAATAAGGAATCATATCGATACATTAAAATATTGTTAGTAAATCATTACGTTGACACTTTTTCCATTTATCTATTTTCTCGTTTAATTTTCTCTGTCGAATTGATTATGAAAGAAATCCCTAACGTCGGTATCAGATCGGGACATGCTAAACAGTATCGGTATCGGCCGTATCATATCAGTATCGACTGATATCACAAACAATGAGCGAGAAACAATGAGCGAGACACATTGATAAGGGAGTGGTCCAATGGCAACATTGGTAAGGGAGTGCATGAGTGGACATAAGTTCAAATTCTAGCTTGGGCAAAAAATTAATTAAAAATGGAGGGGCTCCTGGTGCTAGTAGTCTAGGACTTATCAAAAAAATGTTGCAGGATTTTAATCAAAATTTTATTGTCTAGATAATTAAAAAAAAAGTTTGATAAAATACTCATTTAATGGTTGCTAGACTTCGGCAATAGTGGCGGTGGTGGTGAAGGACTTGACGTAGAGTGAGAAGCATAAAACTATCTAAAATAACTCAAAAGAAAAAAGTAGAAAAATATATGAAATAATCCAAAACAAAATGTTACAAAACAAAAATCTCACTTAAGTTTACTAGAATTTGGTAGTGCAATTTCGTCGCTGGCGGAAAATGGTGGAGGCATTGTCAAAAAAGAAACCAGGAAAATGAATTTTTTTTGCAAATTGCAAAAATAATAAAATTTGAATCCCTCAGTCAATAAAATTTGTTGGAAGTCAAACGATGGGGAGTCACCAATGATTGTTAGAGAATTAGGAGAGGGTCGAGAAATGATAGATGGTGGTGATAATTTGGACAAAGTAAGATTTTGAAGATTATGGTCCAATAGCTTGGGGATAAAATATGGGTTTTGGGTTGGTGAGAGTCGAACACATGTTAGGAGTTAGGGATTGAGATAAAACAAAATAAAGCCCAAAAGTTTTTCTTGGGTTTCATGAGGCGTCCCCTAGATACACCATGCACCTTGCACCATGGTGCCCAAAGGCATGTGCCTCTATAAAGGCCCACGCCACGGCAAGGGGCTCCTCAATGTGCCATTGACAACTTGCTTGGCTTTGTCCACTAGGGAAATAGGGGCCATGGGAGGTATCTAATAACCTCCAGGCAAGAAACTTGTTCTTAAAGGATATACTCATGGTCAAGAACCTTTACAATGGCTACGAATGATGGGTGTAGTTAAATGGTATACTGATAATGGGACTACAAAAAGGACCTATACTATGTTCATATTGTGCTACAACATAAATGACAGTAGGATTTAATTAGGTACTTGGAATATTGAGATTAGTGACTACAACAATTAGGAGAAAAATTAATATAGTTTGTCTACGAGAGACTAAGCAACTAGTTGAGAAATAAAGAGATTGAAAATACTGGATTTAGATGGTTATATAGGTGGAAGGGAAACATAAAATGGGGTTGGGATACTTGTGGACAAATCTTTAAAACATAGTGTTGTTGACATAAAAAGATATAGAATTGTACTAATTAAGCTACTATTAGAGGAGAATGTTACTAATTTTCTTAGTGCATAGCATCCGAAGTAGAATTATATGGAAATACTAAAAAGGATTTTAGGAACATATATATAGTTCTTTTCAAGTAGTATCGGGAGAAAAAAGTTATATAACGAAGGACACTTTTATTCTCATGTTGGAATTGAGACCACGGATAATAGTGTTCAGGCAGATTATGGATATAAAATTAGAAATAAAGGAGTTGGGGGGGGGGGGAGGGGGTTGGTAAAATTATTAATTTTGAAGTGTCCTATGACCATAGTATATTAGCAAATATTTGTTTAAGAAAGAAAAAAAAATATTTAATTACTTCTAAGAGCATATCAAATATTAACGAAGTAAATATTTTCTTATTAGGAAGGTTGATAGAATAAATGTAAGATTTCAAAGTTATACCAGGAAAGAACTTACCCACTCATCATAGGTTATTGATGTTAAAAAACTAAGATAAACAAGAGATAAGAGGAGCCTCGCCATGATGAGAGGAGCTGTACTTCATTTAGGCGAATCCCTTAGTCAGCCGGGCCATGGCGCGAGGCTCATGACACATTGAGCATGAAACCTAACATGAACTTTAGGTTTTACTTTGTTTTGAAACTCGACCATGAACCCATAATATGAACCCTGCTCTAACCTACTACCTACCTACTACCCCACTGGCACGCTTTAACTTTTAGCTCCAGAATTCTATATTTACCCTCTTTTATCTCTCGATCCTCTTGCAATTCTTCAATAGTCGCTATTGACCCTCACCCATTGTAACAACTTATTGCCATCCAAAGGATTTAGGTTATATTTTGCAAGTTTCAATTTTTCTTTTTTTCATGGTTTTTTTAAACTTCAATTTAGTCTTTGTTGATAATTTTTCTGCATCGATGAAATTCTCCTATAAAAGTCTAATTATATTCCTCAAGTGGGCTCTTTTAATTTGCAACTTATTTCTTGTGAATTGTTTTATATTTTTTTCTTTCTCACCGCATCAAACAATTCATCCTTAGGCTAGCATAAATCTTCTTTTAAGGACTGCATGCCATCATCATATCGAACAACTACTCGGGTGAGATTTTTAAATTTTGTAATTTTTCTAAACTATCTGAACAATGAATGGTTGATTAAGATATTGCAATCACCTTTATTATGTTTTTAGAGTTTAAAATAAATAAAAAGTTTGTGCTTCACTTCAATGAGGCACGTACCACGTCATGCGCCTTAAGCGTCATATGTGCCTTATGTCTCGCTATGTGTCTTATATCGTGACAACACTCGTTTACCGAGGTTAGTCAAGAAAAGCTTAATTAGAAATAGAGTTAGTTCAAGATAGATAATATAGCTATTCTCATAAAATTAGGCTAATTTGCACTTAGATACCATGAACTTTCACATTTTGAGATTACTACCATAGACCATTTTTTCGAATAACTTGCTATCATGAACTTACCAAATAGGTTCAAGTTACACCTTCTGTTAACGTACCATTAAATTTAACAGAATCGGGACACTTTTGCCCCTAAAGAAATAAAAAGTTAAATAAAATTCCAAATTTTAGTTAGTAAAAAAAATTAAAGCAAAACTAAAGAAAGAAACCCTAACCCCCAATCCCTCTCCTCTTCCCCGACATAAACTACTCTGGCTGCTGCTCCCTCTTCGCTGTCATCACTTGTCCTCCTTCATTACTCCAGCCATCCGCATGCAGCCGCAACCACAGAATAATCCTCTAGTCCAGCTACCTCTACGATTGTGAGCGGATGCCCGAAGCTGTGGTGGAGGAAGATGAGCAAAGTCGACGGAGAGGATACGACGGCCACGAGGACTATGGTGGCTGGCGGTAGGGAAGACGAGAAAGATTGGGGGTTTAGGGTTTTTTCTTTTCTTTTTGTTTTATTACTGAAAATTAAGGATTATATGTAATTTAGAGTTTAGATAAGGATATTATGGTTAGAACTAAATGTTATAAGTATTATCTTTCAAGTAAATTATAGAGATTTGAAGTATCTGTTAAGGTAGGAAGAGTTTTTAATAATTAATTTTAGATTACTGTTAGAATTAATATACTTAAATATATTGTTTTATAATTAATTAAATTTTGAAATCAACAGTTGATTTTATAAGGATTATTAATATAAGGGAAGATATGGTCTTTTGGACTCACCATTAGTTTGACTTTGCAAAATGTGATAGTTCATGGTATTTAAGATAGGTTGACACCAGTTTTGGTTATTGGGGAGGTCCTAGCTTCGAGACCTTGCATCAAGGCAAAGAAAAAGAAATTGAGAAAAGTAAAGTTTATGGTAGCAACTCGCTAATAAAAATAGTTTATGGTAGCAACTTGTAAAAATGTGAAAGTTTATGGTATTTAAGTGTAAATTACCATAAAATTATGCTTTATGAATTTCAAGGATGCTTTGAAGAAAATATAAAATAGAAAAGTGGTAGAACTTGATGATATTCATATTGAGGTTTAAAATGTTTAGGTGGTAAAAGATTAATGTCTTATTTAGTTATTTAACCAATTTGTAAAGAACAGAAAAATGTTGTGTGAATGGAGAAGTAATATTCTAGTACTCATATATAAAAATAAGAAGATATACAAAGTTCTACTAATTATTGACGAACTGTGGCATACCATGCAACTTTGTCAGATATCAATATGGTTCTATGTGTTATTTAACCAAATTAAGCTTATGTATTATTTAATGTTGTAACAAATTAAGTTTTATCATAAAGTTTTAGAGAGTATTAAGGAAAGAAACTAGAATTTTAGAGAATCAATATGGTTCTATGTCAGCGAGATCTACTATTAAGATTAATAGAAAAAATTTAAACATAAAAAGAGGGTTTTATATATAGCCGTTATTGACTTAAAGAAAGCATGTGATAAAGTTCTTAAGGGGATAATATAGTGGACTTTGGAAAAGAAATACGTTTATAGTATCTATTTTGAGACTATCAAGGATATGTAAGATGAAATTATGACAATTGTAGGAACCATTAGAGAAGATATAATAGATTACATCAAAGATCACCATTAAGTCCTTACATTCTCATGCTAGTTAGTAGTTACAGATGAAATTACTAGGCATATTCAAGAGCAGGTTTCATGGTGTATGATATTTACTGCTATATTGTGTTATTGTATTATTGATTGATGAAAGTAGAGAAGGGTTAGAAGCTAAAATAGGTGTGTAGAGAGAAACTTTGGAAGCTAAGGGATTTAAAATCGGTGATTGTAAAACATTAATTATAAAATGTAACTTCAACCAAATGTCAAACAGAAATGAGTATATACAGATTGACAAGAGATACTTACAAGCGATAATTTTTGATATTTATGATCAATCATTTATCGTAATAAAAGATTGAGCAGGGTGTTGTGTACATAATTAAAACATGATGGTTTCAAATGATGAGTGCTTCTGGAATACTTTGTGGTCGCATGATAGTGTTGAAGTAAAATCAAAATTTATAAGACCAATCATGCTTTATGGACCGAAGTGTTGGACAATTAAAAAATGTCTAAAAAATTAACATAGTAGAAATGAGATGCTATGATAGATAATTGAGAGTACGTAAAAAGATAGGATAAAAAGTGTATTCGAGGGAAGGTAGTGGCGCCAATTTTGGACAAGACGAGAAAATTGGCTTAGGTGGTTCGTATGGTCGCAATGCGGGCCAATAGATGCACTAAGGAATGATAATATAGTAGTTAAAAAGCCGCTAATCTTGGGTAGGCCTACATAGGTTGAAGGTGTAAAGAAGGATATAGCTTTATTGGTGTTCTAGAGGACATACCCCTTAAAAAGAGCCGAATGGAAGGAAATGATTTCAAGCCACCGACCCAAAAGTTTGGATAAAGGATTTGTTGTTGTTGTTGTTGTTGCCGAAATAATTTTTCTTACCTTTTGATACTTTGGTGGTGTCATGCTTATGTCATTTGTTGGTACTGTAGTGTTAATTTATAGG
Organism: Iris macrosiphon; assembly: GCA_036927795.1. Classification (NCBI taxonomy): domain Eukaryota; kingdom Viridiplantae; phylum Streptophyta; class Magnoliopsida; order Asparagales; family Iridaceae; genus Iris; species Iris macrosiphon. The sequence continues at coordinate 79,201,248 of JAYESA010000004.1, read as the reverse complement.
CGGAGGTCTTAATTAAATTCTAGATTGACATTATTATGGGATGTCTTGGAGAACACTTTCTAAAGATTGGCTTAGGTGGTTCGGATGTGCGCAATGCGGGCTAATAGATGCACTAAGGAATGATAATATAGTAGTTAAAAAAGCCGATAATCAAGGGTAGGCCTACATAGGTTGAAGGTGTAAAGAAGGATATAGCTTTATTGGTGTTTCAGAGGACATACACCTTAAAAATAGCTGAATGGAAGGAAATGATTTCAAGCCACCGACCCAAAAGTTTGGATAAAGGATTTGTTGTTGTTGTTGTTGCCGAAATGATTTTTCTTACCTTGTGATACTTAGGTGGTGTCATGCTTATGTTTTTGTTGGTACTGTAGTGTTAATTTATAGGCGGAGGTCTTACTTAAATTCTAGATTGACATTATTAAGGGGTGCCTTGGAGAACACTTTCTAAAGATTGGTAGCTGGTTGGATGAGCATAATATGCTAATCTGGAGAGTGGTTGTTTCTGCCATTGAATATTAGTGTAGCTTCAATTGCATGTCAATTTATAGGATAAGGTCTTACTTAAGAATGACATTATTAAGGGGTTCCTTGGAGAACACTTTCTAAAGATTGGTATCTGGTTGGGTGAGCAAAATATGCTAATCTAGAGAGTGGTTGATTCTGCCATTTAATATTAGTGTAGCTTCAATTGCATGTCACTCCGTCGTTGCAAACAAAGGTCCATGTTAAATGTCTCAAAAGCTAACTCTGTAACTTCTATAATTGAACCACGATTGCATGTGTTGCTGTACTTTGTATCTCTGTAACTGTAACCCAACTGTTTGGATATAATTCTGGCTATAAGATGGGAGATGATGTCACGTCTCAAGGAGATGTTAGTTTACCTCCATGCATGATTATATTTAGTTATCTATACTTCTGCATTTTTGGTTGGGTTCTCTGATTGGTCCTATATTAAATTGTTAGTAAACAATTGGTGTTTATGCCTTCACACTAATCATGTTTCATGTATTTAAGATTAGTTAATGACTGCTCGTGTATCCTGAATTGTTCAGTTGCATATTTTGGCTGTTGCATGTGGATTGGTGGAGAATCTGACGGTTAAATCCTTAAATATTGTAATGAAACGAAAACCTGAAACGAAACCAAGAGAATTGGATAAGAAAGATGTTTATGTAGTAGGTTGATGACAAATCCTGTAGCTGAGAGGTACTGATGTTGTTGATTCCTTAAGCTAGCTTTGTAGTATCTATTAAAGATATCTATGTTGGAAAATGAAAGATCAACTTTTATATTATTTAATGATTTGGCGACAAGACATGCAGAGTCGGCTATAGCCAGATAGTTAATTTGGTCCATTAGGTCTTTTCTGTGAGAGTAAGGCATTTATGTTATCAAAACTTCTTATGGGCACAAAGATAACACGGCATGAATGTGCCACTGTAGTATAATATTAAAAACAAACATAATAGTTTCTAGATTTTAACAAAATCAGTTTACTTACTCTAATTAAATAATACTTATGATCCTTGTATTAAATGTTGGCCAACATATCCGTCATATCGGCTGGCATGCCATTTTCACCACCAAAATGACAACACCAGTAGAATGTCCTTTGTGTTGTTTTGTAAAAAAGAAAAAGAAAATTAATGACATGTCAGCCGATATTCGATATGTGAAACATTGGCTGATTTTGGCACAAGTCAGCTATATGGGCGTGTTAATCCGTAATCAGAAAATATATATAAACCTAACCATTCTATCTCTATCCTCTCTTTCATTGTCAATTTTCTATATGAAAGCTCTAATCCTAAGCCCCTTTCCCCTTGGTATTTGGCAAGGGTTCTCCACTATGGCGGATTTCCCCTAGCTTTTTTTGGCAAGGGTTTCCCACTATGGCAGAAAGCTATAAACTAGGGTTGGCAATTTTTGTCCTATCCACTATCCTAACCTTCTTATGCGTCTTTAGGTTTGATATAAACCGTTTTTGGCATAAATGGTCCACTTATCTAACCCGTTTAATAAAGGAGTTGGGTCATGAACAAGGACTGTAACTCGTTTGACCCATTTATGAACGGGTTGGATTTGGATTGATCCCTCACCCACAATTAATATGATACCCAATACCATAAGACCTATTAAAACCTATTTTTTTTCACTCTGAGACCTATTTACGTAACCGCACTTAATCTTCTCTTGTTCTTCACTTTATCTTTCGCTTCACCAAGGTTGTCTGCACCTCTTCCTCCTTCGGCGGACCGCACCTCCTCTTTCACATAGGTTGCTTGCACCTCCTTTGCTACCAACACCGTCTACTCCACCGTTACTCTCGTTGGTCGTCATACCACTTACGTTACCGCCTCGACCGTCGCACCCATGTTCGGTCACCTTTCTATAGATTAGGGTTTCAAATCTTAAATGGATAGACTGGTCGGGTCTTCTTGACCCATTATTTCATGGTCGGGTTCTGGTCTAACCTTAAATGAGTTAACCATAAATACTTCGTGTTTGGTTTGTAAGCATTACAGGGTTAACTTTTTACTCTCCATCAGTTCTCTATTATCTCGATTACTTTTGCAGGATCTACTCTCCATCTCCTACTACTCTCTAACTCCACCCTTGATTTCTTTAACAAAGCTTCTCCCTCCGGCACCAACTCCCTCAATCGACTATTGGGTAACCTTTCCACTACTTTCGTGCTCCTACTACCTCCTCAATCTCTATATCCTATTGTTAGTTTAGGACTTTTAGAAGGGATATCCCAATATATATATATATATATATATATATATATATATATATATATAAAGAAGATAAATATTATAAATAAACAAGATGATTACAACTATGATCCAGCCCAGATTACAAAATAGGTCATTTGGGATTTAGGATATCTATGTTAGCATATATATTTCTTTGTACAACAAAAATACTAAAAAAAAGACCCTAAAAAATACGTCGATTTCGTTTCCTCCACACGTGCCAGACCACCGTCCCAAAGATTATTCTAAGACGGATCCATTCGCTCCTTTGTCCTTTTATGTTTTAACTTCATTCAAAACAAATGATAGAACTCTATAATGCGCAGTGGGAAAGCCAAACTTAGACCTCTAGACGCTCAAAATATTCCAAGCAAAGTCACAAGCGAAAAACAGATGATACCTAGACTCATCCTCTTTTCCGCATAAGCAGCACTACGTATCCTCACACGGGATGCCAAACATGGTAAGCATGTCCGAGTAAGGAGTATGTTCCTGATCATTTTGTAAAGGCACAAGAAGATCTTGACTGCCGTCCCTTTGGTCCACACCATTTCCGCCCAATCTACCTTATCATGATAGGTCCTAATCTAGTTCAAAGTTGTACTGAACTTGAAGGAACGTCTCTTCATATCTTTCCAAATCCAGTAGTCCTCCGTCCCCTGCCTATCAATCTCCATCGCGCATATGTCTTCAGCATTGGCAGCCTCGATCAAACGGCCCTGCAGCCTCCACTCGCCTTCCTGGATAAGGCTACGCACCTTGTCTGTTGAATCCATTAGCACATAAATATGCCAGCCTTCTCTCTCAATCAAGCTAGAGTGCTTGATCCAAGGGTCATAGCATAGCTTATCTTCGACATGTCTTTGACGTCCAACATACGACATGTCGAGACCTAATCCAACATGAACATGGCATCCAATATTTATTATCTTGCTTATGATGCATGTCAAATTTCATATATAAATACAATTGTTATGTGATGCATATCAAGTTTAACAACATTTAAATTTTCTGTTGATATTATATTAACCTAATGTAACTGGGTTTAGTTAGTTCTCCGACCTAATGTAATGTAGTTTAGTATATAAAATAAATCACAAGAATAATGTGTGATACCCATTTAAATTCATATCTCAATATCCATCAAGAGCATTACGGGAGTAAGATATAATATTGCATTGTATCTCTGAAAGCTGCCGCCTGTGTTACCTTGATTCTTATTTCTTGCATATTAGCACTATTGTACCATCTATTTGTGTAGGATTATTCTAAATTCTTTTATAAGAAAGATCATGTCATTTTAGAGGAGACCTTAAATCTCACTACCAAAATCCTGAAAAGTAGAGGTATGGTGCAATTCTGGTTGTGAAATTAAGTTCATATTAATTGCATAATTTAAAACTAATCTAGCACAAGTAATGTAATGCAAGCTATGTTGTATTGGGCCCTAGGCGAAGCGAGGCGACTGGCCACCTGCCTCGCCTAGGTGCACCTAGGCGTCCGTCGGGATCCGCTGCTCTTGAATCAAAAATTCTGCAATTCTGCATACAACAAATATGTAGTATAACTAATAAGCATAAAAGTAATATAAGAAGCAACAAAAATGAAATAACCAATGTTCAACATCAAGGATAGTAAACATAATTGGACGACCCTAGGTGGACCATTTTTTTCCTGGGCGGCCCTAGTCGGACGCCTAGGTGAGTAAAATCTCACCCAGGAACATTTTTTCTAGGTCGAGGCGAGACATCTCCAACCCGCACGCCTAGGCCGCCTCGCCTGTGACAACATAGAATGCAAGTAAAATACACTCCTAGAAGGTAAATGAGACAAGGGATTGACCATGGTTTTGTGGTGTCCTTTATTCCAATCCCTTTGATTATTCTTTTAGGATTTTCACCCGGAGTCACATTAGTTTCTCCAAACCTGTGTATTTGGTCACTCGTCGAAGCGGGTCTTCCCAATCACCTACTTTCCTAGGCAATTGAAACCTTCCTCAAGCACCCATGAGATAAAATCTTCTGACATCAGTAAGAGATTACAATGTACAACTTCACCTCTTCAAATTTTGAAAAAGGAAAACAATATAAGCTCTTAAGATTTTTTTCACTTCAATCCTTGAATAGTGTTGCACAACAATGCTTCTCTAGTATTTGGTAGAAAGTTTGAGGGTCAATAGTTTTAGAACATTTCTTTAATCTTTGGAAGGTTTTGTGGCTTATAACATTAATGAAGGAAGCCTAAAATGTATATCATATAGGTCCTAAGGGGTGAACTAGACATTATGAACATAACTTTTATATCTGCAACCAAAATTGAATTCTGGTTGTTCAAAACTTGAATTCCTGTTCTTTGAAAAATATGAATTTTGTAGCATAAGAACTAGCAAACTGTAATTCCGGCTTGTCCTAACTGGAATTCCTGTTTGATTGTAATCGAGACACACATTCAAACTACAATTTCCTGTTCCTGAACCCTGTTCAGTTTGTGCACTGAATTTACCAAAGAACTTGTGCCAAAATTTGGAAATGGTGTAAGCAAATTAACTTCAGATATTCTAAATCTAGTTTCAGGAACTTTCTAAATCAAGGCAAATGGATTCATAGATGTCTATATTTGATATATAATCAAAGGAGTAATGATGTCAAACTTGAATAGAGAGAGTTGTTTGCATGTAATTTTGGCTTTGGGAAGTGAATTTCAGCATTATAGGATTGAAAATAGACGAAGTTGTGAATATGCAAAAGTTAGATAATCAAGTCTAGTTTCAGAATTTTCTAATATCAATAGAAATATTCTGTTGCTCAAGAGATGCCTCAAGGACTAGCGATGTGTCAGTCTAGAATCCAAAGAGCGGTTTGCATGTTACTTCAATTTGTAAAACAAATTTGAATGATGGAATCAAAACTAGACAAAGATGTAATATATGAAAGTTAGATAAAGAAGTGTAGTTTCCAAATTATTTATTTAAGTAATACATATTTTAAACTCAAATATAAGTATTAGTGGTTTGTAATTTGGTTGATGTAGACAACGAGTTACATAAATTCAGTTTATACATTGATTGTAGGATAAAAGCAGATTTTGCTAAAACTTTGAGAAGATGATTTGTAGATATAGGGATCACCTCAATATGTGATCTAAACTTCAAGATAAAACCAAGTAGAGATTTGCCTGATTGAATGCAAACCGACTTCAAAAAGCATAATGATTAAATTACATGAGTTAAAAGCCATCTAACTTAGGAAATCTTGAATTACATGAGCTCAAAGAATTGGTTGAGGGCTAATCTTGGATTTGGTCCAAGTTTGTAAGGTCAAAGCATGTACCGAATTTTCTGAGAAGAATAACCTACATAGCCAAAATTGTGTAACAAGATGGTACTTGAACTACTGCTATGTTTTCGTCCATAGTGTGATTGGTTAACAGAGGTCAAAGGCAAAGTAAAAGAATTTCCAAAATGATTAGTAAACCAAACCAATTCTCTTTCATAAAAATAATGGTGGTCTAAGATTTATTTAGGAATTAAAGGCACCATGTAGACGTATAGGTCGATCTTGTGCCACACTGTATTTTTCAAGCATTTTCAATTATGTCGCTCATAAATTTAAAGATAAAAGTCTAATATTGACCTTTCTGTAAGTTTGAAATCCTCAATAAGAGAATAGACCCTTTCTTTAACTTCATAATCCCATGACTCTCCATGAAGTATATAGTGATCCACATTTTTTAGTGTCACTAGCATAGCCTCCTCCAAGCTTGCTTTGGCAAAGAGAAATATTGCTAGATAACTAGAGATGACTCTTTGATATACTACTATTCATAAATACTTGAATTTCATTAGAATAACTAATAATAATACTTGAATTTCATCTAGGTTGCATGCACGTGGATGAATATTCTGCCAAGGAAAGGATACGGATTTGGAATACGAAGTTTAGAAAATGTAGGATATGAATCATATGATACAGTATGGACAATTATATATATCCATGAAAACATTCTGTACATTAGATCTTAATAACTATTTATGCATTTGTTGGGTATTAACTAGATCCCTAAAAGGTCTGGAAAGGAATTTGTAACAAAGAAATGTAACTTCCTCATATCCCAATTCCCAAATATGTTTGGTGCACTAACTACTAGGCAAAATCACTTTTAACCATCTTTCGGGCAAGTGCCATGTTGGATACATATCAGTCTCTGTCAGATGCATATGCAGACACGGAATCAGTTTTCTGGTAGATTGCCCGACTCAGATGCACACAGGCAGACTCTGTTGCAGGAGGGCTTTAGGTGGCAAGTTGGGGGAAGGAAGGATATGGACGACATTCATTTTTATTTTAGGGAAAATTGGTGGTTCCAAACTAGTCATTTGCATATTTGGTACTATTCAACTACAGAACAGGACTAAACTTCTCGTGTTTGTAAAAGTGAACATTATATTCCTGAATCTGAGAGTTAGGATTGTTGCTTCTATCCGCCTTTATGCTAATTAAACAAGTATTGCTTTCAAAGAATCTGGTTAGTCACTTAAGGATATTGTAGTAGATTTTAGGTATCCATTTTATTATAATGCTTTTTATCTTGGCTTTTGTTGTTCGCAGGACAGCTTTACACCTTGGACTAGTGTCAACTGTTGTGAATGTAGGTCTGGTCGTACACACAACATGTTTTTCATCATCATGCCCACCAAAATCTTACGATAAATCCGAAGCCTTACCTGCAGCAGCACCATTGCTGATCTCGCTTGGATTCCTCTCATTTTGCCTGTAAGGAAAAACTTTTAAATCTTCTTTCTTGTTTTGTTTGCTTATATGAGAGCAGTTAGATTTTAAGCTTCAATGTATTCCAAAGCTACCACATATCCAGTTTTTCATTTTAGTAAAGCCCTAGTGTTTTAAATTTGTAACTACATTTTTTGCTTTGTAGGTTCTCATATGCTTTGTGGCCTATATGGAGCTTTCTGACCATTCCTCTTTTGGTGAAACTCTGTTCCTTTTCTTTTCTTTTTTGTGTTTTTTTTTTTCCGTTAACTATCTTGTCAACCAGAGGTTATACACATTTGTAATCCATTTTCCTCCATTTCAGTTCACCTTGTTGATGGCTTCTATGGTTATATCACCGTATTTGCTGATTGGACCACTGAGGCCTCAATCTGTTACGCTTCTTCGTGCTGATTGAGTCATGTACTAATTCAGTAGAGACGCAGCAGAGCAAATTTTATAAATTTATGGTTGGATTCAGATAGACTGTGCTAATTGACATGGTATAGAAAGATTGAGAATTCAGATATAGTGTTACAACATGGTGTTACAGAATTCAAGATTTACGAGGGCAGTATATTTGACATCCAAATTTTTTGATATTTGAATGGTTAAATTTGTTATCCATACTACATTGTACTGGAGAAATTGCCAGGAACTGAATGTAATATCGGGAAACACTTGTGCCTTCCAGAGTAGGAAGCATCTTGTATCATCTTGACTAGGGTTTCTTGTAGAACATGATCATATATATCATTTTAGATTGCGAAGAAGAATGGAAATTTATAGTATTGACTGAAACATCGAATATGCCAAGCCTGAAATGCAATTACATCAATTACATTGACTTGGAAAATAAATACCAAATTGGTAATGGTAACATGTGTATGATTACAATTAGTATCATAGTCGATTCTTGTAGCCTGTTGGTTGTCAAACTCTGTTGATCTTGTCGTTGCTGTTGGCTACTATCCTTCTCAGCTGAGGTTGAGTGGTTTTCATATGATGATTTGATGGAGTGTTCTTGCAAAATATTATGCAAGTCAATCAACACTTGGCGTCGCCATTTGAGAAGGACCTAGGGCATTATCGTATTTCGTTAGCCTTTAGATTCCAATCACTTGATAGAAGTTCATTGTAAAGATTTTTGATAGAACTGGACTTAATGGTACTCTATGCAAGCCCACTTTTCCGACTCTGTATTCATACTCGTGTATTTGTACTATTGTATTGTAATGATACTTAGAATGCTATCCCTAGACTTAGTTTGCTTGTCTTGATGTAGTTGACTATCAATAGGATACTCTCTTGATTTGCTTATCACTTAGAAACAAGTCAACTATGACTAACCTACTTGCTAATTACATATAAAATTTACCCACAAATATTTGGTATCATCCATTTCCTGGACTAGCCAAGACAAAACCTAGAAACACACTAGGATGCCAAAAACGAGCTGGGCACACTCGTCACTGGAGTTGAGAAAGCACAAAACTAGTGCACCAGAATTTCGTCGGTATTTCGATAGGTCTGATGTTTGCCAAGTTAGCCCAAACCCATGGCTCATTTGATCTTGTTCCTGGTTGTTGGATGAGGGGCATGACAAGAATATGAAGTATATTATTGGTATATAGGGGTAGTTGGGGACACTTGGAGGCTATCCAAGCCTTTGGGGATCTCATATAACCATCACCCGTTCATTCTTTCTTCTTGCTTTTCCCTTACTTCTCTCACTCCTCCACTTCCTCTTCTTGAGCTGAGCAAAGAGAAGCTCTAGGAGGCTAGAAGATCCATTATGAGGAGTTAGACCTTAGCCCTAGGCCTTGGGGTTTGATTGTTCTCATTTGATGCAAACAACAAGTCATTATTGACACTTGCTATATATATATATATATATATATATATATATATATATAGAGAGAGAGAGAGAGAGAGAGAGAGAGAGAGAGCACTTATGTGTTTGTGACCCAATTTTGATACTATTTCATATGTTTTCATGTCAGACAAGTCAAGAATTAAGTTTATTCTAATTTAGCTTGTTTTACCCCATATCAAGATTTTCATGACATAATACTATGTATATACACATAAGCACTAGATCTATGCTTTAAACAAGTTTCATTAATGCTAATGATCAATGCCACATTCTAAGATCTGATGAAAATAAATTATTTTAGAGCTCGAACCGATATTTTTAAACATGATATATGAGCAGTTCTGGAGGAACCAGAATACTACCGGAATTCCGGTTGTTCTAGAAGCTACGTTGTTCATGTCTGGTTGGATATGCTTTTCATACAATACTGGTCTGATTTATGTGAAATTTTATGTCTAGACTTTATCTATAGTTCCTAACATGCTAGTATGTTCAAATAGAGAATTTACTAATGTTTACATTTACCTTCTTCACCATGCTATTATTTGTCATAACATTGACACCGATATAAATACTCTTTTGTGTTAATTCTTGCTTTGCTTGTCTTGAATGTCAATCTTAGTGTCTGGATTAGATGGATCATGTCAAGACATATCAAGGTACGACATAATAAGTATACTTACAAAATATGACTAGTGAGAGACTGGTTATGTCACCCTCACTTTTTCAATCAAGGGTAGTTTGGTAATTGATAGGGGTATTTTATTTTAGGAGTTTTGTATTTAAATATTGTGCATGTGTAATTAATTATTTGTTGTATTGTTATTGATTGATTAGATGTAGTATTTATTTTGGACTTGTGTAGTGGATCTAACTAGTTTAGTTAGATACATGGACCCAACATTTTAGTTTAGTTTAGATTGAGCCCATAAATTAGGCCCATGGATTAGGAGGATGGATTAATTAGTGAAACCATTAGACTAGAACCTTCCCTCCTTAATTAATTTCTTCATGAGAGGCCCCAAGGTATAAATATGATATTTCACATAGCATGGAGAAGGGTATATGGCCGGCCACATGTAAGGAAGAGAGAGAAAATTATTCACTTCATAATTTTTATTCCTTTTAGATCTAGATTTTCTCTCTTTCCAATTTCTTCATTCCCTCACCATTCTCTCACAAATTCCTTTCCTATTCTTCAATTGAGGCTACTACAACAAGGATCTACAAGAAGGAAGCAAGGAGCAACAAAGAGGGGGCCAAGATCTATAAGGAGGAGCTACATTTCCACATTTGGGGATTTCCATTGGAAATCCATCTCTAAATAGGTACATTTTAGTTTTTTCCTCTTCTAGTAGACTTTAAATCTGAGATTTAACCATGAGAAACTATCCCACATACATAGGCTACCCATAATAATTGGTTAGGTTCATAGGAGACCTATGGTGGAAGTTATGTGCATTTTGGTATCAATTTAGGGAGAATTCTGAGATTAGCACATGTAGTATTTTTCAAATGGTCAAATAGATCAATATGACATATGAATGATTGTTTGTGACTAGTGTCGTATCCACAATTGGGTACGTGTAGGCCGTATCTCATCAATTTGATGATACAGGTTGTTTTGGGGGTTTTCCTCCGACACGAAGATTTGTGCATATCATATCTTGACAAGGACACGTAGTTGATCTAATTATTATACGTATTATGCATAATTAGTATTCTAGACTTGATCGTGTCCTTCAGGATACGTTTGGTTGTGTGGTGGAGCCGTATCGCAAGCGTATCATAGAATGAGTGTGATACGGGTACGGTACACTCCACGTGTTTGTTTTATTGCTCTCTAATTCTTTGTGGCTTATATATATATATATATATATATATATATATATATATATATATATATATATATATATATATATATATATATATATATATATATTAGTATGAGTTATTATGTATGATATGTATATGTATTGTGTGTGTATCTATAGTATATTGTATTTATGAGTATTAGTAGCTATGTGTCTAGGTGCTAAGTGTATATATATGAGATATCTAGTGTATATGTATATGTGTATGTGTTTATATATATATATATGTGTGTATATGTTATCTACGTATATATGTGCGAGGGATATAGATATATGTGTATATGAGTTTTTGTATATATATGTCTATACATGTATATGAGAGTATATATATGTATAGGTTGATATCTATATGTATTGATATATCTATATGTATATATATATATATAGGAGTGTTTTTATATATATATATATATATATATATATATATATATATATATATATATATATATATATATATATATATATATATATATATGTGTGTGTGTGTGTGTGTGTGTGTGTGTGTGTGTTTAGATGAGTATGTGAGTGCATATGTATGTATGTTGTATATATATCTATAGATTTATAGAGGAGTGTGTATATACATGTTGATATATATATGTATTTATATGTGTGTGTGAGCATAGGTGTTTGTTATGTGTTTGTGTGTGAGGAGAGGCCTCGAGCAGCATCTATTCAGCAAGGGGAGAGGCAGTATGCAGATAGGTGCAGCTCTTGAACAACTCGTGCACACAGGGAGCAGTTTGAGTATCAACACAGTGAAGCACAACTCACTGCACAACATGTTGATCAAGCCAACTGCATTAGAGTATCAGCAAGGGAGGATGCTGATTCACACTTCATCAGCAGCAAGTACATTGCAACAGGGAAGCATGCAGAGCACAGCACAGTGAAGTCTGCAGCATTTAACCAAATCAGTGCACAATCGAAGAAGAGCAGCCAATGCCATTTATCAGTGAGTTGTAAGCCTGCAGCAGCTAACTGAAGCCAAGCAGTGTGCTAAAATGCACAACACAGCGGGAGCAGTGGCATCCTCAATAAGGTGAGGTCCAACTACAGGAACATAGCAAGGTGCAGGCATGGTTCAGCTTATCAGTACAGCAGAGGCAAGCATGCACTGCATCAGTGCATCAGTTGCAAACTGCAGCTGCATCATCAACTGCAGCAAGCAGTGTGCATCAGTACAACAATGAGCAGATTAGTGTGTAGCATACTCGAGAAACAAGAAGAGAGCAGCTACAGAGCCTGCAGGCATGCACTACAGCAAGTAGCATAGCAAGTAGGAGTGTGCTTGCAACAGCCAACTGTGTAGCAGTATGCATCAACTGCACAGTTTCAGCAGAGAGTATCAGTATCAGTAATGTGTAGTGTGCATCAAGGTATCAGCTCCGTATCGGGTTCAGCAACATGGTTAGGTCTGCAGCCAAGTGCACACAAGGAGGCATAACAGTGAGCTCGGGTCACTGAGGAGAGAGTGTATGCAGTTTGCAGTTGCCTCGAGGCTGAGGGACACAATAACAGTTTGTGCTTCATGCAGGCAGCAACCACATCATTGCAGCAGCAATATTCAAGGAGGATTCAGTATACACATCAGTGCACAGAGGGGGTATCAGCACAGTGTTCGTGCAGCTCGACTGAAGCGGAATGAAGAGCAGTGCCTAGCAGTAACAGCTAGACTACAACAAAGAGCTACTCACTACAGCAAACAGAGGAGGTACCTGTAGTATCAGTTACTCCAATATCAAAAAATGCAGTATCAGGTATCAGTATCAGGGGGAGTTCAGTTCAGTTCATGTATCACCAAGGTATTAGGTAGTGGTTCAGTAAGGTATTGGTTTAGCATGTGTATCGAGTATTGGTTTAGTGGGTTTGGGTAGTGGTTTAGTGAGGTTTTGAATTACCTTGGGATACCAAGGTAATATCAAGGTAATGGGTCGATACTCAAGGTATTGGGTTTGAGTATCGAGATTGGTGTGTGGTTGTGTGATACGCATTGGTGCAAGGCCAAGGTATCCTAATTTCATTAATTAGTAGTACTATATAAATTAACTTGTATATATATATATATATATATATATATATATATATATATATATATATATATATATATAACTTGTGTATCCTGAGATACGATATTTTGTGTGTATCCTGGTAGCTTAGCGTAGCTAGCATGGCTTAGTATCATAGTGTGTAGACCTAGTATCCTAGAGATAGTCTCATACAACCTAGAATTAGTCGGTTTGACTTAGAAATGGCTTCATGACCTACAATTGGACTAATTTAACTTAAATTTATTCCAAAACCTTATATTAATATAATATTCCATATATAGGTCTGTGTGACACAGTTGGAAGATAATTTGACATTCATTGCTCTGGAGACAGCGAGTACATTCTTTGATAATTTTTATTATTTGATAATTAATATAATGCAAGTATTTAAAAATATTTTACATGACTCTTGACACATTGATACACGGACTAGTATACACATGGATCAGTTATGGGATGTTATATATATATTGTTCATTGTTCTTCGTGTTCTCAATGTTTAACTTAGACAATGTTTCAATGTTCAATATTCAATATTCAATGTTCAATGCTCAATGTTTAACTTAGACAATGTTCAATGTTTAGTGTTCAATATTTCAATGTTCAATATTTAATGTTCAATATTTATTGTTTACAATGCCTTGAGTATCTTGCATCGTAACGTATCATGGTTGGATCTATTGTACTAGTTGGGGGAAAGGGGAAGTGTTAGCTAGATATGTGATCAAATCCTAGACAATGTTCAATGTTTAACTTAGACAATGTTTACCCAACATTAAAGTAGACAATGTTCACCAAGCCGATCACATATCTAACTAGTATTTCAATCACTTAGTATAGTTATAGTTCTTCACCATATTCTAGTTCATTGTCTCATTCTATTGTTTTGTTCTATTTCATCATGATCAGTGTATACCATATTGTTCTTGTTTACCTGTTTCTTCTACCATAGTTGATATTGTTCATTATTTTTTGTCTTGTATTATATTCTCTATTTCTGTTTATAGTCATTATCAATTAATTGGAACTGCTATTGGGTTGTACTTCGTTCCAATCCTGACTGGATATATTTTTCAGATGAATGGTTAGAGAGAATCTGTCCCACTTACTATGGACCAACAGATGGAGTGTCACCTGAGGATGTAGTACCAGATACCGAGGCCTTTTAGATTTTTCCTACCTTGTAGTAGTTGTTTCTATTTAGATTATGGATTGTATTATTATTTTGAGATCTTGAGTTGTGTTTAGATATTGAGTTGGACATGTGATATTTTAAGACTTGTATTTCTTTTCTTTCTATTCCATATCGTGCTTACATCTTCCTTTAGTTTTATATGTAATTGAGTATCATTTGGAGTTGAGATGGCATGACAGTATTTTATACACATTGTGTGAGATGTTAAATAGTATAGAAAATAAAGACAGCGTTCTACCGTCGATGCTGCAGCGTAGGCTGGACGTACCCACTTACTCGTGCCCCTATACCCGGTGCGAGTTGTGACACATTTTTAGTGGTGGCCCATGCAGGTCAGGCTTCGTAATAGTGCGATGTCGTGGTAGTGCAACGACTTAGTTGTACTACTGTGAGCCTGCGATAGGATAGGATATATGATACTAGGATGAGAGGAATACTCAATCATTAACTAGAAAATAATTCCAACATAATTGAATCTTACTATCTTCATTCTGAATATCGCTTTCCTTGAAAAATTTTGTCCTTCATTAATGACATCGTATCTTGCTCAATATTGATTCCTTATTCAAATCTGTGATCAGGATGCCGCCGAAGACGCGTTTCAGCGCTCAGGCACAATGTCAGCATGATCAGTCACTTTATCACCTATGAGGGTAGCACCATCATATAATGTTCCAGTACTTACGTTCCAGAGGTTGACTTCACCGATTTAGGTGGGAGTTTTTGTAGCAGTTTTCAGAGGTGCTCCACCTCCGGTACAGAGGACAACACCAATAGTTGCAGGGGATCCTTCATTCCCGCCACCCGTAGTCGATCAAACGTAGATGTTCGCTCTCTTTCAGCAGATGATGGAGGCACAACAACGACAGTCAGAGGTCTTGCGACAGAGCATAGAGAATGCTCACCAGATCGCGGTTGCAGCAGTTGAGAGAGTTGCATTATTCCAGCCACATACGACACCGCCTCAGCCCAATCCGCAACAGCCGAGGCCAGGGACTATCATTGACTTCAAGAGGATGGGGCCTAAGGACTTTTTGGGCACCGAGGAAATCTTGTACATAGATGACTGGATAGAGGACATTGAGAGGGACCTACGATTGGCGCAGATTCCTGAGAGCTTGCAGGTAGAGGCAGCGGGTAGTATGATGTTCGACATTGTGCTGACATGGTTTAGAATAGACCCCAGGATATCAGCGCCGGGACTTACTTGGAGAGCTTTCAAGGAGCTTTTCAAAGAGAAGTTCTTCCCGAATGTAGCTCAGAGTACTTTGGAGAGTCAATTTCAGAACCTCGTCCAAAGGAACTTGGCGGTGGACTAGTATGCGGTAAAGTATTGCCGATTGGGACAATTTGTTGAGGGACAGAATCCTTGAGCCAGGGCTAGGAAGTTCAGAAAGAGACTAAACAGTGAGATTAAGTCTCATACTAATAGAGACCGTACTGCTATATTTGAGGAAATTCTGAGACATGCACAGTGGACGGAGGATGATTTGGAGCTTGGCTCCAAGAGGTCGAGAGACACCGGAGGAGCGAATAGTGGTGCGGGCCCAGCGAAGCGCACCCACTTTCAGCAGCTGAGAGTATATCAGCATCAGCAGTATTTTGTGCCAGTTAGGGCACCATCTCAACAGATACAACAGTTTCAGAAGCCAGTGCATCAGGCACCGCAACAGCCTCAAAGGCAGATTCAACAGACTTTTCCTTGCTCCTATTGTGGAAGACATGGGCATGATTGGGAGAACTGTTGGAAGAGACTCAGACTATACTTGTATTGTGGTTCCCCTGACCCTCAAGTGAAGGAGTGTTCCAACAACCCATATAGACCAGATCGCGGTCAAAGAGGTGGAGCTAAGCTACCTGTGACATCGCAACCTGCTCAGCAACCGCATAGAGAGCCACCCCAGCAGGGGGGACATTTGCAATGGTAGTCGGAGAAGACGACACTTCAGGTGATAAGTTAGCTTATTTTGTCCTATTCTGTTCCTTTCCTTTCTATTTGTTGTTTGTGTGTTTAGTTAGTATCTTATAGATTGCTGGTGTGTTATTGTGTAGTTAGTATACCCCTGACGAAGACTACAAAACTATGATGGACAGAGACCATAGTTAGTGACTTCTTTTAAAGTGCATGATGTATGTTTTAGTTTAAACTGGGGTTGACCTAGAGGGGGGTTACGATCATCGTTAATTTCGAGGACAAAATTTTTCTAAGGTGGGTAGGATTGTCACCCTCACTTTTTCAATCAAGGATAGTTTGGTAATTAACAAGGTATTTTATTTTAAGAGTATTATATTTAAATATTGTGCAATGTGTAATTAATTATTTGTTATATTATTATTGATTGATTAGATGTAGTATTTATTTTAGACTTGTGTAGTAGACCTAACTAGTTTAGTTAGATACATGGAACCAACATTTAAGTTTATTATAGATTGATCCCATGAATTAGGCCCATGGATTAGGAGGATGGATTAATTAGAGAAACCATTAGACTAGAACCTTCCCTCCTTAATTAATTTTTTTATGAGAGGCTCCAAGGGATAAATAGGATATTTCACATAACATGGAGAGGGGTATATGGCCGTCCACATGCAAGGATGAGAGAGAAAATTATTCACTTCATAATTTTTATTCCTTTTAGATCTAGATTTTTCCTTTCCAATTTCTTCATTCCCTCACGATTCCCTCACAAATTTATTCACAAATTCTTTGTCTATTCTTCAATTGAGGCTACTACAATACGGATCTACAAGAAAGAAGTAAGGAGCAACAAGGAGGAGGCCAAGATCTATAAGGAGGAGCTATATTTCCATATTTGGTGATTTCTATTGGAAATCCATCTCCCAATAGGTATATTTTAGTTTTCTCTCTTCTAATAGACTCTAAATCTGATATTTAATTATGAGAAACCACCCCACATACTTAGGCTACCCATAGGAATTAGTTTTAGGTTCATAGGAGACCTATGGTGGACAGTTATGTGCATTTTGGTATCAATTTTGGGAGAATTTTGAGATTGGCACATGTAGTATTTGTCAAATGGTCAAATAGATTAATATAACATGTGAATGATTATTTGTGACTAGTGTTGTGTCCACAATTGGGTACGTGTAGGCCGTATCTCGTCAATTTGACGATACAGGTTGTTTTGGGGGTTTTCCTCTGACACGGGAATTTGTGCATATCATATCTTGACACAGACACATAGTTGATCTAATTATTATACATATTATGCATAATTAGTATTCTAGACTTGCTCGTGTCCTTCGGGATGCGTTTGGTTGTGTGGTGGAGCCGTATTACAAGCGTATCATAGAATGAGAGTGATACGGGTGCTGTGCACTCCACGTGTTTGTTTCATTGCTCTCTAATTCTTTGTGGCTTATATATATATATATATATATATATATATATATATATTAGTATGACTTATCATGTATGATATGTATATGTATTGTGTGTGTATCTATAGTATATTGTATCTATGAGTATTAGTAGCTATGTGTCTAGGTGCTAAGTGTATATATGAGATATCTAGTGTATATGTATATGTGTTTATATATATATATATGTGTGTGTGTATATGTTATCTACGTATATATGTGCGAGGGATATAGCTATATGTGTATATGAGTTTCTGTGTATATATGTCTATACATGTATATGAGAGTATATATGTATAGGTTGATATATATATATATATATATATATATATATATATATATATATATGAGTGTTTATATATATATATATATATGAGTGTTTATATATATATATATATATATATATGTGGTGTTATATGTATATATGTGTTTATATATGCATAAATGAGTATATGAGGGCATATGTATATATGTTGTATATATATCTATAGATGTATAGAGGAGTGTGTATATACATGTTGATATCTATATGTATTTATATGTGTGTGTGAGCATAGGTGTTTGTTATGTGTTTGTGTGTGAAGAGAGGGCTCGAGTAGCATCTATTCAGCAAGGGGACAGGCAGTATGCAGATAGGTGCAACTCTTGAACAACTCGTGCACACATGGAGCAGTTCGAGTATCAACACAGTGAAGCACAACTCACTGCACAGCATGTTGATGCAAGCCAACTGCATTAGAGTATCAGCAAGGGAGGATTCTGATTCGCACTACATCAGCAGGAAGTACATTGTAATAGGGAAGCATGCAGAGCACAACAAAGTAAAGTCTGCAGCATTCAACCAAATTGGTGCACAATCGAAGGAGAGCAGCCAATGCCATTTATCAGTGAGTTGCAAGCCTGGGGCAGCTAACTGAAGCAAAGCAATGTAAAAAAATGCACAACACAGCAGGAGCAGTGGCATCCTCAGCAAGGTGAGGTCAAACTGAAGGAACATAGCAAGGAGCAGGCATGGTTCAGCTTATCAGTACAACAGAGGCAAGCATGCACTGCATCAGTACATCAATTGTAAACTACAGCTGCATCATCAACTGCAGCAAGCAGTATGCATCATCACAGCAATGAGCATATTAGTGTGCAGCATACTCGGGCAGCAAGAAGAGAGCAGCTGTAGAGCCTACAGGCATGCACTGCAGCAAGTAACACAGTAAGTAGCAGTGTGCTTGCAACAGCCAACTGTGTAGCAGTATGCATCAACTGTACAGTTTCAGTAGAGAGTACCAGTATCAGTACTATAGAGTGTGCATCAAGGTATCAGCTCTGTATCGGGTTTAGCAACATGGGTAGGTCTGTAGCCAAGTGCACACAAGGAGGCATAGCAGTGAGCTCAGGTCACTGAGGAGAGCAGTGTATGTAGTTTATAGTTGCCTCGAGGCTGAGGGACATTACAACAGCTAGATGCAGTTCAGTGGCAGCCAGTGTGTGCTTTATTGCAGGCAGCAACCACATTACTGCAGCAGCAACATTCAAGGAGGATTCAGTATGCACATCAGTGCACAGAGGGGGTATCAGCACAGTGTTCGTGCATCTCGACTGAAGGGGGATGAAGAGCAGTGCCTAGCAGTAACAGCTAGACTACAACAATGAGCTGCTCACTGCAGCAAACAGAGGTAGTACCTACAGTATTAGTTACTCCAATATCAGCAAATACAGTATCAGGTATCAGTATCAGAGGGAGTTCAGTTCAGTTCATGTATCACCAAGATATTGGGTAGTGGTTCAGTGAGGTATTGGTTTAGCATGGGTATCGAGTATTGGTTTAGTTGGGTTGGGTAGTGGTTTAGTGTGGTTTTGAATTACCTTGGGATACCAAGGTAATATCAAGATAATGGGTCGATACTCAAGGTATTGGGTTTGAGTACTTGAGTATCGAGATTGGTATGTGGTAGTGTGATACGCATTGGAGCAAAGACCAAGGTATCTTAATTTCATTAATTAGTAGTACTATGTATATATATATATATATATATATATATATATATATATATATATATATATATATAAACTACTATTTTCATATTTAAAACCTGCGTATCTTGAGATACGGTATTTTGTGTGTATCCTGGTAGCTTAGCGTAGCTAGTGTGGCTTAGTGTCATAGTGTGTAGACCTAGTATCCTAGAGATAGACTCATACAACCAAAAATTAGTCGGTTTGACTTGAAAATAATTTCATGACCTAAAATTGAAATTGTTTAACTTAAATTCATTCAAACACCTTGTATTAATGTAATATTCCATATATAGGTCTGTGTGACACCAGTTGGGAGACAGTTTGACATTCATTGCTCTGGACGACAGGGAGTAAATTCTCTGATAGTTTTCATTATTTGATAATTACTATAATATAAGTATTTAGAAATATTTTACATGACTCTTGACACATTGGTACACGGACTAGTATACACATGGATCAGTCTTGGAATGTTATATATATATTGTCCATTATTTCTCGTATTCTCAATGTTTAACTTAGACAATGTTTCAATGTTCAATGTTCAATGTTCAGTGTTCAATGTTTTAATATTCAATGTTCAATGTTTAATATTCAAGGTTTATTGTTTATAATGCTTTGAGTATCTTGCATCGTGACGTGTCATGGTTGGATCCATTGTACTAGTTGGGGAAAATGAGAAGTGTTAACTAGATATGTGATCAAATCCTAGACAATGTTCAATATTTAACTTAGACAATGTTTATCCAACGTTAAAGTAGACAATATTCACCCAAGCCGATCACATATCTAACTAGTATTTCAATCACTTAGTATAGTTACAGTTTTTCACCATATTCTAGTTCATTGTCTCATTCTATTGTCTTGTTCTATTTCATCGTGATCAGTATATACCATAATTTTCTTGTTTACCTGTTTCTTCTACCATAGTTGATATTGTTCATTATTTTTTGTCTTTTATTATATTCTCTATTTCTGTTTATAGTCATTATCAATTAATTGGAACTGCTATTGGATTGTACTTTGCTCCAATCCTTACTGGATAAATTTTTCAGATGAATGGTTAGAGATGATGTGTCCCACTTACTACAGACCAACAAATGGAGTGTCACCTGAGGATGTAGTGCCAGATATTGAGGCCTTTTAGATTTTTCCTACCTTATAGTAGTTGTTTCTATTTAGATTATGGATTGTATTATTATTTTGAGATCTTGAGTTGTGTTTAGATATTGAGTTGGACATGTGATGGTTTGAGACTTGTATTTCTTTTCTTTCTAATCCATATCGTGCTTACATCTTCCTCTAGTTTTATATGTGATTGAGTATCATTTGGAGTTGAGATGGGATGACATTATTTTATACACATTGTGTGAGACGTTAGATAGTATAGAAGACCAAGACAGCATTCTACCACCGATGTTGCGGCGTAGGCTGGACATACCCATGTACTCGTGACCCTATACCGGGTGCGGGTCGTGACAGGTTATAGTTATACGTATATGTAAATAAGAGATTTTCATGTATCAAGCTGAGTATGTCATGCTGTATACATGACATGCCTAGCCAAGTATATGTCAAGTGAGACTTTGGGACAAGAAACGACTTCTAGATAGGATTGGTTTAATGCTAACCTCTCTAGCTTGCATCTACATGCCTAGATACACTAATGTTCAAGTATAAGATCTATTTATATGACATAGCAAGCAACTATTGACACACCATAACATGAGGTCAAGCTCAACTAAACTAGAATAGGTATCAAGTGCACAATAAGACCATGCATGATAATCAATAACAAAGAGTCATGGGTTGACGCAATTTACAAGTGCCAAATATAGGCTAGTTAGGAATAGTGGCACACTATGTATGAGTAAGCAAATATTTGGCGCACAAACCTATAACACTAGGTCACATAAGTTATGAAGAAAAAGTCTATAACATGGCACATAAAATCGATAATAGAGTAGCAGGAAGATATGGCGCACAAATCAAGAATTACAAGAATAGGCGCACTATACTCATGCAAGCAAACTGGCACACAAAGCAAGAGTTATGAGTAAGAGAAGTGGCGCACTATGCAAGTGCAAAACAACTACAAGACAAAACACAAGTATCCAGGCAACGCAACAGTCGAGGACACGACAGTCGAGACATGCCAAAGTCAAGGCTCGCTTATCGAGGCTGAACCGAGCAAGAGTGCACCAAGAGTTAACAAGTTCGCCGAGTTATTAATCCATCAAAATTGCACCAACCTTTGAGTGTCCAGAAATTCGACAAGGGTTATGTGTATAAGAGTGGCACACTTTTGATAGTTAATGCATAATTTGTCAATTGTGCGTCAGTCTACTGATTGGTTAAAAGTTCACTAAGGAGGAAGTTGGTCAAAAGTGCGCTAAAAAGTAGACTGGAATACTTTTTCTTGGTTCATTCGATAATACATTAATTGTGCGCCAAAGGCTGAAATCTTCCAAAAGTGCGCCAAGAAGATTTTTTCCCAAAAATTTATCCCTTTAACATACTTTTGCAAGAAATTGCCAGTACTCTTAAAGTACGTACGAGTATGGAATGCGAGTCACATTCAACATGTGCCATAGTACAAATCCTCCTGTGTATTTATTGTCACTGTTCTTCTTCTCCAACCGATCCACCCTTGATGCACTCAGAGTTCAAATTTGAAATTACGACAGTGCTCCATTCGTCAAGCAACAAGAACCAAAAATCAAGAAAAAATTCAGGCTCAAAATCAAGGAACAATATCTTTTGAAAATATCTCATTTTTAGGAGATTATTCCCTATAAAAACCCTCATAGTAAAATCAAGATAAAACTATTAACCACCTAAAATCCGAAAACCCCAAGAACTAACTATAATCAGAACACTACTAGAAACTAATTACAACAACAAATATTAAGAATAAAACTATAGCCGATCATGTTTCTTCATATTTGCAAGTTGTACTTGCCTATGAAGAAATCAGGAGAAAAATATGAGAAATGAACAAGTGAGGAGAGAGAATGTGTCACGCCCCAGTCCCAAAATACGTAGGACCAGGAATACGTGACACGCCAGCTATGCATTCGACCAGACTCTGGTCTGACTCGAATACGCATAAGCTGTAATATAAAAGGCACTATCTAGATATCCCATAAATGTAAACCTCTATGTCTCAATCCACAATGTACAACAGTATACAAGAAAGAGCTATATATGCTAGAGTCGGCCGCCCAATAACATACTAACTCGAATAGACTCGAGAAGAAGTATGAGTCTATAAAAACTAGGCTACAGCAGCAGATGAATAATCAATGTACAATAACCATAATGTCGGTAGATAAGATGTGAGTACCTGGTACCATGCTCGCCAGACATGCGTCTCCAACAGCTACTCCAAAAGCTCCGTAATCATCTATGCTGCAAAACTGGCAGGGAACTAGGTCCTCAGAGGGATGTAACAAGGTACAAAAATATGACATGCCAAGTAAACAGGAAATACATGTACACGACAGGGTACTCTATCATAACCAGCTAGTGTGACACAGTCTAAAGACAATGTTCGACGCGTGGGTTATCCAAAATAAAACTGTAGCTCCGAACACAGAGACACACGGGGCGTACCGTATCTCCGAGCACAGAGACACACGGGTGATACAGTACTCTAGAATACAGGATCACTACATATACATATATAAGCGCGTGGATAGGAGCCCAAACATCTAGTAACTGTCTTTCCCTTCCCAAGCGGTCAACGATGGTACGCTGAACCTGAACCTCTATCTAACAGTCTCGACTCACGGAAGTAACTCAACAGACGCGACCATAAGGTCGTCCCAGTCTCCGGTCATGATGTCAGTATCAGGATACAGGAATCTGGCATGATCACAGTGTATGAGTGTGTCCTGGGGTGTCGATATACTCAGGTACGTATATCGAGATGGTACGAACCATTAAACAATCTTTCTAAGATATTACGACGTACATCTTCACCCGGTTGTGAACCGGACGTGAAGTATCGAACGTCAACATAAATACGTGTACAATGTACAAAAAGAACAACAAATATCTGTAATCTAAAATACAGGGTGGCAAGGTACACTTGCCTGCGTCCGGCTAATGATGACGGGGATCCGGTACCACATCCAAGTCCTCAGGTCCCGCAGTACCTAGAGACGAGATACAAGCTCAATCAATAGACTAACACGCGGCTAAAATAAGATACGACACACGTCTAGCATATGCTACAATCTTAGTTACAAGTCACATAGATACTAAGCTAGAGGGTTGTCCAAGGTTGACTAAAGGTATGTTACATCTAATCTGATTAATTACCTGTATAAAATTATCAGACAAAATCCTCAATCTCACTACATTCATCACAATGTTCAGTAGTTCAAGTATGTTAAATCCTCCGATTTTTCCCTGGTCTTCGCAGACGTTACCCCGCATATTTGAGTATGTCATCCTCAAAATAAACAATTGTTATTTACTAAGCTTTCCATAGTAATCAATGGGTTGATATCACCCTACAATTTTTATAGTAGTTAACCAGCTCCTCAATGAAAATTAATGTTTTAATATCCTCAGCATCATTCCATAACAATTTAAATCCGCCCATCCACGATGACCAATTGCATATAGTAATCAAATCACTCCTAAAGTCTCGTATGACTTTTTAATCCCTAAACTCATATTTTTATCACTTAACCATCAAAGTAGATGTTTCGTCACAACAAACCATAAAAATTTATTGCAATCTCATACCATCAATTTTATGTAATATTCCTAAAATTTCTACTTAGCATTTAACCATTAATCGCACATGTTGAGATTTATTAAACCTTAACTCATGCATCCCAAAATCCTAAAATCTCAATGTATAGCAACCCTTAAATAGTTCTATGCCATTCACAACCATCCATGCATTTTATTTCATGTAATAAACTCCAAGATTCACACCTGGCATTTGAAAACCCTGAACATCAACATTCCAACTTCTTAAACCCTAAAATTAACTAAGCTATATACACAATAAACATTATTACTAAATTGACCATAATAACATGCTACAACACATAGAGAGGGGGAGGGTTTACCTTGGCGGTGGCACGGCGGCACGGCGGCACGCCGGGGTGGTTGTCCGGAGTGATGTTGTTACGAGGTGGGGGAGGTATTGGTGACAGAGGTCGAGGGGTCGACGGCGACTCGCCGAAATTGCTGGACGGCCGGGCTGGGGTTGATGAGGGTGAGAATAGTGAAGTTGATAATAAAGATGGGAAAACATGGTGGCCGGAGGGTGGAGTGTCACGACCCGCACCCAGTGTAGGGATGCAAGTCGGAAACAACGCCCAGCCTACGCCGTAGCATCGGCGGTAGAACGCTGTCTTGGTCAACTATACTATCCAATTATCTCACAAAATGTATAATCCTCCAATAATATCTCAACTCCAAGAAGAGAGTAATTAACTTAATTCAACACAATACTCAATCATATTTCTATGGCACGAGAAGATATCACAGAAGTCTAACATAACTAAGCAGTTAAAAATATAATAACAACAAATAGAAATAATATCCAAACACAAATATATGCCGGAAAGAAATCCGGTACCAAAATGCTAAAGAGAACTAACTATGCTAACTAGTGAATCCGGCTAAATCTCTCAACAGTCACTCCAGAACTAGTGGATCCAAGTCTGCACCATCAATAGGCTGAGGTCCATAGTATGTCGGACACCAATCTCCCGGATCCTCTGAAAAATATTTTTCAGTCAGGAATGGAGCCAAGTACAACCCAATAACAGTTTCAATTAATTAACAAAAACTATAAAGCAGTAGAATAGAAGATGCTATCTACGATGAGGATATAACTGATAATCAAGAACAATGAGAGAATAGGCAATACTAACAACAGAATATAATCAATGTGTACAAGAATAAAGGAATGAACTATAATGTCAGAATAGAACAAGGTAATCAATGAACTGAATAATAGAATCTACAATAACTATGTGATTTGAGATACTAACTAAATATGTGATCGGCCTGGGAGATTCAATGATTACACTAAGGAGCTAACTCAACCATACATGAATTGCATGGTTAGTTAGTAGCCAATGATTACACTACTAGCCGATAGTTTCTTGATCACATATTTAATTGGTATTTCCCCCGCCCCGACTGATATGATGGATCGAATCATGACACGTCACTAGCCAATGTATCCAATGTTTAATCTACAATATTCAATGTTATCCAATACCAACAAGGATAGTATCCGATACCATCTCCATAATCAAGATAATATCCCATGACTAACGATCCAATAACAATACCAATCCGTGTACCATCGTATCAAGAATCATAAGTAACATTTTTAAATACTTGAATTATAGTGGTAATCAAATAATGAAAACTATCAGAGAATATACTCGCCTGTGGTCCAGAGCAAATGATGAAAATGATGTCCGAACTGGTGTCACAGACCTATATATGAAATATTGCATTAATACAAGTTTTAGGGAAGAGAAATAAATTAAACTAGTCAATTTCTAGGTCATAAAGTCATTTCTAAGTCAAAAGTTAAACTAGGTCAACTCTAAGTCAACTATGGTCAACTATAGTCAAATTATGGTTAACTACCTATTTTTATGTTGCATGAGTCTAACTCAAAGATATTGGGCTCACATACTATGAATCTAGGCCATACAAACTAAATCTTAGGATACTAAGATACCGTATCTCAGGATACGCAAACAAGGGATAAATATAACACATATGTACATATCAAACAATATTATATATATAAAATCCTAATTACAAATGCTAAATGGATACCTTGGTTTCGAACCAACTTGGTATCGCAATACTAAACCTCTATCTTGATATCCAAACCCAATACCTTGATTATCCTCCAATACCTTGATACTTACCTTAGCATCTCAAGGTAAATTCAAAACCTTATTTATACTAACTATCCAACAATAATTATAAACTACTATGCATTTAATATTTATATAATTCTATATACCTTATTTTAGTCACCTTAATACCAACCCATAATTAGTTTACAACTATCCTATTACTTATGCCAATACCTACTACTCATACCTTGGTATATCTTGATACTTACCTTGATATCTCAAGGTAATTGCCAAAATCTCATATATATACTAACTACCTATCAATAATTACATATATCAATTCAATATAACTCTAGTATGTACTAATAGAATAATACTAACTACCAACTACACACTAACTATTAATACATATATACGTACATACATACCTACAAATATATAATATATAAAAAATACTCATAACAATTGATAACTAAAGTATACTAATTATTCTAATAAATTTATATGCTACAACTAAATATATACATATATAGTATACTATAATACAAAGAGCAATTAGGAACATATTTATATATATATTAATTACCATATATATATACATATATATCTATATATATATTAATATCTAATATATTAAAAACTGCCAAACTGTCGCTAAATACCCTGTCCACTGTCACAGAAAGCTGCTGTGTATATAGATACACTGTAGTTTTTGTGACAGTTTCATGCACTGTCACTAAAAACTGTTGCTGAAGCTTCTGATACTCTGCTGATATACTGTTGTTTCAGCGACAGTTTTCTGCAACTGTCGCTGACTGCTGTCGCTGAAAAGCTGCTATTATTTGTATTTGTTGCTGCTGTTGCGACACTTCTGGCTCGCTGTTGTCGCTGAAAATATATGTATATATATATACAATATATATATAAATACATATATATAACCCATAATATATATTTATACAATAAACATATAAAACTATATATAACTATACATACACTTATACATAGTAAATTGTATAAAATACCACATAGTAACATACACACACACATATAGTAATATGTATATATAACTATACATATATGTATACATATATATAATCATATAATAATATAAATACATAATAATATATAATATAACTATATATATAACCACATATAAATATATCTACTATATTATATATACATATGCTACCACTTATAAATATATATCTACATACATATATATATATATATAAATAATCATATATAAATAATCTAATTACTTAATTAAACATACACATATATTATATAAAACATATACATATATTTACATCCCTAACATATATTATAACATATATATTAATGCATGTAGAAGAAAGCTACATAATATATATTCTATTAATACATATATAATACATAGATCTATGATACAATAAACACTATAATAAATATACATAATATATATATAATATATATAGATAAATACACAATTATAATTCAAGAATTAAAGCACAATTAATTAGATCTACACATAAACACACAACAATTGGAGAGTATCACACCGTATCCCACTAGATCTAGGATACGCATGCGACACGAGTCCACCACACATCCAATTGCATCCCGAAGGACACAAACAAATCACATATAATATTTATGAACAAAACAAAGTGTCAAATATAGATCTATGTGTCCGTGTCAAAATACGACATGTACAAAGTCCCGTGTCGGAGGAAAACCCCCCAAAATAACACGTATCACCAAATTGTTGAGATACGACCTACATGTACCCAATTATGGACATGACACTAGCTCCAAACACATAAAAATATGCCAAATTGATCTATTTGATCAATTGACACACACAACAAAAGTTATTTTCGGAATTTCCCCAAAATTGACACAAAAAGTACCATAACTTTCTCCATAGGTCTCCTATGAACACAAAACCAAATCCTATGGGTAGTACATACATATGGGTTGATTATTCATGATTAAATCTCAGATTTAAAAGCTATTTTAAGAAAAAAAAATTAAATTATACCTATTGGGAGATGGATTCCCAATAAAACCTCCAAAATTGGTGAAATTAGCTTCCAACTTGTAGATTCTTGCTCCTCTTTGTAGATCCTTGCTTCCTCCTTCTAGATCCTTGATCTTCTAGTCTCTAATGGTGATTTAAGAAGTAATTGGGTGAAAATTTGGTAGGGATTTGATGAAATTTGGTTGAGAGAAATTTTAGATCTAGATTTGGAATGAAAAATGAAGAGAGAGAAAGTTTTCATCCCCTTTATATAGGCCTCACTTGCCCCCTCCCTCAAGCTATTATGTAAAGTCTAAAATACCCCTTGGAGCCTCTTATGAAGAAATTAATTAAGGAGGGAAGCTTCTAGTCCAATGGTTTAATTAATTTAATCATCCTCCTAATTAATGGGCTTTCTAGTTGGGCTCAATTCTAACAATTAATACATTTTGGTCCATGAGTCTAAACTAAACTAGTTAGGTCCACTAACACAAGTCCAAAATAAATAAATCTATCATGCTAATAATAAATAAATAATACAATAAATAAATATTTAATATGCACAATATTCAATTAATTATAAAATGACCAAAATACCCTTTTTCTAAAAAATACGGTAGTGACAAGTCTATCCCCCTTAAAATAATTTCGCCCTCGAAATTTAAGGGTGATCGTACTCCTTCTAGGTCAAACCCCCCAACAATCATAGTCTAATAAGGTCTTATCTTACTAAGAACAATCCTATTCAAAGAATAACATGCTTGGTCATGGTCTCCACCTGTCTTATTACTGTTGTCTCTGTCAGGATATTCTATAGCTACACTAACTATATAACACAAGCTTCCAAAAGGTACTAAAGAATCAATCAATCAAAATAGATGAAAGGAACGGAAAGAAAGAACAGACTCTCTAACCCATCACCTGTAGTATTGGTCTCCTCGACCGTCATCGTAAATGCTCCGCCCTGCCGAGGTAGCTCCCTCTGCGGGTGATGAGCAATCTGTGGTGCTACAGGTGGCCTAACTCCACCTCTCTGGCCTCGATCTGCATCCTGGCCTGGACGTTGAAGTTTCCAGAGACAATCCTTTACCATATGCTCCGTTGATCCACAATGTAAGCATGCTCCAAGTCTCTTCCGACACATCTCCCAAGTGTGCCCAGTCTTCTTGCAATAGGTGCATTGAAGAGCTTGTTGCACCTGTCTCTGAGACTGCTGTGGTATCTGTTGTACTAGAGCTTGTACTGGAGCAACAATAGGTTTTGGCATCTGATATTGCTGCTGATAGGCTCCAAATTGTATTAGAAACTGCTATTGCTGGAACCGCGGCCTCTTTGTCGGTCCCGCACTACTACTGTCACCCCCAAACATATCACGGTCCCTCTTCGGCTTCAAGTTTCACTCCCGCTCGACCTTGCTGCCTCCGAAAGTATCTCAGAATACGTCTCGTAGAAAGACGGAATGAGAATCTTCACTTCCCAATTCAGACCCTTGCGGAAATGGATAGCCCAAACTTCTGGCTCTCTCACCAAGTACTCCGCAAATCGGCTCAGCCTCCCGAACTCTGCGGCATACTCCTCTACGGACATGCTTTATTGTGTAAGGCTCTCAAATTGCCTTCCTAATTCTAATCTGTCCGTCCGAGCAAAGAACTTCTTCTTAAAGAGATCCTTGAATATCTCCCAAGACTGCCCCGCATCAGTAAGAATTGGCTCATTCCTGAACCAAGTGCGGGCAACGTCGAACAGTTGAAGTCCTACCGCCTCAACCTTCAGATCCTCCGTAAGACGGGATACCTTCATGAGTCGCTCGATATCTTCAAGCCAATCGTCAGCATAGACTATACCTTCTGTACCCTTAAAAACTCGAGGCTCAAGCTTCTTGAAATTTTGAATATTGCCTGTCTTGATCTGAATATCCTGTGGCTGTGGAGGAGCCTCTCTCTGAACTGCTGCTATAGCTACCTGATGGGCGTTTTCCATACTCTGCTGCATCATATCTGACTACCTGTGCTGGGCTTCTATCTGTGCCCTCTGTAATTCCATCATCTCTCTAAACAGTGTAACCATCGGCGCGGTATCTCCTAGAAATGGAGGTGGTGGAAGTCCCTCCGAAGCAACTGGAGTAGTCCTCGGAACAGGTGGAGGAGAACCCCCGAAGGCAGCCGAGACTCCTACGTGAACTGATGTCGTAGAAGGTACAAATCCTACTGCCTGAGTGGAAGATTGAGAGGTGGCAGACCTCGCAGAAACTGCTCCCGATCGATGGGATCTAGTCTTCGGCGGCATCCTGAAGACAGATCAAAACAAAGAAGATCAATTCGACACAAGATAAGATACCATCAAGGAAGGACAAAAGTATTCAGAAGGAATCAAAAGTAGCGATTCAATTCATATTGGAATTGCTAGTTGTGATTGAGTATCCCTCTCTCTTCCTAGTATCCTATGTCTTATATCCTATCGCAGGCTCGCAGTAGTACAACTAAGTCGTCGCACTACCACGATATCATAATATTGCGAAGCCTGACCTGCATGGGCCACCACTAAAAACGTGTCACGACCCGCACCCAGTGTAGGGATGCAAGTCGGAAACAACGCCCAGTCTACGCCGTAGCATCGGCGGTAGAACGCTGTCTTGGTCAACTATACTATCCAATTATCTCACAAAATGTATAATCCTCCAATAATATCTCAACTCCAAGAAGAGAGTAATCAACTTAATTCAACACAATACTCAATCATATTTCTATGGCACGAGAAGATATCACAGAAGTCTAACATAACTAAGCAGTTAAAAATATAACAACAACAAATAGAAATAATATCCAAACACAAATATATGCCGGAAACAAATCCGGTACCAAAATGCTAAAGAGAACTAACTATGCTAACTAGTGAATCCGGCTAAATCTCTCAACAGTCACTCCAGAACTAGTGGGTCAAAGTCTGCACCATCAATAGGCTGAGGTCCATAGTATGTCGGACACCAATCTCCCGGATCCTCTGAAATTTTTTTTCCAGTCAGGAATGGAGCGAAGTACAACCCAATAACAGTTTTAATTAATTGACAAAAACTATAAAGCAGTAGAATAGAAGATGCTATCTACGATGAGGATATAACTGATAATCAAGAACAATGAGAGAATAGGCAATACTAACAACAGAATATAATCAATGTGTACAAGAATAAAGGAATGAACTATAATGTCAGAATAGAACAAGGTAATCAATGAACTGAATAATGGAATCTATAATAACTATGTGATTTGAGATACTAACTAAATATGTGATCGACCTGGGAGATTCAATGATTACACTAAGGAGCTAACTCAACCATACATGAATTGCATGGTTAGTTAGTAGCCAATGATTACACTACTAGCCGATAGTTTCTTGATCACATATTTAATTGGTATTTCCCCCGCCCCGACTGATATGATGGATCGAATCATGACACGTCACTAGCCAATGTATCCAATGTTTAATCTACAATATTCAATGTTATCCAATACCAACAAGGATAGTATCCGATACCATCTCCATAATCAAGATAACATCCCATGACTAACGATCCAATAACAATACCAATCCGTGTACCATCGTGTCAAGAATCATAAGTAATATTTCTAAATACTTGAATTATAGTGGTAATCAAATAATGAAAACTATCAGAGAATGTACTCGCCTGTGGTCCAGAGCAAATGATGAAAATGATGTCCGAACTGGTGTCACAGACCTATATATGAAATATTGCATTAATACAAGTTTTGGGGAAGAGAAATAAATTAAACTAGTCAATTTCTAGGTCATAAAGTCATTTCTAAGTAAAAAGTCAAACTAGGTCAACTCTAAGTCAACTATGGTAAACTATAATCAAATTATGGTCAACTACCTATTTCTATGTTGCATGAGTCTAACTCAAAGATATTGGGCTCACACACTATGAATCTAGGCCATACAAACTAAATCTTAGGATACTAAGATACCGTATCTCAGGATACGCAAACAAGGGATAAATATAACACATATGTACATATCAAACAATATTATATATATAAAATCCTAATTACAAATACTAAATGGATACCTTGGTTTCGAACCAACTTGGTATCGCAATACTAAACCTCTATCTTGATATCTAAACCCAATACCTTGATTATCCTCCAATACCTTGATACTTACCTTGGCATCTCAAGGTAAATTCAAAACCTTATTTATACTAACTACCCAACAATAATTATAAACTACTATGCATTTAATATTTATATAATTCTATATACCTTATTTTAGTCACCTAATACCAACCCATAATTAGTTTACAACTATCCTATTACTTATGCCAATACCTACTACTCATACCTTGGTATATCTTGATACTTACCTTGATATCTCAAGGTAATTGCCAAAATCTCATATATATACTAACTACCTATCAATAATTACATATATCAATCTAATATAACTCTAGTATGTACTAATAGAATAATACTAACTACCAACTACACACTAACTATTAATACATATATACGTACATACATACCTACAAATATATAATATATAAAAAATACTCATAACAATTGATAACTAAAGTATACTAATTATTCTAATAAATTTATATGCTACAACTAAATATATACATATATAGTATACTATAATACAAATAGCAATTAGGAACATATTTATATATATATTAATTACCATATATATATACATATATATCTATATATATATTAATATCTAATATATTAAAAACTGCCAAACTGTCGCTAAATACCCTGTCCACTGTCACAGAAAGCTGCTGTGTATATAGATACACTGCAGTTTTTGTGACAGTTTCATGCACTGTCACTAAAAACTGTCACTGAAGCTTCTGATACTCTGCTGATACACTGTTGTTTCAGCGACAGTTTTCTGCAACTGTCGCTGACTGCTGTCGCTGAAAAGCTGCTATTATTTGCATTTGTTGCTGCTGTTGCGACACTTCTGGCTCACTGTTGTCGCTGAAAATATATGTATATATATATACAATATATATATAAATACATATATATAACCCATAATATACATATTTATACAATAAACATATAAAACTATATATAACTATACATACACTTATACATAGTAAATTGTATAAAATACCACATAGTAACATACACACACACATATAGTAATATGTATATATAACTATACATATTTGTATACATATATATAATTATATAATAATATAAATACATAACAATATATAATATAACTATATATATAACCACATATAAATATATCTACTATATTATATATACATATGCTACCACTTATAAATATATATCTACATACATATATATATATATAAATAATCATATATAAATAATCTAATTACTTAATTAAACATACACATATATTATATAAAACATATACATATATTTATATCCCTAACATATATTATAACATATATATTAATGCATGTAGAAGAAAGCTACATAATATATATTCTATTAATACATATATAATACATAGATCTATGATACAATAAACACTATAATAAATATACATAATATATATATAATATATATAGATAAATACACAATTATAATTCAAGAATTAAAGCATAATTAATTAGATCTACACATAAACACACAACAATTGGAGAGTATCACACCGTATCCTACTAGATCTAGGATACGCATGCGACACGAGTCCACCACACATCCAATTGCATCCCTAAGGACACAAACAAATCACATATAATATTTATGAACAAAACAAAGTATCAAATATAGATCTATGTGTCCGTGTCAAAATACGACATGTACAAAGTCCCGTGTCGGAGGAAAAACCCCCAAAATAATACGTATCACCAAATTGTTAGGATACGACCTACATGTACCCAATTATGGACACGACACTAGCCCCAAACACATAAACATATGCCAAATTGATCTATATGATCAATTGACACACACAACAAAAGTTATTTTCAGAATTCCCCTAAAATTGACACAAAAAGCAACATAACTTTCTCCATAGGTCTCCTATGAACACAAAATCAAATCCTATGGGTAGTACATACATATAGGTTGATTATTCATGATTAAATCTCAGATTTAGAAGCTATTTTAAGAAAAAAAATTGAATTATACCTATTGGGAGATGGATTCCCAATAAAACCTCCAAAATTAGTGAAATTAGCTTCCAACTTGTAGATCCTTGCTCCTCTTTGTAGATCCTTGCTTCCTCCTTCTAGATTCTTGATCTTCTAGTCTCTAATGGTGATTTGAGAAGTAATTAGGTGAAAATTTGGTAGGGATTTGATGAAATTTGGTTGAGGGAAATTTTAGATATAGATTTGGAATGAAAAATGAAGAGAGAGAAAGTTTTCATCCCCTTTATATAGGCCTCACTTGCCCCCTCCCTCAAGCTACTATGTAAAGTCTAAAATACCCCTTGGGGCCTCTCATGAAGAAATTAATTAAGGAGGGAAGCTTCTAGTCCAATGGTTTAATTAATTTAATCATTCTCCTAATTAATGGGCTTTCTAGTTGGGCTCAATTCTAACAATTAATACATGTTGGTCCATGAGTCTAAACTAAACTAGTTAGGTCCACTAACACAAGTCCAAAATAAGTAAATCTATCATGCTAATAATAAATAAATAATACAATAAATAAATATTTAACATGCACAATATTTAATTAATTATAAAATGACCAAAATACCCTTTTTCTAAAAAATACGGTAGTGACATGGAGGCCGGCCAAGGTGGCGACAATGGTCGATACAGGTCGGGGCGAGGGTGAGGTGGTGCACAACAGCGTCTTCCAGGGATTTTCCGGTGGTGGCTGAGGAGACAGCGGTTCAGGAAAGAGTTCGAGGCTCATGCGGCCTCGGCGGTGACCGCTGCTTCGACATAGTCGGCTTTGAGATAGTCTATCGGCTCACGACTAGGCAGTAGTCAATGGTGGGAAGACTGGAGGTGGTGGTGGCTCCGGCAATGGCGACTTGGGGGAGGAAGTGGAGGAGGCAACCGGAGGCGATGTCGTGGGTGGCTGCTCCGGTGAAGTCAGGGATGAGTCGGGGTCGAGGGATGTGCAGCGGCGTTAAGTAGAGAAGAAGTGGTCGGGGTAGCCGTGGAGTGGTGCAGGCTGGCCGTGGGGCGTGGCTGAAGGTAGCAGTCATCGTGGTGGCTGTATTTCTCGGCCGGAGGGAGGCTCAGGATGGGGAGGCCGGTGAGCAG
The DNA here is from genome assembly GCA_036927795.1 of Iris macrosiphon. NCBI lineage: Eukaryota > Viridiplantae > Streptophyta > Magnoliopsida > Asparagales > Iridaceae > Iris > Iris macrosiphon. Next base: position 79,165,243 of record JAYESA010000004.1, on the reverse strand, counting down.
GTGGCCGGGGCAATGCTGGTGGGAGAGCTCGGTCGGAGGAGCGGGGGATCTCGGCCCGGGGAGGAACAGTGCTTGGCCGGAGGCGAGGGGTAGCAGTCGGTCGGGTTCAGCTGATGGGATCTCGGCCAGAAGTGAACTCTCCTAAGAAGAAGATGAAGGAAGGAAGAAGAAGAAGAAGAAGAAAGGAAGAAAGGAAGAAAGGAAGAAGAAGTAGGCTATGTATGGAGAGGAGGGGAGGAGAGAGAAATGGAGGGTTTCCCAAATATGGGGATTAGGGCCTGCTTGGGATGTGTGAATTAATGAGACATTAAATAGGGGAGTGGTGTGTTGGATGGAGGGTGATGGTGAATCCTAATTTGAATGGAGGGTGGAGATTTATCATGAAGAAAAATTGATTTCTTCATGAAGGGTGGTGAATGGATGGGAGAAATTAGGACCCTATTTTGTGACCTCTTCATTTGGTCATGGCCAATAGGGTGATGACACATAAATTCATTAATTGCAACTTAGTCCCTTAAATTTGGGAAATTGTACGAACACATAAAATGACGCTAAAATTGTGGAGAAAAATACGGGTGATGTTTTGCATGGCGAGGGGGTGTTCGGGGTTTGGCACGGGTTTAATTTTATGGCCATCGGGATTAATTAAGGATTAAAATAGGATTAGGCAAAGTTGGTATCCCCGATTTAAATAGAATTAAAGTGTCCCGCATTTTTAAATTAAATGGGGGCACTTGGGGTCAAAATCTGGAAATGACGCAAAGGTCAAAAATGGTGGGGGCTTGGAGTCAGTCTTGGACCCTTTAGTTGGTCCGGCTCAACGGGTTAAGTTGGTATCTCAAAATTTAGGGTAACGACACAGGTGTTCGACACGAAATTAAATATGGGTTACAATTTTCAGAAAGTTGCGCAATTAATTTAGAGTACAACAAAAACTGATTTTTAAGTGACGGAAAAGTCCAGTGCCTAATTTGGCGAGTCAAGTCAAAAGTACAATAGCCCGATGGAATTTATGGGCTGATATTGGGCTCCGATTAATTTAGCAATGATAGGACGCGCCAAGGGTTTTATTTAAATGAATTAAAATAACAGACAGACTCAACTCTACTCTAAACCTCAACATCTGCTACCAAAACCAAATTTTTTTTCAAATCCAACCCTGACTATCTACAGAATAAATCGAGGGGGTTTACATTCTTCCCAACTTAGAAAAATTTTGTCCCCGAAATTAAAAGTAAGGCACGATACTAGCTACAAGAATTTAAAAAAATTGGTAATCAATTATGGTACAGAAATTCGTACCCCGATCCTCAAATAAATACAAAAAATGCTGTCGAATATAATCTGCCACATATCTCCTCAACTGCGATACGTGAAATATGTCATGTACTCCCTCTAATGATGGAGGCAATGCAAGACGGTAAGCCACTTCGCCAACTTGTTCCAAGATGTCAAAAGGCCCGATGTACCTCGGACTCAGCTTACCTCTGCCTCCGAATCTGATGGTACCACGAGTAGGTGATATCCTCAAAAATATATGGTCACCCTCCTTGAACTCCAATGGTCTGCGGTTCGCATCTGCCCAATGTTTCTGTCTGTCCTGTGCTGCACGCAGGTGGGTCTGAATCTGCTTGACCTTCTCCACTGTCTGTGTCACCAACTCTGGACCAAGTATCTGACGCTCTCCCACGTCACTCCAACAAATCGGCGACCTATATTTCCTGTCGTACAGTGCCTCATAAGGTGCCATCTGTATGCTGGCCTGGTAACTGTTATTGTAGGAGAATTCCACCAAGTGTATTTGGTCCTCCCAAGATCCTCCAAAATTGATCATGCACGCTCTCAACATATCCTCTAATATCTATATCGTACGCTCTGACTGACCATCAGTCTGTGGATGATATGCAGTGCTGAACTTGAGACGAGTTCCTAGGCTCTCCTGCATACTCCGCCAAAAATACGACGTAAATCTAGAATCATGATCCGATACGATGCTGACAGGCACTCCATGTAGTCGTACTATCTGCCTCATATACATATCAGCCAATATCTCCGTGAACTGCCCAACTCTGAAGGGCAAGAATGTGCAAGCTTGATGAGTCTGTCTACGACAACCCAAATTGTATCCTTCCTGCTAGGGCTTCGCAGAAATCCTGTGATAAAGTCCGTGGTAATGTGTTCCTATTTCCACTCGGGAATGGGAAACAGCTGCAATAGTCCTGCAGTTCTCTGTTATTCAGCCTTGTCTTGCTGACAAACCAAGCATCTTGCCACGAATCTCGCAATTTCTCTCTTCATCCCATGCCACCAGAAATGCTGCCTCAAGTCTCTGTACATCTTTGTACCCCCGAGATGAATGGAATAAATCGAGCTATGAGCCTCGGTCATCCACTCTTGGCGTAGCTCGCCACTCGGAACATATAGGCGATCTTCACACCTCAATGTTCCGTCTTCATGAATCCTAAGTCCTGTCTGCATGTCGGTCTCTGTTCTCTCTCGCAGACGTCGAAATCTCGCATCTGTAGGCAATGCTGCCTTGATCCTCTCAATAAACCTCGAGACTGGTCATCTGTCCATCCATGCTTGGCAATACATTCTCAATCCTGAGTTCCTAAAAATCCTCTAACATCTGGCGACGAGTCGCAAGCTACATTCGCCTTTCCAGGGTGGTACTGTGACTTGATTTCATAATCTGTCATCAATTCCAGCCAGTGTCTCTGTCCCATGTTGAGCTCCTTCTTTGTGTTGGCATACTTCAGACCTTTGTGTTCTGTATAAATCTCAACACGCTCTCTATAAAGGTAGTGTCGTCATAACTTTTGTGCAATATCACTGCAGCTAGCTCTAGACTATGCATCGGATAGTCCTTCTCATGAACCCTCAGCTGTCCTGATGCGTAGACTATCTATTCCATCTGAACATATCTCATATTTACGGAGCTTGGCGTACAGCCTTTCTGTCTCAATATCTCCAATACGATCCTGAGATGTCTCTCATGCTCCTCCTGACTCTTGGAACATACCAATATGTCATCGATAATTTTCACTACGAACTTATCTAAGTACTGGTAGAAAATACTGTTCCTTAGGCTCATACTTACTGCTGGCGCGTTGGTTAAACCAAACGGCACGACTAAAAACTCATAGTGGCTGTACTTCGTCCAAAAGGCCGTCTTCGGGATGTCCTCTCTCCGTACCTTGATCTGATGATAACTGGATCTGAGATCAATCTTCAAAATACATATGCGCCACTTAGCTGATTCAAATTAATCTTCGATGCATGTCAAGGGTACTTACTTTTTATCGCTACGGTATTTAATGCCCTGCAATCGTTATGCAACGTACCGTCCCGTCCTTCTTTGGTACAATAAGATGGTTGCTTCTCATGGAAAATACTAGCCCGACCGAAACCCTTGTCTAAGAGATCCTCCACGATGGACCTTCAACTCAACCAACTCTATCGGTGCTACTCTGAAGACGAAAAAATAACTGTCTCGGCTCTTGGAGTCAACTCTGTAACAACTCTTTCTGTCAGGTGGCAGGCCCGAAAGATTCTCTAGAAACACATCCTCAACCCTGATATAATACGGGGGTACACTGGTTCACCTTCTGCAATGTGTGTCTCTAAGGTAGATGGGCACCATGTTCCCGGGCTCCCTGAAGTAACTCAAACTCAGGATAATCTGGTGGTCATAAATAATGTAATCACGTCAAAAATCTCGCGTCGTGAGGTATTGGCTCAACCAATCCATGCTAGGACGGTGTCATCTTCCAGACTTAACCTCAAAATAAATTCTTCTGTTCTGTTTACCACATTAATCCTTTTAAAAGAAAATTTTCTCCCCTGCCTAAAGTATAATTTCTCATCTCCTCAAATTTTCCCTAAAATTTTTATTTCTCGAGTTTTCTTCTTTTCGTTATTTATCTCTCCAAGTCATAATTACAATTATAATAATGATGTCACCCAAGCACATACTAAAATTTTTGGTATTAGATCATCATCTTCCAAGTAAGATATTGAAATTTTATCTTCTCTAGTCCATAATGTTATTCCTGGTATTGCTATCATATACAACCACTAGTTTCCATCATCAGGCTATGCATTTTCCTAAATTATTCTAGGTCATGATCAACAATCCTTCCAGCTCTTAGTACTTCCAAGATCACTGCTACCTCAAGCACGGGTAGGGTACTACTGGGTCCAACTCTCTTGCCAACCTTCCACACTAGTTCTAGAATCCAAAGAACCCATCAATCTATCCTGATAAGGTAACAATCTTCTCCGAGAAAGGTATACGAATTCTGTCTCCTGTCGTCTGGTCTTCAATCTTCTTCTGGAGGGAAGTCATCAGTCACAAGCATTCGTCTCCCCGAATAATAGGGGACGAGAAACAAGGATAGCGATATTGACGAAGATTGAACGAATGCAAAGTGGAAGTCCAAGGGCGATAATCACATACAAAGAGTTTTAAAATCGATTATGGATTGAGATCCTATTCAACAATTATAAAATATATTCCTAATTTGCAGGCTTGCTTGGCACAGTTAGGTGACCAAGACGATTTAAATCGGACCTGCATGGGCCACCACAAAAATATGTCACGCCCCAGTCCCAAAATACGTAGGACCAGGAATATGTGACACGCCAGCTACGCATTCGACCAGACTCTGGTCTGACTCGAATACGTATAAGCTGTAATATAAAAGGCACTATCTAGATATCCCATAAATGTAAACCTCTATGTCTCAATCCACAATGTACAACAGTATACAAGAAAGAGCTATATGTGCTAGAGTCGGTCGCCCAATAAGATACTAACTCGAATAGACTCGAGAAGAAGTATGAGTCTATAAAAACTAGGATACAGCAGCAGATGAATAATCAATGTACAATAACCATAATGCCGATAGATAAGATGTGAGTACCTGGTACCATGCTCGCCAGACATGCGTCTCCAACAGCTACTCCAAAAGCTACTCCAAAAGCTCCGTAATCATCTATGTTGCAAAACTGGCAGGGAACTAGGTCCTCCATAACAAGGTACAAAAATATGACATGCCAAGTAAACAGGAAATACAAGTGCACGACATGGTACTCTATCAAAACCAGCTAGTGTGACACAGTCTAAAGACAATATTCGACGCGTGGGCTGTCCAAAATAAAAATGTAGCTCCGAACACAGAGACACACGGGGCGTACCGTAGCTCCGAGCACAGAGACACACGGGTGATACACTACTCTAGAATACAGGATCACTACATATACATATATAAGTGCGTGCATAGGAGCCCAAATGTCTAGTAACTGTCTTTCCCTTCCCAAGCGGTCCACGATGGTGCGCTGAACCTGAACCTCTATCTAACAGTCTCGACTCACGGAAGTAACTCAACAGACGCGACCCTAAGGTCGTCCCAGTCTCTGGTCATAATATCAGTATCAGGATACAGGAATCTGGTACGATCACAGTGTATGAGTGTGTCCTGGGGTGTCGATATACTCAGGTACGCATATCGAGATGGTACGAACCATCCAACAATCTTTCTAAGATGTTACGATGTACATCTTCACCCGGTTGTGAACCGGACGCGAAGTATCGAACGTTAACATAAATACGTGCATAATGTACAAAAAAAATAACAAATATTTGTAATCTGAAATACAGGGTGGCAAGGTACACTTGCCTGCGTCCGGCTGCTGATGACGGGGATCCGGTACCACGTCCAAGTCCTCAGGTCCCGCAGTACCTAGAGATGAGATACAAGCTCAATCAATAGACTAACACGCGGCTAAAATAAGATGCGACACACGTCTAGCATATGCTACAATCTTAGTTACAAGTCACATAGACACTAAGCTAGAGGGTTGTCCAAGGTTGACTAAAGGTATGTTACATCTAATCTGATTAATTACCTGTATAAAATTATCAGACAAAATCCTCAATCTCACTACATTCATCACAATGTTCAGTAGTTCAAATATGTTAAATCCTCCGATTTTTCCCTGGTCTTCGCAGACGTTACCCCGCATATTTGAGTATGTCATCCTCGAAATAAACAATTGTTATTTACTAAGCTTTCCATAGTAATCAATGGGTTGATATCACCCTACAATTTTTATAGTAGTTAACCAGCTCCTCAATGAAAATTAATGTTTTAATATTCTCAGCATCATTCCATAACAATTTAAATCCGCCCATCCACGATGACCAATTGCATATAGTAATCAAATCACTCCCAAAGTCTCGTATGACTTTTTAATCCCTAAACTCATATTTTTATCACTTAACCATCAAAGTAGATATTTCGTCACAACAAACCATAAAAATTTATTGCAATCTCATACCATCAATTTCATGTAATGTTTCTAAAATCTCTACTTAGCATTTAACCATTAAGCGCACATGTTGAGATTTATTAAACCTTAACTCATGCATCCCAAAATCCTGAAATCTCAATGTATAGCAACCCTTAAATAGTTCTATGCCATTCACAACCATCCATGCATTTTATTTCATGTAATAAACTCCAAGATTCACACCTGGCATTTGAAAACCCTGAACATCAACATTCCAACTTCTTAAACCCTAAAATTAACTAAGCTATATACACAATAAACATTATTACTAAATTGACCATAATAACATGCTAAACACATAGAGAGGGGGAGGGTTTACCTTGGCGGTGGCACGGCGGCACGGCGACACGCCGGGGTGGTTATCCGGAGTGATGTCGTCACGAGGTGGGGGTGGTATTGGTGACAGAGGTTGAGGGGTCGACGACGACTCGCCGAAATTGCTGGACGGCCGGGCTGGGGTTGATGAGGGTGAGAATGGTGAAGTTGATAATGAAGATGGGAAAACATGGTGGCCGGAGGGTGGAGGCCGGCCAAGGTGGCGGCAGTGGTCGATACAGGTCGGGGCGAGGGTGAAGTAGTGCACAACGGCGTCTTCCAGGGATTTTTTGGTGGTGGCTGAGGAGACAGCGGTTCAGGGAAGAGTTCGAGGCTCACGCGGCCTCGACGGTGACCGCTGCTTCGACATAGTAGGCTTTGAGATAGTCTACCGGCTCACGACTAGGTAGTAGTCGATGGTGGGAAGACTGGAGTTGGTGGTGGCTCCGGCAATGGCGACTTTGGGGAGGAAGTGGAGGAGGCAACCGGAGGCGATGCCGTGGGTGGCTGCTCCGGTGAAGTCAGGGATGAGTCGGGGTCGAGGGATGTGCAGCGGCGTTAAGTGGAAAAGAAGTGGTCGGGGTCGCCGTGGGGTGGTGCAGGCTGGCCGTGGGGCGTGGCTGAAGGTAGCAGTCATCGTGGTGGCTGTATTTCTCGGCCGGAGGGAGGCTCAGGATGGGGAGGCCGATGAGCAGGTGGCCGGGGCAATGCTGGTGGGAGAGCTCGGTCGGAGGAGCTGGGGATCTCGGCCCGGGGAGGAACAGTGCTTGGCCGGAGGCGAGGGGTAGCAGTCGGCCGGGTTCAGCTGATGGGATCTCGGCCGGAAGTGAACTCTCCTAAGAAGAAGATGAAGGAAGGAAGAAGGAGAAGAAGAAGAAGAAGAAGAAGAAGAAGAAGAAGAAGAAGAAGAAAGGAAGAAAGGAAGAAGAAGTAGGCTACGTATGGAGAGGAGGGGAGGAGAGAGAAATGGGGGGTTTCCCAAATATGGGGATTAGGGCCTGCTTGGGATTTGTGCATTGATGAGACATTAAATAGGGGAGTGGTGTGTTGGATGGAGGGCGATGGTGAATCCTAATTTGAATGGAGGGTGAAGATTTGTCATGAAAAAAAATTGATTTCTTCATGAAGGGTGGTGAATGGATGGGTGAAATTAGGATCCCATTTTGTGACCTCTCCATTTGGTCATGGCCAATAGGGTGATGACACATAAATTTATTAATTGCAACTTAGCCCCTTAAATTCGAAAAATTGCACGAACACATAAAATGGCTCTAAAATTGTGGAGAAAAATATGGGTGATATTTTGCATAGCGAGGGGGTGTTGGGGGTTTGGCACGAGTTTAATTTTATGGCCATCGGAATTAATTAAGGATTAAAATAGGATTAGGCAAAGTTGGTATTCCCGATTTAAATAGAATTAAAGTGTCCCACATTTTTAAATTAAATGGGGGCACTTGGGGTCAAAATCTGGAAATGACGCAAAGGTCAAAAATGGTGGGGGCTTGGAGTCAGTCTTGGACCCTTTAGTTGGTTCGGCTCAACGGGTTAAGTTGGTATCTCAAAATTTAGGGTAACGACACAGGTTTCCGACACGAAATTAAATATGGGTTACGATTTTCGGAAAGTTGCGCAATTAATTTAGAGTACAACAATAACTGATTTTTAAGTGACGGAAAAGTCCAGTGCCTAATTTGGCGAGTCAAGTCAAAAGTACAATAGCACGATGGAATTTATGTGCTGATATTGGGCTCCGATTAATTTAGCAATGATAGGGCGCGCCAAGGGTTTTAATTAAATAAAGTAAAATAACAGACAGACTCAACTCTACTCTAAACCTCAACATCTGCTACCAAAAACAAATTTTTTTCCAAATCCAACCCTGACTATCTACAGAATAAATCGAGGGGGTTTACATTATGAGAACAAAGTATATATATATATATATATATATATATATATATATATATATATATATATATATATATATATATATATATATTGGCAAGGGGTTGATGGGGAACTATCGGATCTCTCCAACAAATCTAAGCCACACACCCTACCTACCACCACCACACATTCAATATTAGCCAATGTGCGCCAAGCTTCCATTCAACCGTGCACTTGAAATATACCCAAAGTGCGCCAATCTTGAGTATATTCCAAGTATATGGGATAGGGGAGTGACTGCATGAGCCCAATCAGTCTACTGACGTGGTTAAATCTTTAGTGTAATTTTTGTTGTAGATTTGACCCGATCCTTGATTTGACGTAATCTTCAAGGCTATGGATGCGACACTATTTACAGGGTTTGTTTTAGAAGCTGAAACGTTATACCCCACCCATATAAGAGTAGATAGAGAGCCTTCATCGTTAAAACATTGCCCTCCTCATAATTCCTCAAACTTTTTTTATCACAGAAGAAATGAGCATGACTGTTTGTCGATTTAAGTCGAAGGAGAAGAGGCCAACTGCAACAAGGCACTACATGTGTTCAAGTAGCCGCAAAAGGTGGCATCTTTTGTCCAAGATCCTCTTCTTAGATGGAACATAGAAGGGTATCATAATTTCTCTTGATCAAAATGATCAGTACCATTATATGGCAACCGGTCATAAAATGAAGAAGTACTTTGATCGGAGCAATCAAAGTTGTCCTAGTCCATGCAGCATGTTAGTTGTATTTTCCCCCATTATAAGACAAGTTACTGGGGTGCAGCTAGGCCGTGTCTTCAGTTACAAGATTGGGATAGGTCCCAATCAAAAATCTGCTAATAGCGCTTGATGTCGATGGAGGATTAGCATCCTGGGACTTATAAAATTGATATATGTCCAGTTCTGTATTCTCCCGCCATTTTTACTACACCCAATGTTAAGGAGCGAGAACAAGTCCACCATTATCTTCCTAATATTGGACTAAGAAGGATGGAGATGATCATGCGATCGATCTCCATCATATGTAATTATGACTTTTAGAATAAAAATCCAGATGTAATAGATTTCCATCATATATAATTATGATTAAATATCAATAAAATTTTGTCTTGGCTTCATTGTGCTGTCTAAGTATCGCCTAACACACAACTTTTGCTGTCTCTGCTTTCGCCAAAAATATGCTTTGAAGAGGACTAAGTATCGTACGTACTACACATCTTTTCTTCCGTCATTTCAAATAGTATGCGTACTGGCGTGCAGTTCTATTAACTGATTGATACGCGTATCCATCATTTAGACTAGCATGCGTATCATGCCGCCCTTTCTGTCCATGGGCTAATGTATGCATGTGGGAATTCTTGGACCACTACGTAGAATCCCAACATTCATTTTTTAGTGTTTTTAATTCTTGTCTTTGCTTAGGAAACTAACCGTCGCCTCATTTCAATGAAAAGGTGTGTGAAACTCTGAACCGCCACTCTCCTCCATATAAATAATGGAATTAATTGTCCAGTTCTTTATGCTTCATACAGTCTTGTCTTCATCTCAATGGCTTCATAAGATGCTTCTAAGCAGAGGATCAAGGAAACTGATGGATTGACTACTCCATTGTCAGTTAAGGTTAACCCCGTTCAGGCTTCTATTGCTCCTGTACTGTCCTCTAGTAAGAAAAATAAGGAAGTGATCCCTACACCACTGAGTAAGGCAAATATTTTTGATGACTTCATCGGTCCTTCATCGAATGAACTCACCCTATTCCGGACTGATGATGATGATGTCCTTATTCCATCTGCTGCCTTGGAGAAACGAGAGGAACAAGACAAAATAATGGCTACACATCGATTGTTTGCATATTCTAACATTTTTATGTTGCATGCCCTTGCAATGTTTGTAAACAATGCCAAACCAGATGATTCTGATCCCTAATAAATATGGGGCTATTCTTCTTTCTTTCATATGTGTAAATCTTTATTAGAAGATGAATAGAACCTTTTGGCTTTTTAAATAATGATTATTTGTTGTGGACCTATTATTTATTGCGTATCTAATATTAGACAAATAATAGGTTGGAGTTGAAAACAATACCAGAGGTAATGTAGACATGATAAGTTTTTAAATAGGATCTCGCCGAATATATCTATTCAGAGATGATATGGACATGACAGAACATAATTCTGCGAGGAGTATAGTAACAAGTTTGAAGATGCAATACTATCAGAGGTAATATGGACATGATAGACTGCTCGTCTACTCCATTGAAGATAAAAGGATAAAATGGTAGTTCAAACAAAGGAACCATTTTTTTCTCTGTTGGGGGTGATGGATAGAATATGATTCAGAAGTAATATGGACATGAATCATGTCATCCATGCGAGATTATTTCCAATCTTACTAGGGATTATAAATAAGATGTCCTTAAAGCAACTGGACTTAAAAAATGGTATATTTTGCTAGAGGTGATTGTTTGGATGATCTCAATGAGAACGGTTTGATGGATCTGAGGATTGTTTCACTGGAAAACTTTGAGGACCTATTACCTATTTCTTATCCAAAATGAATAAAGATAATAGTTCGAGGGATATCTTAATTTACTCTGCTGGGGATGGAAAAGTGTAAGTCTTATCTAGATGTAATACTTCTTGAGAAATTTGTTGTTGATGGACATCATTATCAAATCTCCATTGGGCTTAGCGAGCCTGTAGGCACTGTTGGAGAATACTTTTTCCACCACATAAAGACCTTCCCATTTAGCTTGGATCTTGCCTTTGCTCTTATGGATTGTTACCATGGGTCTTCTCATTATAAGGACCAGTTCGCCAACTTGAAATACTCTTTCTTTTACTTTTTGATTAAAAGCTTTGAAAATGCACTCTTGATATAACTCAATACGTTGTTGAGCATATAAATATTTTTTATGGAATGCTTCTAACTCTTGAAGTCTCAAAAGTTCGTTGTTCTCCACTGTTAGCTCATTAGCAATGACTATCCTGGGAGAGGGGATCTGGATCTCTAGTAAAATAACTGCTTCATATCTATAAACCAAGAAAAATGGTGTACAACCAATTGGAGTTTGGACTGTTGTGCGATAAGCCCACAAGCATTATCCAAGCTTCTCGTTCCTATCACGCTTGTTGGATGAGACAAACTTCTTGAGTAGCTTTATTATGGTTTTAATGAAGGCCTCCGCTAAACCGTTGGCTGTTGGATTATAGGTCGTAGAAGATACATTCTAGATTTGATTCTTGTCACAATATCGATAGAACGTATGACTAGCAAACTGTGGTCCATTATCGTGTATTATCCTTCGGAGAATACTGAAATGATAGATTACATAGTGTTTGACAAAGCTAATCACGTTGGATGTCTTCACCTCGATGAGTGGAACTACCTCTGCCTATTTGGAGAAATAGTTCATTATTGCAAGTATGAACTGATGTCCTCTAGAAGAAGGTGGCCTTATAGGGCCAATAATATCCATCTCCCATGCTTCAAAAGGCCAGGATGTAGCCGTATGATGTAAGAATTCTGATGGCTGGTGTATAAAGTCAGCATGGATCCGACATGCTTTGTATTTATGAGCATAATCTACTGCATCCTCCACCATGGTGGGCCAGTAATAACCCATCCTCCTGTGATAATCTTGTAATTTAGGACCTGGATGATGTTCTCCATAGATGCCGTCGTGAGCTTCGTGAAGTAATTCTTTTGATTCAATATTAGAAAGACAATGCAATAGCAGCCCGTCGTATGAATGACGATATAATATCTTGGATGAGGCATCATAATAGAATCGGAGGGAACGTCTTTTAATAGAAGTAGCTTCATTCGGATCTTCTGGGAGGATTCCATAAGCAACATAGTCTATGAAAGGGTTTCTCCAATCTTCATCAATGGAGGTTGACTTTATGTCATAACTCTGTTCAATGTGCAAGTTGTTCTTGACGCAGAACAACTCTCGACTCATCAACGTGATAGAATATTATCTTTTCAGAGGAATGGCCAACGATGCTGCTAAACCGGCAAGAGCATCTGCTTCCATATTATATAATTGAGGCATATGCTCGATGAAGAACTCTTTAAAGGTAAGAGCTAATTTAATTGTTGTTTGATGATAAGGGATGAGGTCTTTATGCCTAACCTTATACTCTCCCCTAACCTGATTGACTATTAACTTAGAATCTCCCTAGGCTTCAAGATAATTTATGTATAATTATTTGGCTAATTGGAGGCCAATGAGTAAAGCATTGTGTTCTACCACATTATTGGAATATGGTTCACTGAGAGAATACGCACGATGAATGGGTAGTTTTTCAGGAGATAGTAGGACTATTACTGCTTTGGCTATAATATTTCCTCTGGGTCATATTCTTGATGCGCCATCGAAGAACATTTGCTAGGTGTCATCTCCCATTGCCATATTAGATTCCAAGACTTCGTCAGGAATCTCGTCATACAACTTGGAGGTCTCTGGTGCAGAATGAGCTGCTAGAAAATCGGTTAGTGCTTGACCCATAACCGCTTATTATGGGACAAATACCATGTCATAAGGTGATAACAACATTGCCCATGTAGCCAGTCGAGAATTGAGTATGCTCGGTTTGGTCATCAATACCCGGAGAGGATTCACTCTGGATATAACATAAATAGTTTGACCTGTCACATAATGTCATATCTTTTTAGTAGCGAATATTAGAGCTAGGCATTCTTTTTCCACATGATTGTATCTATTCTCGACGTCAATCATCATACGACTGAGATAGTATATTGCTTGTTCATGGCCTTCATTACTCTTCTGTGCGAGAAGAGCTCCTATATAATGATCCATTGCTCGAACATACAGCAAAAATACTTTTCCTACGAGTTGAGGCACTAGAACTGAAGGGTTTGTGAGATATCGTTTGATGTCGTAAAATGCTTGCTGACATATTTTATTCTAGACAAATGACACACCTTTCTTCATTATTCAGTGAAAGGTTGACATCGACCAAAAATATTTGAGATAAACCTCCTGATGTATACCAGACGACCTTGTGGTCCACAAAGTTCTTTGAGATTACGTAGATAACGCATCTCGAGAATGGCTTTGACCTTACCAGGATCAATATGAATGCTTTTGGAAATTATAACAAATTCAAGAAATTTGCCACTGGATACTCCTAAGAAGGATTTGGTCGGGTTTATTTTGAGTTGGTATTGGTGTAGCGCCCCGTTCCTCCTATTCGAGGAGCGCGGGTAAGAAATACAAGATGGTATCGTTCGATCGGGATAGATTGAAACAAGAACTCATCCTCGTTATGAATTTGTTTCTTCAAAATCGATTCCCATATTCAATGGACCGCGCCCCAAGGATCGGCTTAGCGGCAGAGTCAGGAGGGACCTCTCCACTGTTATTTTTTATTGCCTCGAATTTCGATGTCGCTTATTGCTTTCGTGCTTTGAGTTGGTTTTCGGATTTGCTTGTTTTCCTTGAATGATTTCGATGGATTTTATTATTTTCGTTCATTGCACTGTATTTCAATTCCGAGATTGGAAAGAGTGGAAGGAGTATTGATCGAATTGTTCGTGATGCAAGTGAACGAGCAGTAGGCGGCTTATGAGCGGAGTCGTGAAGCGCCTCTTTCCTTCTCCCTTCCAACCATCTAAGTGAGTGGCTACCATCCCGATTAGCTAGCCCTGCTTCCAAGCCTTCATACCCAAACTCTTGTATTCTTGTTGCCCTGATCAAACGATACCAAGTAATAATAAAAGATACCAAGATAAAAAGGGAATAGACTTGGATTGTATTGCTTGTCATTCAACTTGGGAACGATTACTTACACTACATGCTTGTTCGTTTGGAATGTTCATCATATATTTTAATTTTAGTTAGAATACATGTTTTTTCTATAAATGTTGCTATGCATATGGAACACACTTTAATTTGACATAGATTGATCAGTAAGACTATGCAAAACATTTGTGCTATGGAGCTTGCCCATATTCATTTGAAATTCGTATAAAATAATTTGAACTAAATGATGCTTGATCACGGACAACTTGTGCACAAGGTATTTTGGCTTCCGCGGACGGTCGCTAGGGCATTGGGGCCGATCCGATCCGGGCGAAAGAGTTCGTATAGTCGTTTGTCATGGACGGGATGCTATGTAGCGGGGCTCGCCACCTGCGTTGTATATTATTCTTGTCCCGAGACTATAACCCACACCATTGTGGCATCATGCCAGTGATCCCTGTGTATATTTAAACCTGTTGCAAACTAACTTGTGTCTTCGTGGCAGGGAAGGCATGGTAAGTATTGTGCAGGTATTTCAAACGGATAGGTAAAATCCACCAAATGGTGGCACATTCATTTCAGTAAATTCTATATGCTGCTTACTTGTAAATGAACTAAGGCAAGATAGAAACCCACAAAATATGCATGCTTCATTAAAACAATGTGTTGATTGGTATAGTTGGGTTTAGCTCGCCTTCACCAGTATGTTTCGATATGCTGACCCTCGTTGAAACAGGTTCTCCGCACTAAGGCAAACCGAGCGAGGAGCCAAAGTCTTCTTCCCGATCCAGTCCAGCTGTTGGCGCATCCTGATCGCACCGTCCTTGAAGCATTTTGAAGCCGGAGCTTGCAACTCTTCATACACAAATGCAGCTCCGTGGCAAAGCTGTCCTCCAGCCCGGAGGTCTATACATTTTGAAGTTTAGTAAAGGGATGTAATGTACAGGACTGCTATCTCATTTTGTGTCAACACTTTTGTAAGTCCGTACGGCATATTAGCTGACTCGTTCAAGAGTTTGTAATAGATGTTCATTATCAATAAAGAGAATTTTTTCATGTTTCAAATCTGTGTTTCAATTTATCTGCGTACTCTGAATATGTTCTCATTATGCAAAACATTAAAGCCTTGTGCGAGCGCAACCCCAGGTCCGCACGGCGGTTACGATTCGGGGGACGCCCCAATGATTCTACAGAATTGGATCGTGACATAATGGTATCAGAGCACAGATTCAAGTTCCTTAGACTCTCGCCCTGGAAAAGTTCCTTTAACGATCAAATTCCTGTGCGAACTCTTGAACTCGCTAGGCCAAAATAAGATACGTTCATGCAATAAGTCCATAATACATTATGATCCTAATGTAATTTACCTTCTTTTGAAGGAATGGCACTAGCGCAATCCACAGCGCAAACACCGGATGAAACACAAGGCAAAGGAAGTAGTTCGGGTACTTCGGGAAGTTCAAGTAGCCAGTGAGCCGTGCCAAGCATCGATCCCGTCCAGCAAATATTGCGGATGTTGCAGGCAAACCAACAAAGGGACGAGGCTCGCTATGAACGGGCCGAGAAGCGGGCGGAGGAGAGTCAGCTCAAGTTTCAAGACAATGTAGAAGCTTGATTCTCAGTCCAACAGAAGCAGGTAGATGCCCTGCAACAGATCGTTCAGACTTTGGCTTCCAACTATTCTGCGGCAACGCCAGCGACTCTGGTGGAACAGCCCGTGCTTGAAGTAGAGACCCCGCAAATTCCAAAGCCGAGGGACGTGACTGCCTTCGACTTTGGCCACTTCAAGAAAGTCTGCAATGCCCCATTCAATTAGACTGAGGACGCAGTCATAGCTTTAGATTGGTTGGCCGAACTTGAAGATCACTTTGCTCTGCTAGAGGTCCCCGAAGAGAAGCGCGTCGCCTGCGCACAACTACAGCTCTGCCTCAACGCGCACGATTGGTAGGACGTGCATCGACAATCTCTCCAATTTGATCACGGAGAGGAGGCGATCTCATGGATGACTTTTCGTGCTGCGTTCGAAGAGGAGTTTGTACCCCCTCCAGTACAACATCAAATAGAAAACGAGTTTGTGTAACTGAGGCAAGGCAGCATCACGGTCAAACAGTACTCCGCCGAATTCAACCGACTCTCCAAATTCTTTAGGGCCTATTTACCTGATGTAGCGAGTCGAGCTAGAAGGTTTGAAGGTGGACTACGTCCTACTATCCATGCGCACGTAGTCGTTCATCAGTATTGGACAATGCGTGAAGTCATGAATCACGCTCTATCACTTGAACCACTCTATCCTCACGTTCCTAGCGGCGCTGTGCATACCTAGAGTCACAAACGCCAAAGCAACGAGAGAGAAAACAATACTGCAACACGATAAAACAACGGTGGTCGAAATAAGAGAAACGCAGGAGTGCGTTATGAACACTGTAACAGGCCGGGGCACACCATCGTTAATTGTTACTTGAAGAATGGGTCTTATTATAACTGTGGCAGAAATGGACACTTGATTCGAAACTGTCCACTCCCTGATCACCGCCAGCAACAAAATAATCCCTAACGGTAGGCTCTATTCCTAAGTTTTGGGATGAAACTTCCAATAAGTTGGGTAGGATGTAGCGCCCCGTTCCTCCTATTCGAGGAGCACGGCTAAAAAACACAAGATGGTATCGTTCGATCGGGATAGATTGAAACAAGAACTCGTCCTCCTTATGGATTTGTTTCTTCGGAATCGATTCCCATATTCAGTGGACCACGTCCCAAGGATCGGCTTAGCGGCAGAGTCAGGAGGGACCTCTCTGCTGTTATCTTTTATTGCCTCGATGTCGCTTGTTACTTTCGTGCTTTGAGTTGGTTTTTGGATTTGCTTGTTTTCCTTGAACGGTTTCGATGGATTTCATTATTTTCGTTCATTGCACTGCATTTCAATTCCGAGATTAGAAAGAGTGGAAGGAGTATTGATCGAGCTATTTGTGATGCAGGTGAACGAGCAGTAGGCAGCTTGTGAGCGGAGTCGTGAAGCGCCTCTTTCCTTCTCCCTTCCAACCATCTAAGTAAGTGGCTACCATCCCGATTAGCTAGCCCTGCTTCCAAGCCTTCACACCCAAACTCTTGTATTCTTGTTGCCCCGGTCAAACGATACCAAGTAATAATAAAAGATACCAAGATAAAAAGGGAATAGACTTGGATTATATTGCTTGTCATTCAACTTGGGAACGATTACTTACACTACATGCTTGTTCGTTTGGAATATTCATCATATGTTTCAATTTTAGTTAGAATACATGTTTCTTCTATAAATTGTGCTATGCATATGGAACACACTTTAATTTGGCATAGATTGATCAGTAAGACTATGCAAAACATTTGTGCTATGGAGCTTGCCTATATTCGTTTGAAATTCGTATGAAATAATTTGAACTAAATGATGCTTGATCACGGACAACTTGTGCACAAGGTATTTTGGCTTTCGCGGATGGTCGCCAGGGCATTGGGGTCGATCCGATCCGGGCGGAAGAGTTCGTATAGTCGTTTGTCATGGACGGGATGCTATGTAGCGGGGCTCGCCACCTGCATTGTATATCATTCTTGTCCCGAGACTATAACCCGTCCCTTTGTGGCATCATGCCAGTGATCCCTGTATATATTTAAACCTGTTGCAAACTAACTTGTGTCTTCATGGCAGGGAAGGCATGGTAAGTATTGTGCAGGTATTTCAGATGGACAGGTAAAATCCACCAAATGGTGGCACGTTCATTTCAGTAAATTATATATGTTGTTTACTTATAAATGAACTAAGACAAGATAGAAACCCATAAAATATTTATGCTTCATTAAAATAATGTGTTGATTGGTATAGTTGGGTTTAGCTCGCCTTCACCAGTATGTTTCGACATGCTGACCCTCGTTGAAACAGGTTCCCCGCACTAAGGCGAACCGAGCGAGGAGCCGAAGTTGTCTTCCCGATCCAGTCCAGCTATTGGCGCATCCTGATCGCGCCGTCCTTGAAGCATTTTGAAGCCGGAGCTTGCAACTCTTCATACACAAATGCAGCTCCGTGGCAAAGCTGTCCTCCAGCCCGGAGGTCTATACATTTTGAAGTTTAGTAAAGGGATATAATGTACATGACTGCTATCTCATTTTGAGTCAACACTTTTGTAAGCCCGTGCGGCATATTAGCTGACTCGTTCAAGAGTTTGTAATAGATGTTCATTATCATTAAAGAGAACTTTTTCATGTTTCAAATCTGTGTTTCAATTTATCTGCGTACTCTGAATATGTGCTCATTATGCAAAACATTAAAGCCTTGTGTGGGCGCAACCCCAGGCCCGCACGGCGGTCACGATTCGGGGGATGCCCCAATGATTTTACGGAATTGGGTCGTGACAATTGGCGCATTAATTCAAACACCATTTTCAGATCTTGAATATGGTCTTCTTTAAGACGGCTCTTAACAACGATATCATCTATGTAACATTCTACTATTTTTTGTAGAGTTCACGGAAGATAGTTCTCATGGCTCGTTGATACGTTGCTCCTGCATTCTTCAAACCAAAGGGCATGATTGTATAGCAGTATACTCCGAATAGTGTAAGAAAAGAGGTATGATTTTCATTCTTGGGATACATCTTGATTTGATTATATCCCGTGAATCCATCCATGAAAGACATGCGTTCGAAGTCACATGTATTGTCGATCATGACATCGGTAATTGGAAGAAAAAAATTATCTTTCGGGCATGTTGAGTTTCGATCCTGATAGTCTATGCAGACACAGACTTTCTCTTTTTTTTTCATAATTGGGATGACATTGGCAACCCATTCAGGATGTTGTTCTTTCCGAACAAAGCCACATGTTATCAACTTTTTGACTTCAGCTTTAATTGTGTCCATAATGTCTGGGCAGAACCGTCGCTGTTGCTGTTTTACTGGCTTGGCGTTAGGAAGGATGTTGAGTTTGTGTGTAACTATCTGAGGATCCAGGTCAGGCATATCCTCGTAACTCTAGGCGAAGACATTAATGTACTCTTTTATTAACTGAACCAAGGCTTGTTTATCTTCTTCGGAGAGGTTCTTTCTAATGAAGATCAGTTTTGGGGAAGACTCTTCTCCTACATTAATTTGAATGATCTCTTTTTCTATAGGTGGTTCGCGTTGATTGAACTGAAGCTCCCATTGTGAATCTATTCGTTGGACCCAAGGATCAATTTCGAAGGATTCTAAAATCTGATCGTCTTCTTCTACTAGATCAACGGACACCATGTTCACAGAAAGGGCATGCTTATGTAGTTTGCCTATGCTTTCCTCCGAATTGGTATAACCCGCACCCGGATATTCGGGCACGAGTACGTGGGTACGTCCGGCCTACGCCGCAGCATCGGCGATAGAATATTGTCCGGGTCAACTCTACTATCTAAACATCTCACACAATATATACATGATACCTGTCAATTATCTCAACTCCAAAAGGAGGAACAATATGGTATCTGATAAATATAAACTATACTCAATCATGATGCAAGCTAGGAAAGATAAAGCACGAGATGAAATAACGAAAGCAAGAGTCATAATACATCCACAAGACTGAAGTAATATATACATGCCAATAACCTCAATAAGAGTCTAATACAAGTCTAACAATAATCTAAACCTCCTCAGGATTTGGTACTAAGTTCTCCTGGTCTACTGGAGTATCCTCTAATGGTATGTCCTCCTACGGTCCGTAGTATGTAGGACATGGGTCTACGAGCCAATCATCTGAAAAATATATCCAGTCAGGATTGGAATAAAGTACATACCTCTGAAAGCAGTTTCAAATACATAATCGAGCATATATAACAGATAATAGAAAAGAATACAAGATAACTAAACAACAAAATAAAATAAACTAGAGTAAATATTTAATGTACTGTAATGAAGAACATAGAATAGAATATCTGTAATAAAAGAAAAATAAATAAAATCTAGCTAATGTCCCTTAGAATACAAGTTCATTATGTGATCAGTTTAGGTTGAACACGAATACAATATGGTAACTTGATTACACATGCGGTATGTAATCGACATGTACACGAATACACTGGGGCTTGATCATATAATCAACTCTTATTTCTTCATTCCCAACTAATACCAATGGATCCAATCATGACACGTTACGAACACGAATATGGGCACACTGAACACGAGCAGTGTGTGTACACAAATATGAGCACACTGAACGCGAGTAGTATGTGAACACAAAGTACACTAAATCAATACCTGATACACACGATAAAATACATGTGAAGGAGTACCCGCTGAACACGGTAAGGGATAATATCTCCTGACAGGATCCATGTAGTACCAGTCCGTAAAACCACTGTGTCGGAATCAAGTATACAGTTCTAGAATATGATATATATACACTATTATGAAATGAAAACTAACAGAGAAATATACTCGCCTGAGGTCATGAGCAAGGTGTGTCTCTCGATGCCTAAGCCGGTGTCACACAGACCTATATATGGTATATTGCATCAATATAAGATTTTGGAATAAAAATAAGTTAAACTAGTTCAATTCTAGGTCATAAAGCCATTTCTAAGTCAAAATAGTCAAACTTAGTCAATTCTAGGTCAAACTAGTCAAACTTGGTCAAACTAGCTATTTCTAAGTTGTATGAGTCCATCTCTAGGATATTGGATCCATACACTATGTAACTAGGCTATGCTAGCTATGTTAGGATACTAGGATACCACCAAAATACCGTATCATAAGATACGCATGTTATTAGATATGAAAATACTATAATACATATATATATATATATATATATATATATATATATATATATATATATATATATATATATATATATATATATATATATATATATATATATATATACAAGACAAAATATATAGTACTCCTAGCCAAACTAGTGCTAAGTGGATACCTTGTCTTTGAACCAAATACGGTATCACACCACCTACACACCCATCTTTATATACAAACTCAATACCTTGAGTAAAAACCAATACATTGACATTACCTTGGTATCACAAGGTAATACAATATCTAACATTAGCTAACTAACCAACATACCTTTCTATACACTAACATGCACTTAAACTTATAATAATACTACACCAACTAACATAACTAACATACCCATCGGATATTCAATACCCATACCAAAGATACATCAACTCTCATTACCTTGGTGTAACTCAAGGTAAACTAGAAATAATACTAACCAATGCTAACTAGTACTTATATATATATATATATATATATATATATATATATATATATATATATATATATATATATATATATATATATACTTAACTCACTAACAATATATACATAACTAACTTATCAATATAAACTAACTTAGCTTATTAACTAGCTTAACTTAACTTATCTACAACTTATTTTCTAAGCACTCAAACTACTGTTGCTTATTTCTACTGCTTCTGATTATCGCTGCTACTACTTATTGCTTCTATTGCTGCTGTAGCTTACTGCTTGTTGTTGTTGTAGCTACCGCTTTTGATGCTGCTGCTGTAGCTTACTGCTTCTGCTGCTGCTTCTCGCTATTTCTGTTGTTGCTTCTCCGGCCTGCTTATCCGGCCTGCTTATTGGTTCTCCCCTAGCTCACTTAAACACATTTATCCACACACACACACACACACACACACACACACATACACACACACACATATATATATATATATGTATGTAACACATACCCACACTAATGATGCACATGTACTCTCCTATTCTTCCATGACCACAAACACATCAAAATAAAATATAGAACATATACATAATTATATATATACATGTATATCATATAATAATTATAATTATAACACTCTAATAGATATAACCAAGATAAATTGAATTAAAATGCAAGAAAATAAATACGTGGTGGCTGAGGAGACAGCAGTTCAGGAAAGAGTTCGAGGCTCATACGGCCTCGGCGGTGACCGCTGCTTCGACATAGTCGGCTTTGAGATAGTCTATCGGCTCACGACTAGGCAGTAGTCAATGGTGGGAAGACTGGAGGTGGTGGTGGCTCCGGCAATGGCGACTTGGGGGAGGAAGTGGAGGAGGCAACCGGAGGCGATGTCGTGGGTGGCTGCTCCGGTGAAGTCAGGGATGAGTCGGGGTCGAGGGATGTGCAGCGGCGTTAAGTAGAGAAGAAGTGGTCGGGGTAGCCGTGGGGTGGTGCAGGCTGGCCGTGGGGCATGGCTGAAGGTAGCAGTCATCGTGGTGGCTGTATTTCTCGGCCGGAGGGAGGCTCAGGATGGGGAGGCCGGTGAGCAGGTGGCCGGGGCAATGCTGGTGGGAGAGCTCGGTCGGAGGAGCGGGGGATCTCGGCCCGGGGAGGAACAGTGCTTGGCCGGAGGCGAGGGGTAGCAGTCGGCCGGGTTCAGCTGATGGGATCTCGGCCGGAAGTGAACTCTCCTAAGAAGAAGATGAAGGAAGGAAGAAGAAGAAGAAGAAGAAGAAGAAGAAGAAGAAAGGAAGAAAGGAAGAAGAAGTTGGCTATGTATGGAGAGGAGGAGAGGAGAGAGAAATGGAGGGTTTCCCAAATATGGGGATTAGGGCCTGCTTGGGATGTGTGAATTAATGAGACATTAAATAGGGGAGTGGTGTGTTGAATGGAGGGTGATGGTGAATCCTAATTTGAATGGAGGGTGGAGATTTATCATGAAGAAAAATTGATTTCTTCATGAAGGGTGGTGAATGGATGGGTGAAATTAGGACCCTATTTTGTGACCTCTCCATTTGGTCATGACCAATAGGGTGATGACACATAAATTCATTAATTGCAACTTAGCCCCTTAAATTTGGGAAATTGCACGAACACATAAAATGACGCTAAAATTGTGGAGAAAAATACGGGTGATGTTTTGCATGGCGAGGGGGTGTTCGGGGTTTGGCACGGGTTTAATTTTATGGCCATCGGGATTAATTAAGGATTAAAATAGGATTAGGGAAAGTTGGTATCCCCGATTTAAATAGAATTAAAGTGTCCCGCATTTTTAAATTAAATGGGGGCACTTGGGGTCAAAATCTGGAAATGACGCAAAGGTCAAAAATGGTGGGGGCTTGGAGTCAGTCTTGGACCCTTTAGTTGGTCCGGCTCAACGGGTTAAGTTGGTATCTCAAAATTTAGGGTAATGACACAGGTGTTCGACACGAAATTAAATATAGGTTACGATTTTCAGAAAGTTGCGCAATTAATTTAGAGTACAACAAAAACTGATTTTTAAGTGACGGAAAAGTCCAGTGCCTAATTTGGCGAGTCAAGTCAAAAGTACAATAGCCCGATGGAATTTATGGGCTGATATTGGGCTCCGATTAATTTAGCAATGATAGGGCGCGCCAAGGGTTTTAATTAAATGAATTAAAATAACAGACAGACTCAACTCTACTCTAAACCTCAACATCTGCTACCAAAACCAAATTTTTTTCAAATCCAACCCTGACTATCTACAGAATAAATCGAGGGGGTTTACATTCTTCCCAACTTAGAAAAATTTTGTCCCCAAAATTAAAAGTAAGGCACGATACTAGCTACAAGAATTTAAAAAAAATTGGTAATCAATTATGGTACAAAATTCGTACCCCGATCCTCAAATAAATACAAAAAATGCTGTCGAATATAATCTGCCACATATCTCCTCAACTGCGATACGTGAAATATGTCATGTACTCCCTCTAATGATGGAGGCAATGCAAGACGGTAAGCCACTTCGCCAACTTGTTCCAAGATGTCAAAAGGCCCGATGTACCTCGGACTCAGCTTACCTCTGCCTCCGAATCTGATGGTACCACGAGTAGGTGATATCCTCAAAAATATATGGTCACCCTCCTTGAACTCCAATGGTCTGCGGTTCGCATCTGCCCAATATTTCTGTCTGTCCTGTACTGCACGCAGGTGGCTCTGAATCTGCTTGACCTTCTCCACTGTCTGTGTCACCAACTCTGGACCAAGTATCTAACGCTCTCCCACGTCACTCCAACAAACTGGCGACCTATATTTCCTGTCGTACAGTGCCTCATAAGGTGCCATCTGTATGCTGGCCTGGTAACTATTATTGTAGGAGAATTCCACCAAGTGTATTTGGTCCTCCCAAGATCCTCCAAAATTGATCATGCACGCTCTCAACATATCCTCTAATATCTATATCGTACGCTCTGACTGACCATCAGTCTGTGGATGATATGCAGTGCTGAACTTGAGACGAGTTCCTAGGCTCTCCTGCATACTCCGCCAAAAATACGACGTGAATCTGGAATTACGATCCGATACGATGCTGACAGGCACTCCATGTAGTCGTACTATCTGCCTCATATACATATCAGCCAATATCTCCGTGAACTGCCCAACTCTGAAGGGCAAGAATGTGCAGGCTTGATGAGTCTGTCTACGACAACCCAAATTGTATCCTTCCTGCTAGGGCTTCGCAGAAATCCTGTGACAAAGTCCGTGGTAATGTGTTCCCATTTTCACTCGAGAATGGGAAACAGCTGCAATAGTCCTGCAGTTCTCTGTTATTCAGTCTTGTCTTGCTGACAAACCAAGCATCTTGCCACGAATCTCGCAATTTCTCTCTTCATCCCATGCCACCAGAAATGCTGCCTCAAGTCTCTGTACATCTTCGTACCCCCGGGATGAATGGAATAAATCGAGCTATGAGCCTCGGTCATCCACTCTTGGCGTAGCTCGCCACTCGGAACATATAGGCGATCTTCACACCTCAATGTTCCGTCTTCATGAATCCTGAGTCCTGTCTGCATGTCGGTCTCTGTTCTCTCTCGCAGACGTCGAAATCTCGCATCTGTAGGCAATGCTGCCTTGATCCTCTCAATGAACCTCGAGACTGGTCATCTGTCCATCCATGCTTGGCAATACATTCTCAATCCTGAGTTCCTGAAAATCCTCTAACATCTGGCGATGAGTCGCAAGCTACATTCGCCTTGCCAGGGTGGTACTGTGACTTGATTTCATAATCTGTCATCAATTCCAGCCAGTGTCTCTGTCCCATGTTGAGCTCCTTCTTTGTGTTGGCATACTTCAGACCTTTGTGTTCTGTATAAATCTCAACACGCTCTCTATAAGGGTAGTGTCGTCGTAACTTTTGTGCAATATCACTGCAGCTAGCTCTATACTATGCATCGGATAGTCCTTCTCATGAACCCTCAGCTGTCCTGATGCGTAGACTATCTATTCCATCTGAACATATCTCATATTTACGGAGCTTGGCGTACAGCCTTTCTGTCTCAATATCTCCAATACGATCCTGAGATGTCTCTCATGCTCCTCCTGACTCTTGGAACATACCAATATGTCATCGATAATTATCACTACGAACTTATCTAAGTACTGGTGGAAAATACTGTTCCTTAGGCTCATACTTACTGCTGGCGCGTTAGTTAAACCAAACGGCACGACTAAAAACTCATAGTGGCCGTACTTCGTCCAAAAGGCCGTCTTCGGGATGTCCTCTCTCCGTACCTTGATCTGATGATAACTGGATCTGAGATCAATCTTCAAAATACATATGCGCCACTTAGCTGATTCAAATTAATCTTCGATGCGTGTCAAGGGTACTTACTTTTTATCGCTACGGCATTTAATGCCCTGCAATCGTTATGCAACGTACCGTCCCGTCCTTCTTTGGTACAATAAGATGGTTGCTTCTCATGGAAAATACTAGCCCGACCGAAACCCTTGTCTAAGAGATCCTCCACGATGGACCTTCAACTCAACCAACTCTATCGGTGCTACTCTGAAGACAGAAAAATAACTGTCTCGGCTCTTGGAGTCAACTCTGTAACAACTCTTTCTGTCAGGTGGCAGGCCCGAAAGATTCTCTAGAAACACATCCTCAACCCTGATATAATACGGGGGTACACTGGTTCACCTTCTGCAATGTGTGTCTCTAAGGTAGATGGGCACCATGTTCCCGGGCTCCCTGAAGTAACTCAAACTCAGGATAATCTGGTGGTCATAAATAATGTAATCACGTCAAAAATCTCGTGTCGTGAGGTATTGGCTCAACCAATCCATGCTAGGACGGTGTCATCTTCCAGACTTAACCTCAAAATAAATTCTCCTGTTCTGTTTACCACACTAATCCTTTTAAAAGAAAATTTTCTCCCCTGCCTAAAGTATAATTTCTCATCTCCTCAAATTTTCCCTAAAATTTTTATTCCTCGAGTTTTCTTCTTTTCGTTATTTATCTCTCCAAGTCATAATTACAATTATAATAATGATGTCACCCAAGCACATACTAAAATTTTTGGTATTAGATCATCATCTTCCAAGTGAGATCTTGAAATTTTATCTTCTCTAGTCCATAATGTTATTCCTGGTATTGCTATCATATACAACCACTAGTTTCCATCATCAGGCTATGCATTTTCCTAAATTATTCTAGGTCATGATCAACAATCCTTCCAGCTCTTAGTACTTCCAAGATCACTGCTACCTCAAGCACGGGTAGGGTACTACTGGGTCCAACTCTCTTGCCAACCTTCCACACTAGTTCTAGAATCCAAAGAACCCATCAATCTATCCTGATAAGGTAACAATCTTCTCCGAGAAAGGTATACGAATTCTGTCTCCTGTCGTCTGGTCTTCAATCTTCTTCTGGAGGGAAGTCATCAGTCACAAGCATTCGTCTCCCCGAACAATAGGGGACGAAAAACAAGGATAGCGATATTGACGAAGATTGAACGAATGCAAAGTGGAAGTCCAAGGGCGATAATCACATACAAAGAGTTTTAAAATCGATTATGGATTGAGATCCTATTCAACAATTATAAAATATATTCCTAATTTGCAGGCTTGTTTGGCACAGTTAGGTGACCAAGACGATTTAAATCGGACCTGCATGGGCCACCACAAAAATATGTCACGCCCCAGTCCCAAAATACGTAGGACCAGGAATACGTGACACGCCAGCAACGCATTCGACCAGACTCTGGTCTGACTCGAATACGTATAAGCTGTAATATAAAAGGCACTATCTAGATATCCCATAAATATAAACCTCTATGTCTCAATCCACAATGTATAACAGTATACAAGAAAGAGCTATATGTGCTAGAGTCGGTCGCCCAATAAGATACTAACTCGAATAGACTCGAGAAGAAGTATGAGTCTATAAAAACTAGGATACAGCAGCAGATGAATAATCAATGTACAATAACCATAATACCGATAGATAAGATGTGAGTACCTGGTACCATGCTCGCCAGACATGCGTCTCCAACAGCTACTCCAAAAGCTACTCCAAAAGCTCCGTAATCATCTATATTGCAAAACTGGCAGGGAACTAGGTCCTCCATAACAAGGTACAAAAATATGACATGCCAAGTAAACAGGAAATACAAGTGCACGACAGGGTACTCTATCAAAACCAGCTAGTGTGACACAGTCTAAAGACAATGTTCGACGCGTGGGCTGTCCAAAATAAAACTGTAGCTCCGAACACAGAGACACACGGGGCGTACCGTAGCTCCGAGCACAGAGACACACGGGTGATATACTACTCTAGAATACAGGATCACTACATATACATATATAAGTGCGTGCATAGGAGCCCAAATGTCTAGTAACTGTCTTCCCCTTCCCAAGCGGTCCACGATGGTGCGCTGAACCTGAACCTCTATCTAACAGTCTCGACTCACGGAAGTAACTCAACAGACGCGACCCTAAGGTCGTCCCAGTCTCTGGTCATGATGTCAGTATCAGGATACAGGAATCTGGCACGATCACAGTGTATGAGTGTGTCCTGGGGTGTCGATATACTCAGGTACGCATATCGAGATGGTACGAACCATCCAACAATCTTTCTAAGATGTTACGATGTACATTTTCACCCGGTTGTGAACCGGATGCGAAGTATCGAACGTCAACATAAATACGTGGACAATGTACAAAAAGAATAACAAATATTTGTAATCTGAAATACAGGGTGGCAAGGTACACTTGCCTGCGTCCGGCTGCTGATGACGGGAATCCGGTACCACGTCCAAGTCCTCAGGTCCCGCAGTACCTAGAGACGAGATACAAGCTCAATCAATAGACTAACACGCGGCTAAAATAAGATGCGACACACGTCTAGCATATGCTACAATCTTAGTTACAAGTCACATAGACACTAAGCTAGAGGGTTGTCCAAGGTTGACTAAAGGTATGTTACATCTAATCTGATTAATTACCTGTATAAAATTATCAGACAAAATCCTCAATCTCACTACATTCATCACAATGTTCAGTAGTTCAAATATGTTAAATCCTCCGATTTTTCCCTGGTCTTCGTAGACGTTACCCCGCATATTTGAGTATGTCATCCTCGAAATAAACAATTGTTATTTACTAAGCTTTCCATAGTAATCAATGGGTTGATATCACCCTACAATTTTTATAGTAGTTAACCAGCTCCTCAATGAAAATTAATGTTTTAATATTCTCAGCATCATTCCATAACAATTTAAATTCGCCCATCCACGATGACCAATTGCATATAGTAATCAAATCACTCCCAAAGTCTCGTATGACTTTTTAATCCCTAAACTCATATTTTTATCACTTAACCATCAAAGTAGATATTTTGTCACAACAAACCATAAAAATTTATTGCAATCTCATACCATCAATTTCATGTAATGTTCCTAAAATCTCTACTTAGCATTTAACCATTAAGCGCACATGTTGAGATTTATTAAACCTTAACTCATGCATCCCAAAATCCTGAAATCTCAATGTATAGCAACCCTTAAATAGTTCTATGCCATTCACAACCATCCATGCATTTTATTTCATGTAATAAACTCCAAAATTCACACCTGGCATTTGAAAACCCTGAACATCAACATTCCAACTTCTTAAACCCTAAAATTAACTAAGCTATATACACAATAAACATTATTACTAAATTGACCATAATAACATGCTAAACACATAGAGAGGGGGAGGGTTTACCTTGGCGGTGGCACGGCGGCACGGCGGCACGCCGGGGTGGTTATCCGGAGTGATGTCGTCACGAGGTGGGGGTGGTATTGGTGACAGAGGTTGAGGGGTCGACGACGACTCGCCGAAATTGCTGGACGGCCGGGCTGGGGTTGATGAGGGTGAGAATGGTGAAGTTGATAATGAAGATGGGAAAACATGGTGGCCGGAGGGTGGAGGCCGGCCAAGGTGGCGGCAGTGGTCGATACAGGTCGGGGCGAGGGTGAGGTAGTGCACAACGGCGTCTTCCAGGGATTTTTTGGTGGTGGCTGAGGAGACAGCGGTTCAGGGAAGAGTTCGAGGCTCACGCGGCCTCGACGGTGACCGCTGCTTCGACATAGTAGGCTTTGAGATAGTCTACCGGCTCACGACTAGGTAGTAGTCGATGGTGGGAAGACTGGAGTTGGTGGTGGCTCCGGCAATGGCGACTTTGGGGAGGAAGTGGAGGAGGCAACCGGAGGCGATGTCGTGGGTGGCTGCTCCGGTGAAGTCAGGGATGAGTCGGGGTCGAGGGATGTGCAGCGGCGTTAAGTGGAAAAGAAGTGGTCGGGGTCGCCGTGGGGTGGTGCAGGCTGGCCGTGGGGCGTGGCTGAAGGTAGCAGTCATCGTGGTGGCTGTATTTCTCGGTCGGAGGGAGGCTCAGGATGGGGAGGCCGATGAGCAGGTGGCCGGGGCAATGCTGGTGGGAGAGCTCGGTCGGAGGAGCTGGGGATCTCGGCCCGGGGAGGAACAGTGCTTGGCCGGAGGCGAGGGGTAGCAGTCGGCCGGGTTCAGCTGATGGGATCTCGGCCGGAAGTGAACTCTCCTAAGAAGAAGATGAAGGAAGGAAGAAGGAGAAGAAGAAGAAGAAGAAGAAGAAGAAGAAGAAGAAGAAGAAGAAAGGAAGAAAGGAAGAAGAAGTAGGCTACGTATGGAGAGGAGGGGAGGAGAGAGAAATGGGGGGTTTCCCAAATATGGGGATTAGGGCCTGCTTGGGATTTGTGCATTGATGAGACATTAAATAGGGGAGTGGTGTGTTGGATGGAGGGCGATGGTGAATCCTAATTTGAATGGAGGGTGAAGATTTGTCATGAAAAAAAATTGATTTCTTCATGAAGGGTGGTGAATGGATGGGTGAAATTAGGATCCCATTTTGTGACCTCTCCATTTGGTCATGGCCAATAGGATGATGACACATAAATTTATTAATTGCAACTTAGCCCCTTAAATTCGGAAAATTGCACGAACACATAAAATGGCTCTAAAATTGTGGAGAAAAATATGGGTGATATTTTGCATAGCGAGGGGGTATTGGGGGTTTGGCACGAGTTTAATTTTATGACCATCGGGATTAATTAAGGATTAAAATAGGATTAGGCAAAGTTGGTATTCCCGATTTAAATAGAATTAAAGTGTCCCACATTTTTAAATTAAATGGGGGCACTTGGGGTCAAAATCTGGAAATGACGCAAAGGTCAAAAATGGTGGGGGCTTGGAGTCAGTCTTGGACCCTTTAGTTGGTCCGGTTCAACGGGTTAAGTTGGTATCTCAAAATTTAGGGTAACGACACAGGTGTCCGACACGAAATTAAATATGGGTTACGATTTTCGGAAAGTTGCGCAATTAATTTAGAGTACAACAAAAACTAATTTTTAAGTGACGGAAAAGTCCAGTGCCTAATTTGGTGAGTCAAGTCAAAAGTACAATAGCCCGATGGAATTTATGTGCTGATATTGGGCTCCGATTAATTTAGCAATGATAGGGCGCGCCAAGGGTTTTAATTAAATGAAGTAAAATAACAGACAGACTCAACTCTACTCTAAACCTCAACATCTGCTACCAAAAATAAAATTTTTTCCAAATCCAACCCTGACTATCTACAGAATAAATTGAGGGGGTTTACATTATGAGAACAAAGTATATATATATATATATATATATATATATATATATATATATATATATATATATATATATATATATATATATATATATATATATATATATATATATATATATATATATATATATATTGGCAAGGGGTTGATGGGGAACTATCGGATCTCTCCAACAAATCTAAGCCACACACCCTACCTACCACCACCACACATTCAATATTAGCCAATGTGCGCCAAGCTTCCATTCAACCGTGCACTTGAAATATACCCAAAGTGCGCCAATCTTGAGTATATTCCAAGTATATGGGATAGGGGAGTGACTGCATGAGCCCAATCAGTCTACTGACGTGGTTAAATCTTTAGTGTAATTTTTGTTGTAGATTTGACCTGATCCTTGATTTTACGAAATCTTCAACGCTATGGATGCGACACTATTTACGGGGTTTGTTTTAGAAGCTGAAATGTTATACCCCACCCATATAAGAGTAGATAGAGAGCCTTCTTCGTTAAAACATTGCCCTCCTCATAATTCCTCAAACTTTTTTTATCACAGAAGAAATGAGCATGACTGTTTGTCGATTTAAGTCGAAGGAGAAGAGGCCAACTGCAACAAGGCACTACAGGTGTTCAAGTAGCCGCAAAAGGTGGCATCTTTTGTCCAAGATCCTCTTCTTAGATGGAACATAGAAGGGTATCATAATTTCTCTTGATCAAAATGATCAGTACCATTATATGGCAACCGGTCATAAAATGAAGAAGTACTTTGATCGGAGCAATCAAAGTTGTCCTAGTCCATGCAGCATGTTAGTTGTATTTTCCCCCATTATAAGACAAGTTACTGGGGTGCAGCTAGGCCGTGTCTTCAGTTACAAGATTGGGATGGGTCCCAATCAAAAATCTGCTGATAGCGCTTGATGTCGATGGAGGATTAGCATCCTGGGACTTATAAAATTGATATATGTCCAGTTCTGTATTCTCCCGCCATTTTTACTACACCCAATGTTAAGGAGCGAGAACAAGTCCACCATTATCTTCCTAATATTGGACTAAGAAGGATGGAGATGATCATGCGATCGATCTCCATCATATGTAATTATGACTTTTAGAATAAAAATCCAGATGTAATAGATTTCCATCATATATAATTATGATTAAATATCAATAAAATTTTGTCTTGGCTTCATTGTGCTGTCTAAGTATCGCCTAACACACGACTTTTGCTGTCTCTGCTTTCGCCAAAAATATGCTTTGAAGAGGACTAAGTATCGTACGTACTACACATCTTTTCTTCCGTCATTTCAAATAGTATGCGTACTGGCGTGCAGTTCTATTAACTGATTGATACGCGTATCCATCATTTAGACTAGCATGCGTATCATGCCGCCCTTTCTGTCCATGGGCTAATGTATGCATGTGGGAATTCTTGGACCACTACGTAGAATCCCAACATTCATTTTTTAGTATTTTTAATTCTTGTCTTTGCTTAGGAAACTAATCGTCGCCTCATTTCAATGAAAAGGTGTGTGAAACTCTGAACCGCCACTCTCCTCCATATAAATAATGGAATTAATTGTCCAGTTCTTTCTGCTTCATACAAACTTGTCTTCATCTCAATGGCTTCATAAGATGCTTCTAAGCAGAGGATCAAGGAAACTGATGGATTGACTACTCCATTGTCAGTTAAGGTTAACCCCGTTCAGGCTTCTATTGCTCCTGTACTGTCCTCTAGTAAGAAAAATAAGGAAGTGATCCCTACACCACTGAGTAAGGCAAATATTTTTGATGACTTCATCGGTCCTTCATCGAATGAACTCACCCTATTCCGGACTGATGCTGATGATGTCCTTATTCCATCTGCCGCCTTGGAGAAACGAGAGGAACAAGACAAAATAATGGCTACACATCGATTGTTTGCATATTCTAACATTTTTATGTTGCATGCCCTTGCAATGTTTGTAAACAATGCCGAACCAGATGATTCTGATCCCTAATAAATATGGGGCTATTCTTCTTTCTTTCATATGTGTAAATCTTTATTAGAAGATGAATAGAACCTTTTGGATTTTTAAATAATGATTATTTGTTGTGGACCTATTATTTATTGCGTATCTAATATTAGACAAATAATAGGTTGGAGTTGAAAACAATACCAGAGGTAATGTAGACATGATAAGTTTTTAAATAGGATCTCGCCGAATATATCTATTCAGAGGTGATATGGACATGACAGAACATAATTCTGCGAGGAGTATAGTAACAAGTTTGAAGATGCAATACTATCAGAGGTAATATGGACATGATAGACTGCTCGTCTACTCCATTGAAGATAAAAGGATAAAATGGTAGTTCAAACAAAGGAACCATTTTTTTCTCTGTTGGGGGTGATGGATAGAATATGATTCAGAAGTAATATGGACATGAATCATGTCATCCATGCGAGATTATTTCCAATCTTACTAGGGATTATAAATAAGATGTCCTTAAAGCAACTGGACTTAAAAAATGGTATATTTTGCTGGAGGTGATTGTTTGGATGATCTCAATGAGAACGGTTTGTTGGATCTGAGGATTGTTTCACTGGAAAACTTTGAGGACCTATTACCTATTTCTTATCCAAAATGAATAAAGATAATAGTTCGAGGGATATCTTAATTTACTCTGCTGGGGATGGAAAAGTGTAAGTCTTATCTAGATGTAATACTTCTTGAGAAATTTGTTGTTGATGGACATCATTATCAAATCTCCATTGGGCTTAGCGAGCCTGTAGGCACTGTTGGAGAATACTTTTTCCACCACATAAAGACCTTCCCATTTAGCTTGGATCTTGCCTTTGCTCTTATGGATTGTTACCATGGGTCTTCTCATTATAAGGACCAGTTCGCCAACTTGAAATACTCTTTCTTTTACTTTTTGATTAAAAGCTTTGAAAATGCACTCTTGATATAACTCAATACGTTGTTGAGCATATAAATATTTTTCATGGAATGCTTCTAACTCTTGAAGTCTCAAAAGTTCGTTGTTCTCCACTGTTAGCTCATTAGCAATGACTATCCTGGGAGAGGGGATCTGGATCTCTAGTAAAATAACTGCTTCATATCTATAGACCAAGAAAAATTATGTACAACCAATTGGAGTTTGGACTGTTGTGCGATAAGCCCACAAGCATTATCCAAGCTTCTCGTTCCTATCACGCTTGTTGGATGAGACAAACTTCTTGAGTAGCTTTTTTATGGTTTTAATGAAGGCCTCCGCTAAGCCGTTGGCTGTTGGATTATAGGTCGTAGAAGATACATTCTAGATTTGATTCTTGTCACAATATCGATAGAACGTATGACTAGCAAACTGTGGTCCATTATCGTGTATTATCCTTCGGAGAATACTGAAATGATAGATTACATAGTGTTTGACAAAGCTAATCATGTTGGATGTCTTCACCTCGATGAGTGGAACTACCTCTGCCTATTTGGAGAAATAGTTCATTATTGCAAGTATGAACTGATGTCCTCTAGAAGAAGGTGGCCTTATAGGGCCAATAATATCCATCTCCCATGCTTCAAAAGGCCAGGATGCAGCCGTAGGATGTAAGAATTCTGATGGCTGGTGTATAAAGTCAGCATGGATCCGACATGCTTTGTATTTATGAGCATAATCTACTGCATCCTCCACTATGGTGGGCCAGTAATAACCCATCCTCCTGTGATGATCTTGTAATTTAGGACCTGGATGATGTTCTCCATAGATGCCGTCGTGAGCTTCGTGAAGTAATTCTCTTGATTCAATATTAGAAAAATAATGCAATAGCAGCCCGTCGTATGAATGACGATATAATATCTTGGATGAGGCATCATAATAGAATCGGAGGGAACGTCTTTTAATAGAAGTAGCTTCATTCGGATCTTCTGGGAGGATTCCATAAGCAACATAGTCTATGAAAGGGTTTCTCCAATCTTCATCAATGGAGGTTGACTTTATGTCATAACTCTGTTCAATGTGCAAGTTGTTCTTGACGCAGAACAACTCTCGACTCATCAACATGATAGAATATTATCTTTTCAGAGGAATGGCCAACGATGCTGCTAAACCGGCAAGAGCATCTGCTTCCATATTATATAATTGAGGCATATGCTCGATGAAGAACTCTTTAAAGGTAAGAGCTAATTTAATTGTTGTTTGATGATAAGGGATGAGGTCTTTATGCCTAACCTTATACTCTCCCCTAACCTGATTGACTATTAACTTAGAATCTCCCTAGGCTTCAAGATAATTTATGTATAATTATTTGGCTAATTGGAGGCCAATGAGTAAAGCATTGTGTTCTACCACATTATTGGAATATGGTTCACTGAGAGAATACGCACGATGAATAGGTAGTTTTTCAGGAGATAGTAGGACTATTACTGCTTTGGCTATAATATTTCCTTTGGGTCATATTCTTGATGTGCCATCGAAGAACATTTGCTAGGTGTCATCTCCCATTGCCATATTAGATTCCAAGACTTCGTCAGGAATCTCGTCATACAACTTGGAGGTCTCTGGTACAGAATGAGCTGCTAGAAAATCGGTTAGTGCTTGACCCATAACCGCTTATTGTGGGACAAATACCATGTCATAAGGTGATAACAACATTGCCCATGTAGCCAGTCGAGAATTGAGTATGCTCGGTTTGGTCATCAATACCCGGAGAGGATTCACTCTGGATATAACATAAATAGTTTGACCTGTCACATAATGTCATATCTTTTTAGTAGCGAACATTAGAGCTAGGCATTCTTTTTCCACATGATTGTATCTATTCTGGACGTCAATCATCATACGACTGATATAGTATATTGCTTGTTCATGGCCTTCATTACTCTTCTGTGCGAGAAGAGCTCCTATATAATGATCCATTGCTCGAACATACAGCAAAAATACTTTTCCTACGAGTTGAGGCACTAGAACTGAAGGGTTTGTGAGATATCATTTGATGTCGTAAAATGCTTGCTGACATGTTTTATTCTAGACAAATGACACACCTTTCTTCATTATTCAGTGAAAGGTTGACATCGACCAAAAATATTTGAGATAAACCTCCTGATGTATACCAGACGACCTTGTGGTCCACAAAGTTCTTTGAGATTACGTAGATAACGCATCTCGAGAATGGCTTTGACCTTATCAGGATCAATATGAATGCTTTTGGAAATTATAACAAATTCAAGAAATTTGCCACTGGATACTCCTAAGAAGGATTTGGTCGGGTTTATTTTGAGTTGGTATTGGTGTAGCGCCCCGTTCCTCCTATTCGAGGAGCGCGGGTAAGAAATACAAGATGGTATCGTTCGATCGGGATAGATTAAAACAAGAACTCATCCTCGTTATGGATTTGTTTCTTCAAAATCGATTCCCATATTCAATGGACCGCGCCCCAAGGATCGGCTTAGCGGCAGAGTCAGGAGGGACCTCTCCGCTGTTATTTTTTATTGCCTCGAATTTCGATGTCGCTTATTGCTTTCGTGCTTTGAGTTGGTTTTCGGATTTGCTTGTTTTCCTTGAACAATTTTGATAGATTTTATTATTTTCGTTCATTGCACTGTATTTCAATTCCGAGATTGGAAAGAGTGGAAGGAGTATTGATCGAGTTGTTCGTGATGCAAGTGAACGAGCAGTAGGCGGCTTATGAGCGGAGTCGTGAAGCGCCTCTTTCCTTCTCCCTTCCAACCATCTAAGTGAGTGGCTACCATCCCGATTAGCCAGCCCTGCTTCCAAGCCTTCATACCCAAACTCTTGCATTCTTGTTGCCCTGATCAAACGATACCAAGTAATAATAAAAGATACCAAGATAAAAAGGGAATAGACTTGGATTGTATTGCTTGTCATTCAACTTGGGAACGATTACTTACACTACATGCTTGTTCGTTTGGAATGTTCATCATATGTTTCAATTTTAGTTAGAGTACATGTTTTTTCTATAAATGTTGCTATGCATATGGAACACACTTTAATTTGGCATAGATTGATCAGTAAGACTATGCAAAACATTTGTGCTATGGAGCTTGCCCATATTCGTTTGAAATTCGTATAAAATAATTCGAACTAAATGATGCTTGATCACGGACAACTTGTGCACAAGGCATTTTGGCTTCCGCGGACGGTCGCTAGGGCATTGGGGCCGATCCGATCCGGGCGAAAGAGTTCGTATAGTCGTTTGTCATGGACGGGATGCTATGTAGCGGGGCTCGCCACCTGCGTTGTATATTATTCTTGTCCCGAGACTATAACCCATACCTTTGTGGCATCATGCCAGTGATCCCTGTGTATATTTAAACCTGTTACAAACTAACTTGTGTCTTCGTGGCAGGGAAGGCATGGTAAGTATTGTGCAGGTGTTTCAAACGGATAGGTAAAATCCACCAAACGGTGGCACATTCATTTCAGTAAATTCTATATGCTGCTTACTTGTAAATGAACTAAGGCAAGATAGAAACCCACAAAATATGCATGCTTCATTAAAACAACGTGTTGATTGGTATAGTTGGGTTTAGCTCGCCTTCACCAGTATGTTTTGATATGCTGACCCTCATTGAAACAGGTTCTCCGCACTAAGGCAAATCGAGCGAGGAGCCGAAGTCTTCTTCCCGATCCAGTCCAGCTGTTGGCGCATCCTGATCGCACCGTCCTTGAAGCATTTTGAAGCCGGAGCTTGTAACTCTTCATACACAAATGCAACTCCGTGGCAAAGCTGTCCTCCAGCCCGGAGGTCTATACATTTTGAAGTTTAGTAAAGGGATGTAATGTACAGGACTGCTATCTCATTTTGTGTCAACACTTTTGTAAGTCCGTGCGGCATATTAGCTGACTCGTTCAAGAGTTTGTAATAGATGTTCATTATCAATAAAGAGAATTTTTTCATGTTTCAAATCTGTATTTCAATTTATCTGCGTACTCTGAATATGTGCTCATTATGCAAAACATTAAAGCCTTGTGCGGGCGCAACCCCAGGTCCGCACGGCGGTTACGATTCGGGGGACGCCCCAATGATTCTACAGAATTGGATCATGACATAATGGTATCAGAGCACAGATTCAAGTTCCTTAGACTCTCGCCCTGGAAAAGTTCCTTTAACGATCAAATTCCTGTGCGAACTCTTGAACTCGCTAGGCCAAAATAAGATACGTCCATGCAATAAGTCCATAATACATTATGATCCTAATGTAATTTACCTTCTTTTGAAGGAATGGCACTAGCGCAATCCACAGCGCAAACACCGGATGAAACACAAGGCAAAGGAAGTAGTTCGGGTACTTCGGGAAGTTCAAGTAGCCAGTGAGCCGTGCCAAGCATCGATCCCGTCCAGCAAATATTGCGGATGTTGGAGGCAAACCAACAAAGGGATGAGGCTCGCTATGAACGGGCCGAGAAACGGGCGGAGGAGAGTCAGCTCAAGTTTCAAGACAATGTAGAAGCTTGATTCTCAGTCCAACAGAAGCAGGTAGATGCCCTGCAACAGATCGTTCAGACTTTGGCTTCCAACTATTCTGCGGCAACGCCAGCGACTCTGGTGGAACAGCCCGTGCTTGAAGTAGAGACCCCGCAAATTCCAAGGCCGAGGGACGTGACTGCCTTCGACTTTGGCCACTTCAAGAAAGTCTGCAATGCCCCATTCAATTAGACTGAGGACGCAGTCATAGCTTTAGATTGGTTGGCCGAACTTGAAGATCACTTTGCTCTGCTAGAGGTCCCCGAAGAGAAGCGCGTCGCCTGCGCGCAACTACAGCTCCACCTCAACGCGCACGATTGGTAGGACGTGCATCGACAATCTCTCCAATTTGATCACGGAGAGGAGGCGATCTCATGGATGACTTTTCGTGCTGCGTTCGAAGAGGAGTTTGTACCCCCTCCAGTACAACATCAAATAGAAAACGAGTTTGTGTAACTGAGGCAAGGCAGCATCACGGTCAAACAGTACTCCGCCGAATTCAACCGACTCTCCAAATTCTTTAGGGCCTATTTACCTGATGTAGCGAGTTGAGCTAGAAGGTTTGAAGGTGGACTACGCCCTGCTATCCATGCGCACGTAGTCGTTCATCAGTATTGGACAATGCGTGAAGTCATGAATCACGCTCTATCACTTGAACCACTCTATCCTCACGTTCCTAGCGGCGCTGTGCATACCTAGAGTCACAAACGCCAAAGCAACGAGAGAGGAAACAATGCTGCAACGCGACAAAACAACGATGGTCGGAATAAGAGAAACGCAGGAGTGCGTTATGAACACTGTAACAGGCCGGGGCACACCATCGTTAATTGTTACTTGAAGAATGGGTCTTATTATAACTGTGGCAGAAATGGACACTTGATTCGAAACTGTCCACTCCCTGATCACCGCCAGCAACAAAATAATACCTAACGGTAGGCTTTATTCCTAAGTTTTGGGACGAAACTTCCAATAAGTTGGGTAGGATGTAGCGCCCCGTTCCTCCTATTCGAGGAGCGCGGCTAAGAAACACAAGATGGTATCGTTCGATCGGGATAGATTAAAACAAGAACTCGTCCTCCTTATGGATTTGTTTCTTCGGAATCGATTCCCATATTCAGTGGACCACGTCCCAAGGATCGGCTTAGCGGCAGAGTCAGGAGGGACCTCTCTGCTGTTATCTTTTATTGCCTCGATGTCGCTTGTTGCTTTCGTGCTTTGAGTTGGTTTTTGGATTTGCTTGTTTTCCTTGAACGGTTTCGATGGATTTCATTATTTTCGTTCATTGCACTGCATTTCAATTCCGAGATTAGAAAGAGTGGAAGGAGTATTGATCGAGCTATTCGTGATGCAGGTGAACGAGCAGTAGGCGGCTTGTGAGCAGAGTAGTGAAGCGCCTCTTTCCTTCTCCCTTCCAACCATCTAAGTAAGTGGCTACCATCCCGATTAGCTAGCCCTGCTTCCAAGCCTTCACACCCAAACTCTTGTATTCTTGTTGCCCCGGTCAAACGATACCAAGTAATAATAAAAGATACCAAGATAAAAAGGGAATAGACTTGGATTATATTGCTTGTCATTCAACTTGGGAACGATTACTTACACTACATGCTTGTTTGTTTGGAATATTCATCATATGTTTCAATTTTAGTTAGAATACATGTTTCTTCTATAAATTGTGCTATGCATATGGAACACACTTTAATTTGGCATAGATTGATCAGTAAGACTATGCAAAACATTTGTGCTATGGAGCTTGCCTATATTCGTTTGAAATTCGTATAAAATAATTTGAACTAAATGATGCTTGATCACGGACAACTTGTGCACAAGGTATTTTGGCTTCCGCGGATGGTCGCCAGGGCATTGGGGTCGATCCGATCCGGGCGAAAGAGTTCGTATAGTCGTTTGTCATGGACGGAATGCTATGTAGCGGGGCTCGCCACCTGCATTGTATATCATTCTTGTCCCGAGACTATAACCCGTCCCTTTGTGGCATCATGCCAGTGATCCCTGTATATATTTAAACCTGTTGCAAACTAACTTGTATCTTCGTGGCAGGGAAGGCATGGTAAGTATTGTGCAGGTATTTCAGATGGACAGGTAAAATCCACCAAATGGTGGCACGTTCATTTCAGTAAATTATATATATTGTTTACTTGTAAATAAACTAAGGCAAGATAGAAACCCACAAAATATTTATGCTTCATTAAAACAATGTGTTGATTGGTATAGTTGGGTTTAGCTCGCCTTCACCAGTATGTTTCGACATGCTGACCCTCGTTGAAACAGGTTCTCTGCACTAAGGCGAACCGAGCGAGGAGCCGAAGTCGTCTTCCCGATCCAGTCCAGCTATTGGCGCATCCTGATCGCGCCGTCCTTGAAGCATTTTGAAGCCGGAGCTTGCAACTCTTCATACACAAATGCAGCTCCGTGGCAAAGCTGTCCTCCAGCCCGGAGGTCTATACATTTTGAAGTTTAGTAAAGGGATATAATGTACAGGACTGCTATCTCATTTTGAGTCAACACTTTTGTAAGCCCGTGCGGCATATTAGCTGACTCGTTCAAGAGTTTGTAATAGATGTTCATTATCATTAAAGAGAACTTTTTTATGTTTCAAATCTATGTTTCAATTTATCTGCGTACTCTGAATATGTGCTCATTATGCAAAATATTAAAGCCTTGTGTGGGCGCAACCCCAGGCCCGCACGGCGGTCATGATTCGGAGGATGCCCCAATGATTCTACGGAATTGGGTCGTGACAATTGGCGCATTAATTCAAACACCATTTTCAGATCTTGAATATGGTCTTCTTTAAGACGGCTCTTAACAACGATATCATCTATGTAACATTCTACTATTTTTTATAGAGTTCACGGAAGATAGTTCTCATGGCTCGTTGATACGTTGCTCCTGCATTCTTCAAACCAAAGGGCATGATTGTATAGCAGTATACTCCGAATAGTGTACGAAAAGAGGTATGATTTTCATTCTTGGGATACATCTTGATTTGATTATATCCCGTGAATCCATCCATGAAAGACATGCGTTCGAAGTCACATGTATTGTCGATCATGACATCGGTAATTGGAAGAAAAAAATTATCTTTCGGGCATGTTGAGTTTCGATCCTGATAGTCTATGCAGACACAGACTTTCTTTTTTTTTTATAATTGGGATGACATTGGCAACCCATTCAGGATGTTGTTCTTTCCGAACAAAGCCACATGTTATCAACTTTTTGACTTCAGCTTTAATTGTGTCCATAATGTCTGGGCAGAACCATCGCTGTTGCTGTTTTACTGGCTTGGCGTTAGGAAGGATGTTGAGTTTGTGTGTAACTATCTGAGGATCCAGGCCAGGCATATCCTCGTAACTCTAGGCGAAGACATTAATGTACTCTTTTATTAACTGAACCAAGGCTTGTTTATCTTCTTCGGAGAGGTTCTTTCTAATGAAGATCAGTTTTGGGGAAGACTCTTCTCCTACATTAATTTGAATGATCTCTTTTTCTATAGGTGGTTCGCGTTGATTGAACTGAAGCTCCCATTGTGAATCTATTCGTTGGACCCAAGGATCAATTTTGAAGGATTCTAAAATCTGATCGTCTTCTTCTACTAGATCAACGGACACCATGTTCACAGAAAGGGCATGCTTATGTAGTTTGCCTATGCTTTCCTCCGAATTGGTATAACCCGCACCCGGATATTCGGGCACGAGTACGTGGGTACGTCCGGCCTATGCCGCAGCATCGGCGATAGAATATTGTCCGGGTCAACTCTACTATCTAAACATCTCACACAATATATACATGATACCTGTCAATTATCTCAACTCCAAAGGGAGGAACAATATGGTATCTGATAAATATAAACTATACTCAATCACGATGCAAGCTAGGAAAGATAAAACACGAGATGAAATAACGAAAGCAAGAGTCATAATACATCCACAAGACTGAAGTAATATATACATGCCAATAACCTCAATAAGAGTCTAATACAAGTCTAACAATAATCTAAACCTCCTCAGGATTTGGTACTAAGTTCTCCTGGTCTACAGGAGTATCCTCTAATGGTATGTCCTCCTACGGTCCATAGTATGTAGGACATGGGTCTACGAGCCAATCATCTGAAAAATATATCCAGTCAGGATTGGAATAAAGTACATACCTCTGAAAGCAGTTTCAAATACATAATCGAGCATATATAACAGATAATAGAAAAGAATACAAGATAACTAAACAACAAAATGAAATAAACTAGAGTAAATATTTAATGTACTGTAATGAAGAACATACAATAGAATATCTGTAATAAAAGAAAAATAAATAAAATCTAGCTAATGTCCCTTGGAATACAAGTTCATTATGTGATCAGTTTAGGTTGAACACGAATACAATATGGTAACTTGATTACACATGGGGTATGTAATCGACATGTACACGAATACACTGGGGCTTGATCATATAATCAACTCTTATTTCTTCATTCCCAACTAATACCAATGGATCCAATCATGACACGTTACGAACACGAATATGGGCACACTGAACACGAGCAGTGTGTGTACACGAATATGAGCATACTGAACGCGAGT
Source organism: Iris macrosiphon (assembly GCA_036927795.1). Taxonomy (NCBI): domain Eukaryota; kingdom Viridiplantae; phylum Streptophyta; class Magnoliopsida; order Asparagales; family Iridaceae; genus Iris; species Iris macrosiphon. Next base: position 79,121,935 of record JAYESA010000004.1, on the reverse strand, counting down.
AGTATGTGAACACAAAGTACACTAAATCAATACCCGATACACACGATAAAATACATGTGAAGGAGTACCCGCTGAACACGGTAAGGGATTATATCTCCTGACAGGATCCATGTAGTACCAGTCCGTAAAACCACTGTGTCGGAATCAAGTATACAGTTCTAGAATATGATATATATACACTATTATGAAATGAAAACTAACAGAGAAATATACTCGCCTGAGGTCATGAGCAAGGTGTGTCTCTCGATGCCTAAGCCGGTGTCACACAGACCTATATATGGTATATTGCATCAATATAAGATTTTAGAATAAAAATAAGTTAAACTAGTTCAATTCTAGGTCATAAAGCCATTTCTAAGTCAAAATAGTCAAACTTAGTCAATTCTAGGTCAAACTAGTCAAACTTGGTCAAACTAGCTATTTCTAAGTTGTATGAGTCCATCTCTAGGATATTGGATCCATACACTATGTAACTAGGCTATGCTAGCTATGTTAGGATACTAGGATACCACCAAAATACCGTATCATAAGATACGCATGTTATTAGATATGAAAATACTATAATACATATATATATATATATATATATATATATATATATATATATATATATATATATATATATACAAGACAAAATATATAGTACTCCTAGCCAAACTAGTGCTAAGTGGATACCTTGTCTTTGAACCAAATACGGTATCACACCACCTACACACCCATCTTTATATACAAACTCAATACCTTGAGTAAAAACCAATACATTGACATTACCTTGGTATCACAAGGTAATACAATATCTAATATTAGCTAACTAACCAACATACCTTACTATACACTAACATGCACTTAAACTTATAATAATACTACACCAACTAACATAACTAACATACCCATCGGATATTCAATACCCATACCAAAGATACATCAACTCTCATTACCTTGGTGTAACTCAAGGTAAACTAGAAATAATACTAACCAATGCTAACTAGTGCTTATATATATATATATATATATATATATATATATATATATATATATATATATATATATATATATATATATATATATATATACTTAACTCACTAACAATATATACATAACTAACTTATCAATATAAACTAACTTAGCTTATTAACTAGCTTAACTTAACTTATCTACAACTTATTTTCTAAGCACTCAAACTACTGTTGCTTATTTCTACTGCTTCTGATTATCGCTGCTACTACTTATTGCTTCTATTGCTGCTGTAGCTTACTGCTGGTTGTTGTTGTAGCTACCGCTTTTGCTGCTGCTGCTGTAGCTTACTGCTTCTGCTGCTGCTTCTCGCTATTTCTGTTGTTGCTTCTCCGGCCTGCTTATCCGGCCTGCTTATTGGTTCTCCCCTAGCTCACTTAAACACATTTATCCACACACACACACACACACACACACACACACACACACACATATATATATATATATATATATATATATATATATATATATATATATATATATATATATATATATATATGTAACACATATCCATACTAATGATGCACATGTACTCTCCTATTCTTCCATGACCACAAACACATCAAAATAAAATATAGAACATATACATAATTATATATATACATGTATATCATATAATAATTATAATTATAACACTCTAATAGATATAACCAAGATAAATTGAATTGAAATGCAAGAAAATAAATACGTGGAGTGCACCGCACCCGTATCACACTCAATCTATGATACGCTTGCGATACGGCTCTACCACACCACCAAACGTACCCCGAAGAACACGAGCAAGTCTAAAATTATAATTAGAAGCAACACGAAGTATTAGCTATTCGTCTATGTGCCCGTGTCAAAATATGATATGCTCAAACCTCCGTATCGGAAGAAAATCCCCAAATCAATCCGTATCACCAAATTGTCGGAATATGGTCTACAGGTATTCAATTGTGGATATGACACTAGTTACACACAATCAAACACATGCCAATTTAGTCTAATTAACGTATTGACAAATACAAGATGTGCCAATCTCGGAATTTTCTCAAAATTGACATAAAATACCACATAACTTTCTCCATAGGCCACCTATGAACCTAATTCCAATTTCTATGGATAGCCTTAGTATAAGAGAGGGTTCCTAATGATTAAATGACAGATTTAGAATCTAATTAGAGAGAACAAACTAAATTATACCTATTGGAAGATAGATTCCTAATAAAATTCTCTAAATGAGGGTCAAGAGCCTTCAACTTGTAGATCCTTGCTCCTCCTTGTAGATCCTTGCTTCCTCCTTATAGATTCTTGCTTCCTCCTTGTTCTAATAGACTCCAATTATGAATATGGAAGGAATTGAGAAGAAATTTGGGTAGGAATTGGTGTAGGGATGAATGAATTTGGAAGAGGGAAATTCTAGATCTAGATATGGAATAAAAAAATAAAGAGAGAGAGTCTCTCTCTACTCCAAATATGGCCGACCTCTACCCCCTCCTCCAAGCTACTATAAAAATTTTACAGTACCCCTTGGGGTTTATCATGAAAGAATTAATTAAGGAGGGAGGGTTCTAGTCTAATTAGTTTAATTAATTAATTCATCCTCCTAATAAATGGGCTTACTATTATGCTCAATTATAACTAGAATTAAATATTGGTCAATGAATCTAATCTAAACTAATTAGGTCTACTAAGAAAAGTCTAAAATAAAATCTAATATCTACAATAAATAAATAATATAATAAATAAATCTTCAATATACACAATATTTAATTAATTATGAAATGACCAAAATATCTTTTTTTAGAAAATATGGTAGTGACAAGTCTACCCCCCTAACATAATTTTGTCCTCAAAATTCAAAGACGAAACTACCCCTAGAAAAAAAATAGAACAGAATCTGGAAAGAACATATCTCAAGGTACAAACAAATATAGGTAACGCTCTCGCATTTTATCCTCCCTCTTCCAGGTAGACTCACCTGAAGAGTGATGCCTTCATGCGACGTATACCAAGAAAATCGTCTGGTTCCGCAGCAACTTCTCTCTCCGATTCAGAATCTTAATTGACTGTTCTGGATAGCTAAGAGTAGGGCCCACCTCTATCTCCGAGTGATCCAACACGTGACTAGGATCCACCATATATTGTCTCAACTGTGGCACGTAAAACACGTTGTGCACTCCCTCCAATGCAGGTGGCAAGTCTAGTCTGTAAGCAACTGTACCGACCCTTTCGAGAATACTGAAAGGTCTGATGAATCGCGGACTAATCTTCCCGCCTCCACCAAAATAAATCGTGTCTCGTGTTGGAGAAATCCTTAGAAACACCAAACCACCAACCTAGAATAAAACACAATCTTAAGAACTTAATCTATAACAAACAACCAATATCAAGCACAAAATAAAAATCTAAAACTATACCTCAAACTTCAAAGGTCTCCGGTGACTATCGGCCCAATGCCGTTGTCTTTCCTGTGCCACTCGAAGTCTATCCCTGATGAGCTTCACCTTCTCAGCTGCATCCACCACCATCTCTGGAACCAATAAGGTGCTCTCTCCAACATCGTCCTATGATAACGGAGTGCGGCATCTTCGTCCATACAATGACTCAAATGGTGACATCTCTATACTGGCCTTGTAGCTGTTGTTGTAAGAAAATTCTACCAAGTGAAGATGATCCTCCCAAGAGCCTCCAAAATCTAAAACACAGGTGTGTAGCATATCCTCGAGAGTCTGAATAGTCCTCTCTGACTGTCCGTCTATCTGAGGGTGATATGCGGTACTGAACTTGAGCTGAGTGCCCAAGCTAGCCTGCAAACTCCTCCAGAAGTGGAATGTGAAGCGACTATCCCGATCCGAGACTATGCTCACAGAAACTCCATGCAATATGACTATCTGACGCATATACATCTCCGCAAGCTTCTCCGTAGACGTACCCACTTTGAATGACAGAAAGTTGGCTGATTTGGTCAACCTGTCTATGATGACCCAAATTGTAACTTTACCTCCTGGAGAACGCAGAAGCCCTAAAACAAAGTCCATTGTCACATTCTCCTACTTCTACTCTGGAATGGGTAAAGGCTGAAGCAATCCACCTGGCCTCTGTCTCTCTGCCTTTACCTGTTGGCATACTAAGCATCTAGGTACGAAGCTAGTTACCTCCCACTTCATACCATACCACCAAACATGCTCTCTCATATTTCTATATATCTTGTTGGCACCTAGATGCATAGAGTATTAAGATCGATGCATCTTCTGAAGAATCTTCTTGTGCAATGCTCTACTAGGTACACATAATATGGTACCATGCCGCAGTGATCCCTTATCTGCAATGATAAAGTCCTCTACCAATCCTATTCAAACCTGTGCTCTGATGCTCCTCAGAGAGTCATCCTCGAACAGTGCGGCTCTAATCCGATCCATCAAATCTGACTGTACCTGAAGTCCCCATATTTGTGCTGCAACTCTAGGAACTAATACCTCAATACCCAAGCTATCAAGATCAGCCAATAAATGTCTATCCCTCATCAAGTACATAACCACTGGATATCTGCTTAAGGCATCCATGACTACGTTGGCCTTCCCTGAATGGTACTGCAAAGCAATATCGAAGTCCTTCATCAACTCCAACCACCGTCGTTGCCTCACGTTGAGCTCTTTTTGTATAAAACATACTTCATGCTCTTATGATCTGTAAAGATCTCTACCAGCTCTCCATATAAGTAGTGCTTCCATAATTAAGAGCAAAAAATAACTGCTGCCAACTCCAAGTCATGGGTAGGGTAATTCTTCTCATGCAGGCGTAATTGCTTAGAAGCATAGGCAATCACCTTCCCGTTCTGCTACAACACACAACCCAAACCTTACCCGATGCATCACTATATATAAAAAAATTCTCCTGCCCCTGTTGACAATGTCAATATTGGAGCTATAGTCAACCTCTTCTTTAGCTCCTCAAAGCAGACTGACAATCCTCAGTCCAAATAAACTCTACGTCCTTCCTGGTTAGTCTAGTTATTGGCTCCGCAATCTTAGAAAAATCCTGAACAAACCTCTGATAATAGCCTGTCAATCCAAGAAAATTTCTGATCTCCTCTACTGAACTCGGGGTAGACCACAAATTAACTGCTAAAATCTTTTTCGGATCTACTGGGATTCTGTCTCCTGTAATCACATGCCCGAGGAATTCAACCTTATTAAGAAAGAACTCACACTTCAAAAGCTTGCCATATAGCTTCTCCTTCCTGAGGGTCTCTAGAACTATCCTCAGGTACTTCTCATGCTCCTCTAGGGTCTTCTAATAAATCAATATATCATCAATGAATACTACCCCAAAATGATCCAAGTACTGATGAAACACCTTATTTATCAGGTTTATGAATACCGCCGGGGCATTGGTCAACCCAAACAGCATTACCAAGAACCCAAACTGCATATACCGAGTCCTGAAAGCTGTCTTCGGAATGTCTTCCTTCTTCACTTTCACCAGGTGGTACCCCGACCTAAAGTCTATCTTTGATAAAACCTTCGCTTCGCTCAACTGATCAAATAAATCATTATTTTTTATTGTGAGGTTGTTGAGTGCCCTGTAGTCGATACACATGTGTACTAATCCATCATTCTTTGATACAAATAATACCGGAGGACCCCACGGGGATAAACTAGAGCGAATGAAGACCTTGTCCTGCAACTCATCCGCCTGCTTCTTCAACTCCGCCAGTTGGCTATTGTTCAGTCTATAGACGTGCTGTGATATTGGCTCTGCGCCTGACACCAAGTCTATAAAGAACTCCATATCTCTGTCTGGTGGAAACCCCAATAACTCCTCCGAAAAGACATCAATATACTGAATAATCAATGGATGTGGTGGCTCCTACTCTTCCACCAAAGCTCTACAGAAGTCTCATTCGCTCTGCTTAACTGCTCCTCTAACAAACTTAAACTCTGGCTCTCCTGACGCCTAAAATAAAACTCTGCCTCCATGATAATCGATACTAGCATGGTGCCTAATCAACCAATCCATTCCGAGCACTATATCATAGCTCGGAAGTGGCATTACGAGTAGACACACACTTAACTCTCGGACTCTAAAAAAAAATCTCCGGTCCTTGCAAACATCACTGATCAGGATAATGCTACCCCCGGTCATGATCTTGCAAGTCCTTGCCAACGGTTCAGTCTTAACATGATGTTTTAGAAAAAAAGATACAGATACAAAACTATATGAAGTACCAAAATCAAATAAAGCATGAGCTAAAAAAGAATCAAGATAGACTGAACCTGAGATAACATCACCGACTGGCTCCTCCTCCTCGACGGTCAAGACGAAAGCTCGTCCCTGTCGCTAGGCACCTCTCTGCTGGTGCTGGTGCTGAGTGAACTGCTGCTATTATGGTAGTAGAGGAGGTCCTCTCTACTGTCCTGCTGGCGGTCTCACGGGTGCTCTATGTGCCTGAGATCCGCCCTGAGCTGGACGAGCTGGAGCTTTAGGACAAGCCCTCAACTAGTGGTCTCCTGATACAGAATAAGCACTGGACCAATCTTATCCTGCATGCATCCCATCCATGTCCCTGCTTCGTACAGAATTGGCAAGGAATAGCTGGCCTCTCGATCTGGTGCATCTGTTGTACCGGCGCTCTAGCTGGTCCATGATGCTGCTGTCTCGGCTGTTGGAAATGCCTCTGGTGCTGCTGTTGAAAGTGAGGCCACTTTATTGGACCCATGTTAGTAGTAGATCCTTCTATGTCCCTCAGTCTCTTAGAACCAAGCTCTAGATTATCCTCCGCCCGTTGTGCCTATCTCAAAATCTTCTCGAAAGTAGCAGTAGAATCTTCATTTGTACGTGATTTGATCTTCTTGCTTAGGCCTTTCTTGAATTTCCTAGCTCTTCCTCTGGGGTTCTGCCCCTCCACAAAGTGGCATAATCTGCAATACTCTATTGTATACTCATCCACCGTTATACCTCCCTGAACGAGGTACTGGAACTGATTCTCTAGAGATGTTAGAGCCACATTTAGAAAAAACTTTTTCTTGAAGAGCTCTTTGAAAGATTCTTAAGTAAGTCCTAGTGCTGAGATCCTGTGGTCGATCCTAAACCAAGTTAACGCAATATCGAACATCATTCTTCCTACGATCTCTATCTGCAACCTCTCTGGAATATGTGGCAGCCGTAGGTTTCGCTCAATGTCTTCTATCCAATCATCAACATAAATGATCCCTTCAGTCCCTTTAAAGTCCTTCAGTCACATCCTCTTGAAATCTATGATAGTCCCCGGCCTCGACTGCTGCAGGGTGAACTGAGGTGGTACCATTTATGGCTGGACTAAGGCGACTCTCTCGACTGCTGTGAGTGTAATCTTGTGAGCATTCTCAATGTCTTTTCTTATAACCTCTGACTGACGTTGCTGCGCCTCTATCATCTGCTGAAAGAGTGCAAACATCTGCGTCTGATCGACTGCGGATGGTGGGGGTGGAAGATCTCCTGAAACTGTCGGCGCTGCCCTCTGTACCGGAGGTAGAGCACCTCCGAAAGCTGCTATGAAAATGCCCACCTGGATCGGTGAAGCGAACCTCTGGAATGTAGCTGCTGGAACAACGTCTGATGCTACTGCCCTCATAGGCGATGAAGTGACCGACCTCACTGATATAGCGCCTAAGCGCTGGGAATACGTCTTCGGCGGCATCCTAAAGATAGATGGAACAAAGGAATCATTATTGAGTAAGATACGATATCATCAATGAAGGACATATTGTCTTCAAAGTAAAGAAAATATTCTAATAGAGAACGATAACAAAACTGATATTTGAAGTATTTCCTATTTGTGATTGAGTATATTCTCAACCTAAATCCTATTTCCTAAAGCAGGCTCATAGTAGTACTCTAGGTGAGCACTACTACGATATCGCTCTAATTGCGACTCTAAGGCAGAAAGAAAAGATACCTGCATGGGCCACCACTAAAAATGTGTCATGACCCGCACTCGAATATTCGAGCACGAGTACGTGTGTACGTCAAGCCTACGCCGCAGCATCAACGATACAATACTGTCTGGGTTAACTCTACTATCTAAATATCTCATACAATATATACATGGTACCTGTCAATCATCTTAGCTCCAAATGGAGGATCAATATGGTATCTGATAAATGTAAACTATACTCAATCATAATGCAAACTAGGAAAGATAAAGCACGAGATAGAATAACCAAAAAAAGAGTCACAATATATCAACAAGACTGAAATAATATTTACATGCCAATAACCTCAATAAAAGTAATATAAGTCTAACAATAATGTAAACCTCCTCAGGCTCTAGTACTAAGTCCTCCTGGTCTACATAAGTATCCTCTAATGGTATGCCCTCATGCAGTCTGTAGTATGTAGGACACTGGTTTATAAGCCAATCATCTAAAAAATATATCCAGTCAGGATTAGAATGAAGTACATACCTCTAAAAGCAGTTTTAAATACATAATCGAGCATATATAACAGATAATAGAAAAGAATACAAGATAACTAAACAACAGAATTAAATAAACTAGACTAAACATGTAATGTACTGGAATACAGAATATACAATAGAATATCTACAATATAAGAAAAATAAATAAAATCTAGCTAATGTGCCATGGAATATAAGTTCATTATGTGATCAGTTTAGTTTGAACATGAATGCAATATGGTAACTCAATTACACGTGTGGTATATAATCGATATGTACACGAATACACTAAGGCTTGATCACATAATCAACTCCTATTCCCCCATCCCTAATTAATACCAATGGATCCAATCACGACATATTATGAATACGAATATGGACACACTGAACACGAGCAGTGTGTGTACACGAATATGAGCACACTGAACATGAGCAGTGTATGAACACGAAGTATACTAAATTAATACCCGATACACATAATAAAATATATGTGAAGGAGTACCCGCTGAATATGGTAAGAGATAACATCTCCTAACAGGATAAATATAGTACCAGTCCGTGAAACCACTTTGTCAGAATCAAGTTTACAATTCTAGAACATGAGATATATACACTATTATGAAATAAAAACTAACAGAGAAATATACTCACCTGAGGTCCTGAGCAAGGTGTGTCTCTCGATGCCCAAGCTAGTGTCACACGGACCTATATATGGTATATTGTATCAATACAAGGTTTTGGAATAAAAATAAGTTAAACTAGTTCAATTCTAGGTCATAAAGCTATTTCTAAGTCAAAATAGTCAAACTAGGTCAACTCTAGGTCAAACTAGTCAAACTAGCTATTTGTAGGTTGTATGAATCCATCTCTAGGATATTAGGTCAATGCACTATGTAACTAGACTATACTAGCCATGTTAGGATACTAAGATACCAACAAAATACCTTATCATAAGATACGCAAGTTATTAGAGATAAAAATATTATAATATATATATACAAGAAAAAATATATAGTAATCCTAGCCAAACTAATGCTAAGTAAATACCTTGGCTTTGAACCAAATGCAGTATCATACCACCTACACACCCATCTTGATATACAAACTCAATACCTTGAGTAAAAACTAATACCTTGATATTACCTTGGTATCACAAGGTAATACAATATATAATATTAGCTAACTAACCAACATACCTCACTATACACTAACATGCACTTAAAATTATAACAATACTATACCAACTTACATAACTAACATACCCATCGGATATTCAATACCCATACCCAAAATACCTCAACTCTCATTACTTTGGTGTAACTCAAGGTAAACTAGAAATAATACTAACCAATGCTAACTAGTGCTTATATATATATATATATACTTATATATATATATATACTTAACTCACTAACAATATATACATAACTAACATATCAATATAAACTAACTTAGCTTATTAATTAGCTTAACTTAACTTATCTACAACTTAATTTTTAAGCACTCAAACTACTGTTGCTTATTGCTACTGTTTCTGCTTATCGATGCTGTTGCTTATTGCTTCTGCTGTTGCTGTAGCTTACTGCTTCATGTTGCTGCAGCTTACTGTTTCTGTTGCTGCAGCAGCTGTTGCAGCTTACTGCTTTTGTTGATGCTTCTTGCTGTTTCTGCTGCTGCTTCTGCTACTGCTTCTTGCTGTTTCTGCTGCTGCTTCTCCGGGCTGCTTATCCGACCTGCTTATTGGTTCTCCCCTAGCTCACATGCACACATCTATACACACATACACTCACTCACTCACTCACTCACACACACACACTTACACACACACACACACACACACACACACACATACACATATATATATATATATATATATATACCCATATTTATGATGCACATGCACTCTCCTATTCTTCTATGACCACGAACACATCAAAATAAAATATAGAACATACATATAATTATATATATACATATATATCATATAACAATTATAATTATAATACTCTAATACCTATAACCAAGGTAAATTGAATTAAAACACAAGAAAAAAACACGTGGAGTGCACCGCACCCGTATCACACTCAATCTATGATATGCTTGCGATACGGCTCCACCACACCACCAAATATACCCCGAAGGATACGAACAAGTCTAAAATTATAATTAGAAGCAACACGAAGTGTTAGCTATTCGTCTACGTGTTCGTGTCAAAATATGACATGCTAAAATTCCTGTGTCGGAAGAAAATCCCCAAATTAACCCGTATCGCCAAATTATCGGGATACGACCTACATGTATCCAATTATGGACACAATACTAGTCACACTCAATAAAACACATATCAATTTGGTCTAATTGACCTATTGACAAACACAAGATGTGACAATCTTAGAATTTTCCCAAAATTGACACAAAATACCACATAACTTTCTCCATAGGCCACCAATGAACCTAATTCTAATTTCTATGAGTAGCCTAAGTACAAAGAAGGGTTCATAATAATTAAATTATAGATTTAGAATTTAATTAGAAATAAAAAACTGAATTGTACCTATTGGAAGATGGATTTTCAATAAAATTCTCTAAATGAGTGTCAAGAGCCTTCAACTCGTAGATCCTTGCTCCTCCTTATAGATCCTTCCTTTCTCCTTATAGATCCTTGCTTCCTTATTTTTCTAATAGCCTCCAATGATGACTAAAAAAGGAATTAGGAAGAAATTTGGGTAGGGGCTGGTGTAGGGATAAAGGAATTTGGAAGAGAAAAATTCTAGATCAAGATATGGAATAAAAAATAAAGAGAGAGAGTCTATCTCCGCTCCAAATGTGACCGACCTCTACCCTCTCATATAAGCTACTATAAAATATCCATAATACCCCTTAGGTCTTGTCATGAAGGAATTAATTAAGGAGGAAAGGTTCTAGTCTAATTAGTTTAACTAATTAATTTATCCTCCTAATGAATGGGCTTACTATTGGGCTCAATTCTAACCAGAATTAAATATTGGTCCATGGATCTAATCTAAACTAGTTAGGTCCACTAACACAAGTCCAAAATAAAATTTAACATCTAACAATAAATAAATAATATAATAAATAAATATTTAATATGCACAATATTTAATTAATTATGAAATTACCAAAATACCCTTTTCTAGAAAATATGGTAGTGACAAGAATCCCCGAACGATGAGTCAGAAGAATAAAAATGGGTCTCTTCTTCTGATCTTGAGCTTTCAAGCGTTATTGGTAGTGTGACATATCCTAAACCATGGTCGGTTCGCTGATAATATGTCTTAGGTTTGTCATTTGGAGAGGGGTGACGTATAGGGGTACATCTACTTTTTTCGTAATTCAGTCCTCCGCCAGACTTCAAGTCATAACCCATCATTTGGATAATGTTTTTGGTCTGTCGGCTATAGCGACGGACTTGTATTTTTCTATTATCATCGTCGGAATCACTGATTTGTGTGACCCTTTTATTTCTAGCTTTGCCAAAAAGAATTTGACGTTGATCATTTTGTCTTGTCAGGGCTATGAAGCAGGCATCTTCGTGGGGCTTATTTGATATACTATTTTAAAATGGTGAGAGCACTGGTATGTATAGAGGCTCGTAGGCATACAGGGCCTCTAAGAATTCTTCCGCCAAGGGATTAATATTGATATAGTGCGAAGAAGAATCCTCTTTATTTATGTAATATAAGATCTCTTCCTCTTCTACATAATTAACAAAATCCTGAGCCTTGACTAAAGGCTTAGTGAGATCAAGGAACATAGTTGATTTTCTTGCCTGTGTTGCTCGTTACGACGAAGGTCGATGGCAAGTGGAGATGATTTCTTGATTTCTTAGTGAGGTTTATCACCAGTGGTTCCTTCGATTTCTCCTTACGTGTCGGCTTACAGAGGTTGATGACAAAATATTTTGAAGGGGTTGGACCAATGCCCTTTGACTCGGATCATGAGAGGTTCCCCCTTCGAGCTATTCTCAACTTCGTGATCAACCTCATTAGCTTGCTCGCCTATTTACTCTGGTGTATAGAGCACAGAGTCAGAATAATAAGTTTTGACGCCTTTGAATGGGTTGAGGTCAGCGACTTCTGTCTTTATTTCTTCCTGACTGTCCACATACTTGAAACACTAGTATAGGGTAAAAGGTACAATCTTGTGCTCGTGTATCCTTGGTCGTCCCAACAAGATATTATAGGATACATCTGAGTTGATCACATAACATATGACTTTGGTCCGTAGTTCGCTTATCTGAATTTGTAGGCCTATCTGAATTTTAGGCGTACCTTCCCCAGTGGTCGACTTCTTCCAGCATTAATATCCAAGATGGTAGTATTGGTAGCTGACAAGTTATGCGTTCGTATTTTTAGAGCTTGCTGCAAGCTCTTAGAAATGATGCTAAGTGCTGATCTTGGATCAATATGGATTCGGCTCACTTTAATGGAGCCGACATAGCCGGTATAGTATAGAGGTCTATCATGCCGATTATCTTTAAGCAATATTTTATCTTGCGTGAAAGTTATGTTAAAAAATTTCTCCATCTTATTATGGCATTGAGGACATGCTATAGGCTCATCATCAAGGGTTTTGAGTTGAGCCAGGCAAGAATCTGCATGTATTAGTACTTCACTGAAAGCTTCGCGAGTTTCCTTTGATGGACGAAGTATCACCCTCACTTTTCTAGCTAGGGGTAGTTTGGTAATTTGATATGAGTATTTAATTTTAGAAATATAATATTAAATATTAGTGCGATGATTGTATTAATTATTTAATTATGTTAAGCTATAAATTATGTGTGACTTGTATTATTTATTTTAGTAAGGAGGCTAGTCCAATAGTTAGACTTCCTGTAAGCCCAATTAGACTTGTCATGACAACTAGTGAGCCTAACTTGGACCCAAGCCCATTAGACCTTCTCACAAATTAATTAAGGAGAGTTAGCTTAATTACAATTAGTTAGAGACTTCCAAAATTATCCTTCCTAATTATTTCTCATAATTCACCATGTAGGGGTAACTTGGACCTTTGTTAGTGACTTGGGAAAGGGGAGAAGAGGCTGGCTATTATTAGAGGGGATTCTCCTCTCTCTCTCTCTCTCTCTCTCTCTCTCTCTCTCTCTCTCTCTCTTCTATCATTTGTATTCATTTTAGATCTAGAATTAGATCCCCAATTTTCTATCCTTCCCTCCATTGAATTTCTACTCAATTTACCTTAATTTCCTTCTTAAATTTATCACTCTTGGAGCTTTGGATCTTGGAGAAGCAAGGGGCATAAGGAAAAGGAGATTTGGAGCTAGAGATCATGTCCGGAATATGTCCAATTGTATTTTTATTCGGAATCTATTTTACTAATTGGTAATTCCTGAATTTCTCCTTCATTATAGCTTCTTAATCACGCATTTGACCATTAGGAATGACCTCATGGCATATGACTACCTATATGAGCAATTTTTAGGCTAATTGGTTATGTATTGTGAGTTCTATGTGGTATTTTATGTGCATGTTGGAGGAATTATGAATTTAACACATCAATTATGTGTTATGAGACCAATTAGATCTAATTAGACTTAGATCGGAGTTGTGGGACTAGGTACGTATCCACAAATAGATAAGTATAGGTAGTTACCCATATTTGTTTGTGCCTAGAGGTATGTTCTGTTCTGTTATATTTATTTTCTGGTGTAGTTTCGTCTTTGAATTTCGAGGACAAAATTATTTTAAGGTGGGTAGACTTGTCACTACCATATTTTCTAGGAAAGGATATTTTTATTATTTTATAATTAATTAAATATTATGCATATTATATATTTATTTAGTGTATTATTTAATTATTATTAGATGTTAGTTTATTATTTTAAACTTATGTTAGTAGACCTAACTAGTTTAGATTAGATCCATGGACCAACATTTAAATTTAGTTAGAATTGTGCCCAATTATAAGCCCATTCATTAGGAGGAGGATTAATTAAATTAAACCCATTAGACTAGAACCTTTCCTCCTTAATTATTTTTTCATGAGAGGCCTTAAGGGGTATTCTAGATATTTTATAGTAGCTTGGGGAGGGGGCTAAGGGGGGCCGGCTATGTATTAGTAGGGGAAGAGTTTCTCTCTCCTCATTTTTATTACAAATCTAAATCTAGAATTTTCTCTTCCCAATTTCTTCATTCTCACACTAAATTTTTTCCTAATTCCTTCCCAAATCATCATTGGAGGCAAAGAAAGCAAGGATCTATAAGAAGGAGCTAGGATCTACAAGTTGAAGGCTCATTTCACTCAATTTAAAAGTTTTATTGGAAATCCATCTCCCAGTAGTTATAATTCAGTTTTTTCTCTTTGATTAGAATCTAAATATGTGTTTTAATTATTAGAAACCACCACATATGATGAGGCTACCCATAGGAATTGAAATTAGGTTCATATGAGGCCTATGGAGGAAGTTATGGTATATTTTGTCTTAATTTTGGAGGAATTCCGAGATTGACACGTGTTGTGTTTGTCAATTAGTCAATTAAATCAAATTGACATACGTTTGATTGTGTGTGCCTAGTGTCGTATTCATAATTGGATACGTGTAGGCCGTATCCCAATAATTTGGAGATGTGGGTTGATTTGGGAATTTTCTTCCGACACGGGGGTTTGTGTATGTCACAATTTAACACGGACATATAGATGTGTGTTTGACTCTTCGTATTATTCATATATACTATTTTAGCCTTGCTCGTGTCCTACAAGGTACGTTTGGTTGTGTGGTGGACTTGTATCGCAAGCGTATCATAGATCTAGTATGATACGGGTGCGATGCACTCTACATGATTGTTTTATTGCATTTCTTAGATTCATTTGTCTTGTGTATAGCTATTAGAATATTAAATTATCATTGTTATATAGTGTATATATATATATATATATATATATATATATATATATATATATATATATATAGTGTTGTTTATATGTATAGATGTATGTTTATATATATATATATATGTACATAGAGAGGGGTATATATGTATGTGCGCATGTTACATATGCTTATATATATATATATATATATATATATATATATATATATATATGTGTGTGTGTGTGTGTGTGTGTGTGTGTGTGTGTGTGTGCGTGTGTGTGTATATATGTTTATGTGTGTGAGTGTCATATATATATATATATTAATATTAATATATGGATACATAAGCATATGTAACATGCACACATACATATATACCCCTCTCTATGTATGTATATATATATATAAACATACATCAATACATATGAACAACACTATATATATATATATATATATATATATATATATATATATATATATATATATATATATATATATATATATATATATATATATATATATATATATAGTGTTATTCATATGTATTGATGTATGTTTATATATATATATATATATATATATATATATATATATATATATATAGTTATGTGAGGGTGTAGTTGTGTGTTTGTGTGTGTGTGAGTGTGTGCTAGGGGTCAGGCAACAGTAGCAGGAAACCAGTGCAACATAGAGCAGTAGTGAACTGAAGCCAACATGCTACAGCTTGTAGCAATAATGAGGTAGTACACAATATCAGAGCAGTAAATCAGAGGCAGTAGCAGCTGCAGAAGCAAGGTAATTACAGGCAGTGCAGTGGAAACTGCAAGCTGCAGCAGCTGCAGCTACACCAACAGCAGCAGCTACACTAGCAACAATAGCAAACACAACAACAAATGCAGCAGTTCTAGTAGCAGTTATAGCTAGGTAAGGATTAGTTAGTTCCTTGGTATAGTAGTAGTTTAATTAAGTTAGTTGCTATATTATGTATATATATATATATATATATATATATATATATATATATATATATATATATATATATATATATATATATATATATATATATATATATATACATATAGTTAGTAGTTTAGTTAATGGTTAGCTAGTTTATTTGATTGGTATATATTTAGTTACTTAATAGTTTAGTAGTTAGATATATACATATATACTTGTATTACTATTAGTGATATATATATATATGTATATGTATCTTTAGTAGTTACATATATACTTGTTACTAGTTAGAGGTATGTAGGTATATGTATATGTATATATATATTAGTAGTTAGTATAGTAGTTTGGTATTAATAAATATATGTTAGTTATAATTAGAGTTTGGGTAGTTAGTTATATACTAGAATTGACATTACCTTGAGATACCAAGGTAAATGTCAAGGTAGTGAGGGATACTCAAGGTATTGGGTCGATACTCAAGGTGTAAACCCCCTCGGCCAAATTTAGGTTTACATAGCTTATATAGAGAGACTAGGTTTAATTTGGAGCCAATTAAAATTACAACACAGTGATTTAGAATTATTGTGCAATATTTATATCATTTAGTGCACCTTACCGTTGTTTCGATATTTAGAGCACTACACTAGCATTTACCTCCAAACAAATTCCATATACTTTTTCTAGACAAGCCAGTCTTCCATTATAACATTTGTGTAACTCTTAAATACTCTATATTGTGCTTTATTTTAGCTGCACAATATTCGTTACAAACGTCCATGTATAAATACCAATAAATCCAACTTTTCATAATTGTCCATTCCTATTTGAAATTGGAGACACAACCTCAACCTGTTTCATACAACTCAAATTATGACATTATTGTATTCTGAGTCTACCATGTCCATGACGATTGCGTTCCACAAATCTTAATCCCATACAATTCCAATTAATGGGAAAGCATCGCTTGTACTAATTCTTATTTAAATTAGTGTGAAGGTCAACCTCACCCAAACTAGACCCATCCTAGCCCATCTACACCATACATACCTTCATGTCAACATATTCTCCGCCCCAAGAAACCCTAGCCGGCCCAATTCCCTAGGAGGACCCCTTTCTCTCTCCTATATAAATATAACTCTTTCTCTCCAAACCCTAAAAACTAAACCTACTCAAAACCCTAGCCGTTCCCAACCGACTCCATCTCAACCCGACCCCCGATCACCTCCAGCCCGCCTGACCACCGCCTGCCAGCATCTAAGCCACCTCCACCGTCGACATCACCACCATCGTCCCCATCCCCATCTCCTCCGCCACCGCACCACCATCAACCGTCAACCATCCCCAACTCGATACCATCAACAACCCAACTCCACAGCCACCCTCCTTATCACCCCTCCATAGTCCGACTACTGCCAGTCTGACCGCCGCCTCCCCCACGATCATCCCCACCGTCAGCCGCCGCTGCTAGCCCAGCTGCTGCTGCAATTGCTGCCGAGGTTGCTGCTGCTGCTGCTGTTCCCCCGTGCTACGTCAGAGCTCCGTCCCTCATCGGAGAGCAGGACGACGACAAGAACAGACGCCTTCGCTCAGTCATAACTAGGTACGTGTGTATTGCATCTTTTTCCTTCATAAGTTGAGGTATCGACGTGTCGTGGAACGGACCCGAGTAACAAAAATTCCCAAGTGCAATGTGCATGTCACTACCCAATTCTAGAAAATAGGGTATTTTTTTTTTATTTGATAAATAGTGGATTGTATTTAATTAATTATATTTATATTTATTTAGTGCTTATTTTATTTTTTTTAATGATTGTTTTAGGGTTTTGGCTAGCCTGGACCCATGTCCGACCCAGCCCACACCCTTGTGAGAATTATTTTGGGGCTTAGATTTATTATTTTATTTTTAGGAGGTTAGTGGGAGAGATTTGGAGCTAGTTTGAGTATTTTTGGAACCCGAAACCCGAAACCAAGTGAGTAGGGACATTTTGGGAATTTGGAACTTTGTAAACCCCCTTTAATTCTCATAGCCGGCCCCTACCTACGCCCCATTCCCGAATTCCAGCAGCAGCCCCCTCCCCTCTTTGTATTCTTCTTCATTTTCCACTTCTTTTTCTTCATTTCTTCTTCTCCATTTCTTCTTCCTTCTTCCTTCTTCTCCAAGGTGAGTTATTTCTTCCATTTTTCTTCTTTCTTCTTCCATTCCTTCTCCTTATGCTAGCCTTAACCTTGCTTTTTCCCTAACCTAGGTGTGAGGAGCTTAGATCTAGTGTGGAAGCTAGATTTGGTGGCTTGGAGCTTCAGGGAGGTGATTTCTAGGGGTTGTGAGACTTTGGCCTTGGGATTCCAACTCCCAAGAGGTAAAACCTAACTTTCTCCTTCCTAATTATTTTTGTGTAGTGTAATTAGTGTTGATAACCTTCCTAGACCCTAACCCTACCCGTAGGAGGAAGTTGGAACTAGTTTGGTTGAGTTTAGAGACTTTGACACTAGGTTTTGAGTCGAATTCGGGTGGAATCCGAATTTGGCCCAATTTTGGGTGATGCCCTAGGTTAGAAGGACCTAGGTAGACGTTGTCGGGTGTCTAGAGAGTGAGTGCGTGTCTCCGTTTGGACACGGGAAGCCGCGTCGCGGAGAAACGGGCATTTCGGGCAAAATTAGGGCTTTTCGTCGTCGCCGATTCTAAGTGCATGCGCGTTTTCGCCACGGACCTAGAATCTACGCGGGAGCACATTTTCTAGGATCTAGACATCGTATAGAGTACGTGAATAAATTTTAGGCCGATTCCGAGTTCGTTTGGTGTGTGTTTCAGGAGGTTTTCTGAGCCGCGCACCACGTGTTCGTCGAAATGACCGAACATCCATTTCGACTTGGTTTCCTCATTTTGGGCTTGTGCGCGCGTTGGGTTAGTATCGGAGAGTGTGTGCTAGAGTTTTCGAGTTATATTTTATATATTTTAGGGTATTGGTGAGTGTCGGGGTCGTTGGGCGTGATTGGGGCGTATTGTTGTGTGTTGTGGTTGAGTGGTGTTGTGTCTCTTTGTATGTATATATATATGTATGTGTGTTTATGTATATATATTTATATATATATGTGTGTATTTGTATCTATGTGCTTGTGTGTGTATATGTCTATGTGTATATATATATATATATATATATATGTATGTGTAAGTGTGCTTGTGTGTGTGTGTGTATGTATATATATATATATATATATATGTGTGTGTGTATGTGTATATATATATATCTTAGAGTGTGTGTGTGTATTGGTATGTATATATATATATATATTTGTATGTGTGCATATATATATTAATATGTGTGTTTATATATATGTTTAGCTATGTATATATTTGTATGTGTGTGTGTGTTTTAGTGTGTGTGTGTGAGTGTGTTAGTGTGTGTTAGTATATAGATATATAGGTGTGTATATATATGTATCTAGTTATATATATATAGTTATATATGTGTATGTATATATATATATAGGGGGTGATTTATATATGGGTATATGGGAGAGTGTGTGTGTGTTTGTGAGAGGAAGGGGGGGCAGCCACTGCCCAGCAAGCAGAACAGCAGCTGCCAGCAGCAAAGCTGCAGCAGCAGCAACAAGGGGCAGCAGCAGCAGCATGTAGAAGCCCAACAGCAGCAGTAGCATGGAGCAGCAGCAGCAGGCTCAACAAGAGCAGCAAGCAGCAGCAGTACCAAGAGCAGCAGCAGCAGCAGTACCAAGAGCAGTAGCAGCAGCAATACGAAGCACCAGCAGCAGGAATAAGAAGCTCCAGCAGTAGCAGCGGGTAGTAGCTAGTGAGGGAGGAAGAGAGATTGATATAGTTATATTAGTATATAGATAGATAAATAGGTAAGATAGATAATTAGATAGATAGATAAGGAGATACATAGATAGATAGGTATACCTATAGATAATTGATAGGTAGATAGTTAGGTTTCTAGATACTAGATAGGTAGATAGCTAGGTACTTAAATATATCTATCTAAGATATAGATATCTATATACCTATAGTATATATATTTATGTATAGGTTGGGTAAGGTAAAGGGTATTATGCATATGTGTGTGGATATCTATATATATAGGTATATACATACTTAGATATATATAAATATGGTAGATATCTATATTACCTAGTCTAGATTAATAACTAGGTGCATAATTAGTAGCTAGATAGCTAGTTAGAGGGTTTTAGAGCGAAACCTCAATACCTTGAGATACAGAGGTATCTCGATACCTTGAGATATTCAAGGTATTGAGTTTCGAGCGGGGTATTTGAGCATTAGCCTAGAAAATACTTTGGAGTGATTTTTATATGTTTATATATATATAATTACGCGTGCTAGCCTAGGTTTTAGCGGGTTTAGGCGGGGTGCATGGCCTAGGGCGAGGTATCGGATACCGAGGGTATCCCGGTATCTCGATTAGGCGAGTTTGTGAGTTTAGTAGCTTAATGAGCTCGGTTTGACCTATAATTTCAAGGGCACCCTAGTTTGACCTAGCTTTGACCATAATTGTCCCCGTTGACCGTAAAAGTCAACGTTTGACCTAGTTTTGACCTAGAGTTGACTTTTTGGATCCCGGGTTGACTTTTTGACCCAAATTTCACCAGTTTGACCCGTTCGACCTAGAATAGCCCTAGAAGCCTGTTTTTAATTATTTTATATCAGTTTAAATGCTTAAAATCCTGTTTAATTCTGCTTTTTGTATTAGGCCCTTGCGACACCGGTCCGGATCTCGATCCTCATCAGTTGCCCAGGATATCAGGCGAGTACCTACCTCTGATAGTTTCCATTTCATGATAGCGTTTATATCACCTGTTCTAGAACTGTAATACTTGATTCTGACACATTATTACACGAGCTGGTACTAGTGGATCCCGTCATGAGATGTTATCCCCCTTACCGTGTTCAGCGGGTACTCTATCACGTATATTTCATCATGTGCTTCGGGTATTGATTCTCATGTGCTATTATGTGCTTCTTGTGCTCTCGCCTTCGTGTGCGCGAGCTATTATCATGTACGTAGCGTGTTGTGGTTGGATCCAATGGTATTAGTGGGGGAAGGGAGTAGGAGTTGGTTATGTGATCAAAGCCAAACAGTATTCATGTGTATGTTGGTTATACAACTCACGCATAACGGAGTTATCGTAGTATTTTTCATGTGCAACCTAAGCCGATCACATAACAAACTTGTGCTCAAGGCACTTAGCTAGTATTCATGTTTCTCACCTGCAGTTACTTTTCCAGTACTTGTATTGTTCTCCAGTTTACTTTGCAGCTACTTATTGTGCTCCAGCATATATTTATTTCCTGTGCATCTTGATTACTTTTCTATTGCTCGTCATATACACCTTACCATGTATTTGGAGTTGCTTTCAGAGTTATGTACTTCGCTCCAGTCCTGACTGGGCATATTTTTTCCAGAGGATCCTGAGGACTATTGCCCGACGTTCTACGGGCCGGGTGTTGACGACTGTTGTGACCCCGTGACCGAGGAGGAGTGCGCCGAGGAGACGCCTATAGCACCCTAGTTAGCTAGGTGGGTTTCTTGGGTTGGTCCCAGGGTTTTATTTTGGATGACTGTACTTATTCTTTTGATGCTGTGATGTTGTAGCTATTATGGCCTTGGACTGTATTATTTTGGATTGTCTTGCTCTCTTGATTCTGTTTCTTTGTTTATATCATATCGTGCTTATATTCTTCCTCTAGATTTTATGATTGAGAATATTGATATATATATTGCGTGGTTGCCCTCCTTTTGGAGAGGATTTGATATATATATATATATTGCGTGGTTGCCCTCCTTTTGGAGAGGTCATGCCGGATTTTTCTGTGAGATATAGATAGATATGGTTGACCTAGAACGGACCTTTACAGCGTTCTACCGCCGATTCTGCGATGTAGGCTGGACGTACCCACGGCTCATGCCCGATTTTCGGGTGCGGGTCATGACACGTTTTTGGTGGCGGCCCATGCAGGTCTAGTTTTTAGGTTACCTGCAATAGGATATAGGAGATAGGCTGAGAGAGAGAGTATGCTCAATCACAACTAGGACCCTTCCTGCTTCCTTTTGCTATCTTTAATTTTTTCCTAAAATTGTTTCTTTTGTAATATTACTGTCCTTCATTGATGTTATCGTTTCATGCACTATATTGACTTTTTTTGATCTGTGTTCAGGATGCCTCCGAAGACCAGATCTCAGCGCACCGCCCCAGCAGCTGCCACCGAGAGGTCTGCCACCTCTCGACCTGCTCGACTTCCGGCAGCTGCTACAGCTCCACTCGCCACT
Organism: Iris macrosiphon; assembly: GCA_036927795.1. NCBI lineage: Eukaryota > Viridiplantae > Streptophyta > Magnoliopsida > Asparagales > Iridaceae > Iris > Iris macrosiphon. The sequence goes on along the minus strand of JAYESA010000004.1, from coordinate 79,099,389 downwards.
CCTGCGGTTGAGGGAGCGTCAGTTTCTCTCGGAGATCCCCTTACTCCCATTGATCCGAGAGTCACCCCAGTCGTCCCGGTGGTACCTCCTCCACCACCGCCTGCGCCAGTGGATGCTACGCAGTTGTTCGCATTCTTCCGAGAGATGATGGATGCGCAGCACCGCCAGGCAGATGTTATGAGGATGGGCATTGAAAATGCTCATCAGGTGGCTATGACAGCGGTCGACATAGTGGCTCAGATCCAGCCACAGCCAGAGCAGGCTCAGTATCCTAGGCCAGGTACTATCATCAATTTTTAGAGGATGCGGCCTAAGGAGTTCCGCGGCACAGAGGGGATCCTGTACGCCGACGACTGGATCGAGCATATAGAGGGCATTTTTAGGCTGGCGATGATCCCAGCTAGCATGCAGATAGAGGCAGCGGGCAGCCAGATGTTCGACCTTGCCCTCACTTGGTTCCGTACGGATACGCGGATAGCAGCTCCGGGATTGACTTGGGAGGCTTTCAAGAAGCTTTTCAAGGAAAAGTTCTTCCCGGACGTGGCTCTCAGTGCCTTAGGGAGTCAGTTCGAGGCGCTCGTCCAGGGGAGTATGCTAGTGGATGAGTATTCAACGGAGTTCTGCCGTCTGGGCAGATTTGTTGAGGGGTTGTCTGAGGCAGCGAAGGCGCAGAAGTTCCGCAAGGGCTTGGTCATGGCGGTCAAGTCCTTGACCAGGAGCGACCGCGAGGCGACCTTCGAGCAGATTGTCAGCGACGCTCAGAGGGCTGAGGATGATTTGGAGCTGAAGACGAAGAGGAGCAGAGATGCTTCAGGAGCAGGTAGCAGTGCAGGCCCAGCCAAGAGGCCATTCCAGCAGACCCAGCAGCACCAGGGTCAGGGTCGGGCGCCATTCCGGCAGGCGCCCCAGCAGCAGAGGCAGGGTCAGCAGCAGGGCCAGAGGCAGCCCATCGTTTGCCCTTTCTGTAGGAAGCCAGGGCACGGATGGGACATATACAGAAAGAGGCTGGGCAGATGTTTATTGTGTGGCGCCGCAGATCACCAGCTGAAGGATTGTCCTTCAGCGCTTGCCCGTACAGCTCAGGGCGGAGGAGCCGCTCAGAGGGCACCCGCCAGAGCACCTGCAGCGCAGCAGAGAGGTTCGCCTTTGCAGACTCAGCAGCAGAGGTTCGCCCAGCACCAGCAGCAGCACCGAGGAGGACAGCAGGGGCGAGCTTTTGCCCTGACAGTGGACGAGACCGAGCCAGTTGGTGATGTTATCTCAGGTTCTGTTCTTCTTGATTCTATTCCAGCTCTTGCTTTATTTGATTTTGGTGCTTCCCATAGCTTTGTGTCTGTATCTTTTGCTGTTAGACACCATCTTGTTGCTGAACCTTTAGCTAGACTCTGTAAGATCACGACCGGGGGTGGTATCATCCTAGTCCGTGATGTCTGCAGAGACCGAAGAGTTACCTTGGGAGGCCGAGAGTTGAGTGTGTGCCTACTCGTAATGCCACTTCCGAGCTACGATATTGTACTCGGGATGGATTGGTTGAGTACGCATTGTGCTAGTATAGATTGTCGTGAAGGCAGAGTTTTGTTCAGTCCGCCAGGTGAGCCAGAGTTTCAGTTTGCTAGAGGAACAGCGGAGCAGACCGAGGGAGTCTTCTGTGGAGCCCTGGTGGTAGAGCCGAGGTCGCTACATCCACTGATAGAGGAGTACATAGATGTCTTTCCGGAGGAGTTGCCAGGGTTACCTTCGGACAGAGACGTGGAGTTCTCTATAGACTTGGTGCCAGGCGCGGAGCCGATATCCCAGTACGTCTATAGAGTTAGCAACAGTGAGCTGGTAGAGTTGAAAAAGCAGGTAGATGAGCTTCAGGACAAGGGATTTATCAGATCTAGTTTTCTCCGTGGGGTGCTCCGGTACTTTTTATGCCGAAGAAGGATGGGTCGATACGGATGTGTATCGACTACAGGGCTCTGAACAGCCTCACAATCAAGAACAAGTATCCGCTGTCGCGTATTGATGATCTTTTTGACCAGTTGAGCGGAGCGAGGGTGTTTTCCAGGATTGATCTGAGGACAGGCTACCACCAGGTGAAGGTCAGGAAGAAGGATATTCCGAAGACAGCTTTTCGGACCAGATATGGACAGTATGAGTTCTTGGTGATGCCGTTTGGGTTGACTAATGCCCCGGCAGTGTTCATGAATCTGATGAACAAGGTATTCCATCAGCATCTGGACAGGTTTATGGTGGTGTTTATAGATGATATATTGGTGTATTCGAAGACCCCAGAGGAGCACGAGGAGCATCTGAGGATAGTGCTGGAGACTCTCAGGAAGGAGAAGCTTTATGGAAAGCTTTCGAAGTGCGAGTTCTTTCTTGACAAGGTTGAATTCCTTGGTCATGTGGTGACTAGAAAGGGTATCTCGGTGGATCCGAGAAAGATCATGGCAGTTGAGGCATGGAGTGCTCCGAGTTCAGTAGCCGAGGTCAGGAGTTTCTTGGGACTGGCAGGCTACTACAGGAGATTTGTTCAGGATTTTTCCCGGATTGCAGAGCCATTGTCCAGGCTGACTCGGAAGGACGTGGAGTTTGTTTGGTCAGAGGAGTGCCAGATCGCCTTTGATGAGCTGAAGAGGAGGTTGACGACAGCTCCAGTATTGACGTTGCCATCAGGTTCTGGAGGTTTCACTATTTATAGTGATGCATCGGGGAAGGGACTGGGTTGTGTGTTACAGCAGAATGGGAGGGTAATTGCCTATGCTTTCAGGCAATTACGTCCTCATGAGAAGAACTACCCTACCCACGATTTGGAGTTGACAGCGGTCATCTTTGCTCTGAAGTTGTGGAAACACTATTTATACGGAGAGCGTGTGGAGATCTTCACAGACCACAAGAGCTTGAAGTATGTGTTTACCCAAAAAGAGCTGAACATGAGGCAGAGGAGATGGTTGGAGTTGATGAAAGACTTCGACATATCGTTGCAGTATCATCCAGAGAAGGCGAACATAGTTACGGATGCATTGAGCAGGTATCCGGTAGCTATGTGCCTGACTACAGATCGTTATCTTCTGGCAGATCTAGAGAGCTTGGGCATTGAGGTGATAGTGCCTGGAGTTGAGATGCAGATGTGGGGACTGCAGATTCAGTCAGAATTGGTAGACCGGATCAGGGCTACACAGTTTGAGGATGAGTCCCTGAGGAGCATCAGGGAGCAGGTTCAGATGGGATTAGCAGATGACTTCACCATTGTTGATGATGGTTCTTTGAGGCACGGTACCAGGTTGTGTCTGCCGAGTGGGTCGTTGTGCGAGGAGGTTCTCCAGGAGGCGCATCGATCTCAGTACTCTATGCATCCAGGTGCCAACAAGATGTATAGAGATCTGAGACAGCATGTATGGTGGTACGGGATGAAGCGGGAGGTAGCACGCTTTGTATCCCGATGCTTAGTGTGCCAGCAGATGAAGATGGAGAGGCAGAGGCCAGGAGGATTACTCCAGCCGTTACCCATTCCGGAGTGGAAATAGGAGCATGTGACCATGGATTTTGTTTCTGGACTTCCCCGTTCTCCAGGCGGGAAGGATGCGATTTGGGTCATCGTGGACAGGTTGACCAAATCGGCCCACTTTTTACCATTCAAAGTGGGTACGTCTACAGAGAGGCTAGCAGAGATGTATATGCGCCAGATAGTCAGACTGCATGGAGTTCCAGTGAGCATAGTATCAGATCGGGACAGTCGCTTTACTTCGCATTTCTGGAGGAGCCTGCAGGCTAGCTTGGGCACCCAGCTCAAGTTTAGTAGTGCATATCACCCACAGACAGATGGTCAGTCAGAGAGGACCAGACAGATGGTCAGTCAGAGAGGACCAGACAGATGGTCAGTCAGAGAGGACCATTCAGACGCTTGAGGACATGCTTCGCACTTGTGTTTTGGATTTCAGAGGCTCTTGGGAGGATCACTTGCACTTGGTAGAGTTTGCTTACAACAACAGCTACCAAGCCAGTATCGAGATGTCACCTTTTGAGGCATTGTATGGACGGAGGTGTCGTACTCCGTTGTCATGGGATGATATAGGTGAGAGAGCTTTGCTTGGCCCGGAGATAGTGGTTGATGCGGCAGAGAAGGTCAAGCTCATTAGAGATAGACTTCGGGTGGCGCAGGACAGGCAGCGGCATTGGGCCGATAGCCACCGGAGACCTTTGGAGTTCGAGGTATAGCTTAGAATCTAGATTTTGTTTTTGTGTTTGCTTGTGATTGCTTGTTTTAGACTAAGTGCAGAGACCTTGTTTGTGCTAGGTTGGAGATCTGGTGTTCCTGAGAATTTCTCCGACGCGGGGCACTATTCGCTTCGGTGGAGGCGGGAAGCTTAGCCCACGTTTCGTTGGACCCTTCCGTGTCCTCGAGAGGGTCGGCGTCGTGGCGTATAGGCTTGAGTTGCCGCCTACGCTGGAGGGAGTTCATGATGTGTTCCACATATCGCAGTTGAGACGGTACGTGGCGGATTCCAATCACGTATTGGATCACTCGGAGATCGAGGTGGGCCCTACTCTTAGCTATCCAGAGCAGCCGGTGGAGATTCTGGATCAGCGGGAGAAGGTGTTGAGGAACCAGAATATTCCTTTGGTTCGCGTCGCGTGGAGGCATCACTCTCCAGGGGAGTCGACCTGGGAGAGGGAGGATGAAATGCGCGAGCGATACCCCTATCTCTTCGAGCCCTGAGGTATGGTTCTTTCTTTGCATTCTTGTCCTAGTTTCGTCTTTTAATTTCGAGGACAAAATTATTTTAAGGAGGGTAGACTTGTCACTACCCAATTCTAGAAAATAAGATATTTTTTTATTTTTATTTGATAAATAATGGATTATATTTAATTAATTATATTTATATTTATTTAGTGCTTATTTTATTTTTTTAATGATTGTTTTAGGGTTTTGGCTAGCCTGGACCCATGTCCGACCCTAGTGGACCCATGTCCGACCCAGCCCACACCCTTGTGAGAATTATTTTGGGCTTAGATTTATTATTTTATTTTTAGGAGGTTAGTGGGAGAGATTTGGAGCTAGTTTGAGTGTTTTTGGAACCCGGAACCCGAAACCAAGTGAGTAGGGGCGTTTTGGGAATTTTGAACTTTGTAAACCCCCTTTAATTCTCATAGCCGGCCCCTACCTACCCCCCATTCCCGAATTCCAGCAGCAGCCCCCTCCCCTCTTTGTATTCTTCTTTATTTTCCACTTCTTCTTCTTCATTTCTTCTTCTCCATTTCTTCTTCCTTCTTCCTTCTTCTCCAAGGTGAGTTATTTCTTCCATTTTTCTTCTTTCTTCTTCCATTCCTTCTCCTTATGCTAGCCCTAACCTTGCTTTTTCACTGACCTAGGTGTGAGGAGCTTAGATCTAGTGTGGAAGCTAGATTTGGTGGCTTGGAGCTTGAGGGAGGTGATTTCTAGGGGTTGTGAGACTTTGGCCTTGGGATTCCAACTCCCAAGAGGTAAAATCTAACTTTTCGCTTCCTAATTATTTTTGTGTAGTGTAATTAGTGTTGTAGAACCTTTCTAGACCCTAACCCTACCCGTAGGAGGAAATTGGAACTAGTTTGGTTGAGTTTAGAGACTTTGACACTAGGTTTTGTGTCGAATTCGGGTGGAATCCGAATTTGGCCCAATTTTGGGTAATGCTCTAGGTTAGACAGACCTAGGTAGACGTTGTCGGGTGTCTAGAGAGTGAGTGCGTGTCTCCGTTTTGACACGGGAACCCGCGTCGCGGAGAAACGGGCATTTCGGGCAAAATTGGGGCTTTTCGTCGTCGTCGAATCTAAGTGCGTGCGTGTTTCTGTCACGGACCTAGAATCGATGCGGGAGTACATTTTCTAGGATCTAGACATCGTGTAGAGCGTGTGGATAAATTTTGGGCCGATTCCGAGTTCGTTTGGTGTGCGTTTCAGGAGATTTTCTGAGCCGCGCACCACGTGTTCGTCGAAATGACCGAACGGCCATTTCGACTTGGTTTCCTCGTTTTGGGCTTGTGCGCGCGTTGGGTTAGTATCGGGGAGTGTGTGCTAGAGTTTTCGAGTTATATTTTATATATTTTAGGGTATTGGTAAGTGTCGGGGTCGTTGGGCGTGAGTGGGGCGTGTTGTTGTGTGTTGTGGTTGAGTGGTGTTGTGTCTCTTAGTATGTATATATATATGTATATATTTATATGTATGTGTGTTTATGTATATATATTTATATATATATGTGTGTATTTGTATCTCTGTGCTTGTGTGTGTATATGTCTATGTGTATATATATATATATATGTATGTGTAAGTGTGCTTGTGTGTGTGTATGTATATATATATATATATATATATATGTGTGTGTATGTGTATATATATATCTTAGAGTGTGTGTGTGTATTGGTATGTATATATATATATTTGTATGTGTGCATATATATATTAATATGTGTGTTTATATATATGTTTAGCTATGTATATATTTGTATGTGTGTGTGTGTTTTAGTGTATGTGTGAGTGTGTTAGTATGTGTTAGTATATAGATATATAGGTGTGTATATATATGTATCTAGTTATATATATATAGTTATATATGTGTATGTATATATATATATAGGGGGTGATTTATATATGTGTATATGGGAGTGTGTGTGTGTGTTTGTGAGAGGAAGGGGGGGCAGCCACTGCCCAGCAAGCAGAACAGCAGCTGCTGCTGTATACAGCAGCAGCAAAGCTACAGCAGCAGCACCAAGGGGCAGCAGCAGCAGTATGTAGAAGCCCAGCAGCAGCAGTAGCATGGAGCAGCAGCAGCAGGCTCAGCAAGAGCAGCAAGCAGCAGCAGTACCAAGAGCAGCAGCAGCAGTACCAAGAGCAGTAGCAGCAGCAATGCGAAGCACCAGCAGCAGGAATAAGAAGCTCCAGCAGTAGCAGCGGGTAGTAGCTAGTGAGGGAGGAAGAGAGATTGATATAGTTATATTAGTATATAGATAGATAAATAGGTAAGATAGATAATTAGATAGATAGATAAGGAGATACATAGATAGATAGGTATACCTATAGATAATTGATAGGTAGATAGTTATGTTTCTAGATACTAGATAGGTAGATAGCTAGGTACTTAGATATATCTATCTAAGATATAGATATCTATATACCTATAGTATATATATTTATGTATAGGTTGGGTAAGGTAAAGGGTATTATGCATATGTGTGTGGATATATATATATATATATATATATAGGTATATACATACTTATATATATATAAATATGGTAGATATCTATATTACCTAGCCTAGATTAATAACTAGGTGCATAATTAGTAGCTAGATAGCTAGTTAGAGGGTTTTAGAGCAAAACCTCAATACCTTGAGATACAGAGGTATCTCGATACCTTGAGATATTCAAGGTATTGAGTTTCGAGCGGGATATTTGAGCATTAGCCTAGGAAATACTTTGGAGTGATTTTTATATGTTTATATATATAATTACGCGTGCTAGCCTAGGTTTTAGCGGGTTTAGGCGGGGTGCGTGGCCTAGGGCGAGGTATCGGATACCGAGGGTATCCCGGTATCTCGATTAGGCGAGTTTGTGAGCTTAGTAGCTTAATGAGCTCAGTTTGACCTAGAATTTCAGGGGCACCCTAGTTTGACCTAGCTTTGACCATAATTGTCTCCGTTGATCGTAAAAGTCAACGTTTGACCTAGTTTTAACCTAGAGTTGACTTTTTGGACCCCGGGTTGACTTTTTGACCCGAATTTCACCGGTTTGACCCGTTCGACCTAGAATAGCCCTAGAAGCCTGTTTTTAATTATTTTACATCAGTTTAAATGCTTAAAACCCTGTTTAATTCTGCTTTTTGCATTAGGTCCTTGCGACACCGGTCCGGATCTCGATCCTCATCAGTTGCCCAGGATATCAGGCGAGTACCTACCTCTGATAGTTTCCATTTCATGATAGCGTTTATATCACCTGTTCTAGAACTATAATACTTGATTCTGACACATTGTTACATGAGCTGGTACTAGTGGATCCCGTCATGAGATGCTATCCCCCTTACCGTGTTCAGCGGGTACTCTATCACGTGTATTTCATCATGTGCTTTGGGTATTGATTCTCATGTGCTATCATGTGCTTCTTGTGCTCTCGCCTTCGTGTGCGCGAGCTATTATCATGTACGTAGCGTATTGTGGTTGGATCCAATGGTATTAGTGGGGGAGGGGAGTAGGAGTTGGTTATATGATCAAAGACAAACAGTATTCATGTGTATGTCGGTTATGCAACTCACGCATAACGGAGTTATCGTAGTGTTTTTCATGTGCAACCTAAGCCGATCACATAACGAACTTGTGCTCAAGGCACTTAGCTAGTATTCATGTTTCTCACCTGCAGTTACTTTTCCAGTACTTGTATTGTTCTCCAGTTTACTTTGCAGCTACTTATTGTGCTCCAGCATATATTTATTTCCTGTGCATCTTGATTACTTTTCTATTGCTCGTCATGTACACCTTACCATGCATTTGGAGTTGCTTTCAGAGTTATGTACTTCGCTCTAGTCCTGACTGGGCATATTTTTTCCAGAGGATCCTGAGGACTATTGCCCGACGTTCTACGGGCCGGGTGTTGACGACTGTTGTGACCCCGTGACCGAGGAGTAGTGCGCCGAGGAGACGCCTATAGCACCCTAGTTAGCTAGGTAGGTTTCTGATGAGAACATAAAATATTATATTTTTATTCCTTAATGTATACTCCTTTATGCTCATTTAATGTCTAAAGATACTCATTATTTTTATATTTTGATCTAGGATACAATTGGAGTCACTAAAAGCAAAATGGAGCTAATTATCAATTCTGGACAGTTCTGACACCTTGTAGAAAAATGGTCATAACTTGCTCATCCGAAGTCCAATTGAGCTGATCCAAATTGATTCGGAAAGCTAAGTGATAGAGGCACAATTTTGCTGTTTTGATTTTCCCGAGATTCTGGCTACATCATGGACCAAATCACGCTTGAAGTTGAGACAACTATGCTGTGCACAAAAAGTGGAGTTGATATAACCATTTTCCAACTTATTCAAAGATTTTATTTTATTGTTGGGTTGTTGTAACTCTTAGAGGATTTTTGGAAAGATATTGTGATCTTCAAACACTTATTTAGAGTGTATAAAAGGGGTAGAGATCAAGAGGAAAAAGGAGAACAACACACAACTCTTCTTCCTCTTTTCCAATATTCTTTTGAAGTGTTCTTGAACATGTGGAGCTAAAAGTCTTGTTGGTCGAAGGAAACGGAAGCCTCGGAATGAATAAAAACTTGTGAGATCAAAAAAAAAATCGGTAACAGGAAATGGCGGCCAATTCTCAAATATTTGGCACTTGGCTAAATCTTCCATCTAGGCATGCTGATGAGGTAAATGTTTCTTCCTTAGAACAACAAATTTCTTGTTTAACTTCTCTTGTTCGTCAGATGGTTGTAGGTAACATAAAAACAACAAAGGCTTGTAGGATTTGTCTAGTATCAGGGCATCCAACCGATATGTGTCCAACACTCCAAGAGGAGTCCAATGAACAAGTGAATACGAAATATGGTTTTCCACTACCAGAAATGAAGTATGATTCCTATTCAGACACGTACAACATAGGATGGAGAGATCATTCCAATCTCACCTATGGGAGTCCAGAATTAAATCAACCAGCAACTCAAAATTGCCCAAGTTACCAGCAATACAAGCAGCAATACCTACAACCAAGCCAAACTTCTAATTCTGGTATGTCTTTAGAAGATATTGTTAAGTCTATTGCCATTAATAATTTACAATTTCAACAGGAGACGAGGGCTAGTATCGAAAGTTTGAACAATCAAATGAGTCAAATGACAACTGCAATTAATAAGCTAGAGGCACAAAGCTTGGAGAACTTACCATCTGAAACGATAGTAAATCCAAAAGAAACTGTAAGTTCAATCATTTTGAGAAGTTGTAAAGAAGTTGAAATTCCAGAAAAAGAAGCATGTGCATCGTCAAAAGAAGAAGAAGAGAAAAATATCGTTGCAGACACGAACATTCCTAATAACGATGTAGTACCTAATGCAAAAGAAGTTTTTAAACTTGATGGAAAAAATGGAGTAAAAGTTGCCATCAGTGAGAATTTTGAGAAAGAACATGAGTTAGCTTTGAGTACTAACTTACATAAAACTGTTGCAGTGTTGAACGATCTTCCAAAAAGACAACAGTCAGGTAACATTCCATATATTCCAATTTATAACAAAAGACCTTTACCTTCTGTTTTGCAGGGCTGCATTCTAGACTTGAAATCCCTGCCTAGTTATATCAAGTGTGCATAGAGTCGAGCCAACGACAATATTAAACAAAGGCGCTGCTTGGGAGGCAACCCAAGAGAAGTTTTTTTTTTATTCTCGCATTTTATTTTATTTTGGTTATTTTGTCTTTTCTTTGCATTTAACCATACATTGGGGACAATGTCTGTTTTAAGTGTGGGGGAGGGGATTTACTTTATTTTAAGCATTTTTAGTTCGCTATTTTTCTAAAAAATAAAATAATAATAATAATTTTTTTTTATAAAAGAATTTTGGTTTTTGGTTTTCAATGATTTTTGGTTATGTATGTCATGAGTAAGATTCAACTAGATTTGAAAAATTCATAACATGATTGAATAAATAAAAAAAAATTCAACTTAGAATTAATTAGTTTAGTTATTTTTTATTGAAAATGGTAGTATCTAAATTGGTAGACAAAAGCCAGTGAGGATTTGAGCCTTTAGACTGACACATCAGTCTCATTATTCTTTCATGAGAGATATTCTTCCACTGATTTGTTTCTCTAGAGCTTGCTTTGATTCTCTTCGAGGTCACATTGACACATGCATGCATGAACATGATTAAGGCCATCTTTGTTATGCGTTACATAAGCCAAATAACCCACCTTGTAATTAATTTTCTTTTTGTTGAACCCCTTTGAGCTTTATTGCCTTTTTCTTGGTATACCCACATTACAAGCTTTCAACCAATAATATTTATACCTTTACCCAAGTCGCAAAGCTAGTGGAGTATTGTTGATCATTATGATATGTATGGGTGTACGAAAAAATAATTGTGGGGGTATCTAAATTTGTGGTTTGGTTATAACCAACAAAATGGAACATATTTTTATCCTCAAATTTCCTAAGTTCCATTATTGTTAAAAAAAAAAAGTAAAAAAAAAAAAAGAAAGAAAAAAGAAAGAAAGAAAAGAAATGGAGTGATTGATTTTGCATTGTTTAAATGCTTTAAAAGCCAAATTGAAGACGCTGCAAAATGGAGTGATTGATTTTACATGTTTTATATTAAGATTGAGTTGATTCATTTTTGCTCCACTAGTTTTGATGGCTTTTGAGCTACATTCCTAAATATATCCCACCTTAATCCTAAGCCATGTTACAACCCATAAAAAGTCCTTATGATTTATGTTATGCATGTGATCCCAGTGGTGGAGAATGAGAAAATATACAAGCTTATGGTAGAGCATTTCTTTTGGAATGAATTCGAGAGAAATATATACCTTCAAACACATGAGAGTTTAGTGTTTATTCCCGTGAGGGTCTACCTATTTAGTTTACTCCATTTTTCAAGTAAAAATACCTACTAAGTAATTAGAAGTTGTTTAAGAATATATGTTCATGATATGTTATGAGTTTTGAAGAACTTGGTTATTATTTATTTATGACATTGCAACCTTGATTTCTTTTTGGAAAAATAAATTAGAGTTTTGCCCGAGGACGAGCAAAGGTTAAGTGTGGGGGTATTTGATGAGAACATAAAATATTATATTTTTATTCCTTAATGTATACTCTTTTATGCTCATTTAATGTCTAAAGATACTCATTATTTTTATATTTTGATCTAGGATACAATTGGAGTCACTAAAAGCAAAATGAAGCTAATTATCAATTCTGGACAGTTCTGACACCTTGTAGAAAAATGGTCATAACTTGCTCATCCGAAGTCCAATTGAGCTAATCCAAATTGATTCGGGAAGCTAAGTGATAGAGGCACAATTTTGCTGTTTTGATTTTCCCGAGATTCTGGCTACATCATGGACCAAATTACGCTTGAAGTTGAGACAACTATGCTGTACACAAAAAGTGGAGTTGATATAACCATTTTCTAACTTATTCAAAGATTTTATTTTATTGTTGGGTTGTTGTAACTCTTAGAGGATTTTTGGAAAGATATTGTGATCTTCAAACACTTATTTAGAGTGTATAAAAGGGGTAGAGATCAAGAGAAAAAAGGAGAACAACACACAACTCTTCTTCCTCTTCTCCAATATTCTTTTGAAGGGTTCTTGAACATGTGGAGCTAAAAGTCTTGTTGGTCGAAGAAAACGGAAGCCTCGGAATGAATAAAAACTTGTGAGATCTAATTTGTGTTTATATTTTTGATTTGTGCTTTAAGTATCGAATGTTTTCTTATGCATATTTTTATGATTATCTTGTTTAATGACTAGGATGCATACTAGTTTATTATTCATGACAATCTAATGCTAAATTAGATATCGAATCCGTAATTGTTCGATCCCTCTAATTTGTGAAGCAACCAAGATTTAATGAACTGCTTTGTTTTATTAGATCTTAGGAGGAAATTTTTTGATAAAATTAAATGCAACCGCGTGTGCTTGTGTTGTTTTGCTTCATCGATCTCATCGAGTTTAATACGCTACTAGATTAAACCTTTAGCGCTTGTCTGGGGTTATTTAGTAGTTAAGGTTAATTAGATCGCTTGTTTTTAATTAATTATGGCTGAAGGAGATAGGAAAATAATTCCAACGATGAATATTCAAAGTATGAATTAATATATACTTGCATTGATGATCAGTTTTAAGATTCCAATGGTGGATATTGACTGAGACCAACATTTATTTCTTTGATTGTTTTAATACTTTAATTGTTTTTAGCTCTTCTTAATTTTCTTTTGATAAAAACTCTCCCCCAATCTTATCTTACATAGCATAAAGATCAAACTAATTACTCTTCGTGGGAACGATCCTTACTCTCACTACTACATATTATTTCAAGAGTAAAGGTTTTATTTTTGGGTGCCTACGACAACACACCAGTTTCTTGGGTTGGTCTCAGTGTTTTATTTTGGATGACTGTAGTTATTCTTTTGATGCTGTGATGTTGTAGCTATTATGGCCTTGGACTGTATTATTTTGGATTGTCTTGCTCTCTTGGTTCTGTTTCTTTGTTTATATCATATCGTGCTTATATTCTTCCTCTAGATTTTGTGATTGAGATTATTGATATATATATTGCGTGGTTGCCCTCCTTTTGGAGAGGATTTGATATATATATATATATTGCGTGGTTGCCCTCCTTTTGGAGAGGTTATGCCGGATTTTTTTGTGAGATATAGATAGATATGGTTGACCTAGAACGGACCTTTACAGCGTTCTACCGCCGATTCTGCGGCGTAGGCTGGACGTACCCACGGCTCATGCCCGATTTTCGGGTGCGGGTCGTGACAGTGCATGTGTATGGTTATGTTAAATTAGAAATTATTGTTAAGTAATTACTCCAATAAATGACTTGTTAATATAAATACTGTGTTGACCTAAAAATCTAGACATTGACCTAGTACACCCTAATATGATAGTTAGGATAGGTATTTCTGTACAAAACATAATTAGTTTCGTAACATAACTTTGGTAATTCATTGTCCTGAGGTTCACGGTAACTGAGGACAGGACGTGTACGTCTTAGCTGCGTGCACACGCGACCCTTTTAGTTGACCAATTATGACCCCCCTTGTGTCAGTGGCTAAGAGCAGCATAGTATTTCTGTACGTATTACTTTAGTGACTGATTATTGTATTGCTATATTATATTATATGTATAGGGTCGCTGGACCATTCAGGAGAGACTTCAAGAGCAGGTTATTGGCACTCGCAGTTTGAGGACCCAGGCAAGATACCTTGCCATATTTAATATTTAATTTAAATTCTGCAAATATTGTATAATATCTTGTTGTTTATTTTATATAACTGTGCGCGTCCGAGATTGACTCGGGTGCAGTCGACGAGTACGTCGATGAGTAGTGTAATTGACTTAGTCACTAGCAGACTCACCCACTATTGTGAGGATATTCTGATATCTTCTTAGATCGAACACTCTTACACGCATCACGATGACAAACTCATGTTAGGATATGGGTTCACGTACTCGACTAGCTATCGGTGCGTGTGACTTGTATTACGATTTAGTACGTAATCAGGGTTATATAATTAGTAGAGACTTGGCATGTAGTTACGTGGTATGCCCGTCTTGTATTCGACTTGTATATCTGCGTTAGGTGGGAAGGACAAGTAGTAGGCATATGGGATACACACATTGGACTCCGTAATATCCAGAGGAGCCACGGATCCAATGACTTCCTTTATACAGATATCGCGTTCTTCGGAGCGATACAGACGTATATATTTGCAGATACCTCATTCTTTGGAATGATGGACGTTACATGTACATATACCACGCTCTTTGGAGTATTGGACGTTATCCCTACACCTACCTATACGTACCAAGGTTGTCCTCATATTGCATTCACATAGATGGTTAGCACACCCCTTTATTTTATTCAGTATTTATATATGACATATATTTTTTATCTTGTTACGTCCTTTTGAGGACCTGGTTCCCTTCCAGATTTGGACGAGGTATATTATCCTACAGTGTACGGACCTGGGCAGGAGACAAGGTACGCATCCGAGGAGGAGCTAGAGGTACTTCCATCAGAGTTTTCTTGATCATTGGTAGGCCTTCCGCCTAGGGCTGGAGCATCCTTATCTAGTCAGTCGATGCTCTAGTCATTACTCTTTTATTTATCTTTCAGTACTTTTATTTCGTCATAGTAGTGGGTTTGTTCCCATAAGACAAATCTTGGATTGTACTATGACATTTCAGACTTGCGTTTATTTTCTAGTATTTAATTCAGTACTTCCTGTTTATATTGTGGGTGAGATTAGACATTACCTGTTGGATGTTAGAAATAAACTTGTTAGTATTTTAGGACAGCGGAGTATGCTTCGTTGGGTCCATTAAATTGGGTAATCCTACGAAATCGTATTAGCTGGCCATTGCCACGTAGCCTAGTTCCGCGTATTTTGGGACTGGGGCATGACACAAGGCATTGGGTTTGAGTATCAAGATGGGTGTGTAATGGTACGATACCACATTGATTCAAAGCCAAGGTATCCATTTAGCATTAGTTTCGTTAGAAATATTATATAATATTATTTTTATATATATATTATGATATTTTCTTATCTATTAATTTGCGTATCTTGCAATACGGTATCCTATTAGTTTTCTAGTATCCTAGTAGACCTAGTGTGGCCTAGTCACATAGTATATGGACCCAATATCCTAGAGATTGACTCATACAACCTAAAAATAGCTTAGTTTGACTATTTTGATATAGAAATAATTTTATGACCTAGAAGTTGACTAGTTTAACTTATTTTTGTTTCAAAATCTTGTATTGATGTAATATTCCATATCTAGGT
Organism: Iris macrosiphon; assembly: GCA_036927795.1. NCBI lineage: Eukaryota > Viridiplantae > Streptophyta > Magnoliopsida > Asparagales > Iridaceae > Iris > Iris macrosiphon. The sequence continues at coordinate 79,083,855 of JAYESA010000004.1, read as the reverse complement.
CTTCGAGGCACCGTACCAGACATCTATGATATTGTTCATCGGATTTCAGGCGAGTACATTCTCTGATAGTTTCTCATTTATGATATCCTCTATGTCTCTAGTGTAGATATCCTTGATTTCTTGACACGATGGTTACACATATTGGTATATCCGGATCTCGTCATGAGATGTTATTCCTTGGTATGTATGGTGTATCTTGTGCAAGCCTTGTTTCCTTGTTCTTTTTGTACATGTATAGACACTAATTCTTGGGGAGACTTGCTACCTTTCTAGTAAATTTTGTGTCATAACGTACTATGGTTGGATCCACTATACCAGTAGGAGACAGAAAGTATTTAGTTTAGATATATGATCATACCTTTCTTGTGCATGTCTTGTTCCTTGTGAGTGTTAATCATACACCGCACGTATGATTAACCAGACCATTATCCTTGTGCAAGTTTCCAAGCCGATCACATGTTAAAGCTGGTACTCACTCACTTAGTCATTAGTATTCTTGTTTATTTCTATATTTTTCATTCTTGTATTTATTTTCAGTATTTTCTCTCTCGTATCTTTTTATTGCATCTTGTATATTCACATCTATTTACTGTTATATAGTTTATATCACTTATTAGAACTGCTGTTAGAGATATACTCTACTTATTTCCTGAATGAATATATTTTCCCAGATGACACTGAGGAATGGTACCCCACTCACTACGGGTCTCAGGATGTGGTTGACTTAGAGTCAGAGACCTTGGCTCAGGAGGGTCTCATCCCGACTGAGACAGACGACCCATGACTCATAGTTTAGTTGTTAGTTCCTCTAGTACCGAATTTGTCTCCAACATTGTTATTAGTTTTCTCTGACTCTTTTGATATTATTATTTGTCCCATGAGTTGTATTCATGACTCTTCTATTCTTCTATCATATTCTTGCTTATTTCCATCTTAAATCTGTGATTGAGTATATTCATATTATTGGTGGCATATTTATATTGCTAGATAGTAACGCTGTATGCTGCGGCGTAGGCTGAACGTTGTTCACTACTTGCATCCCTATATCGGGTGTGGGTCGTGATAGAAGCATAATTATTTCAAGGTGTACTCTATATGGTTGATCTAAGGAATATAGTATTTATGTACATATATATTTGGTGTTAGAGGTATATGTATATTAGTATAAGTATATATATGTTTGCATAATTTAGTAAGAGTATAGGTTTTGTGTTATGTCAAGCTTGTGTGCACACATGTGTACTGTGTGTGGGTATATGGTTGTGAGGGGCTCGGGTGATGACTTGTATGTGTGTGCCTACACATTTTGGTGTAAGTGACTGACACTTGAGGAGCATCTTGTATCAAAGAGGGTGCATAGGTTGGAGGTACAACAACAGTTGCAACAACATGATTGTTTCCATTGTGCACAACTACAACAGCAGCAAAAGCAGATGTTTAGGGAGAACTAAACTCGAGGGAGGAGAGAATGCAGATGCAGTAACATGAAGACCTGGACATGAGCTCGAGCAGCAAGAAGTCAGCAGTGACAAGTAGCTATTGTGTTTGGAGTATCACACAAGGTAGGTTATGTATAGTTCTTACAACCGTGAGAGTGTGGATTACAATAGTGAGGTGTAATCGGGTTAGAGAAGTTGAGGGGTTTGAGTTCAGTGGGAAGGGAAATGGGTGCTTGGGTATCACTGATACTCGGGAGTATCAGAAAAATGAGGCATGTTTCAGAAGAACAATAACAGCAATAAGAGCACAAGCAACAACATCAACTATATACTTTGGCATTTGAGTGTTATGGCAGTTAGGGGAGTTGATAGTGCACTCGAGCATTGGTCTAGAAGTGCTTTGGATTGGAAAGGTTAGTATGAGATGACATTCAGTGTATTGGGGTCGGGTTTGGTCTGAAACGGTTAATTACAGCAGCAGTAAGGAAGAAAGTAATGTGAAGGTAAGTATCGAGTATGTGTATACTTGCTTGTGAGGAATATGAGTGTATCCTTGGGGGTTAGCTCGGGTTGACCACTGACTGTGTACTCCCAGTTTTGAGGAGTGAGGTAAAATGATAACTAAAGTATTAGTGAGTGATACTAGTGTGCATCCATGAGAGTGTTTAGAGATTGGGATGTAAGGACAATGACTGAAGGGAGGGTGCTAGTTTATGCACTATTATAGTGGGTTTCTATTGTTAGTAGATGGGGTAAGTTTTTAGTTGCAGTAGCTGAATGGTGGTATAGGGTTGGTTTTAAAGTGGTTTTAGTTCATCAACTCTTAGTTGAGTAGGTTAATATCAGTCTATATAGTGTATAGTCTATATAGTGTGTATCAGTAAGTTAGTTTGGTGTCAGAGATTATGTGACAGTTAGTATATAGTGTATTAGGTTGGGTTAACTAGTGTCAGGTTAGTATAGTTACCATGGTGCAGTAGTATCCTTCCAGTTAGTGCTTAATTAGTTCTCAGTTAGGGAGTATCAGTCGATTATTAGAGTATCAGTTAGTTTGTACCAATGATATTAGTATCAAGCCTAAGATACTAGTTAATAATAATAGCTAGTGTAGGTATTAATATCACTAACACCTAAGTGATGACCTAATAGAGCTAAGTTGAGCTAGTTCCTCTAGTTAGTGACCTCTAAAGTCCAAAATTAACTTTGAAAGAACTAGTGTTGGCCTATAAATGCATTCTAGAGCATCTATAAATTGAATTCTCTTTTATTACACCAAAATTAACATCATATTTCCTAAATAGGTCTGTGCGATACCAGCTTGGGTATCGAGAGACACACTTTGCTCAGGACCAGAGACAAGTACATTTATTTGTTATTTTTTATTTTATGTTAGTGTATATATCATATGTTCTGGAACTGTATACTTGATTCCGATACAGTAGTTTCACGGACTGGTACTATATGGATCATGTCTGGAGATGTTATTCCTTACCGTGTTTAGCGGGTACTCCTTCACATATATTTCATCGTGTGTATCGGGTATTGATTTTAGTGTAATTCGTATTCACACACTGCTCGTGTTCAGTGTGCCCATATTCGTGTTCATAATGTGTCTTGATTGGATCCATTGGTATTGGTTGGGGATGGAGGAATATGAGTTGGTTATGTGATCAAGCCCAAGTGTATTCGTGTACATGTCGATTACATACCACACGTGTAATCGAGTTACCATATTGTATTCGTGTTCAACCCAAACCTATCACATAATAAACTTATATTCCATGGCACATTAGCTAGTTTTATCTATTTCTATTAAATTACAGTTATTCTATTATCTGTTCTTCATTCTAGTATATTACCTGTTCATTCTAGTTCATTACATTCTGATATTTAGTTATTTTGTATTCTTTTTTATTATCTGTTATATATGCTCTATTATATATTTGAAACTACTTTCAGAGGTATGTACTTCGCTCCAATCCTGACTGAATATATTTTTTAGATGATTGGCTTGTGGACCAGTGTTCCACCTACTACAGGCCATAGGACGATGTACCTTTAGAGGATACTCCTTTAGAGCAGGAGGACCTTGTACCAGAGGCTGAGGAGGCTTAGACTTATTATTTAGACTTGTATTAGACTTTATTGAGGTTATTGGCATATATATATATATATATATATATATATATATATATATATATATATATATATATATATTATTTTGAACTTGTGGATGTATTATGACTCTTTTTCTTCGTTATTCCATATCGTTCTTTATCTTCCTTAGTTTGCTATGTGATTGAGTATTGTTTACCATTATCATATACCATATTGTTCCTCCATTAGGAGTTGAGATAATATTGACTGGTATAATGTATATAATGTATGTGATGTTGTCATGACCCGCACCCGATATAGGGGCATGAGTACGTGGGTACGTCTAGCCTACGCCGTAGCATCGGTGGTAGAATACTGTCTCGGTCTTCTATACTATCTAACATCTCACGCAATATATATATATATATATATATATATATATATATATATATATATATATATATATATATATATATATATATATATATATATATATAAACTGTCATGCCATCTCAACTCCAAATGGAGGAGCAATATAATAATATAATAAAGGGTAGTCAATACTCAATCACAAATAAAAACTAAAGGAAGATGTAAGCACGATATGGAATAGAAAGAAAAGAAATACAAGTCTCAAAATATCACAGGTCCAACTCTACATCTAAACACAACTCAAGATCTCAGAATAATAATACAATCCAATGTCTAACTAGAACAACTATTATAAGATATGAAAATCTAAATGGCCTTAGTATCTGGCACTACATCCTCAGGTGACTCCATCTGTTGGCCCGCAGTAAGTGGGACACATCCTCACAAACCATTCATCTGAAAAATATATCCAGTCAGGATTGGAGCGAAGTACAACCCAATAGCAGTTCCAATTAATTGATAATGACTATAAACAAAAATAGAGAATATAATACAAGACAAAAAATAATGAACAAGATCATACTATGGTAGAAGAAACAGGTAAACAAGAGCAATATGGGATACACTGATCTCAATAAAAATCAACAAGACAATGAAATAGAATTAGGTGAAGAATTATAACTATTTTAAGTGATTGAAATACTAGTCAGATATGTGATCGGCTTGGGTTGAACATTGTCTAATTAACGTTGGATAAACATTATCTAAGTTAAACATTAAACATTGAACATTGTCTAAAATTTGATCACATATCTAGCTAATACTTCTACTTTTGCCTGACTAGTACAATAGATCCAACCATGATATGTTACGATGCAAGATACTCAAGGCATTATAAATATTAAACATTGAACATTGAACTTTGAATATTGAACATTGTCTAATATTAAACATTATCTTTTAACCATATAAGAACACAAGGAACAATGAAACAATAATATCCTATGACTGATCCATATGTATACTAGTCCGTGTACCAATGTGTTAAGAGTCATATAAAATATTTTTAAATACTTGCATTATAGTAATTATCAAATAATTAAAACTATCAGAGAATGTACTCGCCAGTGGTCCAAAGCAATAAATATCAAACTGTGTCCGAAGTGGTGTCACACAGACCTATATATGAAATATTATATTAATACAAAGTTTTGGAATAAAATTAAGTTAAACTAGTTCAATTCTAGGTCATGAAGCCATTTTTAAGTCAAAACAGTAAAACTAGGTCAACTCTAGGTCAAACTAGTTAAACTAGTCAAACTTGGTCAAATTAGCTATTTCTAGGTTGTATGAGTCTAACTCTAGGGTAAGGTCCACACAATATGTAACTAGGCCACACTAGCTAAGCTAAGATACTAGGATACACCCAAAGTACCGTATCATAGGATACGCAAGTTTTTGATATAAAAGTACTAATTTATATATATATACAAGAAAATATATATTACTCTTAGCTAACTAATGTAAATTGGATATCTTGGTTTTGAACCAATGCGTATCTCACTACCTATACACCCATCTTGATATTCAAACTCAATACCTTGAGTATCCACCAAATACCTTGACATTACCTTGGTATTACAAGGTAACTCAAATCCTAATATGCAATTAACCACCAATACACTAACTATATACTAACATTAACTAAACTATATATAATACTACTAACTACCTAACATACAATACATATATACAATACATACTTACATATAGCTACTTAGTCTAACAAGTATGTACATATATATAACTATTAGATAACATGCATTTATACAACTACTATACTATGCACTTAACTACTACACTATCATGAACTACTAACTAACTTACAAGAACTAACTAAACCATTAATAACTAATAGCTAACCTTAACAAACTAACTAAACTACTAACTTTACCAATAAGTATATATATACACACATAGCTACTAGTAAACAAGTATATACATCTAATTATTAGACTAACTCAATATATATATATATATATATATATATATATATATATATATATATATATATATATATATATATATATATACGTAGATATCAATATTTACACTTAACTACTCAAAACTATAAATGAAACTACTAAACTTCTCCTAACTAACTGAACACCCTGACCTTGCTGTGCCTGCAGGCCTGCCCCTCCTTGTTGTGTGCAGTTGCTGCACATGCTGCTGCTCCCTTCTGCACATGCACTGCTGCATTTGCTGTTGCTGTAGCTGCTACTGCTGCTAGCTCTTGCTGCATTGCTCGCGTTGTGCTCGCTGCTGCTCGCTACAGCAGTTGCTGCTGCGCTCGCATACGCTGTAGCACTTGCTACTGCACTTGCACACGCTGCAGCAGTTGCTGCTGCGCACACGCTATTGTTGTTGCAATATGCTTCTGCATACACGCTGTTGCTGTTGCAATGTGCTACTGCACACACGCTGCTTGCACGATTCTGCAGCTGCTGCCACTGAACTGCTATGCTGCAGCTAGCTGCATACTGCCTCTCCCCCTTGCTGCATACTGCTTATTACTCTTCATCTTCACTGCACACCACTACAACCCTCTCCCTCACCCACACACTAAATCACTTAAACACTAACACACACACACACACACACACACACACACACACACACATGAATATATATATATATATATATATATATATATATATATATATATATACATATCACTATTATAACATATCTATCCATATATGTATTACTAACCAACACATACACACAACCATATACTATAGATACATAGAAATATCAATATATATATATATATATACACTCTCATCTATACATATATACATATACTCTCATGCATATATATATATATATATATATATATATATATATATATATATATATATATATATATATATATATATATATATATATATATTAAACATACACATATACATATACATATACATATACATATCCACATATACACATCTTTATATATCTATATCTATATTAAACATACACATATACATATAGATATCCACATATATATATATATATATATATATATATATATATATATATATAAACACATAAACACATATCACTACACCTATACATATAGCTCTATATACATCTCTATATAATATAATAGATACATACACATATACATAACCAAATAATCATATAATATATTATATCTAATAGATATAAACAAGTTAAATGAATTTGAGTTTCAAAGAACAAACATGTGGAGTACACCGCATCCGTATCATACTCATTCTATGATACGCTTGCGATATGGCTCCACTACATAACCAAACGTATCCCGAAGGACACGAACAAGTCTAAAATAATAAATATGAACAATACAAAGAGTTAATTACTCAACTACGTATCCGTGTTAAAATGTGATATGCACAAACTTCCGTGTCGGAGAAAAACCTCCAAATTAATCCGTATCTTCAAATTGTTGGGATACAGCCTATACGTATCCAATTATGAACACGACACTAGCCACACACAATCAAACACATATCAATTTGGTCTAATTGACAAACACAAAATGTGTCAATCTTGGAATTCCCCCAAAATTGACACAAAATACCACATAACTTCCTCCATAGGCCTCCTATGAACATAATTCCAATTTTTATGGGTAGCCTTAGCATATGGGGTGGTTCCTTATGATTAAATTATAAATTTAGAGTATAATTAAATAGGAAAAACTGAATTATACCTATTGGGAGATTGATTCCTAATAAAATCTCTAAATTGGTGAACAGAGCCTCAAACTTGTAGATCCTTGTTCCTCCTTGTAGATCCTTGTTTCCTCCTTGTAGATCCTTGCTTCAATGGCCTCCAATGATGATTTGAGAAGATTTTTGGATAGAATTTGATGTAGGGATGAAGAAATTTGGTTGAGGGAAATTCTAGATCTAGATTTGGAATAAAAATAAAGAGAGAGAAAGTTTTTATCCCCTTATATAGGCCTCCCTTGCCCCCTCCCTCAAGCAACTATGAAAAGTCTAAAATACCTCTTGGGGCCTCTCATGAAAAAATTAATAAAGGAGGAAAGTTTCTAGTCTAATTGGTTTCACTAATTAATTCATCCTCCTAACGAATAGGCTTACTATTAGGCTCAATTCTAACTAGAATTAAATGTTGGTCCATGGATCTAAACTAAACAAGTTGGGTCCACTACACAAGTCAAATTAAATAGGCTAGTCAACTAATTAAATTAAATGCTACAAGCCTCTAATTAAATATAGCACTATAATAATTAAATAACTAATACAAGCAATAAATAAATATACATGGTCCACTAATATTAATATTATATTCCTAATATTAAATAACTAGGCCAAATTACTAAATTACCCCTAGATGGAAAAGTGAGGGTGACAGATGTTTAGATAGTATAGTTGACCCATACAATGTTCTACCGTCGATGCTGCGGTGTAGGCTGTGCGTTGTTCACTACTCGTACCCTTATTCAGGGTGCGGATCATGACATATTTTTAGTGGTGGCCCGGGTAGGTCGGGAGTTGCATTTAGAGCGATATCGTAGGAGTGCTCACTTAGGGTACTACTATGCGCCTGCTTTAGAAAATAGGATATAGAATATAGGCTGAGAGTTTACTCAATCACAACTAGAAAATATTTCCAAATATTAGTTTTGCTATCCTTATCTATTGAATGTTTGCTTTTATTTGAATAATTTCATCCTTCCTTAATGATATTCGTATCTTACTCTATATTGATTCCTTTGTTTTAATCTATCTTCATGATACCGCCGAAGACGCGTTCCCAGCGCTCCGGCACAATGTCAGTGAGGTCGGTCACTTTGTCACCTATGGGGACAGCATCAGCATACACTGTTCCAGCAGCTACATTCCTTTGGTGCTCCACCTCCGATACATAGGGCATCATCGACAGTTTCAGGAGATTTTCTACTCCCACCACCCACAGTTGATCAGATACAGATATTTGTGCTCTTTTAGCAGATGATGGAGGCACAACAGTACCAGTCAGAGATTATAAGGCCGGGCATTGAGAATACTCACCAGATTGTGCTCACCATAGTGGAGAGAGTTGCCTTAGTCCAGCCACAGAAGGCACCATCTCAGTTCACCCCGCAACAGTCGAGGCCGGGGACTATCATAGATTTGAAGAGGATGGGGCCGAAAGACTTTAAAGGCACTAAGGTAATTATTTTTGCTGATGATTAGATAGAAGACATTGAGAGGAACCTGCTACTGGCAAAGATTCCAGAGGTTGCAGGTAGAGGCCACAGGAAGCATGATGTTTGACATCGTGTTGACATGGTTCAGGATGGACCACTGAATCTTAGCACCAAGACTTACTTGGGAAGCTTTTAAGGAGCTCTTGAAGGAAACATTCTTTCCAGATGGGGCTCTGACATCTTTAGAGAGCCAGTTTTAGTACCTCATTCAGGGAGGTATGACGGTGGATGAGTATGCGACAGAGTATTGCAGATTAGGCTACTTTGTGGAGGGAAAAACCCCTAGAGGAAGGGCCAGAAAGATCAGAAAGGGCCTGAACAAGGAGATCAAATCACATACGAATGGTGGCCCCACCGCTACTTTTGTAGAGATTCTGAGGCAGACACAGCGATCAGAAGATGATCTAGAGCTTGGCTCCAAGAGGTCGAGGGACATAAGAGGATCCAGTACTAACACGGGTCCAATAAAGTAGCCTCACTTTTAGTAGCAGCATCAGAGACAATTCCAGCAACCGAGGCAGCAGTATCCTGGACCAACTAGAGCGCCAGTACAACAGACGCACCAGATCTAGAGGCCAGGTATTCCTTGCCCATTCTGCAAGAAGTAAGGATATGGATAGGATGCGTGCATGATGAGATTGGGCTATTGTTTATTCGGCGGATCAGGAGACTATCAGTTCAGGGCTTGTCCTAGAGCTCTAGCTCGTCCAGCTCAGGGCGGGACCCAGGCATAGAGAGCACCCATGAGACCACCAGCGGGACAGCAGAGAGGACCTCCCCTACCACCACAGCAGCAGTAATTTGTTCAGTATCAACAGCAGCAGAGAGGTGCCCAGCGACAGGGGCGAGCTTTCGTCTTTACCGTCGAGGAGGAGGAGCCAGTCAATAATGTTATTTCAGGTTCAGTCTATCTTGATTCTTTTACAGCTCATGCTTTATTTGATTTCGGTGCTTCACATAGTTTTGTATCTGTATCTTTTTCTCTGAAACATCACCTTGAGACTGAACCGTTGGCGAGAACTTGTAAGATTACGATCGGGGGTGGCATTATCCTGGTCAGTGATGTTTGCAAGGATCGAAGAGTTTGTTTTAGAGGCTGAAAGTTGAGCGTATGTCTAATCATAATGCTACTTTTGAGCTACGATATAGTACTCAAGATGGATTGGTTGAGTAGGAACCATACTAGTATTAATTGTCATGGAGGAAGAGTTTTGTTTCAGGCGCCATTAGTGCCAGAGTTTGAGTTCATCAGAGGAGCAGTAGAGCAGAGCGAGGAAGATTTCTGTGGAGCTTTAGTGGAAGAGCAGGAGTACCACATCCATTGATTGTAGAACATATAGACGTCTTTCCGGAGGAGTTGCCTAGGTTTCCACCAGACCGAGATGTGGAGTTCTCTATAGACTTGGTTCCAGGCTCAGAGCTAATATCATAATACGTCTATAGGATGAACAACAACGAACTAGCGGAGTTGAAGAAATAAGTGGATGATTTATGTACAAGGGCTTCATCTGCTCTAGTTCATCACCGTGGGGTGCTCCGGAATTATTTGTACCAAAGAAGGATGGGTCGGTATGCATGTGTATCGACTATATTGCACTCAATAATCTAACTATCAATAACAAATACCCGTTGCCGTAGATTGACGATTTATTTGATCAGTTGAGCGGAGCCTAAGTATTTTCGAAGATAGACTTGAGGTCGGTGTACCACTAGGTAAAAGTTAAGAAGGAGGACAATCCCAAGACAGCTTTCAGGACTCGATATGGGTAGTTTGAGTTCTTGGTGATGTCGTTTGGGTTGACCAATGCCCCGATGATATTCATTAACCTGATGAATAAGATATTTTATCAGTACTTGGATCAGTTTATGGTAGTATTCATTAATAATATTTTGATTTATTCGAAGATCCCGAAGGAGCATGAGAAACACCTGAGGATATTTCTGAAGACCCTCAGAAAGGAGAAGCTTTATGGTAAGCTTTCGAAGTATGAGTTCTTCCTTGATAGGGTTGAATTCCTCGGGCATGTGATAACATGAGACAAGATCTCAGTAGACCCGAAGAAGATTTCAGCAGTTGAGTCATGGTCTACCACGAGTTCAGTGGTGGAGATCAGGAGTTTTCTTTGATTGGCAGGCTATTATCGAAGATTTATTCAGGATTTTTCCAGGATTGTGGAGCCGATGACTAGACTAACCAAAAAGGACGTAGAGTTCGTCTAGACTGAGGATTATCAGGCTGCTTTTGAGGAGCTAAAGAAGAGGTTGACTATAGCTCCAGTGTTGACATTGCCATCAGGGATAGGAGGATTTTCTATATATAGTGATGCGTCAGGTAAGGGCTTGGTATGTGTGTTGCAGCAGAATGGGAAGGTGATCGCCTACGCTTCTAGGCAATTATGCCCACATGAGAAGAATTATCTGACCCATGACTTGGAGTTGGCAGCAGTTATTTTTGCTCTTAAACTGTGGAAGCACTACTTGTATGGAGAGTGGGTAGAGATCTTTATAGATCACAAGAACTTGAAATATGTATTCACACAAAAGGATCTCAACATGAAGCAGCGGCGATGGTTGGAGTTGATGAAAGACTTCAAAATTTCTTTGCAGTACCATCTAGGGAAGGCCAATATAATCGCTGATGCCTTGAGCAGGTATCCAGTAGCTATGTACTTGACTAAGGACAGACATTTATTGGCCGATCTTGATAGCTTAGATATTAATGTACTAGTTCCTAGAGTGGTGGCACAGATTTGGGGACTTCAGGTACAGTCAGAGTTGATGGACCGAATCAGAGTTGCACAGTTCAAGGATGAGTCTCTGAGGAGCATCAGAGCGCAGGTACGGATATGATTGGTAGAGGACTTCAGTATTGAAGATGATGGATCTTTGTGACACGGTACCAGATTGTGTGTGCCGAGTGTAGCGTTGCGCGAAGAGGTTCTTCAAGAGGTGCATCAATCTAAGTATTCTATGCATCCAGGTTCTAATAATATGTATAGAGACATGAGAGAGAATGTTTGGTGGTATGGTTTAAAGTGAGAGGTAGCTAGCTTCGTATCCAGATGTTTGGTATGCCAACAGGTAAAGGCAGAGAGAAATAGGCCAGGTGGATTGCTTCAGCCTTTATCCATTCCAGAGTGGAAGTGGAAACATGTGACGATGGATTTTGTATCAGGGCTTCCATGTTCTCCAGGAGAAAAAGACGCGATTTGGGTCATCGTAGAAAGGATGACCAAATCAGCTCACTTCTTGCCATTCAAAGTGGGTACGTCTACGAAGAAGCTCGCGGAGATGTATGTACGTCATATAATCAGATTGCATGGAGTTCCTGTGAGCATAGTCTCAGATCAGGATAGTCACTTCATGTCCCACTTCTTAAGGAATTTGTAAGCTAGCTTGGGCACTCAACTCAAGTTCAGTACCGCATATCACCCCCAAACAGACGTACAGTCGGAGAGGACTATCCAGACTCTCAAGGATATGCCATGTACCTATATTTTAGATTTTGGAGGCTCTTGCGAGGACCATCTTCAACTGGTAGAGTTTGCTTATAATAATAGCTACCAGGACAATATCGAGATGTCACCATTGGCGGCATTATATGGACGGATATGCCGCAGTCAGTTATCATGGGATAATATTGGTGAGAGAGTCTTATTGGGACCAGAGATGGTCATGGATGCAGCTGAGAAGGTAAAGCTTATTAGAGATAGACTTAGGGTGGCATAGCACAGACAACGGTATTTGACCAATAGCCACCAAAGACCATTGAAGTTTGAGGTATAGATTTTTATTTTGTATTGCTTGTGATTGCTTGTTTTAGTTGGAGTACCAAGTCTGCATTTTGTCCTAGGTTGGTGATCTGGTGTTCTTGAGGATTTCTTTGACACGGGACATGATTCACTTTGGTGGAGGCAAAAAGCTTAGTCCATGGTACATTGGACCCTTCGGTGTTCTAGAGAAGGTTGGTGCAGTGGCCTTCAGACTAGACTTGCAGCCAACATTAGAGGTAGTGCACAACGTATTCCATATGTCACAGCTAAGACGGTACGTGGCAGATCCTAGCCATGTACTAGATCACTCAGAGATAGAGGTTGATCCGACTCTCAGTTATCCAGAGCAGCCAGTGGAGATTCTAGATCGCAGGAAGAAGGTGCTGTGGAACCAGATGATTCTTTTGGTATGCGTCACGTAGAGGCATCGCTCGCCATGAGAGAGTACCTGGGAGCGATAAGCCGAGATGTACGAGCGATATTCTTATCTGTTTGAGTCGTGAGGTATAATTTATTTTTTGCTTGTATTGATTGCTATTGGTAGTAAGTTTCTTCTTAAATTTTGAGCACAAAATTTTTCTAAGATGGGTAGGATTCTCACCCTTACTTTTTCAGCTAAGGATTTGACATAGTTATTTAATTTTAGGAATATAATATTAAATATTAGTGATGATTGTATTAATTATTTAATTATGTTGAGCTATAAATTATGTGTGACTTGTATTATTTATTTTAGTAAGGAGGCTAGTCCAATAGTTAGACTTCTTATGAGCCCAATTAGACTTGTCATGACAACTAGTGAGCCTAACTTGGACCAAAGCCCATTAGACCTTCTCACAAATTAATTAAGGAGAGTTAGTTTAATTACAATTAGTTAGAGACTTTCAAAATTATCCTTCCTAATTTTCTCTCACAATTCACCATGTAGGGGTAACTTGGACCTTTGCAAGTGACTTGGGAAAGGGGAGAAGAGGTCGACCACTATTAGAGGGGGTTCTCCTCTCTCTCTCTCTCTCTCTCTCTCTCTCTCTCTCTCTCTCTCCTCTCATTTGCATTCATTTTAGATCTAGAATTATATCCCCAATTTTCCATCCTTCCATCCATTAAATGTTTACTCAATTTACCTTCATTTCCTTCTAAAATTTATCACTCTTGGAGCTTTGGAGCTTGAAGAAGTAAGGAAGGAGGAGGAGCTTTGGAGTTAGAGATCATGTCCAAAACGTGTCCAATTATATTTTTATTAGGAATCCATAGGTAAATTCTAAATTTTCTCTTTATTGTAGCTTTTTAATCTTGTATTTGACCATTAGAAATGACCCCATGGCATATGACTACCTATAGGAGCAATTTCTAGGCTAATTGGTTATGTATTGTGAGTTTTATGTGGTATTTGTGTGCATGTTGGGAAAATTAAGAATTTGATATATCAATTATGTGTCATTGAATCAATTAGATCTAAGACTTAGATCGGGGTTGTGGGACTAGGTATATGTCCATAAATGGATACGTGTAGGCCATATCATGGTATTTTGTGATACAGTGCTACACGGGGCCCAATTTTGAGTGTTTTGCACAATTACTCTTCAATACTCATTGTAGCAAGTTACTTTAGTGGTATTATGGAGAAATTAGATTTTTGGCATTTTATGGAGAGGAGAAGCATAATTATTTTAAGGTGTACTCTATGTGTTTGATCTAAGGAATATAGTGTATATGTACATATGTATTTTGTGCTAGAGGTATATGTATATTAGTATAAGTATATGTGTGTTTGCATAATTTAGTAAGAATATAGGTTTTGTGTTGTGTCAAGCTTGTGTGCACATATGTGTACTGTGTGTGTGGGTGTATGGTTGTGAGGGGCTCGGGTGATGACTTATGTGTGTGTGTGCCTAGACATTTTGGTGCAAGTGACTAACACTTGAGGAGCATCATGTGTCAAAGAGGGTGCATAGGTTGGAGGTACAACAGTAGTTGCAACAACATAATTATTTCCATTCTGCACAACTACAACAACAGCAAAATCAGATGTTCAGGGAGAACTGAACTCGAGGGAGGGAAGAATAAAGATGCAGTAACATGAAGACCTGGACATGAGCTCGAGCAGTAAGAAGTCAGCAGTGACTAGTAGCTGTTGTGTTTGGAGTATCACACAGGGGAGGTTATGTACAGTTCTTGCAACTGTGAGAGTATGGATCACAATAGTGAGGTATGATCAGGTTAGAGCGGTTGAGGGATTTGAGTTCAGTAGGAAGGGAAATGGGTGCTCGGGTATCACTGATACCCGGGAGTATCAGAATAATTAGGCACGTTTTAGAAGAACAACAACAACAATAAGAGAACAAGCAACAACATCAACTAGATACTATGGCATTGGAGTGTTATGGCAGTTAGGGGAGTTGGCAGTGCACTCGAGCATTGGTCTAGAAGTGCTTTGGATTGGAAAGGGAAGTATGAGATCGGGTTATTTGGACATTCAGTGTATTGGGGTCGGGTTTGGTCTGAAATGGTTAATAGCAGTAGCAGTAAGGAAAAAAGTGATGTGAAGGTAAGTATCGAGTATGTGTGTACTTGTGGGGAATGCTAGTGTATCCTTGGGAGTTAGCTCAGGTTGACCACTGACTGTGTACTCCCAGTTTTGAGGAGTGAGGTAAACTGATAACTAAAGTATCAGTGAGTAATACTAGTGTGCATCCATGAAAGTGTTTAGAGATTGGGATGTGAGGACAGTGACTGAAGGGAGGGTGCCAGTTTATGCAATATTAGGGTGGGTTTTTGTTTTTAACAGATGGGGTAAGTTTTTAGTTGTAGTAGCTGAATAGTGGTGTAGGGATGGTTTAAAGTGGTTCTAGTTCATCAACTCTTAGTTGAGCAGGTTAGTATCAGTCTATATAGTATGTATCAGTTAGTTTGGTGTCAGAGATCATCTGGCAGTTAGTACATAGTGTATTGGGTTGGATTAGCTAGTGTATCAGGTTATTATAGTTACCATGGTGTAGTAATATCCTTACAGTTAGTGCTTAATTAGGTCTCAGTTAGGGAGTATCAGTCGATTATTAGAGTATCAGTTAGTTTGTACCAATGATACTAGTATCAACCCTAAGATACTAGTTAATAATAATAGCTAGTGTAGGTATTAACATAACTCATACCTAAGTGATGACCTAATAGAGTTAAGTTGAGCTAGTTCCTCTAGTTAGTGACCTATAGAGACCAAAATTAACTTAGAAAGAACTAGTGTTGGCCTAGAAATGCATTCTAGAGGATCCTTAAATTGAATTATCTTTTATTACACCCAAATTAATAGCATATTTCCTAAATAGGTCTATGTGACACCAACTTGGGCATCGAGAGACACACTTTGCTCAGGACCAAAGGTAAGTACATTTATCTGTTAGTTTTTATTTTATGATATTATATACATCATATGTTCTAGAACTGTATACTTGATTCCGACACAGTGGTTTCACGGACTGGTACTATATGGATCCTATCAGGAGATGTTATCCCTTACCGTATTCAGCGGGTACTCCTTCACATATATTTTATCATGTGTATCGAATATTAATTTTAGTGTACTTCATGTTCATACACTGCTCGTGTTCAGTGTGTCCATATTCGTGTTAGTAATGTGTCATGATTGGATCCATTGGTATTGGTTAGGGATGGAGGAATATGAGTTGGTTATGTGATCAAGCCCAAGTATATTCATGTACATGTCGATTATATATCACACGTGTAATTCTGTTACCATATTGTATTTGTGTTCAACCAAAATTGATCACATAATAAACTTGTATTCCATGGCACATTAGCAGTTTTATCTATTTCCATTAAATTGCAGTTATTCTATTATCTATTCTTTATTCTAGTACATTACATGTTCACTCTAGTTTATTACATTCTGATATTTAGTTATCTTGTATTCTTTTCTATTATCTGTTATATATGCACGATTATGTATTTGAAACTACTTTCTGAGGTATGTACTTTGCTCCAATCCTGACTGGATATATTTTTTAGATGATTGACTTGTGGACCAATGTTCCACCTACTATAGGCCACAGGACGACGTACCTTTAACGGATACTCCTTTACAGTAGGAGGACCTAGTACCAGAGGCTGAGGAGGCTTAGTTTTATTGTTTAAACTTATATTAGACTTTATTGAGGTTATTAGCATGTATGTATATTATTTTGGACTTGTGGATGTATTGTGACTCTTTTCCTTCGTTCTTCCATATCGTGCTTTATCTTCCTTAGTTTGCTATGTGATTGAGTATTGTTTACTATTATCATATATCGTATTGTTCCTCCGTTGGGAGTTGAGATAATATTGATAGGTATAATGTATATAATGTATGTGATGTTTAGATAGTATAGTTGACCTAGAGAGTGTTCTACCGTCGATGCTGCAGTATAGGCTGGGCGTTGTTTACTAGTCTTGTCCTTATTCTGGGTGCGGGTTATGACATGAAGTAACTCAAATATGGAAAGCCTGGATAGAGTATTGGCCAATTCGTTGTTTACTACTCTTGCCCTTATTCCGGGTGTTGTTCGAGTCCTTAAGGTTGGTTTTTCTTTAGAGATTTGTCGAAGCGAACATGTTTTTGTTTTTCTTTCTCAGCTGATGTGGGTTTTGACAGGACTGGTTCTGCAGTGACAGGAGCTACAAGAGTCACAAAGATAGAAGGAGTAACAGAGCATCTTCTTGGGTAGCCTCATAATTTTTGAGATATTCCTTTTCGGACCTGGTGACGGTCATGGCTTCTTCTTCAGGCATTGGAGAGAGAAGAACCATATGACAGGACCTGACCTTCCTTGTCGTATATCTTTTATTTTTTTGGCTCTTCTTTGATTTAGAACTATAAGATACTGCCTTCCGTTCTAGATATGGTAGTAGATCTGGATGAACCAATATGACTTTACCTCGGTATGTAGTAATGGGTACTAACCCATGTGTTTGACTTCGAGTTGATGGGAGGTTGACTATTTCCATTACTGCTCTAGGTATCAGAATGATACCATCGGGGATTTCTTGAGCTGGGAAGTCACCAAATTGTAGAGATATCAAGTTAGCAGTGACAATCTTCTCATCGTTCTGAAGAGTGATTGCTTTGGAGTCTATTAGCTGTTGGATCTTCCTTTTCAGTTCGTAACACGCCTTTGTAGGGTCATGCACATATCGATGATATAGACAATATTTTGAATTGTATGTTTGACCATCCTCATCTTGCCGTTGTAGAAGCATAAAAAATATGCCTCCTAAACATGGCATAATTCTCTGCAATTACTTAACAGAGGAAGAATGGTGCACTTTCTCACTATTTTATAGGATGGCGCACTTCCTATATGTTTTAGAGGATAGCGTACTCTTTCAAAGAACATAAAAGGAGTGCATTTTCATGTGATTTTCATCTATGAAGACAGACGCAAATTTTTTATGTCTGTTTTCCCCAAATATTTAATGCGATAAATTTGACAAGATGGAACAATAATCGAGGAAGTTAGAAGTCATTATTTCAGCTGAGTTGCGGTACGCAGACCTAGGTTATCGTTTAGCGACCAGTATGAATTAATACTTTTAAGGTGTGCCAAGTGTAATTAACTTCACTAGAGTGTGCCAAAAGTGGTCAACATCATCAAAAGTGCGTCATCAAGGCCAATATCATTAAAAGTGCGCCATCAAGGCCAACATCATCAAAAGTGGGCCATCAAGGCCGACTTCATCAAAAGTGCACCATCAAGACCGACTTCACCAAAAGTGCACTAGTTGCTAGACTACTTCTATAGTGTGCCTACAATTCTAATTGACAAAGGAGTTATGATTAAGTGTCTTACATGCCATATTTCTTATGAAACGTATACAAATAACTGTCCCATGACCTACGCTTTCCTCGTATAGGAAGCCACATGTCAAGCAGGCATTAAGTTGTGCATCTACTCACCAAGTCGTGGGATGTCACCCTATTAAAAGTGCGCCCACAATGGCACTACAGTACAGACTATCCAAAGTGTTCGTACACTTTCATAACGCTCTCAAATCCTATAAATATGGGATAATTATGTCCCTTGGGGGGGCTGGATTTTCAAGTCTTTGATATCCAAGAACAGAAGAAGAGAAACAGAAGCTTGCTGTGTCATTCTTGCCAAGGCTTTCTCATTGTCCAACTCTTCAAATTGTTCATAGCACTCTTGCATTCTTCTTCACCGTCATGTGGTCCAAGGATTAAAGTGATCGCTCGCAGATTAGATCTTCATAGCTATACTTTTCCAGAATAAATTGTACTTAGATTCTTGTCTAGGATCTTTTGTATATTTTTTTCTTTATAAAAGTTTGTAATACAATATTTGTATAACTTTTGTTCATCACAAATAAGATGGTGACTCTGTTAGAGATTGGATTTCTTGTCCAATGAGAAAGTGATAGCTCAACATGATGCTGCGTTGACCAGCTCGACGCAAAAGACTTTGGACGTGAAGTCAACTAAAAAGCATATGAAGAGATGTTCCATTCTCGGGATAGTGCTCATCCCTCATCCGTGCCCACGACGAGGAAGACTCACAAGGTATGGGTGCCTAAGCCCCAATCCACACATCCTGAAGATGTTGTCAACAAGTACAAAAGTATTATGTTCAACGATAACTCCCTCATCAACTCTGTCAACCAAGCTCCAGTCAAAGACTTGGAAAACAACTCCCTTGTGTTAACCAAGGTATGCAAATCGCTCAATATGTGCAATAACAAGCAAATGGTGATCACACCCGAGCTTTTGAGTCCTCGCACATTCATTGTAATTAGCAGAGTAAGCAAATCATGGACACTATAGTCCAAGCCAATCTGTGTATATGCGGACTCTCTAAACCCCTTAACAAAGATGGACATAAGTTTCTCCAGAATTCAAGCCAACAGGAGAAAAGCAATGACATGCACACTAATGAAAGTTTAGTCAGAGAAAATAATCCCCCTAATATTATGATCATGCACACAATTGAGGAAAAGTTATGCACTACTCGTTATGAACCTGCTATTGGTGTGCCAAGCCAAGACTTGCGTACAAAATTAAATGCACATAGGCAAACTGTTCCAACTCTTCCTGCGCCACATAATATGCGCCAAACAGGACCAACGTCCTCATGATGCATTGTTTGTGCGCATGTACCTACGAAGAATATTCAGAAAAATTTCCCCTCCTTTGTGAAGAGCAAGAGTGAGAGAGATGACAGATTATACGAATCTAGTCAGCACCTCACTTTACACGCATAGAACTAAAAAGGTGCATGGGAGGTTTAATGTATCTCATATGAAGAGGAAGAGTCTGCCCTCCTCCTCCTTGTCTCTTCCCCCTTCTGACTTATGCGAATTTATTATACAAAAGAGTAAGGAGAGAGATTCCTTCGACCTTGTAATGGTGTTTCCTAACGAACATCTTCGCAATTGTCATAAAGTTATAATTGAATGTTACTGTACACCAACAAAATAGTCTGTATTTGATCGGTTGACTTATACTATGTGACATGTAAAGCAAACCAACAACAGGAAGATGGCGATGATGAACTACTCTTTGCTCCAGTATACATGGCCTCGTATCTTCCCTATGGCAGAAGTCATCATAGACGAAGTTCTTTAAAGTTACCTACTCAAAGGAGGTTTGATCAACTCGTTGACTCCTTTGAAGGGGTATACCAAAATAACCGCTCTCGAAGATAAGATCTCTCCCTTCATGAAAATCTCTATTCCATAGAATCTGAGGATGGGGGTAGCAATCCCCCTAAGTCTAAAACTAACAGTGTAGACTCCAACTAGACAATTCTTTCCACCAATCCCTCTGTTATACACAGAGAGGTCAGCGTCTATGCTATCAGTGATGAACAAGATGCTTCTCTGTCAGGAAGTACTGAGCAACACTTCAAGTCATTAGAGGCTGCAATCAAAGACATGCACACCATGATGTAGAACATGCATCAAATAATGGTGCTCCAATATTCTGCTATGCCAACTCCTGTCCAAGTGGCTGCATTTATGCCCATACAACCTACTCCTGGAACAACACTTTCTCTAGGCAATACAAATTCAAAGGTAGTTCCAAACCAAGAGTTAGCAGCACCAACTCTTAACCTTCCCAACATTGAGGGTGGACCTCCGCTAGTAGTAATATATGTTCAACCAGCTTCTTTCCAGTTAGCTGCACCACTCCAACCGAAATATCCTCTTACGGATGAGTAAGGAATTTAATGCTTTAAAGAATAAAGACCAAATCCATAATCTGGGAGTGAAGCAGCCTTATCCTCCTCATTGGGATAATATCCCCTTCCCTCCTAAATATAAACCCCAATCGATAGTATTATTTGAAGGCAAGACATCGCCAAGCCAATATATCAACTACTTCAATATGATGACGACTCACCTAAAGAAAGAGACGCTCTCCTTACCAGGCTATTTGTGGGATGCTCGGCCGGCATAGTCTAGGATTGGTACCGTAGTCTTCCTGATAACTGCATATTCTCGTTCGATGACATAAAATATCTTTTTCTTTCACGATTCTACGAGGGAGGCAGGGACATGACTATGTCTTCACTCATCAATATCAAGCAAAAAAAGAAGGAATCTGCTCGTGAATTCATAGAGCATTTCAAGTAAGCAACCCTAAAATTGCCCCCTTGTATTCCAGACTCTGCATTAATCGATACTAGCAAAAAGAACCTACTGCCTATAGTAGGGCTCTAGACAGGTCTAACCTAATTTCAAGACTGGACGACATTCATCATAGGAGCCGAGGCCGCTGAAGGTAGCACGAAGGTGGCACATAATTTAGGATTATAAATGCCCTATACAAAAGATAAAAGGAAGCGCCCCTCCAACAACAACAACAACAACAACAATGCGAGTAATCGCAACAACAAAGGAAATGAGGCCTTAGCCATAAATTTGTCAAAGCGACCCACCTATCCTTCAACACAAAAGCCTCCAGACTCTTCTAGGCCTAAGGAAGAATATTTCTTTGACGAGAGTGATATCCACAACATCTTTGAATGCCTGATAAAAGCAACATATTATAGTTTCCCGACAACAAGCGATCAGGTGAGGCCGGTAAAACAGACGATCCGAAGTATTGCTTATACCACTAATATGTACATCACCCTACCAAGGCTTGTTATATCTTGAAAAAGAAGATAGAGCAGTTGATAGATGCTAAAGCTATCACTATTTATTACGATGACATAACAGTCACCACTAATATGATATTTCTTTAATTTGGCAACTTTCCAGCACAAGAAGTCCCAAACGGTGTCATCCCAATACCTCGAGCTACGATAGAAGTGGTAAATCTTCCGTCCGCTCGAACTCAAACAAAGGGATTGGTGCCACTTACCATAAACCATGTCAAAATTATGTTGATCCATCCCGACTTGCTGCTAGATTGGGACCAGGGAGTAGCACCTTCCAATTCAAAGTCCAAGAAAAATGACCAGAAAAGTAAAACATGCAACATGATTTTTTTGGATCATCACTCGGACAGGGATCAAGATCAACCTCGATAAAACATACTTCTTGAGATCAAATTTAAAAATCTAAACATAGCCCTCCCAAGCTCTACTCGCAAGCCTAGCATGACCCGCCAACAGGAGAACAAGACGGGCATCACCCCTTTGTTTAGGGTACATCAAATCTTTGTTGCATATGAAGGAGTCCTTAAACACACTCCTCTCCCGCCTACAACAACTAAAGCATTAACCTCAACTACTGTGGTTGAGGAGGAGCAATCCAAATTTTATCGATATAGCCAGCAAATTGTATGCTTGATGCAAAACATGGGGTATGATTTCCAGAAAGTCAAAAGTTTGAACTTTGGCAAGGGACGATGCCTTCCTCTACAACTCCAAGGGCAGTCCAGTAAATTTTGTAATGGATTGGGCTATGATAAGACTAGCCCATAGACTCGCTCCAAGAAGAGGCATGCCAAGAAGAAAATCAAGACTTGTAACATGGTGCTTCTTTCTCCGATGCCCGAAGAAAAGCCATGACTAGTACCAGGTCCAAAAAAGATTACCATAAAACTCACAAGTCTGTCCCGAAATATGTTTCGACCCTCCTCCTACTTCGTCAACTCTTGTTGCCCCGGTCATAACTGAACCTGGTCCTTCGAAGCCTACTGCGGCAGAGAAAGTGAAGCAAAAAGAAGTGCTCTTCGACAAATCCTTGAAGAAGAACATACATTAGGGACTTGAAAAGCCCTATAATTTTGACATATTAGCACAACTGGCCAATATTCCAGCCCGACTTTCCATTTTTGAGTTACTTCTTTTGTCGAAGGAGACTTGTGATATTTTGAGTGAAGCTCTGATACATGCAGACTCATGCTTAACTTATCTCAAGACTCTTAAAGAAGTGCCATTAGCGTACCCTCAATGCCACAACATAATAGAGAAGATTCCTAATATTACCTTAACGCAAGATGATATGCTGCTCAAGGATAATGGCATGACAGGCCTTTGTATTATACCAGTTATATCAGATCTATCAAGGTGAACCATATTCAAATTGACCCATGTTCTTTACTTAGCTTCATTCCTATAACCTATTGAAAGCTTTAAAGATACCGATGCACAACCTGTCAGCCACCAGCATTACCATTCTAGGCTTCAATGCTTGAAGAAGTAAACCGCTGGAGAAGATATGCCTAAAAATTCAGATAGGCAATCTACGTACTGAAGTCACGTGTTATGATTGACTCTGTTGTATCCTATAACGTCTTATTGGAACGACCATGGATACATGAACATAAAGTTGTAACCTCTACCCTACACCAATTCTTCCAATATATGGATAGTCTGGGAGAGATCAGAACAGAGGTAGCTGACCTCAACCCATTCAAAGGCGTCGAAGCCTATTTCTCTGACTCAGTACTCTATATACTGGAGTACATAAAAGAAGAGGATAATCAAGCTGATGATGAAACTAAAAATATCTCGAAATAAGAACCTCTGATGATCTGAGTCAAATGATGTACTACTCGTCCGATTCTTTTGGAGCCTTTTGTCGTTAACCTATGAAAGCCAATGCATGAGGAGGAAGCCAAAGTCACTCCCATTGGTTATCAACCTTCCACGCAATAAACATCTGATACTACAGAGTGAGCTACATGTTATCGACCTTTTTCATAGGAAGCAATCAACGTCAGTAGATCAACCCCTAATCATCAATCTTACCAAGCCGCATGTCAAGGCTGAAGATCCCATTAACTATGCGGAGCAAGAAAAGATATTGTATTTTATGAATAAAGAAGACACTCCTTCTTACTACATTAATGCCAAGGCAGCTCGTAGGGCTGAGAGAGAAGCGAGGAGGGAGGCCGCAGAGGCGCGTAGCGAAGGCGGCTCAGCGGTCGGTTGATCCCTTTCCTGAAACATTCTTAGAAGCTCTTCATATTTATGAACCTCTATCCATACCCATAGCATCTCCATTTCAATATGGTTCATCATATGGACCATATAAGGATGCATACTTTATAGTCCCAGCAAGATAAGACAAACAACGTCTGATACTTTTTGGATAGACTAAAAACAAAAGATTGCACATATCAATAATTCTGACGAAGACAGCGAGAAAATATAATTATATCATTACAGCCAACTAACAAAGAACCTTATACAGGGGATGGGCTATAACTTGAATTCTGGTATGGGGCTTGATTATGGAAAAAGCAGAGGGACTCCTATACATTACTTCTCTCCAAAAGGAAAACCTGAAATATATTATCAGCGAACTGGTCATGGTTTAGGGTACATCATGCCGCCGATAACTCCTAAAAGTTCAGAATCGAAAGAAGAGACATATTCTCATTCTTTCGACTCATCATTGTGGGATTCTGATGAAAGCATGGGTGATATATTCAAACGTGTCTTTTCTGTGAATATGGTGTTAACTGACCTAGATAATTAAGACATTGAAACCTTAAAACTGTTCAAGAATGATCCATGGGCGCGACAGATGGATACTCAATGAGAGCTTGGGTTTGAGCAATACGAACCACCTACAAAGGATGAAGTTGTCCAAATTAATGTAGAAGAAGAATATTTCCCAAGACCAATCTTCATTAGCAAGAGTCTTCCCGAGGAGGATAAACATGCTTTAGTTCAATTAATAAAAAAGTATATTGATGTCTTCACCTAGAGTTACGAGGATATGCCTGGCATAGATCCTCAAATATCCACACACAATCTCAATATTCTTCCTAATGTTAAAACGGTGAAACAAAAACAAAGAAAATTCCGTCTAGATATGATGGATGCATTAAAGCAGAAGTAAAGAAACTAATAGCAAGTGGCTTCGTTCGAGAAGAGCAATATCCTGACTATGTGGCCAATATCGTCCCAATCATAAAAAAAAATGGGAAGGTCCGTGTCTGCATAGACTATTGAGATTTAAACTCTGCTGTCCAAAAGACAAGTTTTCTTTCCCCATATCAGATGTTATGATTGATAATACATGAAGCT
Source organism: Iris macrosiphon (assembly GCA_036927795.1). NCBI lineage: Eukaryota > Viridiplantae > Streptophyta > Magnoliopsida > Asparagales > Iridaceae > Iris > Iris macrosiphon. The sequence continues at coordinate 79,058,414 of JAYESA010000004.1, read as the reverse complement.
TTGAACGTATGTCTTTTATGGATGGATTCTCAGGATAAAACCAAATCAAGATGTCTCCCGATGACAAAAAATATACCTCTTTTTGTACACCACTAGGTTATACTATTATACAGTCATGTCCTTCGGCTTGAAGAATGCGGGAGCAACATATTAATGGACCATGAGTATAATCTTCCATAAGCACTTACAAAAAATAGTAGAATGCTATATGGACGATATTGCTGTCAAGAGTCATCTTAAAGATGATCACCTTCAAGATCTAAAGACGGTGTTCAAATTAATGCGTCACCACTGATTGAAAATGAATCCAACCAAATCCTTCCTGGGAGTTTCTTGTGACAAATTCCTTGGATTCGTCATAACACCAAAAGATATTCATATTGATCCCGATAAAATTAAAGCTATCCTCAAAATACGACCTTCATGTAATCTCAAAGAACTTCGTGGTCTGTAAGGCCGTCTGGCATACATCAGGAGGTTCATCTCCAATCTATCGGGATGATGCCGACCCTTCACTCAGTCAATGAAGAAAGGCGTATCCTTTTCTATAATGAAGCATGTCAACGAGCATTCAATGACATTAAACGATATATCACAAATCTGCCTATTCTTGTGTCTCCGAACATAGGAAATCCCTTCCTGCTATAAATTCGAGCAATAAATTACTCCCTAAGAGCTCTTCTTGCACAAAAGAGAAATGAAGGCCTTGAACAGGCAATCTATTATCTCAGTCGCATGATGGTCGGTGCCGAGCATAGATACAATCATGTCGAAAAGGAATGCCTCGCCTTGATGCTTGCTATTCAAAACATGCGACACTATATGATGGGATAAACTATCATGTCATATCCAGGGTAAATCCCTTCAGAGTATTAATAACCAAGCCAAGCACAATCAATTCTCGTTTAGCTACATGGTCAATGCTGTTATCGCCTTATAACATAGTATATGTCCCACAAAAAATAGTGAAAGATCAAGCACTGGCTGACTTTCTAGCAACTCACCCTGTACCAGAAATCTAAAAACTATATGATGACATCCCAGATGAAGTATTAGAATCTAATATGGCCATGAGAGATGACACTTGGCAACTATTCTTCGATGATGCATCAAGAATAGGACCCAAAGGAAACATCGTAATAGAGTAAGCATAGTCCTAGTATCTCCTGACAAGCTACTCGTTTATTGCGCATATTCTCTCAGTGAACCATGTTCCTATAATGTAGCAGAGTACAATGCTTTGCTCATTGGCCTCTAACTTGCCAAATAATTAGACGTAGAGTATCTTGAAGCCTACAAAGATTCCAGCTAATAGTCAATCAGATTAGGGGAGAATATAAAGTTTGACATGAAGACCACATCCCTTATCATCAAGCAGCACTGGGTTAGCTTTTACCTTTAAGGGATTCTTTATTGAGCATATAACTCGATCATAGAATATGAAAACAGATGTCCTTACCAGTTTAGCAGCATCATTGGTTATCCCTCTGAAAAGATAATATTCGATCATGTTGACGAATTGAGCAGAGCTATGTCATAAAGTCAACTATCGTCAATGAAGATTGGGGAACCAGTTTATAGATTATGCAGCTTATGGGATCCTCCCAGAAGATCCGAAAGAAGCGACTTCTTTCAAAAGACGTCCACTCCATTTCGATTATGATGTCTCATCCATGATATTATATCTTCGTTCATATGAGAGACTACTACTATGTTGTATCTCTAATATTGAAGAAAGACAATCACTTCACAAAGCTCATAATGGCATCTGTAGAGCACATCAACCAGGTCCTAAGTTACAGGATCATCTCAGGAGGATGGGTTACTATTAACCTACTATGGTGGTAGACGCGATAGATTATGCTCATAAATATAGAGCATGTCAGATCCATATCGATTTTATACACCAGCCTTTGGAATTCTTACCTCCTACGACTGTATCCTTGCCCTTTGAAACATAAGAAAGGGATATTATCGGTCCTATCTACACACCTTCTTCTAGGGGACATCGGTTTATACTTGTAATAACTGATTACTTTTTTAAATGAGCAGATATAATTTTGCTTATCGAAGTGAAGATGTCCAATGTGATCAGTTTCGTCAAACATCATGTATCTATCATTTTGGTGTTCCCCAAAGGATAATATATGACAACGGACCATAGTTTGCTAGTCAAGCATTTTATCGGTTCTTTGACAAAAATTGAATCCAGAATGTAGTCTCTACGACTTACAACCCGACAACCGACGGTTTAGCAAAGGCCTTCAACAAAACTATAATCAAGCTACTTAAAAAATTTGTCTCATCCAATAACCGCGATTAGAATGAGAAACTCGGAGAATGCTTATGGGCTTATCGTAAGACAGTCCAAACTCTAACTGGTTCCACACCATTCTCCTTAGTCTATGGATGTGAAGCGGTCCTTTCACTCAAGATCCAGATTCCCTCTCTCCAGGTAGCTATTGCTAATGAGCTAACATTAGAGAATAATGACCATTTAAGACTTCAAGAGTTATAAGGCTTGGATGAAAAGTGTTTACATGCTCAACAATATATTGAGCTATATCAAGCACGTATTTCCAGAGCTTTTAATCAAAAAGTGAAGAAAAAAATATTCTAAGTCGGTGAACTGGTCCTTACAGTGAGGAGAGCTATGATCACAACCCACAAAAGCAAAGACAAGTTCCAAGATAAATGGAAAGATCCTTATATGGTGGAGACAATATTCTCCAATGGGGCCTATAGGCTCGTTAAGTCTAATAGATATTTGATAATGATGCCCATCAAAGACAAATTTATTAAGAAGTATTATGTTTAGGTACGATGTGCTCTTCTCTATCTCCAGCAGAATAAAAATAAGATGTTCGGCAAGTGCATTTTATCTAATTCCCAGCAAGTCTGACGTAAATGTGCAGCATTTGTATTTACATCTTCGATAACCTATATGATATCTCAAACTATTATCTATATTCATTCTTGAATAAGACATAAGTAATGGGTCCTCAAGGTTCTCTAGTAGGACAGTCCTCAGATCCAACGAAACATAATCTTTGAGATAATCCAAACAATTCTCTCCAGTAAAATTATCCTATTCTTAAAACTCAGTCATTTTAAGGATGTCCTATTCCTGATCCTCAGTTGGATTATGTATAATCTCACATGTTTCCTCACCAGTCAATATGAATAATATGATTCATGTCTATATTATCTTTGAATCATATTTTATTCATCCTTCGAACTATTATTTTCTTTTTTTTTCTCTAGTTGCCTTGGAATCTGTCATTTCCATATTACCTCTGATGGTATTATATCCTCAAAATTTGTTAACATACTCAGCATGAGTACGCCTAGGGTGATAAATATACCAATTTCTACCATAGAGTTATTCTGTCATGTCCATATTACCTCTGAGCGGATGTATACAATAGGGTTTATCTGGAAAACCTATCATATAGCTATTATTTCTGAGAGTATTATCTATCCCAATTCAGTTTTATATGGATAATATGCCCATAAGAATATTTTAAGTGAAGGAAAAAGGATAACATACGACTTTTATGGGAAATCAAGATCCTCCCAGTTACTATTATTTACAGAAGTTGCAAGAGCATGGAAGATAAAAATATTTGAATATGCAAACACCCGACGGGCAAACTCTACTCTAGCATGTTCATATTTTCTTTTCGAGTCAGAAACAGATGCATTAGAACCTCTGACTTCAGTTTGGGGCAGGATGGATCCATCCGACGAACGATCAAGGGGAGCCTAAACATATTCTACTTTACGCAGTTGGCCCAAGGGCGTTCCCTTCTTCTCCTCAGTAAGAGACTGCGCAAGGACAACAAGGGTGTGCTCAGAGTCAGCAATGTTGGATGAAAGAACAGTTGGTCCTGCAGACTCTCCTATATCTTTTTGAGATGCGTCCAGAGAAGACATCGGTAAAATTAGATGAAGAATATTGGGTTGGGTAATTAACTCTACTATTTATAGAAAGAGGGTAACAGTTCAAATCCCATACATGACTTATCAATGAAAGAGGGTAACGGTTCTAATTCCCATACATAATTCATCAGTGGGGTGGGGTGGGGCGATGATTCATTTTCCTAAATAAATAATCTTATATAGGATATGAAGCGTTGCTATTTGGATTCTGTGTATCCATCCAAAGGCTCTCATATATGCATCATGAATGTTCATCTATAAGTTTTTCTTAGTTTTGATCTACTAAAACTTATTGTTTTCGAAAACTAGTTGATCCTTATGTTAGAGCATTTTATTTCAAGCATTTTGGCTTTTGTTTTATTGGATTTGGAGTTAAAAAGAAGTTTTTATGAAGAAAATAATTTTTGGGTTTTATTTGGAGCTTTTTCCACCTTGGCTGAACTTGTTATCGGGAGAAGACGAAGTTCGCATGCAGCCACTAAGCATATGCGGCTGAGAGTGCCATGCAGCCCGAGAGGGTTATGCGGCCTGAACTCTTGCCGGATATTGACAGCATGTGTTCATCTTGTTGGACGCATGACTACTGATTTAAACAAGTATCCTTGAATACCTTGTGCTTTCACTCGCTGAACGAATAAGAATTTCACTAAGTTCAAGAGACCTCCATGCAGTATTGACACCATTTGCGGCACCGAAACTCAAGTGGCCTGGAGAGCATACGGGTACTACTTTCCTTGGATGCATGGCTATGAACCATTGGCACTTATTTCTTTTATTTTGTCATTTCTCTCTAACATATATGCAGCAGTCACTTTATGTCACATCACCGGCACTTCATTAATTTTCCATTATTTCGGTGCTTGTTCCAAGAGAGTGGACTTTTGTCAGGAGCATGCGGCTAGCTTGTGTATGCGGCCAGTTGCTCATGCACCTGATTAGTGCATGCGGCCTAACTCATGCGACAAATTCATGCGTGCACTTCTCATGCGCACATGTGATCCGATGTGATCCTAGTAATTTATGTACACGTTCCATGATTTCTTGGGTATAATTAATATATTTGGAATGTTCCTTTGCTCTATGTGGTTGATCTTGACAATTGCTTGTGATGGATCCTAAGGAATAGTGGACTTAGTAAACCAAACTTATGTACTAGAATTGGCTAGGTGCATAACATAACATTATTTTGACTCCACTAGATGTGAGTGTCATACTGAATCAGAACCTGCTAAGTGGACTCGGATCTGTAGTTTTTATATTAATTTTTTTGTTGAATAGAGTGAGCAGTATAGTTCTACTCAGAAAACGGTCTGTGACCCTGGTCCTTGTTTGGTTTAAGGGTCATCGATCTACTTCAGAGTGGTTCATACAATTTCCCTTTCTCTCATTTGGAGGCATTGCATAATTGTTAATATGAGGATGATTAGTAGATTGGTTACCTTTGCCTTTGACCGTTGAATAGAGTGAGGGACGTAGTTTTGCTCAGGAGATGATCTGTAATTTTGGTCCTTGTTTGGTTTAAGGATTGTGGATCTGCTCCAGAGTAGTTCACACTTTTCCCTTACTCACGTTCGGTGGCAAAATCATTAATTCAAGGAGTTCACATCATAAATTTAGGCTTCCTATTGATTGATAGTCTGTGTACCTGATTTGAGGAGATTATATTTTGACCAAGTGTCACAATGTGATAAGGCTCATACGACCAATTGTAAGTTCGGCTATTCGACCCAATTTCTTGTATCTGTGCCGATATTGTTACTATGTGCTACGTGTATATGTATTATAATGTGCACAGAGGTACGTCATAACTTGCTACATGCTACGAGATTACATGTTTGAGGTTGTGCATCAAGAATGCCTCATATACTAAGCGACATATAATATTATTATATTATTTTTTTAGCACGAGCATGGTATGTGGGTCAACAACCATAACGTGGTTAGGATATTTGTTTTATTGATTTGTTGTATTACGCTTGAGGAATCCAAATTTGGCTCTCGAGCAACAATGTGGATTCGTACCTAGCGTACACGTACCACTGTGCGTCATCTAATAAGGAAGATCGTGAAACCACGACACGATGTTCTAATAACTATAGGGTTAATTAAGAATCTGAACTTGTAGAGCATTGGGAGGGAATAGAATCTCGAGATTATGCGTGGTAGCTACCGTTACGACATATGACCTAGGGCGTCATATTGGTCCCCAACGGATACCGTATATCATCTACAGTAGTATAGTACAATATCCAGCTATATTATATATATATATATATATATATATATATATATATATATTATTACATGATTACTTGCGCGGTGTCCTTACGAGGAACCGATGCTTACATACTATATGCTATGCGTTTATTGGCTCAGCCAGCCTGCCTCACCATCAGTATGATCTGAGAATTCCAACATTGTATTGTTCTTCTGAGATAACTCAGACTCCACATAACAAGCCGTAGAATTGATTGGCCGATCTAAAAGAGCATGTGTTGGTAGTCTAGGGACATAAACTATTGTGGGGCGACGGTTCAACCCTTGTCCTTGTTTGGTTGTAGGATTGCGCCTATGTGTCATAATAGGCCATGGACCGAAGCTATATACTAATTTTGATTTGTGCCATCTGTTAGTAGCATGAGGATGTGGACTATCATGGTAAAATGGTTCAATCCTTGTCCTTGTTTGGTTGTAGGATTGAACAATTATGCTACGATAGGCTATGGACCAAAGATACGATACAGACATCTTCGTCGTGTTCATAATTGGTGAGTCGTACCCTGTCTCGGAGTAGTGCGGTACCCCTTGTCCTTGTTTGGTTGTAGATGTGTACTACTGCTTCGATGAAAGGTTACACGCTTAAAATTATGGCGCAGATCCTATTTTATCTACTTTATTGATTTTTGCTTCATTCACTTGTGCTCCTTTATGGTACTTACTATCGGGGCTTGACCCCGCTAGTTTTGTTTGGTCAGGTTTAGTAGCAGAGCTTGAGGATCTTGTCCTGTATCTGACCGATGGTGCACACCAGGAGGATGTCCGCTGATGAACTTGAGTGGATTTCTTCTTTCCCACTATAAGTATCATTTTGTATTACCTTTTTGGCGTTTAGCCGATGGCACTTGTTAGCCAGTTTATTTGGACATTAGTTCCTCTACATGATTGAATATTATTCAGACTACAGCTGACTTACAGTCATGTACTCTTGACAATGTACTAGTGTATCATCCTGTATAACTCGTTTCATGATCATTCTGATAGAGCGTCAGGCACACCTAACTGCTTTATCTTACATATTCATTCTTATTGTTCTTGGTTGATGATTGAGACATAGATGTTCTTGATCCTAGGTAACTTGATTGTAGTATGCACCCCCTTGTCTCTAGACAACCTTAGCACATTGTGGCTTACTTCGAAATTTTGTAAGGTGTGGTTGACTGAGTCACTCCCTCGCTCTCTAGTATTCTGGTTCTGGAGCATGACAGAGGAAGAAGGAATTATGGTGAGAATAAAAGTGAGAAGGAGGAGTAATTAGGGCCGTCCACCTATTGGGGTTTGAGATGAAAGAATTTACAAGTTTGCCCCCCTCTCCATCACATCTCAAATCCTAAATCTAATAGAAAATGAATCAAATTTGTTGGAATGAAATTTAATTAGTTATGAATGATATCTAATTATTTTAGAAGGAAATATCCTATCTATGACAACTAACACTAATTAATTCTAACTAACCACTTAATTAAGTAGAATTATATAATTAGCAACCACTAGTGAAATAACAAAAATACTCATATTCTAAATTTTATGTGGTTACAAGACCATCATACCCCAACACCATATCCACTTTCATGTTAAACTGTACATAACATTGTACGTGGAGTTTGAAAAAAGGAAGAGAAAATAAAAAAATTCATACATAACATAAAAGTTTATTGAAATTGTACATAAAATACAAAGTTTCCACAAATTGCATAAATAGAACCAAAACACCCATTAGTTGGGCGGTTTCCTTGAATTGGCTTAAACACAACCCAAACCATCAATGATAATGCCTATTGGTTGGTTGTATAGTGAAAAAAAACGTCCAATTGCCAAAATACAAGAAAAATGCCCTACCATTGGACCTTTTTTTTAGTTTTTTTAAAATTTTCATATACATATATTATATACTATATTTTTTTTACATATATGTATATATATTTATAATATCAAAAAATGTGGGACCTGTGAATAGCCAGTGATGTAATAAGATTTAGTAGTCCCATGGTTCAAATTTTACTATAATTATTTTTTGGTAAAATATGGGACATTTTTTTTTGTAAAAAGTGAATATAAAGGATGTTAGCCCTTAATCTCCTACATATTGTTACTTCATCGGCTAAACACAAATCTCACATATTTTAACATTATAAATATATATACATATAGTATATGAAATAATTATAAAAAATATTAAAAACTTGTAAGCAAAATGTTCAATAATAAAACGTTTTTTTTTGTAGTTACGTCCTACCATAGGACGCTTTATCACCATAATAATTTTTTAAGAAAAATAAAAAAATGTTTAACGATAGATCAGATATATAAGGTATTTTTTGTTTAAAAATATTTTTTTTATGTGTAAATTAGTTGTTAATCATCCCATCTGAAAGAGACTCAACATAAATGTCCAATAGTAGAATATTTGTTGAAAAGACTATTGGACATTTTAGATTTTAATTTATAATTTGACCAAACTATATACGAAAAATTTTGTTCAAAGTAACAAAAATAATAAGAATTCCACTGAAAGTATGAAATTTTCAAAATTTACAAAAAAATATCAGAACGCCCTTTCTAAGGGCATTTTACGCTTTTCAATAAGATTTTGTTCCACCTCCGTTAAAAAAAATGTTAATAAAAAAATATTTAAAATAAAAATAATAGGAAAACGTCCTTTGGAAGGACGTTTTTTCTAGGAAAAACGCCCTTCCTAGGGGCATTTTTCTTTCTTTATATTAAATATCTCTCCTCTCTCTCTCAGTCTCTCTCTCTCTCTCTATCGCTCACTCATACTCTCTCTCTCTCTCTCTCTCTCTCTTTTCTCTTCTCTCTTTATTGGCTCTCTCACTCACTCACTCACTCTTCTCTTTCTTTCTCTCTCTCTCTCTCTCTCTCACCCTCACTCTCTCTCTCTAATCTCGGTGTGCTCTCTCTCTCTCACACACTCTCGTTCTCGCTCATCTCTCTCTCTACTCTCTGTCTCTATGTGGTAATTCTCTCTCACTCTCCTTCTCTTTTCTCTCTCACTCTCCTTCTCGCTCTCTCTCACTCTCGTTCCTGCTCTCTCCCACTCACTCTCTGCTCTCTCTCTCTCTCCCTAACACTCTCTCTCCCTCACATTTCGTTCTCTCTCACTCTCTCTCTCACCCTCTCTCTCTCTCCTCTCTCACTCTCTCTCTCTCTCTCTCTCTCTCACCCTTGCTCTCTCTCTCTCTCTCTCTGACTATTGCTAGCTCTTCCCGCAACAATCCCTTAAAAAATTGGGACCCATTACTTAAAGAGCCCACTCTCTCTCTCTCTATTTTCCTAATATTTGCTCTGATTTTTTACTTCCACTCTATCTCTTTTTGTAACATTTGGTCTCACTCATGTTCGCTTCCACTCTCTCTCTTTTCCTAACATTTGCTCTCACTCAGGTTCGCTTTCTTGCTCCCTAACACACCTAACAGACTATCTCTCTCTCTCTCTTTACTCTTGTATCACTCTCATGCCTCTCTTTTCTCTCTCCTTCATTTTTTTTTCTGTTATCAATTTTTTCTTTATTCTAGGAAAGTAGGTAGTACTAGTCTATGTAGAATAGGTAACGTTAAATTTATAACATTTAATTTGTAACATTTATATTTTAACGGTTAAATTTAGTTTATATATATATATATATATATGACTCATGCGTAGTTTTATATATCTCATCCACTCTCTCTCTTTACCATATTTATCTCATACAGAAAATAGCTTACAATCGGTGAATTAAGAAGTTAAATTGAAGTCAGAATACACTTTCATCCCTTATCTTCTATCATTTTTGTCTCAGCTTTTTCCTGATATACTTTTGTAAGTCTCAATTCAGACAACAGTTTTTAACTATGGATCAAAATTTAGTAATAATTTGCTACCATGGAAGTATACTAGATAGATTATCTTACCATGGGGGTAATACTCATCTTATAACCACTTATCAAAATATCACTTTAGCTAGTTTTCGTAGTATTATTTCTGATCGTTTTTGCATAAGTTATGAATTTACAATAAGGTAGTTTTATGAAGATGCGATGATAATAGTAGATTGTGAAGAAACATAGAATTTTATTGTTCAAAGTAATTTAGTTTCAGCTTGTATTAAAATTTATATCATCCCATCACAAGTAAATATCGACACAACTATCATTTCAAGTAGTAAATATTTTAATGATAACCAAGATTTTAATGTTGGTCCTAGTTGTATAAATCACACTGAAAGTAACTCTGATACAGAAAACAATGATGTTGACGATGAAAACAGTGATGATTTGGTTAAAAATTTAGATTACTATTTAGATGATAATGATGCTAATGTAACTGGTTGCATTCTCGGATTATTTGTTGGCAGACATTTTGATTCTTCTAAGGATTTTCATAATTTTATTAGCGACCTAGCAATTACATATAAATTTAGTTGTTCATCTAAATATAACAATCATAAAAGAATTATGTATACTTGTGATTCTCCAAACTGTTGTTGGAGAGTATACGCTAAAGCTAATGGTGATGGTAGTATATTTGAAATTTGTATATTTGAAGGTAGACATTCATGTTTAGGTGGATTTACAGGAGGGCATCATCTACTAGCCACCACTGCATGGGTAAAAAATAAAATAATTGGTAAAATTAGAGATAACAACTCGTATAGTCCGGCACACATTGTACACGATATACTTAGAGAACATCGGATACATATTACATATTCCAAAGCTTGGAGAGCTAGGGAACTTGCATTATCTGATATTAACGGCAGTTACGTTGATGCGTATGGTAGTCTTGAGAAATATTATTTTACAATTATGGAAACAAATTTTGGTAGAAAATGTTTTTTAAAAACAGTAGAAAATAATATCTTCCAAAGAATATTTATTTGTTTCAAGGCTTGTATGGATGGTTTCTTAAGTGGTTGTTTACCTGTTATTAGTGTTGATGCTACTTTTCTTACATCTAGATTCCAAGGTAATTTATTTGTTGCTTGTGCTCACGATCCAAACTATCAACTATATCCTTTTGCTTATTGTGTTGCTGAGAATAAAAAAACTGAGTCGTGGACATGGTTTTTAAACTGTTTGAAAATGTCTTTCGAAACTTATTTTGAACGTTGGGATAGTATTTCATTTATATCTAATAAACAGAAAGGATTAATTCGTGGAATGCGAACAATTTTTCCAAACTCTTCCCATTTTTTTTGTACTGAACATTTTAAACAAAATTTAAAAAATCAGTGTCCTCGTACACCGAAATATCTACAATGGTTAGACAAACTTGCCCGGTCTTATAATGAGGTTGATGCGAATGGTTGGTTGGAAACAATAAAATCTGTAGATGTAAATATTTTCAATTGGATTGTAGGGTCAAGCGATAAAAATTGTGATTTTTCTCACTGGATAATAGTTTATGCACCGTGCCCACGATTAGATATTAACACTTCGAACATTGCTGAATATTTTAACAATTGGATTAAAAGTTTGCGTGACAAACCTATATCAACATTGCTTGATGGTATTAGAGCAAAATAATAACAATTCACGACAAGCATCGAACAAATGCTGAAAAGATGGAAACAGAGTTTTGTCCAAGGATGATGAACACTATAGCACGTATTAGGCGAGAGTCACACCATTTTCAGTTATTGCGTTTTAATAATAATAAATTTGAAATATGGGATTATGAAACAAGTAGATGTTATGTGGTTGAACTAGACCATAAATATTGTACATGTGGTCGATTGCAACATACTCTATTACCATATGAACATGCTTGATTTATATGTTATTCTTCTAACGTACCAGTTGAAAGTTTTTATCCTATTGAATTTTCTGTTGTAACACTTAGAGATGTATACATGCCATGTATGGAACCGATTCCAGTCCTCTATACTCCTCAAAGTGAACCGGTAAGAGATCAAATTAGAGTACCACTTCTTGGACGTAAAGCTGGCAGATCGAAGAAGAATCGTATAATGACAAGAGAACCGTCGACAAGAGATCTTCGTTGCAGTAATTGTGGCGGGCTGGGACACAACAAAAGGAGTTGTAGAAATCAATCGAGGCAGTGAATATTATTATTGTATCTTTTTAGAGTAATTATAATTTTGATTTAATGTTGTTATAGTGTTGTAACTGAAGTTGCTAAACTTTCGAATAAAATAAACATCATATTACTGAAATTTAAAGACCAACAAAATATTGTCATACATTTATTTATGGAGACCAACAAAATTACTAGCCCCCTCTGTCATCCCTTCTATAATCTCTACGATCAACTCGCCTAAGACCTAGCCTATCTCTCCTTTCCTTTGTACCCTCTGGTGGTGGCAAATATAAATAGGAGTCTGGATCAAGGCTGGCTGAGCCAAACAACGAAGTGCCAGTCTCTTGCATGTAATAATTTTAATTCCATTCTTGAGAAGCACCCTGTGGCGTGGCATCGTTGCTCTGGGATGTGGTCTCGTAACTCTGGGATGTATCATTGTCATGCTGTGGCCTACCCTTGTAAGGTTGTGACATGCTAGCGTAAGGCTGAAAATATCCCTCATAATGTTGTGGCATGCCAACATAAGTTTGTGACATGCCAGCACAAGGCTGCGAAGTACCCTTGTAAGCTTGGGATGTTCCCTCACCAACCTGTAAAATTTGTGTTGCTGTATTGCTCGAACCAGCTCCTCAATCACGTGTCCTACGAGGACGTGCCTGCCTCTGTCTCACGAAGCCTACCGGATGGCTGTCTGGTATATCGAGTGGAGTAAAATGGGGACTCAATGGTGCGTACAGATATTGTACAATCGTCCCTAAAATTCCTTCTGGATCTCTTTCGGGGTCCTCAGCTATATCAGCCAGTGTCTCCGCCTGAATATTTAAATCCACACTCAATGAATATAAAGTAACATATATAAAGATGATAGTTTATGCAAATAAGAACACATACCATAGAGCATCGCGTGCCCTCCTGTTACGCAAGCTCATATAGTCTAAAGCTCGTGGCTGAAACCGAGGTTCTTCAAATTTATACATCCTATTTTGCACTAGCGGGCATCCATAACAACGTAGAGAATCGGTAGTACCCTCCACTGTAAAATGTTAACACCAAATGATATGTAAGATCTAATACCGTATAATTTATTTGAAATATCCCTTAACTTACAATCTGCCACCGATGTCATCAATTCGGACATGTGTTTCACGCCATGCGTGATAAATCTGGAATGCGAACCAATCATATATGTACGAACCCGCTCTTCCATATTTGATTTGGTACTTCTAGAAGCTAAAGGCTCCAGGGGTATCATCAGTTTCAGTCCGAACTGTCGCATAACACGATCCGCTGAATGAAACATGATGGATCCGTTGTACATGATATAATGCCTATGGAGACTGCGGACACGTTCACCATCTCTCACTTCTTGTGGCACACTTAGAGGTTGCCAAACAACCTATTTGACATTCAGCAAGTAATAAATGGTAGCCACAATAATATATTTTAAAATTTTAATTTAATAATTATATACTAACCTCATAGGCGGTTAATGTGTCAAATCGATGCCGGTAAAGAGATACCACTTTGGTCATACAATGCACATAATCTGCATTTCCAATAATCCAGCGAATGTCTGCTGGCCATACTGTTTGTCCAGCGCTATATATACTAACTGGTATACCAATCTTGAAGCGATCGTAACACCAGAACTACAAAGAAGAACACAAATAAGATCCAAATAAATATAGCAGATATTATTTATTTTTATTTATACCTGTATAAGTGTTAGACATCCACTTATATTTTTGACTGTTCTACCCTGTGATACCTTACAAAAGACGTCATAGAGCGGTATAAATTTGCTAACACTGCTTCACTCTATGTGTGTTTTGTGTTGGAATGGATGTCCACAAGAAATGGTAGCAGTCGCACGTTTACCATATTTTCTGTAGCGTCGGGGAATAAAAAAATACCGCATAGACACAGCAAGTAAGCTCTAGTGCAACATATCACCTGAAAATATAATTGAATATTTATACCATTTACATTAAATAAATATTAACAATAATTAATACATGTAAATAATTATCCGCGAATAATCGATAGGAACTGTTGTAGAGACGATATGATCAATATGCATGAAAGTAGACAAGAGCCAAGTGAATTTGACAGTGCTGGTTTCTCCCATGTCAAAGGGGGGCTCCACAATGAGGTATTCTCTAATGAGATATTTTGCTTCCAATTTTTCGTCGAAATATATAGGATTACCCTCGATAGGTAATCCCAGAATCTGTGCCACATCCGCTAATGTGATCGTCATCTCCCCGAAGGGTAACTAAAATGTGTTGCGTGCTGGCCACCATCGCTCAACGATACTTAATATCAGGTATCTATCGTGACGCTTCATTCGTATAGCGTTAACAAAGTAAAAACCAAAAGCCTCCACCAAGACCTTTTGGTCTTCAGTCAACTCCGATGATGACCGCCACTCACCATGCTCTCGTAATTTTACATCTGGATAATCATAACGCTATATATATATATATATATATATATATATATATATATATATATATATATATATATATATATCGTTAGTACAATATAATACGTTTAACAACAATAATATTAATTATTTAAAAATTACATTACCGGTCCTGCGAAAACCAGACTAGAAATGTGAGACTCTCGTTCACGTTCAATGGCCGGAGTTGTAGGTCCACCGGGTATGCGTCCGTCATTTTGAAAAGCCATCTGTATTTATGATTAAGATATTACATGAAAAATTCGTAATTAAATTTCTATTTAACTCTTTTCAAACTTTTGAACTCTTTTACCTGTTTTTTTTCTTTTGTATCTTCTTCCTCTTGAACTCTTTCACCCTTCAGCTTCTCCTATTGAGTTCTCTCATTGGAGAAACTCTCACAAATTATTTCTTTCTTCTCCTTCTGTGAATGGATTTCTCATTCTTATAGATGCATTCCAATATATTAAAATTAAAATTTTAATGCTCCTAATGTATGTATTCATTCCAAGAGATAGAAAAGTACAGGAGAATGGTCACGGGTTAGAGAGAGGGAGAGTCACGGGCTAATATTAGAACATTAGAAAGAGGGAGAGAAGATGACAAGAGAGTGTCACGAGAACATTAGTGAGAGGGAGAGAAGAGGACAAGAGAAAAAGAGGAAAAGATGAAAAGAAAGAAGAAAGTGGTCACGAATTAGAGAGAGAAGATGACAGAAGAGGAGAAGAGAATTAGAGAGGAGAGGAGAACAGGAGAGGAGAGAGGAGAGGAGAGGAGAGAAGAGAAGAGAGAGAGAGGAGAGGAGAACAGGAGAGGAGAGAAGAAGAGAAGAGAGGATGAGAGGATAGAGGAGAACAGGAGAGGAGAATAGGAGAGGGGCGAGCGGGAACTGGAGGAGAGAGAGTGAGAGTGAGAGAGAAAGAGAAGAGAGTGAGAGAGAGAGAGAGAGAGAGAGAGAGGACGGGTGAGTGAGTAAGAGAGAATGGACGGGTGAGAGAAGAGTGAGTGGGTGAGAGAGAGAGAGAGAGAGGAGAAGAGAGAGATAGTGAGTGGGTGAGAGAGAGAGGAGAAGAGAGAGTGTGAGTGAGAGAGAGGAGAGAGGAGAGAGGAGAGAGAAAAGTCAAAAAAAATATAAAAAAAAGAAAACGTCCCTAGGAAGGACGTTTTTTTTAGAAAAAGCGTTCTTCCAAAGAACGTTTTTCTATATATATATATATATATATATATATATATGGCTTTTCTAACGAAAAAGCGTAAAATGTCCTTAGAAAAGACGTTCTGATACTATTATTATAAATTTTTAAAATTAAATGCTTTCATTGAAAATTTTTATTTCTTCGTTGCTCTGAACGAATTTTTTCGAACTATATACTATGAGTGTAATTTCTTTCAACCTTAATTTCCTGTACGAATATTTCCGAAAGAAAAATTATTCCCATCATTTCTCCTTATTCGGAAAGCAAGAACAAATTTAGGCGTAAAAAATAGTAATAGCAGTATTACGGAAGAGTTTCTTGCAGATAAGCAAAAGTGGGAGTATCTAAATGCCAAATGTGTTATTGTGTCGGTATACAATTTTTAAGGCCGTCCAGCTGCAGTAGTAGTGGTATTGTTGGTCCGCCGGCAAGACAAAAGCAGGATGGGCCCCACCATCTGAAGCCAACGTGATCCAATTTATTATGTGACCGTTGTGGGCCCCTACCTGCTGCCACCTTCCATTTCCCTCTGTTAGATTTTAATGCAGGCGAGGTGGCTGGCTGCAGCTCTTCTTTTTACATTATTTCCTCAACTCCATTACCCACATCCTCCTACTTCAACTCTCGTTGAAGACTCTTTATTAGAGAGAGAGAGAGAGAGAGAGAGAGAGGAATGGGGTTCTTGAGAAGAAGATTGTTCAGGTCTCTCATGGTGGGGGTCCCTAGACTAGAGATATGGGCATCTCCTTAAGGCGTGGCTATCTGCTAATTTCCTTTAGCCATGAGGAATTGAGGAAGCTAGCTATCTTGCTGTGCTACATTGCAGTTGAGATCTATCTAGTGTTGGAGGAGGTTTTGAAGTTTGAGTTTGGTTTTTGTGATGCATGGGCTGGGACTTGGATACTAGTAGTCTTTGCTTGACAAAGGAGAATGGAGAGAAGGAACCAACCTCCACTGGTGAGTCTCACTGCTGCTACTACTGAGTACTACTTCTCTCATCATTGTATTCTATGTGTTCTTCTTGTTCTGCTGATGAAATTTGAATGAGTTTCTTGTTGTATATTTTAACCATGCATGCATTTTTAGTTTGGGCTAATTAACTTCTTCTTTATCATGATGTGTATTGGTCATGTCAAAATTGTTCACTTCAACATTAAGTTTTGCTAAATAGAAATTTATCGAGTCTTGGAGTTTTTAGTCCTGGAAGACTGATTCAAGTGTTTTTACATACGTATAAAAAATGGCAATTTTTATAGAAGACATAACAGAGGAGAAAACTGGAACTTTAGTTCAGCTCATAGTTTGAGTATTGTTCACTCTTGTCATTCTTCTGCAAATGGCCAAACACAAAAGAAGAATAGGAACAAGGATATAAGACATTAGTCATTTAGTGGTTCAACCAAGACTAGGCTACCTACATGCAGAGGATATCTTGATAAATACTCCTTAAATGGCAGAAGAATACACTATAGAACCCTCTTTTAATTAATCTTTTCTCATCTCTTTGCGTAATAGAGATGCACAAACCTGTGGATCATCATGGCTCCAAACCTAATAACCGAGTGTTACGTGTTGGTGTTTTTGCCTTTGGACTAGTGAAGAATAGTCCCACATTGGCTACACCATCAAGAGGGTATCTCAATATAATGCTTTGCTTGTATTGGGGTGTGCACATGGGGTGTGATGGGGCACATGTGGGTGACATGTGAGAGTGTTTTCCTAGGAGAAAAAAAAAGATTATCTACTCAAAAAAAGCATTTATGCTTTTTGTCACTCACATGAATTTTTTTTCTTAGAAGCTAAGACTCGAACTCGGGCGCAAAGTGGCACTTTGTTGGCGTACTTTGCACTTGGCACGTCAGCATCGGCGCACGGTGCATGTGCGCATTAGCTTCGGTCGTTTTATGCGCGAGTTGCATGCACGGAAGCATAAGCCAACGTATGCACGGGATAGCCGCAGGCTATGCACGGGCTATGTGCGTTTACGCGCATGCGCGCATGCGCGCATGGACCGCTGCGCTGCTGGCTTATGCACGAAGGAGCAATTCGGTTGAGCTGTTGTGCGCATATGCGCAGAGAGCGCAGTTGGCGCATAATCTCCCATATTTCATGATTTGAACGGTTTTGAAAAGATTTGGTCGTTAATTCAAATCTGACTTATGTGAGATTTGAATTTAATTTGTTCCTATTTTTTCGTAATCAGTTGGCGGCCAGGATTAGGGTTAGGGATTTCCACCATCCTCTATAATACTCTCTTCGTGTCCTTTTGAGAACTTATTTCGAAATTTAGAGACGAAGAGAGTTGATGTTGCTGCTGCCATTGGAGGCCAGAGGAGTTCGTGCGAGTCCAGAAAAAAGGTAACAACGAGCGTTCCAGAAGTTCTACAAGAACTTGCTGATTCCTGAGAGAAGATCGTGTGGGACAAATCTTGCTTTGAGCAACGGTGATCTTCATCACCCAAGCAAGCAAAGATCCTTATTCTTATTCTACTTCTCTTCTGTAATTTGTAACTCGTTCTGTCTCAATTGCAACTGCATTTGTAAGGAAGAACAAAGTTTTTTTCATGATTATTGTAATCTTGTCAACAAGTTGTAATCATAGTTGAATATTATAGTTCTTCGTTGGAATCGATGATTCAGAGGGAAACTCGTTTGTGTAAACTTCTGAGACTCGACTACAACATCAGAATAAAACAGAGGGTAGACTGTAAAATTTGCGTGAACCTTTGTTCCTGGCCTAGTTTTACCATTTTTTGATTAAGCCTCGGGACTAACAATCTCAAAGCAAGATCTGAGTAAGATAGAGAACAACTGTGCAAGCCTTCTCGATACAAATTTTAACAAATTTGAGAAGTTTGACAGGGAGCATTACAACATCTAGAAGAGACCGCCTTAATCTTTAACTCGTAAACGTGGAATATGTGTTGATAGATCCTGAGCTTGAAATTCCGGAGGATGAAAGTTCTCGTAGGATTACTGATGCAACTACTGCATAAAACAAGTGGAGAAGAGATAACAACCACTGCAAGTTGCTCATTCTGAACTCCATGGAAGATACTTTGGCAGAGTCATACAGCAAAGACGAACCATGCAAAGGTCGTATAGGAGTCTCTAGAAAGACACTAAAGTCTGATAAGAACTGGAACAAGATCCTTGTGACCGAAAAGGTCTGAAAGATGCGATTTGAGGGCGACAACACGATGTTGCCTCAAGTCAAAAAATTTCTCAAGTTACGTCAAAAACTTGAGGATGATGGCATGTCCATGGACTGGTGCATCTTATACATATATTTTGCTCATATATCATTGGTTCAGCCAGCCCTGCTTGATTAGGGCACGATCTGAGGATACTTATGTATTGCATTAATAGGATAACCCAGAGATCACATATAAAGTCGTAATACATGTTTGGCCATTTAAATTTTTTGTAATGCATGCCTAGCCAGAAAAGTGGGTTGTCATGGCATGATGATTCAACCCATGTCCTTGTTTGGTTGTTGGGTTGAGTCGTTATGTTACGGTAATCCATGGACTGAAGCTAGATTATTTCTCTTATATAATCTCTGATTGTGTGTGCCTTCTGTTAAGTGGAATTAGGGACAGATTGTTGTAGCATGATGGTGCAACTCATGTTCTTATTTGGTTGTTGGATTGCGCTGTTGTAATATGATATGTTGTTGACTAAAACTACGACGCAGAGTTATTTCAGCTTGACCATAATCAAGAGACGTATTCTATCTTGATGTGATAAGGCACTTCATGTCCTTGTTTGGTAAAGGGATATCGTGTCATGTCATGGATAGGACATATGCCATTGATTGTTGGTTAACGCATCTCATGCTATATAATTGATTTTGTTTCTTTATTCCGTGCTTCATTTGTGATACTTGCTATTTAGGTTCTAACTCCACTGGTTTTGCATGGCCAGGTTTAGAGCCAGCACCTGAGGATCAAGCCTACTTCTCCCTCACTGATGGCACGCACTCGAAGGTTGGCTGCTGAGGAACACGAGTGGGTATCTTTATTCACTGCTCGTCTTTTGTGAACTATATTCTTTTGGACGTTTAGCCAACCAGCACTGGTTAGCCAGCAAATCTGGACATTAGTTCTCTACATGACTGTAATATATTCAGACTGCAGCTGACTCACTGTCATATATACTTTTGATCTTGTATCTGGCTTATTATCTTGTCTTGCTAGATCTCTAAGAACATTCTGATGCGACGTTTGGACGCCTTACTGCTTATTATGAAATGTTCTGTTATTGCTACTTGTTTGAATGATTAAGATATAGAAATTCTTGACCCTAGAAGGCCTGATTGTAGTATGCACCCCCATGTCTCTAGACAACCTTAACACATTGTAGGTTGCTTCGGTATTCCATAAGGTGTGGTTGGCTGAGTCATTCCACCATTGTCCAGTATTCTGGATCTGGAGCGTGATAAGGTTTTAGTGGTAGCTTACGCAGGTCTATTTTTCTTTTCAGACTTGTGGGGTGCCTTGATCATAGGAAATCTCAATCAAACATATTCCTCCTTGAAATCCAAAATCTGTCTCCTCGAAACTCAGCTTGACTTCGGTACCATTGATTTCTCGATCCTTTTTCATCATGTTCTTGATTTATTTTATGCCCTTTTTTTTAGGGCTTCTCCAGCATCGATAGTTGGAGCACCAGTGATTTCAGCAAGGCAAGGATCCATTGACCCACAGCGAGAGGCAACACCTGTTCCTGGAGGAATCAGGGTAGAACCAGTAGAGGAGCTCGGGGAACAACATTTACCAGAAGCTCTAGTACCCCCGGTCGTACCAGTAGCGTCAGTAGCACTTGATACACCGGAGTTGCTGGAGATTATACGAGGAATAATGGAAACACAACAACACCAACAACTTCAGCAACAAGAGCAGAATGTCTTGTTGAACCAAGGATTATAGACGACATTGGAAAGGAGTGTTAGAACAGACTAAAGGGCATCGACTAAAGGGCATCGGTGAGATTATGCCGACTCAACCCCAAGTACTTTGATGGCACAGAGGACGCCATTACCGCAGAAGCTTGGCTGCAGAATATTGAAACAATACTTACATTGGGAAAGGTTCCAACTGAGGAACAAGTTGACCGGGTCCGATTGTAGCTCCAGGAACTTACTAGAGATTGGTGGGCTGCAGAAGAAGTTAGGGTAAGACAACCTATCTGATAGGACAACTTCAGAGCCCATTTCAAGGTTAAGTATTTTGGAGTGGTAGCACAATATGAGCTACAACAGAGGTTCATCAACCTCAAGCAGTCTGAAAGGACTGTGGATGGCTACGCGGCAGAGTTCTGCAGGCTTAGTAGATTTGTCCTTACGATGGTAGCAACAGAACCGGAGAGGGCGATGACGTTCCAGTATGGACTTCATCTAGAAATCCAGTAACTGGTAGAGGGCCATAACTACAAGACTTTCGACGAAGTATTAATTGCATCTAGGCGACATGAGCTGACAATACAGATGTTAGCTTTAAGAACAGGAGGCCAGAAGATGGCTCATGCCCAGAGCAGAGGAGGACCAACACAGCGGATGTCAGCACCATCTCCTGGCATTCGCGTTCATGACACAGCGCCAAGAAGGCCAGTGGCATCAGCAATAATAGCACCAGTTCGGCCGTATCAGTCGAGGCAACAACAGCAATAACGATGTAAACACCCTAAATTTCAGAAATAAGATTTATATAATTCTCCCTATTTTGGTATTTTTCTGGAATTTATCACTGAGGTTTGTGGGTTAAATAATTTTAAGTGTGGCTTAATGGAGTTAAAATATTCTGGAAATAGAAATTTATTGTGTATAATGGAGAACCGGACGCATGGCATTTTTCGGTGAATTTATTGGACCCCGGAGCAAGGTATCGAGGACCTTTAGCTATTTGGATGATTAAACCAAACACCCCTGCCTAAACCAACCCAGGCTGAACCAATCAGTGGATTGGGTCGGGTCGGACCCCAAGCCAGACCCGACCCGGATTCGACATCAGGGGAAAACCCTAAACTCTCCGCCGGAAACACTGTTCACAACCTATAAATCCCTTCCCCTCGGCGTTCGTGCCAAGCCCTAGCCGCCATCTTTGCCTCTGCACAGAGACCCCCATCCCGACCCTGGCCACCGGTTCAGCCGGTTGACCCCGCTCGCCGCCGTTCGACGCTGTTAGCCTCGCCGACCCCTCGGACGTCGCCCTCCACCTACGCCGACCTACCCGCCTCCGCATAGCCGAGTCGACCCCGCCCCCGTCGTCGACCGAACTCGTAGCAGCCGCCCCTGTTCAGTTCCCATCTCCGCCCAGCGACCCCGAGCGCGGCCTCACCCCTCCGCCGAGTCCGCTCAGCGACCCCGAGCGCGGCCTCACCCCTCCGCCGAGTCCGCCCAGCGACCCCGAGCGCGGCCTCACCCCTCCGCCGAGTCCGCCCAGCGACCCCGAGCGCGGCCTCACCCCTCCGCCGAGTCCGCCCAGCGACCCCGGGCCTGACTCCTCCGCCTCACAGCGACTCCGCTGACTTCTGACCTGAACCCTAGCCCAGACTCGCGAGGACACGATCAGGACGCAGACCGGACACGCGGACTTCAGATCCACGGAGCTCTGTACAGGTACTGTTTTCTCCCAACTCGCAACTCCGTTTTCAATTCCGTCGATTTCTATGCGTAGACTGTATACCCCTCTCGGTGCCCGTGCAATTCGCTCGGTGCAACGCGTCCTGTAGTGATCGTACACCGCGATCCAAAACAGGAAAAAAACAACGCCCTGTTTCACCCGGAACTGAGTCCGCCCCGCCAAACGGGACGACTTGGTCGCACGCGGTCTTTACCAAACTGTGCGCAACGTTGATACGGTCGTGTGGGTTTTCGCAGAAGTCGATTCGGAGGTGCGTGCACCCCGGAATCAACGCGTATCCGCCAACGACACCCCGTATCCGTTGATCCTGGAACACGCTGTAACTTCGTGTATACACGTCGGATCGAGACGAAACTTGCGCCAACGGATCCGTAGTAATACGCTGGTCCTGTGAGCCAAGTTTGGTTCGATTCTGAGGACGTTGACAAAATCACGTATCGTGGGCCCCACAGGCTCCACTTGACGGGTGATTTTGTGATCGGCTCATCGGAATCCAATTCTGGAAGTTCCGTTGGGTTCGTATCGTCGTTCCTGACTTGTAGACACTGAGTTTGCGGAATTTGGAGACCCTTGACCCTGACACGCTTTTCGGTGCAAAGTGGCCCACATGTGGAACCCGCTTTGGCCCGAAAATGACCTTTTTGCCCCTGTGTCCAAATTGGACGTAAGGACAGGCATTTCCAGCTATTTGGCATCTTCTGAGACTGTTGGTGATATTTATTACAGCTTTTGGAGTAGTTCCCACCGGATCCACAGGTACCAGGACAGTTGTTGATACTCGGACATCAGGCAAGTGTACCTTGCCAAACTCTGCAGTTTAGTTATCTATTTTCCTGGTTTTATATATATTGCTGTGCATGCTCAACCTAGGACCGTGTGACGTACTTAGCGTCCGATTATCAGTCGGGTGCCGACACTGTACGCAGTGTTGGGTACGGTCATCTAGAGATGGACATTCGTGACACTTTATTCTCGTACTTGTCTTATCAAGTACCATATGACCCAGGACACTTGACACCATTCATGAGACAGGATTTTCCCGAGATATTCGTGGTGATTCTGTATAGGATACAGGACATGGACATTATATTATTAGATACTTATGACCGGTTGCATTTAGCTATGATCGCGCTTGACATGGGCATGAGACGTTGTGGTCATGATATGCGTGGTTACATTGGGTGGGGAGAGACACACAGGCTACAGGCTGTATTTATGTATATCTTCTATTATTGAGAGGTCGCAGGTTCTCGTAGCAGAGCCTGACCCACTACCGGTTATTACCGCTACCGGCTCCCCGACACAGAGCTTGTAGTGGCTCAGCCTGAGACTAGTGATGCTCTCACTTGCATTTACACTTAGATGGTTACATATTTACCCCATTGTTCAATTAGTTATTTATTTGCTGCACTGCTTATCTGTATTTATTGGCATGAGCTTTCTTGTACCTTGCTATGTCCCCTGAGGACCTGGATCCGGATTTTGTTCCCCAGATTTTACAGGCGTGGTTTATCCCGAGATCTACGGGACTGGAGCAGGAGCTGATCCAGGAGTTGTACCATCATCTGAGGACGAGGTCTTAGCTGAAGACTTCTCTTGAGCATCCATGTTCATGCTCGGCTTTCATTTATTTAGTTCAGTCTTTTATATTCTGGTCTGTTGAACCATTGTACTAGATATTTATCGGGTTGTTCCCCGAAGTACTATGTGAGACTGGATGATGATTTACATTCCTTATTTATTCTGTGGATCATGTTTATGCCTTGTGTGGATGAGATTAGTTGTACCATGATTGTCGTAGACTTGTTTTACAGCTTAAGTATGCCTTGATGGATCCATATATTGAGTTGGTCCATCGGTGCGTACTGCTGGCCATTATCACGCGTCTGGTCCCACGGTATTTTGGGACTGGGGCGTGACATGGTTTTTGTGGTGGCCCATGCAGGTCTACGACTAAATTGTTCGGTTTCAACTTAGGGACCGAACTAGCCTGCCCTAAGGATAGGATAAGTTCTAGGTTCTCATCCATTATTTAACCATTGTTGAACTCTATATCGATCTCGAAATTTGTTACTTGAACTGCATCCTGTATTGATTCCACTGAGCGTTCTTACAGTTTCTATTTTGATTGCAGAGCAATGGATTCCGGGAACAGAGATGATATTCCTTTGGATACGCCACACGACGCTGTGGTTACTTATGGAGACGAAGTGACACCAGGGGATGGTGGACAAGCATCGCAGAGCGATCAACCCGGACAGCCTAATCCAAGGTTCCGGAGGGATGACATTCCACCACCACCTCAGTTCACTCCCCAGGTGCCAGTATTCCCGTCAGGACAAGCCATGGACGGACAGCAAATGTTCCAGATGATGTATGCTATGATGCAAGCACAGCAACAGATTCAGCAAGAGGCCCATCGGCAGGAGGCCGAGTATCTGAGGACCAGCCTGGTATCCGCATTGGAGCAGGCAAATCCGCCAGTAAGGCGAACATCGACGGGATCTATCACCGACTTCCGTCATCTCAAGCCTCGCACATTTTCTGGTAAAGAAGGGCCAACGGAAGTTCATGAGTGGCTCACCAATATTCAGCATCAGTTGGAAGCCGCTGAACTTCCGAGAGAGAAGTGGATGACTGCCGTCAGAATGCAGTTAACTGATAATGCACATCACTGGTGGCTAGCAGAAGAGAGGAGACTTGGACAGGACAGAGTCACATGGGAAGAGTTCTCTAGACTCTTCCAAGAGATGTACATCCCGGCAGTCGCACGGTCAGAGCTCAGAGACAGGTTCAACCGCCTTATCCAAGGCAGCATGTCAGTAGAGGAATACAATGCGGAATTTATTCGCCTGAGCCGCTTTGCCCCAACACTGATTTCAACGGAGGAAGAAAAAGCAGAGAAGTTCTTTGACGGCTTGAAGTTCGAGCTTCAGAAAGTGATTGGAACGGTAGCACCTACCTCTTATACCGATGTCCTTGCAGCAGCCCGACGCTTGGAGCGCGTCACCAGGAGGGAATCTAATTTGAAGAGGCCTATCACATCAGCACAATCCAGGCCAGCACATGGGGATTCAGCAAAGCGAACCCAGAGGGGTATGCCAGATAGAGCAGCACAGAGAGACAGACCTCTTCCTACTTGTCACCACTGCGGCAAGGTAGGACACATTGAGAAGGAATGCAGGCGTAAGTTGGGACTATGTTTGAGCTGCGGATCCAGCCAGCACTTTTCCAGGGACTGTTCCGAACGCCGAGACGGAGCACCAAGACTAGCATTGCCTGCACCACGACCAGCTTATCCAGCAGCAGGAGCCCAACAGACAGGAGTTGGTGGGGTCAGACCACCAGCCCCCGGAGGGAACCAGCAGAGACCACCCCTGGCACCACAGGCAGCCCTATTTCATCAGCAGCAGCAGCAGCAGAGAGGTCCAGCTCAGGGACGGGGACAGGCATTCCCATTAGCTGTTGAGGAGGAGGCTACAGCAGGCGAAGTCATCGCAGGTACTATTTTAGTAGCTTCATTACCTGCAGTAGCTTTATTTGATTCTGGAGCATCGCATTCATTTATAGCTGCTAGCTTTGTAGCCACCCATAGAGTGGCTACCGCACCCCTTCCGAAGATGAAGAGGATTCTTACGGGAGGTGGTATTATTCCAGTTAGTGACGTCTGTAGATCATGTTCTGTAGTCGTATGTGGCCGAGAGATGCGAGCTCAATTTCTAATCTTTTCCATGCCTGACTATGACGTTGTACTTGGTATGGACTGGTTGAGTCAGTACCATGCGACTCTTGATTGTCGGCTTGGGAAGGTTATATTTAGACCGCCTGGCCACCCAGAATTCGAGTTTCTCCGCGGAGCAGTAGAGCAAGGAGTTCAGCCTACCCTTAGGGTATTATCTGTAGAAGAGGAGACAGGTTACCCAAGAGTCATATCAGAATTTGTGGACGTATTTCCTGATGATCTTCCAGGTTTACCGCCTGATCGGGAAATAGAATTCACAATAGACTTAACTCCAGGAGCAGAGCCAATCACTTCATCGGTTTATCGGCTAGCACCTAAGGAGTTAGTGGAGTTGAAGGAACAGGTAGATGATCTTTTGGAGAAGGGTTTCATTCGCCCCAGTGTTTCACCTTGGGGAGCACCCATCTTATTTGTGCCGAAGAAGGATGGAACAGTACGGTTGTGCATTGATTACCGGGCACTAAATGCTGTCACCATCAAGAACAGGTATCCCTTACCACGCATTGATGATCTATTCGATCAATTGAGTGGTGCGAGGGTATTCTCGAAGATTGACCTTAGATCCGGCTATCATCAGATCAAGGTAAGGAAGGAAGACATCCCGAAGACAGCTTTCAGGACGAAGTATGGGCATTATGAGTTCTTGGTAATGCCGTTTGGTTTAACCAATGCGCCAGCAGTGTTTATGAGCTTAATGAACAGAGTCTTTCATCAGTTCTTGGATCAATTCGTAGTGGTGTTCATTGACGACATTCTCATATATTCCAAGAGCCCTGAAGAGCACGAGGAGCATCTCAGAATCGTGTTAGAGACCTTGAGACAGGAGAAGTTATATGCCAAGCTCAGTAAGTGTGAGTTCTGTATGGACAAAGTGCCTTTCTTGGGACACATCATATCAGGAGAAGGACTTTCAGTGGATCCAGAGAAAGTTGCGGCAATAGAGACTTGGCCTACACCTACATCAGTTGCAGAGGTAAGAAGTTTTCTCGGACTTGCGGGATATTACCGAAGGTTCGTAGAAAATTTCTCAAGGATTGCAGAACCAATGACAAAGCTAACACGAAAGGATCAGGAGTTTGTATGGACAGAAGACTGCCAGAAGGCTTTTGAAGAACTGAAGAGAAGATTAACAACAGCACCTGTCTTGACTCTTCCTTCAGGGTCAGGAGGTTTTGTTGTTTACAGTGATGCATCAGGCAGTGGACTAGGATGTGTTTTGATGCAACATGGCAAGGTCATTGCTTATGCGTCGAGACAGTTGAAGGACCACGAGAAGAACTACCCGACGCATGATCTGGAGCTAGCAGCAGTGATATTTGCATTGAAGATATGGAGGCACTACCTTTATGGAGAGAGGGTAGAAATCTTTACTGACCACAAGAGCCTGAAGTATGTGTATACTCAGAAGGAGCTTAACATGAGACAGAGACGTTGGCTGGAACTGATGGTAGATTTTGACATCGATCTGCAGTATCATCCGGGAAAGGCGAATGTTGTTGCAGATGCACTCAGCAGGAAGCCTACGGCTTATTTCTTGACAATGCAGCCCGAGTTATTGAAGGATTTGCAAGAGCTACAGATAGAGGTTATCGTACCGGGACAGAATGGCTTGATGGCTAACCTTGAGATTCAGTCATCACTCGTGGAGAAGATTAAAGAAGCATTGCCCACCGATGCTAGATTCCGAAGACTCAAAGAAAGGACAGAAGCAGGTATTCAGACAGGACTTCGCATTCACGAAGATGGGACATTGAGATTTGGAAACCGCTTGTATGTTCCAAATGGAGAATTGAGACAAGAGTTAATGACTGAAGCGCATAGCTCTATGTATTCTGTTCACCCAGGAGGAACCAAGATGTATCGGGACTTGAGACAGTATTACTGGTGGCATGGAATGAAGAGAGAGATCGCGAGATTTGTGGCCAAATGCTTAGTATGTCAACAAGTGAAGGCGGAGCATCAGAGAACTGCAGGTATGTTACAACCGCTCCCGATACCGGAATGGAAGTGGGAGCACATCACGATGGACTTTGTCACAGGATTTCCGAAGAGCCCCAGCGGAAGAGACGCAGTATGGGTGATAGTGGATCGACTCACTAAATCGGCACACTTCTTGCCATTTAGAGTTGGACAGTCCACAGAGGTACTAGCTGACATGTATATGCGACAAATCGTCAAATTACATGGAGTACCTGTTAGTATTGTATCGGATCGAGATTCGAGATTTACATCTCATTTCTGGAGGAGCATGCAAGAGAGTCTGGGCACCAGACTCAAATTCAGCACGGCATATCACCCACAGACAGATGGACAATCGGAGCGCACCATTCAGATATTGGAGGACATGTTGAGATCATGTATGCTAGATTTCGGAGGATCTTGGGAAGATCATTTGCACTTAGTAGAGTTCTCCTACAATAACAGTTATCAGGCCAGCATCCAGATGGCGCCATTCGAAGCTTTATACGGAAGAAAGTGCAGATCACCTGTGTGTTGGAGTGACGTTGGTGAACGTCAAATACTGGGTCCAGAGTTGGTCACCCAGACGGTGGAGAAGGTGAAGCAGATTCAGAATCATCTACGAGCAGCTCAGGACCGACAGAAGCATTGGGCAGATACACACAGGCGTCCCCTAGAGTTCAAGGAAGGAGATCATGTGTTCTTGAGGATTTCACCCACTCGTGGTACTATCAGATTCGGGAGCCGAGGCAAGCTGAGCCCAAGGTATATTGGGCCCTTTGACATTCTAGAGCGCGTTGGTGAGGTGGCTTATCGCCTTGCATTACCTCCATCCTTAGAGGGAGTGCATGACGTATTCCACGTCTCACAGCTGCGAAGGTACGTGACCGACCCAAGTCACGTAGTCGATCATTCAGAGATCGCAGTAGGCCCGAGTTTGAGGTATGAAGAGCAACCAGTTGGCATCCTCGACGTCAGTGAGAAGACATTACGGGGACAGACGATCAGACTGGTCCGAGTAGCATGGAAACATCATTCACCAGGCGAATCAACTTGGGAACGAGAAGATAGTATGCGTCAGCGATACCCCCACTTGTTTGAGGAGGCAGTTGCAAATTAAGCAACCTTGTACTTCCACGACTTTTCTTTAGTAACTTATTCTTTGATTGCGAGGACGCAATCCTTTTAAGGAGGGAAGATTGTAAACACCCTAAATTTCAGAAATAAGATTTATATAATTCTCCCTATTTTGGTATTTTTCTGGAATTTATCACTGAGGTTTGTGGGTTAAATAATTTTAAGTGTGGCTTAATGGAGTTAAAATATTCTGGAAATAGAAATTTATTGTGTATAATGGAGAACCGGACGCATGGCATTTTTCGGTGAATTTATTGGACCCCGGAGCAAGGTATCGAGGACCTTTAGCTATTTGGATGATTAAACCAAACACCCCTGCCTAAACCAACCCAGGCTGAACCAATCAGTGGATTGGGTCGGGTCGGACCCCAAGCCAGACCCGACCCGGATTCGACATCAGGGGAAAACCCTAAACTCTCCGCCGGAAACACTGTTCACAACCTATAAATCCCTTCCCCTCGGCGTTCGTGCCAAGCCCTAGCCGCCATCTTTGCCTCTGCACAGAGACCCCCATCCCGACCCTGGCCACCGGTTCAGCCGGTTGACCCCGCTCGCCGCCGTTCGACGCTGTTAGCCTCGCCGACCCCTCGGACGTCGCCCTCCACCTACGCCGACCTACCCGCCTCCGCATAGCCGAGTCGACCCCGCCCCCGTCGTCGACCGAACTCGTAGCAGCCGCCCCTGTTCAGTTCCCATCTCCGCCCAGCGACCCCGAGCGCGGCCTCACCCCTCCGCCGAGTCCGCTCAGCGACCCCGAGCGCGGCCTCACCCCTCCGCCGAGTCCGCCCAGCGACCCCGAGCGCGGCCTCACCCCTCCGCCGAGTCCGCCCAGCGACCCCGAGCGCGGCCTCACCCCTCCGCCGAGTCCGCCCAGCGACCCCGGGCCTGACTCCTCCGCCTCACAGCGACTCCGCTGACTTCTGACCTGAACCCTAGCCCAGACTCGCGAGGACACGATCAGGACGCAGACCGGACACGCGGACTTCAGATCCACGGAGCTCTGTACAGGTACTGTTTTCTCCCAACTCGCAACTCCGTTTTCAATTCCGTCGATTTCTATGCGTAGACTGTATACCCCTCTCGGTGCCCGTGCAATTCGCTCGGTGCAACGCGTCCTGTAGTGATCGTACACCGCGATCCAAAACAGGAAAAAAACAACGCCCTGTTTCACCCGGAACTGAGTCCGCCCCGCCAAACGGGACGACTTGGTCGCACGCGGTCTTTACCAAACTGTGCGCAACGTTGATACGGTCGTGTGGGTTTTCGCAGAAGTCGATTCGGAGGTGCGTGCACCCCGGAATCAACGCGTATCCGCCAACGACACCCCGTATCCGTTGATCCTGGAACACGCTGTAACTTCGTGTATACACGTCGGATCGAGACGAAACTTGCGCCAACGGATCCGTAGTAATACGCTGGTCCTGTGAGCCAAGTTTGGTTCGATTCTGAGGACGTTGACAAAATCACGTATCGTGGGCCCCACAGGCTCCACTTGACGGGTGATTTTGTGATCGGCTCATCGGAATCCAATTCTGGAAGTTCCGTTGGGTTCGTATCGTCGTTCCTGACTTGTAGACACTGAGTTTGCGGAATTTGGAGACCCTTGACCCTGACACGCTTTTCGGTGCAAAGTGGCCCACATGTGGAACCCGCTTTGGCCCGAAAATGACCTTTTTGCCCCTGTGTCCAAATTGGACGTAAGGACAGGCATTTCCAGCTATTTGGCATCTTCTGAGACTGTTGGTGATATTTATTACAGCTTTTGGAGTAGTTCCCACCGGATCCACAGGTACCAGGACAGTTGTTGATACTCGGACATCAGGCAAGTGTACCTTGCCAAACTCTGCAGTTTAGTTATCTATTTTCCTGGTTTTATATATATTGCTGTGCATGCTCAACCTAGGACCGTGTGACGTACTTAGCGTCCGATTATCAGTCGGGTGCCGACACTGTACGCAGTGTTGGGTACGGTCATCTAGAGATGGACATTCGTGACACTTTATTCTCGTACTTGTCTTATCAAGTACCATATGACCCAGGACACTTGACACCATTCATGAGACAGGATTTTCCCGAGATATTCGTGGTGATTCTGTATAGGATACAGGACATGGACATTATATTATTAGATACTTATGACCGGTTGCATTTAGCTATGATCGCGCTTGACATGGGCATGAGACGTTGTGGTCATGATATGCGTGGTTACATTGGGTGGGGAGAGACACACAGGCTACAGGCTGTATTTATGTATATCTTCTATTATTGAGAGGTCGCAGGTTCTCGTAGCAGAGCCTGACCCACTACCGGTTATTACCGCTACCGGCTCCCCGACACAGAGCTTGTAGTGGCTCAGCCTGAGACTAGTGATGCTCTCACTTGCATTTACACTTAGATGGTTACATATTTACCCCATTGTTCAATTAGTTATTTATTTGCTGCACTGCTTATCTGTATTTATTGGCATGAGCTTTCTTGTACCTTGCTATGTCCCCTGAGGACCTGGATCCGGATTTTGTTCCCCAGATTTTACAGGCGTGGTTTATCCCGAGATCTACGGGACTGGAGCAGGAGCTGATCCAGGAGTTGTACCATCATCTGAGGACGAGGTCTTAGCTGAAGACTTCTCTTGAGCATCCATGTTCATGCTCGGCTTTCATTTATTTAGTTCAGTCTTTTATATTCTGGTCTGTTGAACCATTGTACTAGATATTTATCGGGTTGTTCCCCGAAGTACTATGTGAGACTGGATGATGATTTACATTCCTTATTTATTCTGTGGATCATGTTTATGCCTTGTGTGGATGAGATTAGTTGTACCATGATTGTCGTAGACTTGTTTTACAGCTTAAGTATGCCTTGATGGATCCATATATTGAGTTGGTCCATCGGTGCGTACTGCTGGCCATTATCACGCGTCTGGTCCCACGGTATTTTGGGACTGGGGCGTGACAACGATTAGGAGCCCCAGTCGGTTATACATATTGTGGCAAGGGAGGCCATACGTGGGAGGTGAGTAGGGCAGCACACGGGTTGTGTCTGCGATGTGGTAGTACAGATCATCTGATTGTCAATTGTCATATGATTCAGAGGATTGAAGGACCGGTACAACGATTAGCATTACCAGCACCGGGGGCAGCTCAGTATAGGGGGCCAGCATTGGCAATCAGGCCATTGGCTCAGCGTCCATTGCCGATGCAAACTCAGATGTACACCCAACAGAAGAATCAACAGTATGGGCAGCAGAGGCCACAACTGCGTCTTCAAGGGAGGCAGCAACAAGGAGCACCACAAGGCCAAGGGCAAGCTTTTACTCTATCTCTGGAGGAGGATTGAAGGACCGGTGCAGCGATTAGCATTACCAGCACCGGGGGAAGCTCAGTATAGGGGCTAGTATTGGCAATCAGGCCATTGGCTCCGCGTACATTGTCGACGCAAACTCAGATGTACAACAAGTAGAAGAATCATCTGTACGTTCAGCAGAGGCCACAACTGCATCTTCAAGGGAGGCAGCAACAAGGAGCACCGCAATGCCAAGGGCAAGCTTTTACTCTATCTCCGGAGGAGGCTTTGGCATCAGTGACATAGTGTCATGTAACATTCTCGTTATATCTTTTTTTGCCAAAGCAATCAGGCCATTAGCTCAGCGTCCATTGCCGACGCAAACTCAGATGTACAACCAGCAGAAGAATCAGCAGCACGGATAGTAGCAGCCAGAACCACGTCTTCAAGGGAGGCAGCAACAAGGAACACTGAAAGGCCAAGGGCAAGCTTTTACTCTATCTCTGAGGAGGCTTTGGCATCAGGTGACGTGGTGTCAGGTAACATTCTCATTACATCTTTTCCTGTCATGGTATTATTTGATTTAGGAGCATCCCATTCATTTGTATGTGCACGATTTGCGACACATATTGGATTGGAGTTCGAGGCATTGCCAGAGAGGCTGAATATACTCACTAGTAATGGTCTCGTAGGAGTCAGTAGAGTGTGTTTAGCGTGTCCAATCGTTGTGTGTGGGCATTTATTATCAGCAAGTTTGATCGAGTTTTCTATGGATAATTTCGACGTTATTTTAGGCATGAAATGGTTGAGAGACAGTCATGCGACGATAGATTGCCGTAGGGGTAGAGGGTTGTTTAACATTCCGGGCAGGGTAGAGTTTATTTTCAACAGTACGGTGAAGGACCAGCATGAAGGTGGCATTGTAGCAGTAACGTGAGTTGAAGATCAGTTCCCCTGAATAATTGAAGAATTTTTTGACGTATTTCCGGAAGAGCTTCCAGGATTACCCCAGTAAGAGAAGTGGAGTTCTGCATAAAGTTGAAGCTAGGAGCAGAACCAATTTCCAACAAGATCTATCAGATATTACCAATGGAGCTCAACCAGCTATATCAACATGTAAAAGAACAGAAGGAGAAGTTTATTCGAGCTAGTGGATCACCATGGGGAGCACCAGTGGTTCTACTAAAGAAGAAAGATGGGTCGACATGATTATGTATTGATTATAGGCAGTTGAATGCAGTAACAGTAAAGAACAAGTATCCGTTGCCTAGAATTGATGACTTGTTTGATCAATTGAGCTGGGCAAGAGTATTTTCAAAGATAGATCTTCGATCAGGATATCATCAAGTAAAAGTCCGGGAGCAAGATATACCGAAGACATTATTTCGATCTCGATATGGGCATTATGAATTCTTAGTTATGCCATTCAGATTGACTAATGCACCAACAATATTAATGGATTTGATGAATCGTATATTCATGCTATACCTAGATCAATTTTTAGTGGTATTCATAGACAATATTCTTATCTACTCTAGCAGTGAAGAAGAGCATGAAGAACATCTTCGGAAGGTGTTGCAAGTTCTGAGGGAGCATTAGTTATATGCTAAACTCAGTATGAGTTTTGGTTAGATCATGTGTCATTCTTGGGGCACATCATCTCAGGAGCAGGAATATCAGTGGATCCCAAGAAGGTTGAAGCAGTAGAGAATTGGCCACTCCCGAAGACAGTAGCAGATATGCGAAGTTTCTTAGAATTAGCAGGATATTACTAGAGGTTCGTGGCAGATTTTGCACGACTTTCAGCAATGATGACTCGTCTGACCGGCAAGGATGTGAAGTTTGTTTGGATGACAGAGTTCCAAGCAACATTCAAGAAGTTGAAGGAGAAGTTAATATCAGCACCAATCCTTACACTTCCAGTAGGATAAGGATGATTCATACTTTATTGTGACGCATATGGAAAATGACTCGGGTGTGTGTTATTGCAGCACGAAAGAGTGATAGCTTGTGCGTCTCGGCAACTTCGAGATCATGAGAAAAATTATCTAACGCATGATTTGGAATTAGCAGCAGTAGTGTTTGCTCTCAAGTTGTGGAGACATTACCTATATAGCGATCGGGTTGAGATATTCACAGATCACAAGTGTTTGAAGTATATATTCACTCAGATGAACTTGAACATGAGGCAGAGGAGTTTGCTAGAATTATTTGGTGATTACGATGTAGCACTTCAGTATCATTAAGGCAAGGCAAATGTGGTGGCAGATACTCTCAGTACGAGGGAAAACACATTTATCTTAACAACTCAGAAGCACATTCTAGAAGATCTTCAAGAGATGGGTATCGAGGTGGTATTACCTCAAGAGACTAGAGTGTTAGCCAGTCTTAAGATACAGTCAACTTTGGTAGAGAGGATCAAATCAGCTCAGACAGAAGATTCCCTGATTCTGAACTTAAGGCAGAATGTCTCAAGTCTTAGGAAGGAATTAAGGATTCAAGAAGATGGAACACTCAGATTTGGAAACCGTCTTTGTGTGCCAGGTGAAAATATCAAACAGAAAGTGATGACCAAGGCACATAGTTTCCAATATTCTAATCATCCGGGAGGTACGGATATGTACTCAAGCTGCATTTCTGGTGGAACGGAATAAAAGGAGAGATCTCGGTTTGTTTTACAATGTCTCGTGTGTCAGCAAGTGAAGACAGAACAGCAAAGACTAGCGGGATTATTACAACTGCTGCCTATTCCAGAGTGGAAATAAGAACATATTACGATGGACTTTGTAACCGGTTTACCTTGATCCCCTACTGGACGTGATATAGTTTGGGTAATAGTATATCGACTTACGAAAGTGGCACACTTTCTTTCCTTCCGGGTAGGACAGTCCACAGAGTAGTTAGCAGAGATGTATATGCGGCAGATAGTGAGGCAGCATAGAGTTCCAGCAAGTATAGTGTCAGATCGTTATATTCGCTTTACATCTCGTTTCTGAAAAAGTTTGCACGAACGCTTGGGCACCAAGTTGAGATTCAGTACCGTCTATCACCCCCAGACAGATGGACAATCAGAAATGACGATCCAGATATTGGAATATATGTTGCGGGCTTGTACATTAGACTTTGGGGGGTCTTGGGAAGATCATATTCACTTAGTGGAATTCTCGTACAACAACAGTTATCAAGCCAACATACAGATAGCTCCTTTCGAGGTATTATACGGAAGAAAGTGCAGATCACCCTTGGCATGGGATGGTATTGGTGAACGAAAGATGTTGGGGCCTGAAATGATCACTCAAACGATTAAAGTGGTTAAGCAAATCAGAGAGCGCCTTCGGGTCGCGCAAGATCGTCATCGTCATTGGGCAGATATGCATCGTAGGCCGTTAGAGTTTTCTGTCTGCGATCACGAATTTTTGCGAATTTTGTCCACCCGTGGAGTCATTAGCTTCGGGGTTTATAAGAAGCTTAGTCCGCGATATGTAGGACCGTTCGATATTCTCGAGAGGGTAGGGGATTTTGCTTATCGTCTTGCCCTTCCGCCTTCGCTTTGTGAAGTGCATGATGTATTTCATGTGTATCAGTTGCATAGATATGTCCCGGATCCGAGTCATGTCAGTTGTTGGTACCGACTTAACTTACGAGGAACAACCCGTGCCCATTTTGGATCAGAGAAAGATGGTACTCAAGAACCGGACTATCCGTTTTGTTCGTGTTGCTTGGGGTCATCACTTCTTGGGGGAGTTGACGTGGGAGCGTGATGATGATATTCGATCTCTGTAACCGCATCTATTCGACCCATAAGGTATATTTCCTTCGTATGCCTTCGCATCTTTTATTTTGTGATCGGCAATCACTCATGTGAGATGATGTTGCTTTGTTTCATTATATGTGTTGGTTGTAACTGCTTATAAGTATGTGTAGATTGCTTGTAGTTAGTTTGTTGCTTGTCTTGATATCTCTAGCTAGCCTTGAGCTTGAATTCCGAGGACGAAATTTTTCTAAGGTTGGTAGAGATGTGCCCCGTTTCCGATATACGTATTTGGAACATATTCTTTCTTGCTGACATGGTTGTCAGGTTGGTTGGAGGTTAGACTATTTTCTGGTAGAGTTCGTCTTGTTTTATTTTGAGATCAGGACTTGGTCATGAATTGAACCATTGGTTAAGTGAACCCAAATCCTCTCTATATAAACCAAAACATTCTCTCTTCTCATTATTTCCTTTCCATTCTCTCTCTTAGGTTTTCTCTCTCCCTCCATAGGCAAGTATACCTTGCATGAAAATGGAGAAACCTTCTATTTTATGAGTCCATTATATTTGCTATGTGTCACACCCCAGTCCCAAAATACATAGGACTAGGAATACGTAACCTGCCCAGCCGTATGTATATGAACTCCAATATATGGAAACCATATACACACGTACGCTGTTTATGAATATTCAATCCACCAGTGGTAATATACTGTCACAACAAGTCACACCGAATCTATATCTCATCCACAATACAAATAATAAGTAGGAATAAAGAGCTGGAATATAACTGAATATCAAGATGAGTATCAAGTCTGATAGTTAGGTGGAAACAAATCCACTACAAAACGACTATATTGAAGTAGTAACAAAATCTCTAAACAGTGGAAAATAATCACAGCTACTCTGAGGGTAAGACCTCCTCAGTCTGGTAAGTATAGTCAGGTCCAGGTCCGTACTCCTGTGGATACTCCTGCTCGTCCATATCTGGAAAGGGACCAGGTCCTCAGAGGGACGTAACAAGATACATAATAACATGCGAATAAGTACTGAAATATAAACATCCAATGGGTAGCCTAACCGTCTAGGTGAAATGCAACTTGAGGACAACTTTGAGCGTATGGAAAGTGTAGGCTAGACATATGCTGACGTAATTCACCAATCGTGACAACTGGCTAGTATATGCCACATATGTCCCCCAGTACAGGGGTGCATGTATATAATAACGTCCTACCGTTCTGAAGAACGGGGAATCTGCATAGTATATAACGTCCATACCACTCCCTCGAGTATGGAATCTGCATAGAGAAAATGGGTGTCTCATACGCCTACTAGTAGTCCTCCCCGCCTAATGCTCTAAGCATGTCACATCCATGACACGATTTGGTTCATAACCTATCTTTAGTACAATAGCCCAATCCTACAACCAAACAAGGACAAGGATTGGACCACCGTACTACAATAGGCTATGTCCCTGGACCACTAATAACTGCTGAGTCTTCTAGCATACAAAGTTTCTATCAGCAGTTATCCCTAATGCACGGCTCATACGTACAGGAGGCCAACCCGGTACGTAGTCCGGGATCTGTATGAGACTCACAACTCGTGTAACAACTGTGTCACTGCCAGTGAATCTAATGATGCTCCATAATACTAGGGTGGTCTCATGAAGTAGGTCCAAAATCTACATAAATAAATATCTATATAAGCAGAATTAAACATGCATGTATCAGCTGGAATGTAAATAATAGTACAATGGCAAGATATACTTGCCGAGCAAAAAGTTCTGTAGAGTACAACGTCCAATATTGTGTTTAAGTTGGTGTAAGAAGAGAATTGTGGTTAGGTTTTGGAAAGTTGTAATATATATAGAGAATAAGAGGCGGTGGGAATTTTTAGTGGTCCCAAAGAGCCACTGCTGCTGCTGTTTCTTTCTTTCTTTGGCTTGTTTCGGTTAGGAGAATTTAGTAATACTAATGTTTAGAGGCGGTGGAATGAGGCGGTGGTGTTGCTGCTGATATTTCTCTTCTTTACGCGCGGAGAAGGAAAAAGCAAAGTAGGTTTTGCTACTACTTGCTGCTGATATTTTCTATGCGGGTTCGGGTGCAAGCGGGTAGTGGGTTTAGGAGTTTGGGTTTCGGGTAGAGATCCAATAGGAAATTCTTTCTAATTTAAGTATATATATATACACATATATACATAGAAAAATTCTAAAAATTATATTGGTGCATACGGTTAAGCTAGCAACTGTCTAAAGGGTCTCGTATATGGAATGAATTAGGATAAATTTTATAATGGCTCCATAAGTCCCCTAGATGCACAAACACCTCAAATAAAATCTATTTCCTCTATTTAACTCATATAAATAAATTAAATAATTAATAATAGAGAAATACGGTTTTCAGAATTATGGTTCTTACATTCTACCAAACTTATAAAAATTTCGTCCTCTAAATTAAAATATGGTAGGGGTCTCTCTATCTAATCTCCCTTGATTACGATCTAAAAAGAATTCACCTCAAGTTTAATAATGCAATTTCTACCCAACTTAGATTTTACCCATCTATCACATAGGCTATATATTTAAGAAACTATTCCTCGAATCATTTAATCATGTTATTCAATCTTCCGAAGTTTACACAAAATATATCACCTATGATATACCTATAATTTCAGGAAGTAATCATCAAATAATGTAATAGGCTATGGGGTATCTCTAGTACTATCTGTATATCATGCTTATACTAGGCACGAGGTTTCGTCTTTCCAAAGTAAAGGAAGACGGAGAACAATAATTAAAGAATTCCAGGTGAAGATGATAAAATATAAGTACAAGGTTCAAGGAGTTTTATAGAATTCATTTGGGAATCGTCAAGGCGGTTGCGGGTTGAAATTATATTTTTGGTAATTCCTATTCTCATGCTCGTATCAGTACAGTTTATGTAACCAATGCGATATGCCAGACATGTCTAAGGACAAGTATATTTGTTTACTAGTCAACTATGTATCTCAATCCACGTAAAGTAGTATTGCGAAAGGCGAACCAAGAGCACTATGTCTAGCTAGACCATAATACACTGATTCTGATTAGACAATTTGTATTAGTGTGGTTGATTAGGCCCCAATAACACATATGTCATGAACAAGCTCTATAAAAGATTAAGCTTGCAAAACTAGGCTATAACAGCAGCATAAGTCAAGGTAGTTCAGAAAATAGGAATGCACTAGATTATGATGAGAGAGATTATAAAATAGTTCAAGTTTATAAAGAAGATAAGACTTGTCCAGTCTTTATAGTTGTCATACCAATTCCTGTAACGACATGTCCAAGAAATGAAACTCTGTCCAAGAAGAACTCACATTTACTGAGCTGGTTTTGGTGCTGGAAGGGCTAGCCTCTGTGCTGGCGGTGGAAGTGTCAATGCTTGTTGTATAGGACAGTCTTTCATCATATGCTGTCCGGAACCACATCTCATACATTGTCCTAAGCGAGTTCGACAGTCCTTCCTAATATGTCCGTGTTTCCCGCAATGATGGCAGTGGGGCTTCTCTGGAATCTGGTATGGTCCTGCTCGGTGCTGGTAGTGTTGTTGCTGAGCTAAAGGTTGTCTGGTAGGTCCTCCTTGTTGTGTCCTTTCCGGTCCTTATTGTGTCCTCTGCTGACCTTCTTTTCCTCTGCTGATGGTTTCTTGCAATCTGGCTTCCGTCAGTAACTCGGCATAATAGATCCGGGACTGTGAGCTAGTGTAGTATTGTAGCTCCTGAGTTAGTCCATGATGAAATCTCTTAGCCTTAGCCAAGTCATCTGGTATCAAGGCAGTGCCATATTTACTGAGGCGACTAAACTCAGCATCATACTCATCCACTGTTCTGTTCCCCTGCTCCAGGTAGAGAAACTGATCGTACATACATCTCTGACGGTGTCCGGAAAATACTTTCTTTCAAAGCAATCCAGGAATTGCTCCCAAGTCTGGTATGTACCCAACTGGCGCTCCATGGATTCCCACCAGTGATGAGCATTACCATCTAGAAGCGTCCTTACACCTATCATCCATAGGTCTGCAGGTAGCTGTGATGCTTCTAATAATTTCTGAGTGTGAGTGATCCAGTTGGTAGTTTCCTCTGGGCTCTCAATGCCTTTGTATGGCTTCGGACCCATCTGTATAAAGTCTTTTACTGAACCAACTTTAGCTCGAGGTACTGGAGCTAGTGTTTGAGCTGGCACAGTAGTCTTTGCAGCCATCCTTTCAAGTGCCGCTATGAACTCGTCTCTGTTCTGCTGCTTGCTGTCTCTGTTCCTGTATCATCATCTGGGAGAATTGGAACAGTTGTGCATGGTCATCTTGTGATGTTGATGATACTGGAAGGTTCCCATTAGGTGGAATGGGAAGATCAGATGGAACTGGATTATGAATCTGTCCATCTGATCCCGGAAGTCTAGGAATTGTTGAGGTCTCTCCTTGAGTCTGACCATTGACTCCAGGAGTTGTGTCACCATCTGTGACAGTACATCCCTTCTGCATATCCATCTCTCTGCAGGTGATGTACACAACGTTTAGAAGAAGTACAGGAATCAAACATGATGCAAGCATTTAGAATGTAGAAGCAGAAAATATGCTCGGGAATTGCCCGCGTATTTTTCAGTCAAAATCCCCAATCATACATTAAGTTTCTCCCTACGTAAAACAGGACTTCAAGGTAGTTGGCGTAAAACAGGTTGATAAGCTTCCTGCGTAATGCAGAGCTTCAAGATAGTTTGGCGTAAAACAGAGATTCAAAGTGGTCAGCGTAAAACAAAATTCAAGGAAGTTTGGCGTAAAGTAAAGCTTCAGAGTGGTCCGCGTAAAGCAGAGGAGCATAAAGTAAGGATTCAGAACTATCCACGTAAAATGGAGATTCATGACTGTCGGCGTAAAACACAGTTTCAAGCTGTCTGGCGTAAAGAGAGGTTCAACTATCTGGCGTAAAGTCTGCGTGAAGAGTCTGCGCGTAAAAGATCTGCGGCGTAAAATATATGCTACGTAAAGTCTGCCTGCGTCAAGTCTGCGTAAAAAGTCTGCGTAAAGCTCGCGTAAAAGGTCTGCGCGTAGAGGGTCGCTGCG
Organism: Iris macrosiphon; assembly: GCA_036927795.1. Lineage (NCBI taxonomy): Eukaryota > Viridiplantae > Streptophyta > Magnoliopsida > Asparagales > Iridaceae > Iris > Iris macrosiphon. Next base: position 79,016,879 of record JAYESA010000004.1, on the reverse strand, counting down.
CGTAAAATCTGTGTAAAAAAATTCTGCCTGCGTAAAGTCTGTAAAAAGTGGCTATACTTCCCGCGTAAAGTTTGTGTAAAAGGGTGCTGCGTAAAGTCTAAGTAAAAGTCTGCGTAAAGTCTGCTATATGTTTTGCAGCGTAAGGTTGTACGAGGAACTTTTTGTATTTTCTCGGATGAATTTGTCAGACAAATCAGTGAACCTGACGTCTGACCAAAGTACTACACGACGATCTAAAGGACGGCTGTGATGATAGTTTTTTCACAGAGACCCAGGTTGTCGTTTTAGTGACATATTGGATACAGGTCGTTTTTACGCATTAAAAGGAAGAAAATTGAGTCTTCTGAATACGCTGCCTATTTTACATGGACAGAAATGAGTTTTTACGTTTAAGTCTGAGATGAGTTTTTACGCTCAAGACAGAAATGAGTTTTTTTGCTCAAGACAGAACAAAATCAGACGCCACGTCAAAAGCTGTTTCATACACAGGGCTCTAGGCATATCTCTACATTTAATGCACGAGATTTGGTCATGGCTAGGGAAAGCTAAGATTGTGACAAATATACTTATATCATCATCATTACATTTTACGCCTAATCGGTCTACTCTACACTGGTTATCTATTATCAAGTTTACGCTGGGGTAGTTTCCTACATGGCTTGCATGACGTGTCATAGATAGATTTAGAAGACTAAGGAAACGTGGTTAGCAGTTGTCATAATCGTGGCATAAAGTAGGCAATCTTCTTCATAGTTTGGCCTTTTACGCCAACAAGACAGTCATTTGGCTTTTACGCCAACCAGGCAGTCTTTTGGCTTTTACGTCAACAACAGTCATTTGGCTTTTACGCCAACAAGGGTAAAGGTCTGGTCACAGGGTAAAGGGTTTTTGGCATAAAATTTTGTTTTATCCAAACATATGATGGTTGAAAGGAAGAATGAGGTTTCAGTCAAGTGTGGATGAGATCCTTATACTACATTCCTATACGCAGGCTTGTTCGGTACAGTTACGTAACCGAGATAATATATTCTCGACCTGCATGGGCCACCACTAAAAACATGTCACGTCCCAGTCCCAAAATACGTAGGACTAGGAATACGTAACCTACCCAGCCGTATGTATATGAACTCTAATATATGGAAATCATACACATGTACGCTGTTTATGAATATTCAATCCACCAGTGGTATTATACTGTCACAACAAGTCACACCGAATCTATATCTCATCCACAACACAAATAATAAGTAGGAATAAAGAGCTGGAATATAACTGAATATCAAGATGAGTATCAAGTCTGATAGTCAGGTAGAAACAAATCCACTACAAAACGACTATATTGAAGTAGTAACAAAATCTCTAAACAGTGGAAAATAATCACAGCTACTCTGAGGGTAAGACCTCCTCAGTCTGGTAAGTAGAGTCAGGTCCAGGTCCGTACTCCTGTGGATACTCCTGCTCGTCCATATCTGGAAAGGGGCCAGGTCCTCAGAGGGACGTAACAAGATACATAATAACATGCGAATAAATACTGAAATATAAACATCCAATGGGTGGCCTAACCGTCTAGGTGAAATGCAACTTGAGGACAACTTTGAGCGTATGGAAAGTGTAGGCTAGACATATGCTGACGTAATTCACCAATCGTGACAACTGTCTAGTATATGCCACATATGCCCCCAGTACAAGGGCACATGTATATAATAACGTCCTACCGTTATGAAGAACGGGGATTCTGCATAGTATATAACGTCCATTCCACTCCGTCGAGTGTGGAATCTGCATTGAGAAAATGGGTGTCCCATACGCGTACTAGTAGTCCTCCCCACCCAATGCTCTAAGCATGTCACATCCATGACACGATTTAGTTCATAATCTATCTTTAATACAATAGCCAAATCCTATAACCAAACAAGGACAAGGATTGGACTACCGTACTACAATAGGCTATGTCCCTGGACCACTAATAACTGCTGAGTCTTCTAGTGTAGCATCCCGTTCCCCCGGTGCGGGGAGCGCGGCTAAGAAATACAAGACGGTATCGTTCGATCGGGATAGATTGAAACAAGAACTCGTCCTCGTTATGGATTTGTTTCTTCGGAATCGATTCCCATATTCAGTGGACCGCACCCCAAGGATCGGCTTAGCGGCAGAGTCAAGAGGGACCTCTCCGCTGCTATCTTTTATTGGCTCGGTTTTCGATGTCGCTTGTTGCTTTCGTGCTTAGAGTTGGTTTTGGGATTTGCTTGTTTTCCTTGAACGGTTTCGATGGTTTTTATTGTTTTCGTTCATTGAACTGCACTTCAATTTCGAGATTGGAAAAGTGGAAGAGGTAATGATCGAGTTGTTCGTAATGCAGGTGAACGAGCAGTAGGCGGCTTGCGAGCGGAGTCGTGAAGCGCCTCTTTCCTTCTCCCTTCCAACAATCTAAGTGAGTGGCTACCATCCCGATTAGCTAGCCCTGCTTCCAAGCTTCACACCCTAAAATTGTGCACTCTTCTTAGTCCCGATCAGACGATACCAAGTAATAATAAAAGATACCAAGATAAAAGAGAGAATAGTCTTGGATAATAATGCTTGTCAATCAAACTCATGAACGGTTACTTACTTGCATGCTTGTTCGTTCGAAATATTCATCATATGCATCAATTTTAGTTAGAATACATCTTCTGCTATAAATTGTGCTATTTATGAATCATATCTTGTATGCCCATAATTGTTCCTAGAGGCTATGCAAAATGAATCATGCATTACTCGTGTTGCCTCAACTGCGTGAAGTGATAATTTAACTAAACATCGTGTGTTCGATCACGGACAACTTGTGCACAAGGATATAAGTTCTGCGGACGGTCGCTGGGGCACTGGCACCGATCCGATCCGGGCAGACTTCGTGTTTATAGTCAATCGTGTGCGGACTGGATGGCTTGCAACGCATCGTGTTTTATGAGCTCCTCGTGTTCTCGTTGCATGGTATCCTTGTCCTTGACTAGTCCATTATGCCATCAAGCCAGTGATCCTCGTGTGTATATGCTTGCAACGCCTCGTGTGTTTATCGTGTGAATATGGCTTGCAATGCATCGTGTGTTTATCGTGTATATTTAAACCTGTTGCAAACTAACTTGTGTCTTCGTGGCAGGGAAGGCAAGGTAAGTATTGTGCAGGTAATTCAGACGGGCAGGTAAAATCCACCGAACGATGGCTAGTTCATTTCAGTATCATACATATATACTGTTGCTTGTAAATGAACTAAGGCAAGATAGAAACCCACCAAAACATGTATGCTTCATTAAAACAACGTGTTGATTGGTATAGTTCGGTTAGCTCGCCTTCACCAGTATGTTTCGACATGCTGACCCTCGTTGAAACATGTTCTCCGCACCAAGGCGAACCGAGCGAGGAGCCGAAGTCGTCTTCCCGATCCAGTCCAGCTGTTGGCGCATCTTCACAGCACCCCTTGAAGCATTTTGAACACAGAAGCTTGCAACTCTTCATACACAAATGCAGCTTCGTGGTAAAGCCGTCCTCCAGCCCGGAGGTATTTATCATTTTGAAGTTATAAAGGTAATGTACAGGACTGCTATCTCATTTTGAGTCAACACTTTTGTAAGCCCGTGCGGCATATTAGCTGATTCGTTCAAGAGTTTGTAATAGATATTCATTATCAATAAAGAGAACTTTTCCATGTTTCAAATCTGTGTTTCAATTTATCTGCGTACTCTGAATATGTGCTTGTTATGCAAATCATTAAAGCCTTGTGCGGGCGCAAACCCAGGCCCGCAAGGCGGTCACGATTCGGGGGACGCCTCAATGATTCTAAGGAATCGGGTCGTGACATCTAGCATACAAAGTTTCTATCAGCAGTTATCCCCAACGCATGGCTCATACGTATAGGAGGCCAACCCGGTACGTAGTCCGGGATCTATATGAGACTCACAACTCGTGTAACAACTGTGTCACGGCCAATGAATCTAATGATGCTTCATAATACTGGGGTGGTCTCATGAAGTAGGTCCAAAATCTACATAAATAAATATCTATATAAGCAGAATTAAACATGCATGTATCAGCTGGAATATAAATAATAGTACAATGGCAAGGTATACTTGCCGAGCAAAAAGTTTTGTAGAGTGCAACGTCCAATATTGTGTTTAAGTTGGTGTAAGAAGAGAATTGTGGTTAGGTTTTGGAAAGTTGTAATATATATAGAGAATAAGAGGCGGTGGGGATTTTTAGTGGTCCCAAAGAGCCACTGCTGCTGCTATTTCTTTCTTTCTTTGGCTTGGTTTCGGTTGGGGAGAATTTAATAATACTAATGTTTAGAGGCGGTGGAATGAGGCGGTGGTGTTGCTGCTGATATTCTCTTCTTTACGCGCGGAGAAGGAAAAAGCAAAGTAGGTTTTGCTACTGCTTGCTGCTGATATTTTCTATGCGGGTTCGAGTGCAACCGGGTAGTGGGTTTAGGAGTTTGGGTTTCGGGTAGAGATCCAATAGGAAATTCTTTCTAATTTAAGTATATATATATACACATATATACATAGAAAAATTCTAAAAATTATATTGGTGCATACGGTTAAGCTAGCAACTGTCCAAAGGGTCTTCTACATGGAATGAATTAGGAAAAAATTTATAATGGATCCATAAGTCCCCTAGATGCACAAACACCTCAAATAAAATTAAATAAAATCTATTTCCTCTATTTAACTCATATAAATAAATTAAATAATTAATAATAGAGAAATACAGTTTTCAGAATTTGGGTTCTTACACTATGTGATTCTCCATATGTTTAGAACTTGGTATTTTCGGATTTGGTGGATGGATTAGTGTAGATCTACATTTTTAGTTTAGCACTTTTCTTAGGTTTTGATCTCTAAAAACTTGTTGTTTTCAAAAACTTGTTCTATGTTGATGAGTATTTGATTTTGAGTAGTTTAGAACTTTACTTTGTTAGATTTGGAATTCGTTTGAGATTTTCATGAAAGGAAGAAAACTTGAGTTTTCGGAACATCTATGGCCGAAACATGCTGTTCTGGGATGAATGAGCTCCATGTAGCATGCTTAGCATGCGGCCTGGACTTCTCGCTCCAAGATCAGCATATAGCCATTTTGTTGGACACATGACTAAAATCTGCACATGCGCCTCTTGGCCAAATGCATGAAACTTGAAACAAATTTTTTTTACTAAGTCCAAAAGATTTCATGCGGCCAAGTGTGTATGCGGCCAAGGGTAGCATGTGGCCTCGAGCTATACGTTTGCTCTTTCTCTGAACGCATGACTCAACACCGCCTTGCCTCATCTTTTTATGATTTTGTCTTATTCTTCTGACACGCTTTTTGCATGTCACATCAGTCACATCCATCAATTTATGTCACATTTTTTACTTGCATTTATTGTCCATCACTTTAGCACTTGTCTCGAAGAGTGGCCCTTGCCCCACCCATGTGGCCTTGACATCCATGCGACCCGCGATTGCTTGCGTCCTTGACACCCATGCGGCCTCGACTTCATGCGGCACCCTGGCTATGTGCTTACTTTTCATACACGCGTTGAATACTTGCTTGGTTTAAAAATGTTCTCGTTTGATGGAATGATTGTGATTCTACGTGTTTAACTTAGAAATGACTTGTATGACCCAGATGTGATCCTGTGTTAAATTGACTAGGTACCTGACATGAGCCCTGTAGATGTGGCCTTATATTCACTTACTAATTTTCCTTGATCACCTTATTTTACGTTGGATATAATAAGGGACGTAATTCAACTCGGGGGAAGGTATGCAATCCCGATCCTTGTTTTGTTTAAGGATTGTAGATCTGATCTCGAGGAGTTCTCGCACTACTCTTATTCTCATCTATCGATATAATAAAGTGACAATTAATATGACCAGTGCTTAACTGTCTTGTCCTGAATGACTTGCTACTTGATAACTTGTCCATGATCTTTGACCTTAACCTCGATACTAGAACTTGTTCCTGTTCTGACTATTGTATCCGTGCTGATATACTTGATCGCACCGAGAGTGCTACTTGATATATATAGTGAGCCGTCGTGCCACATACTCTTGCTACGTGATATATGTAATTATTTTCATGCACGAATATGATAGTTGGATAGTGACTTTAGTCGTGGCTGGATAGTATTGATTGTTGCATCACACTTGGGTAAATCCATATTTAACTTGCGAGTAACAATATGGGTTCGTATCAAGAGTGTCCGCACTTAAAGTACGACATCTAATAAGAATGTTCATGTGACCACAACATGAGATTCTATTAACCTAGGGTTAACTAGGCAACTTAACTTGTAGAGCATTGGGAGGGAACGGTATCCCGAGATCGTGCATGTCGAGCCACCCTAAATTTGCTGGGAGTAAAGGCTGGCCACCACGAATACTGTATATCATCCGTACTAGTGGATTGCAGTATCTGGTCTAAATATAAGATCGAGCCAGTATATTTCCTATAGAAAGCCTGGAACTATTACTAATCGTTTATTAGCTCAGTGCCCTTGCAAGGGACTGGTGTATCTTATACATATATTCTTGCTCATATATCATTGGTTCAGCCAGCCCTGCTTGATTATGGCACGATCTGAGGATACTTATGTATTGCATTACTGGGATAACCCAAAGATCACATATCAAGCCGTAATACATGATTGGCCGTTTAAATTTCTTGTAATGCATGCCTAGCCAGGAAAGTGGTTGTCATGGATGATTCAACCCATGTCCTTGTTTGGTTGTTGGGTCGAGTCATTATGTTACGATAATTCATGGACTGAAGCTAGATTATTTTTTCTATGTAATATCTCTGATTGCGTATTGTGTCTTCTGTTAAGTGGAATTAGGGACATAGATTGTTGTAGGATGATGGTGCAACTCATGTCCTTATTTGGTTGTTGGGTTGCGCTGTTGTGATATGATAGGCTATGGACTGAAACTATGACGCGGTGTTATTTCAGCTTAACCATAATCAAGGGACGTATTTTATCTTTATTTAATAAGGCACTTCCTGTCCTTGTTTGATAAAGGGGTACCGTGTCATGTCATGGATATGACATGATATTGATGGTTGGCTCACGCATCTCATGCTATAGAATTGGTTTTGTTTCTTCATTTCGTACTCTTTGTGGTACATGCTATTTGGGGTCTGACCCCACTGGTTTTGCATGCCCAGGTTTAGAGTCAGCACCTGAGGATCAAGCTTACTTCCCCTCACTGATAGCACGCACTCGAAGGATGGCTGCTGAAGGACACGAGTGAGTTTCTTTATTCATTGCACATCTTTTGTGAACTATATTCTTTTGGACTTTTAGCCAACCGACACCTGTTAGCCGGCAAATCTGGACACTAGTTTCCTACATGACTGTAATATATTCAGACTGCAGCTGACTCACTGTCATGTAATACTTTTGATCTTGTATCTTGCTTATCATCTTGTCTTGCTAGATCTCTAAGAATATTCTGATGCGGCCTTTGGGATGCCTTACTACTTATTCTGAAATATTCTGTTATTACTACTTGTTTGAATGATTGAGATATATAAATTCTTGACCCTAGAAGAACTGATTGTAGTATGCACTCCATATCTCTAGACAACCTTAACATATTGTTCTAGACAATCTTAACACATTGTGGATTGCTTCGGTATTCCGCAATGTGTGGTTGTATGAGTTATTCTCCCGCTCTCCAGTATTCTGGATCTGGGGCGTGACACCCCGGTAGCACAACATCTGAACGAGGTTCAGGGTATCATCAATCAGCTGTCTGCGATGAAGATGGTGATTGATTACGAGCTTAAAGACCTTCTGCTTTTGAGTTCTCTATCAGAAAGCTGGAAGACAGTGGTGGTGTCGGTGAGCAACTCAAAAGTAGTTTGTTGAATGAGTAGGTATGGCGTAAGCAAGTTGAATCATCGTAGGAGTCAGCTCTAGTTTCTTTATACGGAAAGGGAAGATGCAAGTCACAGGCGAGGACTAAGAGGAGTTCTCGGGATCTTGCGACTGTGGACTGCAAGAAGGGCTGCTATCACTGTGGTAAAATGGGTCATATCAAGAGGAACTGTATGAAGCTCAAAGCTGAGAAGACGAAAGGTAAAGATGATCAGGAGGATCTCACGACTATGATAGATATCATCATTGTAGCAACCGATGCAGAGGAACCTTATGACATGTATCATGATGGCGTTTAGGTCATGGACACAGGGGTGTCGTATCACGCCACTTCACATAGGAGTATTTTCACGTCATTCTACGGTAGTATTTGATAATGTAGCTTGGTAAGAAGTTCGTTCTCAAGGGTATGCGACATATACCGAGTTTACTCTACAACTTGGTTTCGGTAGGGAGGATAGCGGATGATGGATATTGCAGTTTCTTTGGGGACAAAGATTGGATGTTTACGAAAGGTTCCCAACAGCTGGCTCGAGAGAATTTATGATGTAGCATGTACATGCTCAAGACGTTGAGTTATACAAGCAGACCAAAGACGTCAGATGAAGGCTCGAGAGGGGTGTTCGACAGGAGTCAGTGCATCATCGGAAATTTGCTCTGGGAGGTCTTCGAGATACTTTGAGGGATACGGAGGATTCGATTCGTCGAGACAAAGCAATAGATGATGATGAGTTAAAGATTGAGGGTCAGTCTATCGGTCTCATGACAGTTGGTCGATCTCCAAGTGGGGGTTGCTCTACTGATATGGTTCGGTGACGGGTGGTTTGCTAAAACTTTGTGGAGCGACATCGGTTTCAGGAATTTGAAGTCAGAGAGGAGATCCAGGTTTGCAGCAAACTCAATCTTAGGCATGTGCATCTCTATTAACATAGTTCAAGGGGAGCTGTGGGTCATCAACGATGTGCATAGTGTATGATGTTCTGCTCGAGGATGCATGTGTACGAGGAAGCTTCAGTGTCAGACACGAAGGTGGGCAGATTCAGGAGTTCAATCTCGGAAGAATCGTACCGTCCGCTTAGTTGGGCTAACCACGAGTGAAGAAGCTCGTCAGAACAATAGTACGTTCTAGTGGAAGATGGAAGTCGGGGACAGACAGCCAAGACTTACAGTGAGGTTGATCGTCAGGGACTTTAGTCTTGGCCGTGTTATTGATATCGACATGATCTCAATAGTGCAGGAGTTGCTACGTATGTCAGCTAGCGTCAACGTGACGGTCAAGGAGCTGGAGACAAAGGAAGATGCAAAGCAACTCGGGGGGATCGGATATCGATGCCATGGGGGATCAGAAACTCTGTCACGGGACGACAAATATGGAGTCCAATTGAGGTGCCATGGGGTCAACACGCTCTCATCAGATTGGAGGGGGGGATTATTGTAGTCCAGGAGTAGCTAGTATAGGTATAATAGGATTCCTATTTTAGGGTTTCCTATTTAGAATATCATATTATGACCTATTGTTGGAGTCCAGTTTAGAATAGGAGTAGCTAGTATAGGTATAATAGGATTCCTATTTTAGGGTTTCCTATTTAGAAAATCCTATTATGACCTAAAATAAGATTTTCTCATCATATATATATATGGGTTGAGGATGGAGGCACAAAGAATATAGCACAAATGTGAAGATTCAGTTTGCTCGTCCACAAAAAATTTAAGAGAAAATCTGTGTTTTGCTCTTAGGGCTCGCCATCAAAGACAGAAGGTCGAGGAGATATGATCAAGGAGTCGTCGCCTTCGTTCAGAAAAATTGCTACGGAGTTTGGTTAGTGATTTCAATTGTAATCTTTATTTTCTTTATGAGTGTGGTGATATGGTTGAATCTATTAGGGCAAATGGTTAAACATTGGTTTTTTGTCAATCTTGTAATTTCATCTATGTTATATAGATTGAGATTTGCCAAGGTGACGTAGTCACCGTCATATACGTTGTCTTTGATCTGTGCTTGATGTTCGTTAGATTTGTTGGTTATCTTAGATGGGTCGGCAACGCTACCGCACGCTCAACAGTTTCACGATTCTCTGTCTTATGGTGCTCAACTAGTGAGCTCTTACAAATAAGATAATTAGCATATAGTATTCTAACACTTTCAATTCTTGCACTCTATTAAAGTACTTAATTCACATCTAACATTAGGCTAAATTGCAACTAAATACCATGAACTTTTTCAACTTTTGCGACTAAATATCTTGAACTTTTAGCAACTAAATACCATAAACATTAAAATTAGCAAATAAATACCCCAAACTTTCAACCCGTTAGCAAGTGAGCAAACAATGTTAACCTCTTTCTCTATAAAAACACAATAATTTCCTCACGTAAAATAATCCCTAATATAATATAAAGAAAAATCAGTTGTATATTCAGTTCAAAGAAGAAAAAAAAAATGAAAATGAAAATTTATCCGGTCAAAATTAGGAATCAAAAGAAGATATGAAAAATCTCTTGCCTGATTCTCTTAGGAGCTTCTCGATTTGAAGAATGATAAGTACCTTTCTTTGTTTGGTTGGGTTTTGTATTATTTGTTTCCCCTTTTGTTTTTGGGTTTGTATGTGTCAAATAGAGGGTTAGCATTAGAAAAAAGAAAAAAAAGAGAAAACAAAGGAGATTTCATATAATTGGTTAGCAAAAAACTGAAGGGGAAAAATCTAGGTATTTACCTTTCAGCCCCCAATTGTAGAAAGAATGAATGAAAGAATATTAGAGTTTAGAATAAGAAGACTACATGAGAAAAAATGGTCTTAAAAGACATGTCATTAATTTTAGGAAAACTTTGATGGCCTACTGACGAAAGGTAGTAACTTGAAAGCGCCGTGAATGTTCAGGATATTTAGTTGCTAATTTTTAAGTTCAGGATATTTAGTTACAAAAAGTTGAAAGTTCAAGATATTTAGTTGCAATTTAGCCTCAAGTGCCCTTGATTTGCTTGCTTACGGTACTACGTTGATTTGGTACACTGTTGAGCATATGTTTGTGAACCTCAAAATTGGCAGGTCAATAGCCAAGGCTGCTTTTGTAGAGTGGACACCAGCGTGAAGACCGTCACTGGGGCTAAAAAGTTGGTATCAGGACCAAAGCTTTGTCTACAGTCGAGCATCAGACCTTCCATCCATCCATCCAAGCTCAAGGCAGAACAGGCTGAGCGAAACTGTGGCCAGTTTCCTCTGGTACCTGGTCTTCCTGATGACCTCTCCATTGCTTGCCTGATAAGAGTCCCACGTGCTGAATACCGGAAGTTAAGGTTAGTCTGCAAGCGATGGTTCCGCCTTTTGGCTGGCAACTACTTCTACTCCCTCCGCAGAAGCCTCAGAATCACAGAGGACTGGGTCTATGTTATCAAGAGAGACAGATATGGTAGGATCTCTTGGGATGCCTTTGATCCTGGTTACCAGCTTTGGCATCCTCTTCCACCCGTACCAAGAGAATACTCTGAAGCACTCGGGTTTGGTTGCGCCATCCTGAGCGGCTGCCACCTCTACTTGTTTGGTGGAAAAAATCCTGTCAAAGGTTCGATGAGACGTGTCATATTTTACAGTGCAAGGACCAACAAATGGCACCGCGCTCCTGACATGTTACGGAGGCGCTGCTTCTTTGGAGCGTGTGTCATCAACAACCGTTTGTATGTAGCTGGTGGCGAAAGCGAGGGAATGCACCATTCACTGAGATCGGCAGAGGTCTACGACCCAAATAAGAACCAATGGTCCCTGATTGCCGAGATGAATACTGAGATGGTCCCTATCGTCAGTGTGGTGTACAATGGCAAATGGTTCTTGAAAGGTCTTGGTCCTCACCGGCAAGTCCAGAGTGAATTCTACACACCTGAAACCAACATCTGGAGTCCAGTGTTTAATGGCATGGTAACGGGGTGGAGGAATCCGAGCATGTTTTTAGATGGGAAGTTATATGCTTTGGAGTGCAAGGACGGGTGCAAACTTAGAGTGTACAATGAGGTGAACGATTCTTGGGACAAACACATTGACAGTAAGATGCACTTGGGGGTTTCGAATTCTGTAGGCGCAGCAGCTCTTGTTCCTCTTCTTGGCAAAGTCTGCATTGTTCGTAACAACATGAGTATTTCACTAGTGGACGTCGCAAGAGATAGCAGCAGAGCCGGTGCCTGTCAACAGTGGGAGACAATTGCGGGTAAGGGGCAACCTAAGACCTTCGTCGCACATCTCTGGTCAAATATTGCTGGTCGAAAGCGTCTCAAGAGCCACATTGTCCACTGTCAAGTTCTCCAAGCCTAGGAAGACAGAAGAATGCGTGTGTAGTTTATTATAAAAGTGAGGTCCTATAAAAGCTTTTGATTTAGCGTGGTGACAAGAAGTAATCAACTAGTGAAGTTGCTATTGGGCATGTTAACTTCCTGTTAATACAAAATGTTTCATAGCAGAGCAAGAGTTCTTAAGACCGAGCAAGAGTTTTTAAGACTGGCTTGAGCGAGCCATTGTACTTATCCTGTATTATGACGGGAAGGTTTACAGCCCTGCAGAGCTTTCTTGAATATGGGTTGTGCTGTAGCTTACTCCATGTTGATGGGAAATCTTTAGGATATTGCGCTGCAATGCTGCTTGCTTTTACTTTTGAAACATCACTACTTGTTAAGAGTGATATTTTAGCTTCCACAATGTCCTCTTCCTCCTGCAATGATTCACCAAAGTATAAAGATACAAAAATCTTCCGAACCATACAACAAGGATCCACCAAAGTAGGCTGCAAACCGATGTATACATGCCCTCTTCCTCCTGCAATGATTTATCTGTTGGGAACGTAACGAGGAAACCATTTTCCAAATTAGAGAGTACCTGCAAGAGAACCGAGCAAAACGTACAAACTAAAAAATGCCAAACACAAATCGCAGACACGGAGATTTTTACGTAGAAAATCCAGATGGAAAAAATCACGGGATGATCGGAGTCAAACCCTGAAGAACATCTACTAATGTAATAAAGAGATTACACCATGTACAAGCTCTTTATCGATCCAACACGGATCACCATAACTCTTTAGAACAAAAAATAGATTACAACCACGAAGAAAAAAGACAATGAGAAATATCCCAAATTGATCTCCTTCTCCGAAACGGCCTCCAATTCTTATTTTTTTCCTCCAAAGTTGTAATGACACTCTTGCCACATTTTTTTCTCCTCTTATTTTTTTCTTATGTTGCTGTATATTGCATGAGCCTTTATATAAACTATTGCATGAATTAGGGTTTTCATATGAAAATCTATATATGGAAGCTAAATTTTTTTATGGATATCCAATTACATTTAATCATATATTTAATGAAAATCAAATCATAAATTAGCTTACAATAAATTGAAAATCCAATTATATGGAAAGTTAATATATGAAAGATCCAATCATAAATATATAATTAAAATCAAATATGAAAATCCAATATAATATTTGTTTACCATAAATGTTCTAATACACGACGCTCGATGCACTTTTCGAGCTTTTTCGACACACGGATGACGCTCATCGCACTCCGGGGTATTCTCCACATAGGCTGGGAACCCCACCCACTCCAACAAATCTTCCCCTTCACATCTATGTGGAGGGGGTTGTCATCCCGACGATCTGCTTGCAACACTCAAACTTTTTCCTTGGAAGAATCTTTGTGAATATGTCTACTCCGTTGTTATCTGTATGAAACTTCTCAAGCGTCGCTTTCTTCTTTTCCACAACATCCCGTATCCAATGATACCGGGTCTCAATGTGCTTGGACTGGCTATGAAATATCTGGTTCTTCACAAGGTGAATAGCACTATAACTATCGCAAAGCAAAGGATACTGCTCTTACTTTAGCCCAATTTTTTGCAACAGCTTCTTCATCCACAACAACTCTTTGCAAGCCTCCGCCACCTCAATGTACTCTACCTCTGTCGTCGACAGGGCAACACACTTCTGCAACCGCGACTGCCACGATACTGCTCTACCAGAAAATATTATCACATAGCCCGAAGTCGACCGTCTCGTGTCTACATCTCCAACCATATCAACGTCGGTATACCCAACCAGCTTCGGCTCGTCACCACCAAAAGAAAGTCTCCAATCGACAGTTTCCTAAAGATATCGTAGAATCCACTTGTCCCCACTCCAATGTACCCTTCCAAGATTTGAACTATACTTGCTAACTGTGCCAACTGCATGAGCGATGTCTGGCCTCGTACACACCATAGCATACATAAGACTCCCCATAGCTGAGGTATATGGAACCTGTCCCATATCTTCCTTCTCGTCCTCGGTAGATAGACACTGCTCCTTAGTGAACTTAAAGTGAGCTGCTAGGGGGTTACTCACTTTCTTCGACCTGTCCATTCTGAAACGTTGAAGTATCAGATGAATGTACTTCTTTTGGGACAAGTGTAGCAGCTTGGACTCTCTCTCTCGGCTGATCTCCATCCCAAGAATAGTCTTCGCTGCGTCCAAATCCTTCATAGAGAAAGGCCACACCCAGTTGGTCTTCAACTCTGCTATCCTAGTGGCATTCTGACCCACCAGTACTGTCACGCCCCGATCTTCCGCAGGTAGTCGGCCGTCCCCGCTAGGCACAAATACTGCGCGCGTTAGTGCTCTCGCGGGATGATCTTTCCCATCTGGACGTATTGTCGCACGAGCTCAAGCTGCGCCTGTGCAAGGCCATAATCCGAATAGGCGATAAAATGTCTAAGCCACAGAGTCGCACAGATAGTCTGAGTGTAGCGGAATAAAAAACGAATAAGCGATTGGTAACAAGTTCACAGAGTCGTCAATAGCAAAAACATTGAATAACACAAGTATGAAAGTAAAACAAGGTCTTTGTTGATATTGAACAAGTATTACAAGTGGCGCTAGGCCGAGATTACAAGTCGCTCAAGTCCTCTCTCTCGAAACAATAAAAGCGTGCCAAGTGGATACATTTATGGAATGATACATAGGCGATGTTCCAATATTATGTCTTATATATGTGCTTCAGTTCCGGACGCAATGTTCCAAGGCTCCAGAGCGAACTCTATGCCTTAGCTCGCACGAAGGAGATTTTTGCACCGAACGAGGTTCTCCCGCACCCTGTAAGCAATCTGGTCGGTTATCAGTACATGAATGCACTAGTGGGGAGGCTTCTCGCCCGCTCGACAAATCCAAACACGTTATATAGGTTTCGTGCACAATCTATTAAGTTATCTTTTTAGCCTTGCCTTAGGATCAGTTTTATGGCATAATAAAAATCCTAACTTTTATGAAAGTGCGCCGTGCGATATAAGAGTAACACGACGAGACTTACCAACTTATCATTCTTTCTTTTCTGTCCAAGGCAAACCAAGTTAAATCAAGCATAAGCATATATAATGAAATCCAATCAAATTGCATAAGCAAACACGAGTAACATGAGCGAGGTTCTGTTTTAGGTGCACAAGTTACACGGATTACTCAGGTGTGTTGCAATGAATTGCTCAGGTTGTTTAATTTATGCATAGATATCTTATACTCATAATCGTTCAGGTATTTCAAATTACTGTATGCGATGCAATGACTCGCACGCGAATTACCGCTAAGCGAGGATGACTTATCTATATGAACATGAGGTCAGTGGCTTAGCCATAAAAAACTGATTTATAGTCTCGTGACGGAATTGGGTGCAACGCTTGATACAAGAGGAGCAATTCAAGGTGAACAGGTGATACAGAAGATCCATTGCACGCCATCCCACCGATTTATATGACTATCATGGGTAGACGGCTAGTCCAAGGTAGTATGCTCTACCAAGGCCCGAATATCGAGTATTGCCCTGCCCAAAGACGGCACTGCATACAATAACCGAATTTGGCACGCAATACACCATTCATTCCTCCTAGGCCGGTACGATCCCAATGTCCCGATGATCGTCCGAGGAATCAGATACCTCATGCACGAGTTGTCCGTGACCATGCAAGTCTCTAGTCTTCAGTCTCTTGTCAGGTACATATTCGGGTAGATTTAAGTTCAAGTTTAAGATTATTCATAAATATATCGACTCCCCGAACCGTTCGATTCATTCCAGGATAAGTGTTGTTTAACATATCAAGATGTAGTCCCTAGTTCGGGACTGCCTCGGTGACCTAACGGTCCCTAGTACTTTCAGGTTCATTCTTGTGCGGAACGACTATTTGATAGTTTTCCGGGGAACTTAGATGAATGCAAGGCAAGGATAGTTTTATACGGTCGTGGCATGAATTATGTGACAAGCATTGAAACGAGGTAAACGAGTACAAACTACAATATAACCAGGCAATCATGCATTTATATGAAACATAAGCATTTATGTTAGCACGGTCTAAGGGGTAGTACGATGAGTAAAATCGTACAGGGATATATCGAGCGACATAGTCTACGGACGTGCAGTATAAACAAGTAAAGCAATGCACTATAGAGAGTATAAAATGATCTACTCGAGGCATAGTGGGGTCTACTTGCTCTAAGCAAAGGTAGCATGCGAGGGTCCATTTATAAGCCAAGTTTCATTTCCATGTTCTAACACAAGCAATAAAGATATAATTATTCCCTTAGCTAGGTGCGTTATTTTTTTTATTAGCATGCAAGGGTAATTTACCTAGCGACTAGCATGTATCGTCCATATTTTAAGTGTGTTGGCTAAGCAAAGACAAGTTCATCATAGCTGCCCACCTTAGCGATGATTCATCTCGGTCGAGCGATACTCCGAGTGAGCCTTTGAAAGTCTAAATCTGAAATCCTGAAGGGCCAAGTCTGGAATCATTTGTCTCAAACGAGTCATCTTGCTGAGCAAAGCAGGTCAGGTCATTGCACTTGCACCGTTTGAATCGGCTGTCCGTTTGAACAAAAAGGGTCGCTACATTATACACCACTCAGAAAAAGTCTTATCCTCGAGACTTCCTGAGCGCAAACCGTTATATCACAACTATCGAATCTATCTCAAGCGTAGCAATCGCTACCACTAGATCCGTTCAAACACAATTTCCTACTTATTCCTTATACCATATTGCATGTATGCTGGGTCTGTCTCATTGAATGACTCTATCATTCAATCCAAGCTCTGACTCGGACTATAATGCGCCTTAGTGTGGAACATATATCGCTTAACGCGGGGTACGTTATGATCCATCTTGAATGATGATCTAAGGCTGAGGCAAACTTATCCAATTTGTTATACTCGTCCATGCGAATCTAATATATTCACTTGCACTAGCATTCGAGATCAGCATATCGCAATTTCTGGATCGTACACATATTCAAAGCGTCCTTCAAACATACGCATGTTAACCAACTTAGCGATAGTGAAGTCTTTGCACTCAAGTTCAATATATCATTGAGTCTTGGATCGTGCACACATTTAAGGCATCCCTCAAACATATGCATTCAACCAAACTTAGTGATAGTGAAGTCGGACAAGCTACTATCAAAAATCTCAAGGGTTCTCGTCTTATAAATTACGATGATACCTCCAATAGGGTCAATAAAATTCCAAGTCATTTCTATTCCAACCAAAGATCAAGTATTGTACTACCGTTAAGCACGATCTATCCGATTAATCGACTAGCGTCCATGTCCTATCGTACATTCTATTTGTGTCAAACATAGCACACACTTACCGTTCAAAGTTTAACACTAAGTCTTGCTGCCCCAGTTCTATGGCTTGCTCAAGCAATACTCTAAAGTCGGTTACACAAGTTCTTTCACTCGGCACAATATCGTCTGCCTAATTACTAGGTCAGCTCACATGGTCATAGGTACAAGTTCAAGCACACAATTTATCGTACAAATTTGTTGCACGATGCTTGCCCCAATTCCTAAGGTCAAACCATTGTTCGTTTGCACGGGATATTCTATCCAAGCTCGTTTCACTCAGATTTTTAAACATTGAGCATAGATCATCCTACTCACAATAACACGTTCGTTTTTACATGGTTCGAGTCCATTCAGTCAAATTCATGATATATCCAAGATGCATGACAAGCCTAGAAATTTGCATAGTCTATCTCCTTCAAACATATTTTGATAGAATCCATATATCCATTCTAAGTCAAGACCACTAAGCCATGATTCAATTCTAAATCTTTGATCATAAACTCAAAGTCGTCCAACAAGATTTATGTGTCCGTTCACGAAAGCATCAAGCGTGACTTACTCCAGGTTCTAGACTAACTCATCCTTGAAACACTTTCGATTCATTTGCATTCTCAAACTCGTCTTATCGTGTCAAACCAAAAGTCAAGATGATCCATCAATTGTCACGTTCCGGTCTCCCACAAGTTCGATCGTCATCGTTAGACGTAAGATCACCACGCCAATGCTTCCGCTAGATAATCGTTCTAATCTAGACGTGACGCATGTACGAGCATAGAGTCACGCTCGCACAAGATAAGAACGTCAAACGTTATGGTTATCATTGAAACGATCGAGACACCTTATTGTTTCGCCTTGCTCCATCCAAGATATAAATATATATATAAACCTTCAAGTCATGTTCGTTCATGTCACGGTCAAAATTCGTCTAGAAAAATCATCCAACTTCAATGTCACCGTTTGATAATTCCATAGTCTACTTCTAGCATTCCTCAAACAATTGATTTCAAATCCCAAGCCAAAGTCCATTCACTTTGTTACGTTCCATTCATCGAGTTCGTTTGAATAATCATCGAGCATGTTCCCGTGAGTTCGATCATCCCCGTCGTACGTGAAATCACCACGCTGGCGCTCCCACAAGTTAATCGTTCTCGGTTGGGACTGATTGTCGAGAGTTATCCTTCGAACTATATTCAACATCGTTCTTTCAAACTCCAGATCAAGTCCGTTATCGCTTACCTCTTTCATCGAACCATAATATTCATTTTTGGGCTAACTTCTATCGAGCGATATCCTACTCAAGTTTTAATCCGTTTGATTCATTTTGTAATCGCTCGTACAATCCATCAAGTTTCTACCAAGTTTTTTTGACCAAGATATTGATTTTATTTTCTTGAATCCCAATTCGATATAAGCCTTATCACTTGATCAAGACATTCTCAAATTCGTTCAAACCAACTATCGTACGAGACCTATGAATTTGTTTGAACATTTCTAAAATGATCCATACACCACTCAGGAATTGAGTTACCCAATTAAATTCTCAATCGTGTTTGCATTAATCGCTCACATATTCATAAGGTCGTTCCCTAGAATTCCTGCACAATACCGAAGCATCGCCTGATAAATTTTAGTCTTTTATATATTCCTGTTGATAGTCATCTAAGTAAACCATATCTGATTTGTATCTGCCGACACGAAATACCATCCGAGCTATTTCTCAAAATCCAAGCACGATCTCCTGTTTTCGCCTTAGCGATAAACTGATAAGGTTTCTATCGGTTGCCATTCTAAGTCCGACTTATCTTTTCCTGAACGATATTCCAATCTCGCTTACAACTAGCTCGCACCAAAAGGGTCTTGGAGCGCGATACTTAACACAACTTAGCCGAAAGGCTGTGTGCATAGCTAACTGTCTGAACGATATTCTATTCCGCACACTAACCAGCAGGGTAAACACGTATAGATATTCGGGTTTGCACATAACTTGCAAATTCTGGCACGAGTCTACACCCACAAAGTCCAACACAGGTCGGCACAAATGCCTTCGTATCACAATTTTGTACAAGCAATCATATCATTCACAAGCACTTTTGAAAGTATTTAGACTCATTGTATGGAACACCCATCGGTCAGTGAGAGAGAGTGTATGCACATAACCTATGAATGGGCTTTCGAAACTGAAAAAATTGATACGAAGTCCTTAGGCGTAAAGCCATGCTCTGATACTAATATGCCACTCCCCGATCTCCCACAGGTAATCGGCCGTCCCCGCTAGGCGCGAATACTGCACACTAGCGCTCCCCCGGGACAATCTTTCCTATCTGGACGTGATGCCGCACGAGCTCAAGCTGCGCCCGTGCAAGGCCTTGATCCGAAGAGGTGGTAAAATATCTAAGCCATAGAGTCGCACAGATAGTCCGAGTGCAGCGGCATATGATACGAACAAGCGATTGGTAACAAGTTCACAGAGTCGTCACTAGCGGAAGCATTATTTAACACAAGTATGAAAGTAAAACAAGCTCTTTATTGATATTGAACAAGTATTACAGGCGGCGCTAGGCCAAGATTACAAGTCACTCAAGCCCTCAC
Organism: Iris macrosiphon; assembly: GCA_036927795.1. Classification (NCBI taxonomy): domain Eukaryota; kingdom Viridiplantae; phylum Streptophyta; class Magnoliopsida; order Asparagales; family Iridaceae; genus Iris; species Iris macrosiphon. The sequence goes on along the minus strand of JAYESA010000004.1, from coordinate 78,996,775 downwards.
TCTCGAAACAATAAAAGTGTGCCAAGTGGCTACATTTGTGGAATAATACATAGGCGATGATCCAACATTATGTCTTATTTATGTGCTTCAGTTTCGGACGCAACGTTCCAAGACTCCAGAGGAAACTCCATGTCTTAGCTCGCACGAAGGGGGTTTCCGCACCGAACGAGGTTCTCCCATACCCTGCAAGCAATCTGGTGGGTTATCAGTACATGAATGCACTGGTGGAGAGGATTCTCGCCCGCTCGACAAATCCAAACACATTGTATAGGTTCCGTGCACAATCTATTAAGTTATCTTTTTAGTCTTGCCTTAGGATCAGTTTCATGGCATAATAAAAATCTAACTCGTGTGTCAGTGCGTCGTGTGATATAAGAGTAACACGACGAGACTTACCAACTTACTATTCGTCCTTCCCTGTCCAAGGCAAACCAAGTTAAATCAAGCACGAGCATATATAATAAAATCCAATCAAATTGCATAAGCAAACACGAGTGACATGAGCGAGATTCTGTTTTAGGTGCACAAGTTACACGGATTACTCATGTGTTTTGCAATGAATTTCGTAGGTTGTTCAATTTATGCATAGATATCTTATACTCATAATCGTTCAGGTATTTCAGATTACTCGATGCGATGCAATGACTCGCACGCTGATTACCCCTAAGTGAGGATGACTTATCTATATGAATATGAGGTCATTGGCTTAACCATAAAGGACCGATTTATAGTCTCATGGCGGAATGTGGTGCAACGCTTGATACAAGACGAGTAATTCAAGGTGAACAGGTGATACATAAGAACCATTGCACGCCATCCCGCCGATTCATACAACTATTATGGGTAGTGTCACGCCCCAATCTCCCGCAAGCTCGATAGTCCCCGCTGAACGTGAATCACCACGTTTACAGCTCTCCCGCAGGACCATCGTTCTCATCGAGACGTGATGCCGTACGAGCCTGGAGTTGCGCTCGTACAAGGCGATGTTGTCAAACACCAAATATTATCATTGAAACAACCAAGTTACAGCGGAAGTCAAGTATTGTGTACCAAGCACACAATCAGAGTAATACGCAGTGAAGCTCACGATAGGGTCAAATAAAATGCCTCATCGAAGACAAGGCCACAAAGGCGATGCCACGGAGACGATGAAATAACTCTTGCTCTTTCTCTAGCCCACAAAGGTACTTACAGTTCATACATCTTGTCCCGTATATCCAAGCAGCGCTACTACGCCTGTGTACCTGAAATATTGCCCACAAACGTGGGTCAGTACACAACCGTACTGGTGAGCGGGGTAACCCACTCGCCTAAGCCGACACTAAGTAAAAATAGTGAATGCAAACAGTTATATGGTGATCTTTCTAGTTGAATCCTATATTCATTTCATGGCATAGGGATGGCATGTTAAGGAAAGCTGTAAAGCAGTTTAAGCATGCAAGCACTCAACTCAAACCAAACGACAAGCAAATATATAAGCAACTCGAGGAAAACTAGCATGCAAACCGTCCTGCTCAAGTCCAAGCAACACGATAACATGTCGAACCATCAACCAAGCCTCAATATCCATCCTCAACCAACACTTACAATCCAAATCTCACAGTGCACACTCTTGCCGAGGCAAGGTGGCCGCGCCTACACGAAAGCCAAACCAATAAAAGAAAAACAAGCCAACACTATACTATATGAAGTCACTGGCCAAGCCATAAAGGACTTTGATCGGACTGATCAAATGCGGTTCTATTTAAAACAGCGCTAAGTAGCTAACCCACCTGAATCGCATCCAACCGCTGGTACCGCGCCCAAAATGCGATACCCAAATTGTCTCCTCCATGGCTGAACGGTCCCGGTGCCCCGGAGCACCCGTTCGAGGAAACCAAACCCTGTGCCACCCAGGTTGTCCGTGACTATGCAGACACGTAGGTATGACGAGAGGATCGAAACATTCTCGCCCCACCAAGCGATCCTAGACTCGTTCCACCAATAATCCAACCAACACATCCATAACCATTCTTCCAACATATAGCCCAAGGCACCATTTACAAGTTATTCCCATAGGCACAATGCCTCTTCTCAACACAGTATTTCCAATGGTGCAACACCCATGCTCAAAGCTAACCCATGGCACAATGCCGTTTCAGTGGCACAATGTCACATTCGTGGCACGATGCCTCATCAAACGACACAACGCCCTCGCCGATATAGTTGTTCGGTTTCGAACCACAACTGCCTGCTTTGCAAGACAAAGCATCCTTGTGATACACGCGCACGGATGCACGTTCGCTCGCCCGAATCCCGATATTCCCATTATTCCCATTGCCTCAATTGTATCATTCCAACTTGTATATTTCCATCCGTCCAAGCATAATCCCAAGTAATCCAACCGATCGCTTCAAATGAATAATCCAGCTATCGCATCCAACTATCCAACGCGTAAATCATTCAAGCCACAATCCTACCAAGCCAACGACGCACACTCTATGCACGCCTCAGTGTAGTGCTTCCCGATGTTTCAGCCCAAGTGTACAAGCCATTACGTGTTTTCCATATTATTAGGCATAAAGGAGTAGAGGAGAAGGGAAAGAGCCCACTCACAATGTTCGAATCCGTTAGGCATCCTGTCCTGCCGATACGGCCAATCCCTTGAACCCGTGGTCCGATGCAAGCGCGATCTACTCAACTGGTATGACCGTGCGAGCAGGCCGTGCTCTCCAAATCATCCGACCGATCGGATTAAGGAAGACGGCATTATCGCTTCCATCCAGCTATTCAGTACTTTTCTGAACGAACATCTGATTTCCATCGAACCCGCTAGCCATCTGCACATTGAAACCAACTCGATTAATCCTTCTTCCCGAAATCCGACATTTCAAATATAACCAGCATTTGATTCATTAAATCCGACTCCGACTCAGCGTAACGCTCCGAGCAGTTGTGGGGCGTTACATAATATACCACTTAGAATCAGGTTCGTCCACGAACCGTGCTGATACTCATTCCTTACACATGTCGCTAGTCCAATTCCATAGATCTGCTCTATGCAATACACATATTCACGATTCTGACTCCGTATCTCGTTCTGCTGAACGCTCGTACAAATTCTATATTCCCACATCCTCCTTGCAGCTCAATACGAATTTTTCGTATCGCTTAGTTTTGGATCGATACACATATTTAAGGCGTCCCTAAAATATATGTATTTCAGCCGAGCTTTGCGATAGCAAATTTGAACAAGTTACAAGGGTATCTTTATGTCCGAGGCATTCATTTGCTTTGCTCCCAATTGAACCAAATCATAATTCCCATTCCAACACATTCACTTGAGAACTATTCTCAATTATGCAGATTTTCCACCGACTCAATCAGTTCGCATTCCAACTCAATCCATCCCACTATTTCTGAAATCAGTACTAGCAACATCTCCAAATATTATCTTGATCACCGAACGATAATCTCAACTGATCTACCCCAGCTACGCGACTTACCCAAATATTAACTTGCTTAGATCAGCTCAGTCCAACACATTTCCTGCCATCTCAATATCTCACAGGGTGAACATCTATATTGAGGTTCGTGTGATCCACGAAGATCTTGCCGCCACGCCAAAGGGATTTGTGTCGCCACGATTTCAACGTGGACACACTCACCACAATTCTTAGGTTGCGCATGAAATAGTTCTTCGCGCTGCTTCCACTGCCTCGAAGCATAGAATATCACCTTTGTCTTCCGAACGAGCACGTTTCCCAGACTAAGTTCTGAGACATCTTGTAAATCTGAAGCACATCTGTCCCTTCCAGTATTCGCAAAGATTTAATTTGAACGAGCCGCCACAGTCGTCCATTCATATAAATGCTATTCCCTTCCAGAGCACGATGAGTCAGAGGCGATGCCATCTACAAAAATCTGTGACTCTGAATCTCATCAGTTGACTAGGCTACTTCACCATCGCTTCGATCTTCTGGCTGCATCTTCAGCTGAAGACTATCCCAAGGGTCTCTCAAATCCAACACTCAGTCGATAAGCCAAATCACATTGCTCACATCTGCCCTCGACGTATTCCCAAATACGCCGCCTCAAGGGTCGTTCTATGGGTCTACCATATTCATATCCGATTAGCGGGTCAAGGACGCTTAGGGTCAGATTTTCCGAAGCTACGCTTGATAATTGTAATCATCACGATGGACAGTTACTGTGAACCATGCTATATCTCATCTGCAAATCCGAATCAAAATCCAACCATTCTATCCGAGCGAACTTTCGAATCCGAGCAATTCATGCACTACCTTTGATGATCTGTCAACCAATGTCGCTTAACCACTTAGAGTTTTGCTATCTATCCGAGCCACAGTTCGAGAACTGCGCTCGTTGAAACCGTCTTCCATCAATCCATCGTTCTGCCCTGAATCCATCAAATTTCTGAATTGCCATGTTCGTCTTCTCGCACTACCACTGCAATGATTCTCGAAACTCCAGACTTGCTCCAATTCCTATCCGTTTGCCACGTTCCACAATGCACGTCCAACTTACTCGAGCAGCACAGTGATTTGTTCCGACGTTGCTCCCATATTTAGCTATCTCTAAAAGTCTGTCCGCCATAATATTTGCCTTTAATTGTTGCCATAATCCGTCAACGTCTTCCAGAGAATATGTCTATCATTGTTGCACCATTTTGCCCAAAATTCTATTTCCGCTAAACCTGAGTCAACTTCTCGAGCAGCAATATCCGAAATCTTCAAGTTTGTGTGAATCCATCGCATTGCCCCTCCAAACCAAGATCGTGTTTCATTGCTCAACCAACAGCTCAAATGCGTTGCCCAAAATCGTAGTTCGTGCTCGCTATCATTCCGATAATCCCACCACTTTGCTCAAGCGTAACCCAAATGTTCGTTCCGATTTGATCCATCTCTTAAGCCCAACAATGCTTTCCATTTGCACTAGTCCGTTCTCGATATGCTCAACTCAATATTCGCTTGCTCCATTATCATTCTTTCCAACACAATCGACTTGTACCAACCAACTTGTATTCTCGTTTCACGATTTCGTTCAGGAAATTTCCATTGAATGTCCAACCAAAATGTTTCAAATGCCTTGCTCAAAATGTGGTATCCTATATACCACTCCGAATCGAGTCGCTACTCACATTATGATTTCTTGCACTAATCCAAGATCCGTTCGAACCATCCATCGTGCGTGAACATGCCTTTCCCAATTCGAGTTTGACACAAAACTCAGGCAATGCTTGAGTTATCCAACCATTTTCATCAATCTTGCGATGCGACTCGTACTTATATCCCGTTCTCAATACTTCCAATATTTCCCAAACCGTCTGATACTTTCACAGCACTAGCAATCGTGCAATGATTGTCTTCCAAATAGTCCAACCGAACATCCAACGGTTTCACACATCTGTTATACGAGCAACTCGTTCCAACTTATCCTGATATTTCCGAGCCAAACTCAGACTTGCTCAACCGATGCGCCACAGCCAAAATTCCAACTTCTATCCAACACAATCGCTTGACGAGCAACTCGTGCAAGGATCTATTCTCTTCGAATATTTCTACTCAAAACATGCCGCATAACCAAATCTCGTTAGCCAACCAACTGATCCATGAGGCAATCAGAATCTCCCAAATGATAAGCCAAGCCAACCCAACGAAAGCCCACACTTGTTGCACAAATGCAACAACGCCAACTAACTTGCTGCACGAATGCAACAACGCCTAACGAGACTAAGCGATCCTACGAAAACCAACCAAGGCAACCCAACCAGGAAATATAATGCAACCAAAACCAGCAATAATTAGACTTATTGTATGAAACATCCGATGCGGCACCGAGTAGAGTCAAGAGCTAAACGACACGCAAAAGCTGTTTAGAGTTTGTGATGAAGCGAAGGACCAAGTCCGAAGAAATGAACCGGGCGCTCTGATACCAATTTGTCACGCCCCAATCTCCCGCAAGCTCGATAGTCCCCGCTGAACGTGAATCACCACGTTTACAGCTCTCCCGCAGGACCATCGTTCTCATCGAGACGTGATGCCGTACGAGCCTGGAGTTGCGCTCGTACAAGGCGATGTTGTCAAACACCAAATGTTATCATTGAAACAACCAAGTTGCAGCGGAAGTCAAGTATTGTGTACCAAGCACACAATCAGAGTAATACGCAGTGAAGCTCACGATAGGGTCAAATGAAATGCCTCATCGAAGACAAGGCCACAAAGGCGATGCCACGGAGACGATGAAATAACTCTTGCTCTTTCTCTAGCCCACAAAGGTACTTACAGTTCATACATCTTGTCCCGTATATCCAAGCAGCGCCACTACGCCTGTGTACCTAAAATATTGCCCACAAACGTGGGTCAGTACACAACCGTACTGGTGAGCGGGGTAACCCACTCGCCTAAGCCGACACTAAGTAAAAATAGTGAATGCAAACAGTTATATGGTGATCTTTCTAGTTGAATCCTATATTCATTTCATGGCATAGGGATGGCATGTTAAGGAAAGCTGTAAAGCAGTTTAAGCATGCAAGCACTCAACTCAAACCAAACGACAAGCAAATATATAAGCAACTCGAGGGAAACTAGCATGCAAACCGTCCTGCTCAAGTCCAAGCAACACGATAACATGTCGAACCATCAACCAAGCCTCAATATCCATCCTCAACCAATACTTACAATCCAAATCTCACAGTGCACACTCTTGCCGAGGCAAGGTGGCCGCGCCTACACGAAAGCCAAACCAACAAAAGAAAAATAAGCCAACACTATACTATATGAAGTCACTGGCCAAGACATAAAGGACTTTGATCGGACTGATCAAATGCGGTTCTATTCGAAACAGCGCTAAGTAGCTAACCCACCTGAATCGCATCCAACCGCTGGTACCGCGCCCAAAATGTGATACCCAAATTGTCTCCTCCATGGCCGAACGGTCCCGGTGCCCCGGAGCACCCGTTCGAGGAAACCAAACCCTGTGCCACCCAGGTTGTCCGTGACTATGCAGACACGTAGGTATGACGAGAGGATCGAAACATTCTCGCCCCACCAAGCGATCCTAGACTCGTTCCACCAATAATCCAACCAACACATCCATAACCATTCTTCCAACATATAGCCCAAGGCACCATTCATAAGTTATTCCCATAGGCACAATGCCTCTTCTCAACACAGTATTTCCAATGGTGCAACACCCATGCTCAAAGCTAACCCATGGCACAATGCCGTTTCAGTGGCACAATGTCACATTCGTGGCACGATGCCTCATCAAACGACACAACGCCCTCGCCGATACAGTTGTTCGGTTTCGAACCACAACTGCCTGCTTTGCAAGACAAAGCATCCTTGTGATACACGCGCACGGATGCACGTTCGCTCGTCCGAATCCCGATATTCCCATTATTCCCATTGCCTCAATTGTATCATTCCAACTTGTATATTTCCATCCGTCCAAGCATAATCCCAAGTAATCCAACCGATCGCCTCAAATGAATAATCCAGCTATCGCATCCAACTATCCAACGCGTAAATCATTCAAGCCACAATCCTACCAAGCCAACGACGCACACTCTATGCACGCCTCAGTGTAGTGCTTCCCGATGTTTCAGCCCAAGTGTACAAGCCATTACGTATTTTCCATATTATTAGGCATGAAGGAGTAGAGGAGAAGGGAAAGAGCCCACTCACAATGTTCGAATCCGTTAGGCATCCTGTCCTGCCGATACGGCCAATCCCTTGAACCCGTGGTCCGATGCAAGCGCGATCTACTCAACTGGTATGACCGTGCGAGCAGGCCGTGCTCTCCAAATCATCCGACCGATCGGATTAAGGAAGACGGCATTATCGCTTCCATCCAGCTATTCAGTACTATTCTGAACGAACACCTGATTTCCATCGAACCCGCTAGCCATCTGCACATTGAAACCAACTCGATTAATCCTTCTTCCCGAAATTCGACATTTCAAATGTAACCAGCATTTGATTCATTAAATCCGACTCCGACTCAGCGTAACGCTCCGAGCGGTTGCGGGGCGTTACAGGTAGACGGCTAGTCCAAGGTAGTATGCTCTACCAAGACCTGAATACCGAGTATTGCCCTGCCCCAAAGACGGCGCCGCATACCATAACCGAATTTGGCACGTAATACACCATTCATTCCTCCTAGGCCGGTACGATCCCAGTGCCCCGGTGATCGTCCGAGGAATCAGATACCTTGTGCACGAGTTATTCGTGACTATGCAAGTCTCTAGTCTTGGGTCTCTTGTCAGGTACATATTCGGGTCAGATTTTAGTTCAAGTTTAGAATTGTTCATAAATATATCGACTCTTCGAGCCGTTCAATTCATTCCAGGACGAGTGTTGTTTAACTTGTCAAGATGCAGTCCCTAGTTCGGGACTGCCTCCGACCTAACGGTCCCGAGTACTTTCAGGTTCATTCTTGTGCGGAACGACTATTTGATAGTCTTCCGGGAAACTTAGATAAATGCAAGGAAATGATAGTGTTATACGGTTGTAGCATGAATTATGTGACAAGCATTGAAACGAGGAAAACGAGTACCAACTACAATGTAAGCAGTCAAGCATGCATTTATATGAAACATAAGCATTTATGTTTGCACGGTCTAAGGGGTAGTGCGAGGAATGAAACCGTACAGGAACATATCGAGCGACATAATCTAGGGGCGTACAGTATAAACAAGTAAAGCAGTGCACTACGGAGATTATAAAATGATCTACTCGAGGCATAGCAGGGTCTACTTGCACGAAGCAAAGGTAGCATGCGATGGTCCATTTATAGCCAAGTTTTATTTCCATGTTCTAACACAAGCAATACAAGATGGAATTATTCACTTAGCTAGGTGCGTTGTATTCTTTAGTAGCATGCAAGGGGTGATTCACTCAGTGACTAGCATGTATCACCCATATTTTAAGTGTGCTGGCTAAGCAAAGACAAGTTCATCGTAGCCACCCACCTTAGCGATAATTCGCCTCGGTCGAGCGATACTCTGAGCGAGCCTTTAAAAGTCTAAGTCTGAACTCCTGAAGGGCCAAGTCTGGAATCCTTTGTCTCAAACGAGTCTTCTCGCTGAGCAAAGTGGATCGGATCGTTGCACTTGTGTCATTTGAATCGGCTGTCCGTTTGAACGAAAAGGGTCGCTACAAGTAGCATATCATCAACATAGAGCAGTAAAATAATGAAATCATCCTCGGCAAAGTACTTCACAAGTACATAGTGGTCCGACGTCTTCCGTGTATAACTATGCTCCCCCATAAATGACTCAAACTTCTTGTACCACTGCCTCAGAGCTTGCTTCAGACCATACAAGCTCTTCCTCAACTAGCAAACCAAGTGTGAATTGCCCTTCTCACAGAATCCCTCTAGATGCTCCATGTACAACTCCTCCTCAAGATCACCGTGGAGGAATGCCGTCTTCACGTCCATTTGCTCAACCTCCAAGTTGAAACTGGCTGCCAATGCTAGCATCACCCGAATAGACGACTGCTTGACGACTAGCAAAAATATCTCATTATAATCTATGCCTTTTAGCTGACTGTAGCCTTTAACTAGCCGCTTTGCTTTGTATCGAGGGCGAGTAGCATCATCTGTCCGCTTCACTCTAAATACCCATCGATTCTTCAAAACCTTTTTGCCCTTTGGCAATCGCACTAGATCATAAGTAGAGTTGGACTCTAAGGAACTCATATCCTCCTGCATGGCCTCCATCCACTCCTGCATATGTTCGTCTTCCATAGCCTCTACGAAACTTTTGGGTTCTCCACCGTCAGTCAGTAGCACATACTCACCCGGTGATTATCTGGTAGATGGTCGATGCTCACTATCGCTCCTCCTCAATGGAACCACTGGTGCTGGTTGTATACCAACAAACTCCTCCTCAAGAACTGTCCCCTCGACATGCTCATCCTCCTGAAGATCACCCTGACCACCATCAGCAGGCTGATGATCAAGGTTGGGAGCAACTTCATTTACTGGCTCCTCCATAATTGGATCCTCTGTTATATCCTCTGAAAATTGCTCAAAGCGAAATGACTCTAATTTAGGCAATTCCTCAGCCTCAGAAGGCATCTCAAAATTCTGAGTGTTGGTCATGGTCTGATCCTCGACGAATACCACGTCCATACTTCTGTAGAGATTTTTTTCCCACTAGGTCCTAGAGTCTATAGCGAAACTCATCCCGACCGTAACCGACAAAGACGTACCGCCTCGTCTTCAGCTCAAGTTTTGATCTTTCATCCTTTGGTACATGTACGAAGGCTTTGCAACCAAACACTCGAAGGTGATTGTATGATGGCTCTTTGTCGTACTACACTTTGTCAGGCACATCACCTTGCAAATGAGCACTACGAGATAAATTAATATTATAAGCAGCTGTGTAAAGGGCCACACCCAATTAGCTGCCCGACAAGTTTACTTCTGACAGCAAACACTGTACCCTCTCCATGAGCGTCCCGTTCATCCGCTCCGCTACACCATTGAGCTGAAGTATCTTTGGCGGAGTCTTCTGGTGTCGTATCCCTTACTCTCTGCAGTATGCATCAAAAGAGGCCTGAAACTCCTTGAATGTGGGCATCACTCGATCCTTGGTCTTTAAGACATAGACCCAAACCTTCTTGGAACAATCATCAATAAAAGTTACAAACTAAGAGGCACCACCAATGAATTTTACCTTCATAGGATCGCAGCCATCCGAGTGAATCAACTCGAGCAACGTCGTCTTCCTTGAACTTGGGTGACTTTGGAAAGATACCATATTTTGCTTTTCCGCCAAACAGTGTGTGCTCTTCTCCAATTTTGTAGACTTTAGCCCTAGAATCACCTTTTTGTTCACTAAGTAGCTCATCCCCTTCTCGCTGATGTGGCTGAGCCGTTTATGCCGCAACATGATAGATGCATCAGTAGCTGCATTTACCTCATATGCACAATGTGCGCTCCCTTCCATATAGTATAGTCCGGACCTCTTGCTTCCTCTAGCAATAACCATCGAACCTCTGGAAAGCTTCCATTGATTATTCCCGAAGAGATTGAAGAAACCCTCATCATCCAACCTTCCAACCGATACCAGATTGAAACAGATATCAGAGACATGACGAACATCTTTCAGAACAAGAACTGCACCCGTCTTTGTCCTCAAATGCACATCTCCAATGGCAACTGCCTTCGACACATCTCCATTGTCCATCTTCAACACTCCATAATCGTCTTTTGTGTAAGTAAAAAATAGTGCCATGTTGTGAGATATGTGCGCTGAAGCACCTGAGTCCACCAGCCAAGAGTTATCATCGCAGGCGAGGTTCATAACTACCGTATCACCGATAATGATCAGATCGCCTCCATGTGCTGAGGCCGTCGTTATAGTGTTGTCACCCTGCTTCCCCTTGTCGCCCTTCTTCTCTCTTTTCCAAGGAAAACAGTTCAGCTTGATGTGGCCCTTCTTGCCAGAATGGTAACAATCCGAGTCCTCGTACCGACCCTTGGACCTTCCCCTGCTTTTGTCTCTGCCATCGCCTGGACCCCTGCTTTTACCCCTTCTGCGGCTCTCTGAAACAAGCACCTCTGAGTGGGAAGTTGATGAAATGCCCTGAGAACATCTCCGTATCTCTTCATTTAGTATCCCGCTCTTGGCAAACTCCAGACTGACCACGCCTTTCGGAGCAGAAGCGATCATAGACACTCGTACGGTCTCCCACGAGTTTGACAATGTACACAACAGCCATAGTCCCTGAACCTCGTCGTCGAATTTGACTCCCATCGAGGATAGCTGGTGAACCTCGTACTGGAACTCACTCAAATGATCAGTAACGGATGCCCCATCTTTATACCGCAGACCCATCATCATCCAGATCAGGACCAATTTATTTACTCTGGTCTTCTTTGCACACAAAGATTCCAGCTTATCCCATAGTTTCCTCGCGTGCTCAATACTGACAACGTGGTTGTACACGTTCTCGTCACGAACTGCCTGATGTACCCACGCACCTGTATATGCTCGAACTTCCAGTCCGCTTAGGATTTGTCACTGGGCCTCTCGGAAGCAAATACCGGCGGATGCAACTTCTTAATAAATAATAGATCCTTCATCTTGCTCCTCTAGTAATGATAGTTGGTATTGTTCAGGTTTACCATGCGCACTGGCTTCACGTCCATCTCTCCTCCCTGGTTTGCCTGTCAACTCCTGATACCCTTCTGAAATTCTAGAACCTGGCTCTGATACCATACTGTTGGGAACGAAACGCGAAAACCGTTCCCAAAACCAGAGAGTACCTGAGAAAGAACCGAGCAAAACGCAAAAACTAAAAAACATCAAACACAAATCACAATCACAGACATTTTTACGTGAAAAACCCAGATGAAAAAAAATCACAGGATGATCGGAGTCCAACCCTATAGAATCTCCACTAATGGAATAAAGAGATTACACCCTCTACAAGCTCATCACCGATCCAACACGGATCACCACAACTCTTTGAAACAGAAAATAGATTACAACCACGAAGAAAAAAGACAATGAGAATATCCTAAATTAATCTCCTTCTCCGAAACGGCCTCCAATTCTTCTCTCTTCTCTCCAAAGTTGCAATGACACTCTTGCCACATTTTTTTCTCTTTTTTTTTTTCCCATATTGCTTTATATTGCATGAGCCTTCATATAAACCCTTGCATGAATTGTGATTTTCATATATATATATATATATATATATATATATATATATATATGAAAGCCAAAAATATTTATGGAAATCCAATTTCATTCAATCATATATTTAATGAAAATCAAATCATAAATTAGCTTGCCATAAATTGAAAATCCAATTATATAAAAAATTAATATATGAAAGATCCAATCATAAATATATAATTAAAATCAAAGATAAAAATATAACATAATATTTTCTTATCATAAATGTTCCAATACACGGCGCTCGATGTACTTTTCGAACTTTTTCGACACACGGATGATGCTCGTCGCACTCCGAGATATTCTCCACATAGGTTGAAAACTCCACCCACTCCAACATAACCAAAGTATAAAGATCCAAAAATCTTCCCAACCATACAACAAGGATCCACCAAAGTTTGCTGCAAACCGATGTATACATGGACTGAATATTCTTGATTTCCTACATCCGAGATTTTCGTCTGCATGAAACAATAATTGCAACTCACTAGAAAATATTCAGTATGATGCATTAGGAATGGAAACTTGAGTTTATTTGGAACCACTTGAATTTGGAGTGGAAACTTAGTTATTTCGAAACTGAGGTGTGGAGAACCACTAGAATTTGGAGTGGAAACTAGAGTTATTTCCAAACTGAGGTGTGGAGAACCACTTGAATTTGGATTGGGAAGTGTTCTGGATATTTGATTATCCCATTGAAGTTTAGCCCTCTCCAAATCAACTTTACGAGCATGGATGTGAGATGAAAGTTGGGGAACATATTAATCAGTTTTAATTAATAATAATTAAACAATGGTTATTAATGAGCACCAGGGCTAGTCCAATGGTTGGATCCAACTGGTGTGGGATATTGTGGTTTGGGTTCGAAAACTAGCCTAAAAAATGATTAATTAATGTTTAACCTATAAAATTATTTAACATGAGTCTCCTCCAGTGTCATGGTAAAAATGTCACCATGGCTCTTGGCTCCTCTCTGAATAATGAACATATTCTCAGTCATTATTCAAGTCATTGTTTTAGTACTTATACTACGTAAAGTCATGTCACGCCACAATACCGGAATACAGATAACAATGATATAACTCTGCCAGCTAGGCACTACTTTATATGTACGTCTGTATCACACAATACGATCATGGTTGCACCTAGACAAGTGGATATATACTACAATACAAGTCTCTTATGATCTCAAAGAATATACTATGTCTCAACCAGTCAAACAAGTAGTAATAAATAACATATAAGATAAACCAGTAAGGCATTCCTTACGCTCTATCTAAATCATCATAAACTAGCTATACAAAATTGAAAGTGAGTACAATATCAAGTAATATATGATCATATCATTAGGTGTAGTCTGATATATACAATCATGTCGCTGAAATGGCTGGGGACATGCTCCCAGAATACACAATCTAAATAGGTACGCCATAAATGAATCAAAATGATATCACAAATAGTGGAGAAAAAATCCACTCAAGATCTATGGCGGTCATCCTCCTAGTACACGCCATCGAGATGGAGAGACGGTAGATCCTTCCGCTCTGCTACTAAATCTAGCCAAACAAAACTAGATGTGTCAACCCCTAATAGCAAGTAGCACAAGAAAGCATGAGCGAATAATACAAAAAATCCAATCAATAAGCAGTACATAGGAACCTGTGTTGTAGCCTAGATCCGTAGTCTATCATCATGGTAGTAATGCAACCCTACACCAAACAAGGACATGGGTGGAACTACTACGCCGAGACAACTTATGTCCCTAAGGCTACTAGAAGGCAAGATAGTATGAGCACAAATGATTTAATAGAGTGACCAATCAATTTCTACGACTTGTTATATTAGTATATAGGTTACCCCAGTTACTATGCAATAAAAGGATTCGTCAATCGTGTACTACCTAAGCAGGATTGGCCAATCCATAATAATAATACATAGTAACAGTCCTCGGTGTCCCTCACAAGGTAGTCACCGGGTCAATTCTATGGAATATAATTTAACACTTCCAACGCTTATATATGTAATGTCTCGTTCTGTACGGTGCATTGTGCTGGTTTGTTTGCTCGAAGGGCCTAGATGGACTTGGGTTAATGTAAAAGATTCAATAATACTCTTTATGATCGGGATGAAGTCGATTTGTCAAATGATGGATGGTTTAGATCCTTCTCTCCTTTACCTTCACACTTAATAAAAATAACTCTTATTATTCTTTATTTCTATATGGCATAAGGTTGTTTATGCTAAGTAAAAGAACAAAGATAAAAGAGAGTAATCTTATTATTGTTAACTTGCTATTTAGAAATATAGAATGTTGTAATATTGTTGTAAAGATATGGAATTATGGAACAAGATTTGGACTATTTAGTAGACAAGTGTGGTAACCTTTGGATTGGGAAGCGATATGTATATGGTATGGTGCGGTACCACATATTAGTCAAGATGGTTTAGGACCAATGTGTCTCCAATCAAAATAACGATGAATACACATTGAGATTTATCGCGAGACCGAACTGTTGTACATGTAGAATTTTTTTATTGATTTATTCTTGTTTTTATACTATGCATATATTTTATAGTTAAACTGCTTATGCATTTGCATGATCATGGACAACTTGTGCACAATGTTCGACTTTTCTCGAATAGGGTCCAGGGTACCGAGACCGATTCTGTCTAGAAAAAGTTATGTGGAATGTGCATCACACACGAGGTATTGCAGGACCATTAGTGGGGTAGCTACTTGGTCTGGAATGATGCGTCACAATATCATGTATAGTCCAAAATAGCATGTCACCGGTGACCACCATATAGTTAAGTTGTATGATAATGACAACTTTTTGACTATTCATGCAACATGTTTATATATATATATATATATATATATATATATATATATGTGTGTGTGTGTGTGGATGATATGATGGCTTCGCTCTCTTGGAGATCCTTCCCTAAACCCTAATCGCTCTCGTTCCCCACCGACTCCGTCTTGGCCTTTGGCCGGACCGTCGTCCCTCCCTGTAGTACTGGTGGATCCAATTGGATCCCAGACTCCCCCTGTGTTCGATTTCTGTTGGGATTAGGGTTCTAATGGCTCTATCGTTTACAAATGTGGTTGCAGGCCCCAGATCCGGTTCTGGGGAAACGATCGACATCAGAGCCCCTTCGTTCTCGAGAGGAGTTCCTGTTATCTCCTTCTTAATGGAAGACAAGCATATCCTCATTAAGAAGTTCCATTTTCCCTTGATAGGGAAGTTTTTCCACTCCCGTCTGTCTATCGACGCGATCTGGAAGTCCTTCATCGACTGCAAATTTGCTGGTGCGGTGAAGGTTGGAGTTATTGACGCCAAGCATGTTCTCATTCGTCCGTCTCTGGAAGAATATTTTCTTCCTCTGCGTGTATGGGATATCTGGTACATTGTTCGTGCTCCTATGCGGCTGTTCCGTTGGACAAAAGATTTCTCTCCCTCGCAGGAATCTCCTTTGGCCCCTATATGGGTCACCTTCCCAGCCCTTCCTCATCAACTCTTTGAAAAGAATGCACTGTTCTTGATAGCTATGGGCGTTGGGCACCCTATAAAACTTGATAAAGCCACAAGGGAAATTTCTAGACCTAGCACGACTAGGGTTTATGTGGAAGTTGATTCGCGTAAGCCGCTTCCCCCCCCCCCCCCCCCCCCCCCCGATCGTGAGAATCCAACTCTCTGGAGGTCGAATAATTTCCCAGAAAGTGGAGAATGAGTCACATCCTCTATTTTGTTCTTACTGCAAACATCAAGGACATTAGAAGGAAGCATGCAGAATATTATTACTTGAGAGGGAGAAGGGAGATGCAACCAAGAAGGGTGATGGATCTCAGGAGAAGAATACTCTTCTTAGTATTGAACATGAGAAGGCCCCTAGATCCCCCAAAGGGAAAGAAGTTATTGAGGAAGCTGTAGATGAGGGGACTTCCGGAGATAATGTGGATAAAGAATTAAGGCAAGACACTCTTATTGGGGAGGATGAATCAAGCCCCCATTAACCTACACAAATTAATATTTCTAATACAGAGGAAGCTGTCGCCATTCTCTTAATAAAGACAATCAACAATCTAACTCAAAACAAGGGGGACAAATGGCAGGCTCTGGGCATAACCAAATGGAGGAATCCCCAATGGAAATACAGGATCAACTGGAAGTGCAACACACGGGAACCGAGTCCAATAAAGATGTTTGTCCTATTAAGTGCTCTACAGGCCTAGCCTCGGGGGAGGTTGTTACATAACTTGTCATCCTGTAGTCTGACGAGACATCCATAATCACCAATCCCATGGATAAAGCACCAAATATGGAGGATGGAGGCAAAGAAAATTTCACTGAAGACGGTTCTGATCAGAGTATTGAAGAAGGCGAAGTTGTTGGACCGTCGTGGGATGATCAGTTGGAGGCGGATGAAGCTGCTGCGACAAAGCCCCCACCTCCGAGCTCCAAGATCCCTAAGCCCCCGGACCCCACCAAAGGCGCCAAGAAGAATAAAATGATCCAAGCTACACAAGAATCTGTTCCACGTGTTACTGGAAGATCGTCTAAGCTCCCATCAGCGCCCTCATCCCCCTCCATTAATGTTTAAAGCTCCTCATATGGAATGTAAGGGGTGTAGCCCAAGCAATGACAGTCAAAAGGATCAAATCACTATGCAGGACCCATATGGTACTGATGTTGGCAATCATTGACACTAAAGTTTCTATAGATCAACTATATACTTTTTAACTCAAGTTTAGGTTTCAGTTGTCATTTTCTAATAACAAAGGCGATATTTGGATCATGCTTCGTCAAAAGTGCTCTGCCTCTCTGGCTGATTCATGTGAGCAGGCGTTGAAGGTATCTTTCACTCATCCTTTGCTTCCATAAGAATCTTTGTTTACTGTTGTTTGATGATAAACAAAAAAGAAGGTTTGTACGAAACCTTTTTGTTTACAAACGAGAAAAGAGTACAATTAATCCTATACGAGGATGTTAAGTACGATTAAAAATGATTCTGGAAAAGTATTTCTATAGAAGTCTGATCTGCGGTCGATCACTTTGTTCCTTGGACCACACGATGATGAAGAAGTGTTGTAGAAGAAGAAGCTTCAAAGGTTGCAAGTGGGATTGAATTTTCGTTGCCAAAGTTGTCAACCAACACTCTCTGTCTGTGCTCTCTCTCTCTGATCTCTCCTTGTGCTTCTGTTTGCTCCGATTGTCTCCCTCTTGATCCTTGATATGATCCCTGCCTGTCGTTCGATCCCCTTACCCAGTGACCAGGGGTCTCTATTTATAGAGATCAATCAAATAACTACCAAGTTGGCGTAAAAAGTCAAGCAACTGTCTTGTTGGCGTAAAATGCCAAACTGTGAAGAAAGTTGCATCTTTTACGCGACGGTTATAATAACTGCTACCCACGTTCAAATAATCTTCTGAATCTGCGTATGACACGTGTCCCATTATGAGGTAACGTGTATAACTGCTTCTCGAATATCATGGCATGCAAGCCACATAGGTAACTGCACCTTGCGTAAAGATGGTTGGCGTAAAAGACTAAACTGTGAAGAAGAAGACTTCTTTTACGCTGCGGTTATAATAACTGCTACCCACGTTCAAATAATCTTCTGAATCTGCATATGACACGTGTCCCTTTATGATGTAATGCGTATAACTGCTTCTCGAAGATCATGGCATGCAAGCCACGTAGGTAACTGTACCTTGCGTAAAGATGGTTGGCGTAAAAGCCAAATTGTCTTGTTGGCGTAAAAGCCGAACTCTGCGTAAAACTCGATGGTTCATGAATAATAGATAACCAGCATAAAAATAGCCAATTATTCTTCCTGACTTAGATCTTGAGCGTATTCTGGGCTAAATAGCCTTATCACGTACCTTGCAAATGTAGCCGAGTTGACGTATATCGAGGAGATAGCATACAGCGTACTCCTATAGTTGAAAATAGCCTGGTTGGCGTAAAATATAAGGATGGTGATGTGAGCGTATTAGTCACAGTTTTGGCTTTCCCAGTCAATTATCCATCACGACTAAGGTCTTGAGCATATTCTGGGCTAAATAGCCTTATCACATACCTTTGCAAATATAGCCGAGTTGGCGTATTTTGAGGAGATAGCATACGGCGTACTCCTATAGTTGAAAATAGCCTGGTTGACGTAAAATGCAAGGATGGTGATGTGAGCGTATTAGCCATAGTATTAGCTCTCCCAATCATGATAAAATCTAAAGAATAGAATCAAATCTCGTGCATTAAATGCAGAGATATGCCTCCATCTCGTGCATTAAATACAGAGATATGCCTCGAGCTCTATGCAGAAAATAGCTTTTGACGTGGCGTCTGATTTTGTCTTCATCTTGAACGTAAAAACTCATTTCTGCCCATGTAGAATAGGCAGCGTATTCTTTGAATGCGTAAAAATGACTTGTATCAAGAATACGTCACTAAACGATAACCTGGGTCTCAGTGCAAAATCATCATCACAACCGTCTTCTCGATCATCGTGCAGTACTTTTGTCAGGTGCCAGGTTCACTGATTTGTCTGACAAATTCATCCGAGAAATACGAAGAGTTTCTCGTACAATTTTATGCTGCATTAAAAACAAACATATTTTAAACTTTATGCGGGGAGGTATAGCAACCTTTTACGCAGAACAGTCTTGAAGCACTGCTTTACGCGGACAGTTCTGAAGCTCTACTTTACGCAAAACAACTATGAAGTCCTGTTTTACGCCAAACAGCTCCGAAGCCCTATTTTATGCCAAACAGCTCTGAAGCCCTTGTTTACGCGTATAGCTCTGAAGCCATATTTTATGCCACACAGCCTTGAAGCTTTATTTTACGCGAACTTCATGTATGTTGGGGGTTTTGACTGTATAATACGCGTATAATTTTCTAGTGTATTTCATACTTCTATAACTGTTATAGAAGCATGGAAAATTCAGATCCATACGTACAACAAACATGCGCCCCAAATTTGACTCAGAAAAAATTAAGCTAAAGAGGAAGCTGCATAGCAGAATTCATGCAGCCTAAACAGCCATGAAGTAAGGTCCGCGTGAGATCCCCTGACATGACATTCAATGCCTGTCAGAAGTTTTAACACACCACTCATCACCCAGAGTGCTTCGAGAATCGTGAGAGAGACGATGGCTCATAAAAAGACGAAAAGTTATATCAGTATATTAATGACTTGGTCAGACGTGCCAGGCCACGTGTTCCCTCATATGCATCTATGGCCCTATGCAGCCTCATCATCATGCGGCCAAAGTGTCCATTCGACCAAGGCCAGACGAGAGTTTGCATGAGGCCAGGAATCTATGAGGCCAAAGTTTTCATAAGAAAAAGGCCAAAGGAAAGCACATATGCAGCCAAGACGTTATGCATCCAAGATGTTGTGCAATTTTTAGCTTGCAAGATCTGTCCGTTGCAACCGAAAAGATCTTCACACACTTAGTGCGGATTACGTGTCCAACTGACCGAGTCACGCATACAATGGAGTTAAAAACAACCCCGAGATCTTATCAACAACAGATCTCAACCGAGGCCGCGTGGCAGCCTGCCCATAGTATGCGGCTATAGTTGCAACAATATTTTATTGAAGGAGCCCCCTACGGCCACCAAACAGAAGCATATGTGACACCTATAGCCTATCAGCATGATGACTATGAATAGGAGAAACTTGGACGTCACAAAGGGCTGTCTTTTCTGCTTCAAAGACCATAGCCCTCCAGGCGAGCTACGTACGTGTACACATGCTTAAGAGAAAGAAAAGAGAAAAGAGCATCCTCGTTCCCTCATCGGACCGTCAACGGAGTAAATGAGTCGCTACAGTACTCGATCTCCATTGTCACATTCCCAGATCAAAAATATCGTACTTAGATTTTCTATCTAGGATTTTATTATACTTTTTTTGTTGTTGAATGAAAGTTTCCCAAACTTACTTTAATTGCGAACAAGGTGGCGACTCTGCTGGGGACATCCTTCTCCTCTGATGAGAAGGTCGTGACGCAGTCCGACGCGTCGAAGCTTGGTTTGACCCAGAGGATGCTGGTTGTACGCATCGACCAGCAAGCCTTTGAGGAAATGCTCTCTGAGGGCACCGCTTCATCGAGGCTGGCAAAGCCTAAGAAGACCCACAGGACATGGGTTACAAAGGCCGTTGTACCTCACCTAACTATAGAGCATGCACTCCCCGTCTCTCTTCCTGCTGCATGAAACGCACATCATGCGTCCACACGAGCTGACCCCACTCATGCGACAGCCTCTTTTGAAAAGAAAAGTGCTCAACACTTGAGCTATGGTAGAGAAAAATACTACGATACCAGGAGTTCGAGCATTAAGACACGTTCCATACGGCCACATTAAAAGCAGATGGTCGTATACGGCCAGGACAACAACAGAAGTTTCATCTTTGACCGAATCTCACGGAGCGCTGACTCCATGCGCCATACTGAGGAAGGCGAAGATGTAAACTTGGACTCTTTATATACGCACTGGCATGTGCTAGGACGAAGAAGTATAGGGTAATACGAGCTCGCCAAGCTTAAGCAATTGCTCATTCGTCCGGTCGTCAGCTTCCGCCGCTAACTGTAATGCGTGCCCCTAAATAAAAGTTGTACCAAACCGACCCATGCGTCCAGCCCATAGTGGCAATTGGACATGGTCAGTCTAAAGAGTCTTTCATTAGCAACCTGGAGAAAATTCTTGTACAAACCCAGGTCAGGAAGCCAAGTCAACACCTATGCACCAATGTGCTCGGTCTACCCGGGCTCATAAGATGGGTGCAAAGGTGAATCAGCCCTCGTTTGACTTGTGCAACGTGATCAACCACAAGCGCAAAGCGAGGAAATCAACTACGGCATATGAAGTATCCTCCCCAGGGCATCACTGTGCTAGCATTATCATCAACTACTGCTGTAACAAAGTAGTAGCACCCACAAACCGAAAGTCGATATTCTAGCGGCTGTAACCAAAGGCACCTACTCGACAACAACCCGGAGAAAAGGTGCAAGCCGCAGAGGAAGAGGAGCTGCCCTTCACCTCATGTTATTCTGCTCAGAATGCCCCCTCCATGAGGAGAGGTCAGAAGTCTAGCACCTCCAGTCTGTCGCTCTCGGCCGGCGGGTCAAGAAGACGGGTCCAAGGAGGACAAGTAGTGGAACCCGCGAAAGATATTTTCCTGGACACCCGCTCAAAGAAGAAAATGTCAGCCACTGGGGGTAGTTCTTTCCTAGGACCTCAGATAGCTACGTAAGCTAGGGGTTGTAATCCCCCAGACCTTTATGACAATCCGACATTCTGAGAGGACGGTGATTCCCAAGGAACATATGTTGAGATCCCTGGGGGTGACAGCCCTCGCCAAGAAAATACATCTTTCTACACTGGGGGTAGTGTTCCCTTCGAGTATGAAGAGGATGCATACTACAAAATTTCTCGAATGAATATTCACGGCAGGTATCTGAGACGGAAAGTGTGACTTCCACCGTCCCATCAATTTCTCCCCATGTGAGAATATCATATATGGTAGGGGACGATCACGAGGGCCCCAACGATCCAAACTACCTCAAAACCCTCGAGGCCATGATGCAAACCCTGAGCGCGTTAATACAGGCCTTGATCCAGACAATGCTAGAGATCAAGGTAAATATGGCCTCACTACCAGCAAGGGCCTCTGGTCAAGCAAGACTGGACCTCGGGACAACCGGATATTCAAATACAATCGCTTCACCCGATGGTGGAAATTATTCCCTGCTCGGATCATCTGCTCCTCCCGCAGTAGATGAAGCTAAGGAAGCAATGAGGGAAGTACGAGAACTCCGGGCCCGCTTAGACTCAATGGGCAATCGGGACTCACTGCATGAGCTCGGGATCCGACAACCGTATCCCCTCGAGTGGAGAGATGTACCATACTCGTCCAAGTACAAGCCATTTAACTTGACTTCGTTTGATGGAAAAGATATCTTTCCGTCAATTCATGAGTTACTTTGAGACGACAACGGGACATCTTCCTCGCAATGATGCCCTCTTAACCAAGCTCTTTGTCGGGACATTTCTGGAATAGCTTTTGATTGGTTCTGCAGCCTCTAAGACAATTATATTTTTTCGTTTGTCGATCTCAAAGGTCTTTTCCTTGCTCGGTTCTACGATGGGAGAAATGACATGACAATGTCCTTTTTAATGGACATCACGTAAAGCGAGAAAGAGTTTGTACGAGAATACATCGAGCGGTACAGGCAAGCGGTGCTAAAGTTACCCCCTGGTAACCCTGAATCCACGCCGATGGACACCTGTCAGAGAAATTTCCTTCCCATAATCAGAATCTTGATGACGAATCTCAGTTTAAAGACTGGACGATGTTCATCATAAATGTTGTCGGTGCTGAGAAGAAAGTAAAGGACGCCCGCCTCTTGGGAATATAGATCACCGTCGCTGATAATAGGGGATAATGCCTTTATAACAACAACAACAACAACAACAATAATGTCCGGGATGGCAATGGAAAGCATGCTCTTATTGCCAATATAACCAAGAAGCCAGAGCAAAAGCATGCAGAGGTTCCAAAACATAAGAAAACTTATTCTTTCGAAGATGATGATGTCACAGCAATCTTTGACGTAGTAATAAAGGAAAACAAGCTTTGGCTCCCCAACGTTAAGCGCCATGTTGAGTTAGTCGATGTGAATAATCCGAAGTACTGCTACTACCATCGATACGTCTACCATGCGATACGGGATTGCTACACACTGAAGCAGTACATCCAGCATCTGCTCAACACGAAGGCCCTCACCTTGGACTTCGATGACAAAACAATTGTCGTTAACATGGTATCTCTCCAGTTTGGTAACTACCCGACAATGGAAGCCCAAGACGGAGTGATCCCGATCCCTAGGAAAATAATAGAGGTTGTCAATCTTTTGCCAGCTCGTGACCAAACAAACTGGCTGATACCTCTTACCACATCATGGGGGGGGGGAGGTCATATTGGTACATCCAGATCTTGTCCCAGACTTGATGAAGCATGCAACACCTTCCGCCACCAATTCCAAGGGCAAGAAGTCCAAGTACTGCTACAAGATTTCTCTCCCTTCTGAAGAAGCTATAGTAGGAATGATAAGGTCAGGCCTAGCGTACCAACAAGAATATGACATTCCTAACGATGGTGTGTTCCCAATCGCCGTATCTACAATATCTGATCCGGGTCTATCCCAGCCTCCAGCAGCGGACAAGTCTAAGCAGAAAGAAACTCGCTTCGACAAACCGCTACACAAAGATACATCTCAGGTGCTGGAGAAGCCCTACAACTTCTATATCTTAGCACAACTAGCCAATACTCCAGCGAAGTTGTCACTATTCGAGCTTCTCTGACTCTCCAAAGACACTCAGGTTATTTTGAGTGAGGCATTACAGAATGCCGACACCTACCTGGTACAGGTCAAGCCGCCAACTGAGAATCTTGCCGCATGCCCCGGTGTAATAATGTGATGGAGGCGATACCCAACATCACGTTCTAGCAACAAGACATATTGCTAAAGTACAATAGACACGATCGCCTTCTGTATTACACAGGGTATTTTGGGGCCATCAAGGTAGACCGGATTCACATTGACCCCGGTTCGTCAATTAGCATCATCCTGCGGAGTCTGCTTCAGACCTTGGGCATCCCGATGCATCGTCTGCCGGCAATAAATACTTCCATTAGTGGCTTCAACACAGGGAGGATCTACCCTCTGGGTAAGATTCACTTGAAGTATCAGATCGACGATTTAAAAATAGAGCTCACCTGCTACGTCATAGACGTAGACGTCCTTGTATACATTAGTACATGATTGTACCGTCAACCTTTTACCAGTGCTTGAAGTACGTGGACGATTATGGCATCTTCAAGACAGAATTTGCCGACCTAGATCCATTCAAAGGGGTTGAGGCCTATTACTCTGACTCGATCCTCTACAAGCAAGTCCACCAAGATAAAGGTGGCAATGATGCCAATGATAAGGCAGAGACTGGGACAACATCTGACGAGCCCTTGATAATCCATCTCAAAGCACGCGCTCCCGACACAGCCTCTCACCTCATGGTGAACCTACACAAGAAAGTACCCGAACCTCTGGTTGTTTGCCTTCGTAGACTGAGTCGACCGCTGAAACAAGATCCAGCACCTACTACGACTTTCAAACCTCTAGTAATAAAGCTATGTAGGAGATCTCCGCAGCCGTCACTCGTATTGGGGGTAGATCTCGGAAAGGACAAACTGGAGGAGTACATAGCCACTCATGCTAACGTCCCTTCTCTTGATGATGTAATTCCTAAGGATAAGATACCTTATTTTATGAATAAAGGGCTATATTTGAACTACTCAGATGTTGCACATCTTAGCACATTATATTCTATGGAGCACGGTCTAGACTGTCACCTGCATACACAGGTGGCTACCACCTATGCAGTAAACTGAATTTTTTCCAGTCAAAACTCCTACTTCATAGTTCTAGCAAGAAAGAGGGTAGACAAACTCATCATCTTCGACAAAGTGAAAAGTTCCCAACCCTTTATCCCAAATGAACTGGAGCCAGAACTCGACACCGACAAAATACTATTTCACCGGTACAGCTCTCAAACCAAGCACCTTATCCAGAAGATGGGATACGATCTAAAAGCCGCCAGGGGCTTAAACTACGGTTGTTCGCCATTAAATGAGTTCCTGTAAACTTTGTATTTAAGGAACTAAGAAAGAGTACAAATAATCATAAACATAATTGTCTAAGTACAATATTTTGATCTTGGGTGTGACGATGGACAAAGAGCGCTGTGGTGGCTCCTTTATCCCGTTGATAATCCAATGCAAGGTGAAGAAGCTTACGTTCTCTCTTTGATCTTCTTTGTATGCTCTCTCTCTCTCTCTCTGTGTTGGCGACCCCTACGTGTTCGTCTCCTTATTTGGGATGGCCATCCGGGTATTTATAGTCATCCTTAGGCGCGCATATATTGGGTCGCATAGATGTTAGAGGGTGCCATGTGTTCCTCCTAAACAGGGTGCAGTTGTAACCGTGAGCGGGCGCGGCTGTCATGTGGGCACTTATTAGGATTGTTTGTTGATGAAGATCTAGGTGGTTCTCGTCCTTTATGGACGTGACTTGTTCAGCTTGACACATGGTCTGCACTTGGTTGGAGAGAATCATGTAGCGCCCCGCTCCGCGTCGGCGCTATGTACAAGTGATATCGCCTTGCTTGCTCGAACGAAAGTCTTCTTGGAGAGTTCCCGACCGATTGATGAAAGTGAGTGAGCAGAACTGCATTCTCTGATTCTTGCACAACTAATGAATCTGAGTTTTTGAATGCTTGTTTGCTAAGAAGATTTGTTTCATAAGAAGAATGATAGAACTGACTCAGCATGCTAATAAGAGAACTCACATAGCTTGTCATTGAAACGAATCTGCTGCCTAACTAAGAGAATATGAATGCTTGTCAGAAATAAAATAGAACCATTGCTATGCTAAGAGAAAGATAGAAGTGTTGCATGCTTAGAAACACCAACACAGCTCAAACGAACCCTTGCCATGCTAAGAAGATCAGTAAATGAATCGTTTGAATATGTCCCTGTAAATGTGCTAAGAAGAGATAGACTTTTGCATGTTAGTTGTAAATCAATCGAGCTTGTCATTATATGTTTTGCTTGCCTATTTTGCTATCGATCTGCTATGTGTTATAAGTGTGAAAGATAGTCTAATAGTCCGCCCTGACGTCTGGTCCTTCGGGATCTTGGGGGTGTGCTATTAGATTATTGAAAAGATGTGTTTGCTTGAGAAGAAGTGAGAGTCTAATAGTCCGCCCTGATGTCCGGTCCTTCGGGATCTTGGGGGCTGCATGAAATGAACTTAAGTAAAACTAGCAAGATCACTAGTAATACAATATTTTGCCACATGATTACTTAATGTGGGTCTCAGGGGATGTAGCTTCTGTTTAGTTGTATTATCTCACCAGTACTTGTATAAAGTGCTGACCCACCAACTTTTTGCTTGCTCTCAGGTGCCTGATCGTCCGAGGAAGCGATAGCCGTGCCTCATTCCAAGGAACCGGAAATCTAGAGTCGATGCCTGGAGCCACATCGAGTTGTGCCTGCTTTGAGTTACTTTTGTATAGAGGGACATAGTCTATGGAACGGTGTCATTGTAATCGAGAGATAGAGTGCTTGAGCGAATTATAACCTCGGCCTTGCGTCGTTTGTAACACTTGTGAATATCAATAAAAGAGCTTGTTTTTCATATGCCATTGTGTTCTTCACTATTCTGCAATGTTATGTGCCGCTGCTTCAGTATCGAATAGCTTACTTGCCCTTGTTCAAAGCTTTGGCCTTGTGCAAGCGCACTTTAGGCTTGCACGGCATCACGCCCGTGCGAGGATGATCGGTTCCGTAGGGACCAAAGCGAGGACGAACGGTCCTGTGGGACCGGGGCGTGACATAATGGTATCAGAGCAACTCGATTCTTTACCCATTCCGTTGCCTCCGACTCTGAGATGTGCCTGATGTGAGATGCAATGAACGTCCCATACAATGAGTCCATAAATATTCTCAAAGTTGCCGGCAAAAGTTTTCTGGATTTGTTTTCATTTGCTTGAGATGTGATTTGTGATTTCTGGATTGCTAGAGTTTTGATTTGGGATGAGGACTATCGCTGCTCTATGTTTTCGTGAGTTTTTCCTTGAGTTTTGAGGACGAAACTCTTTGTTGGTGGGTAAGTATGTAGCGCCCCACTCCGTGTCGGCGCTATGTATAAGTGATATCGCCTTGTTTGCTCGAACGGAAGTCTTCTTGGAGAGTTCCCGACCGATTGATCAAAGTGAGTGGGCAGAACTACATTATCTGATTCTTGCATGACTTAATAATGAATCTGAGTTTTTGAATGCTTGTTTGCTTAGAAGATTTGTTTCATAAGAAGAATGATAGAACTGACTAAGCATGCTAATAAGAGAACTCACATAGCTTTTCATTGAAACGAATCTGCTGCCTAACTAAGAGAATATAAATGCTTGTCAGAAATAAAATAGAACCATTGCTATGCTAAGAGAGAGACTAAAGTGTTGCATGCTTAGAAATACCGATACAGCTCAAACGAACCCTTGCCATGCTAAGAAGATCAGTAAATGAATCATTTGAATATGTCCCTGTAAATGTGCTAAGAAGAGATAGACTTTTGCATGTTAGTTGTGAATCAATCGAGCTTGTCATTATATGTTTTGCTTGCCTGTTTTGCTATCGATCTGCTATGTGTTATAAGTGTGAAAGATAGTCTAATAGTCCGCCCTGACGTTCGGTCCTTCGGGATCTTGGGGGGTGTGCTATTAGATTGTTGAAAAGATATGTTTGCTTGAGAAGAAGTGAGAGTCTAATAGTCCGCCCTGACGTCCGGTCCTTCGGGATCTTGGGGGGTGTTGTTGTCCAATAATGGGAAAACTCATGGACCGTCATATAGATATGGTGCATACTAGGTTTACCTTCCTGCATACCTATCATTTGTGACACCAGAAGATGGATTCATAAGTTTATGCATATATACAAATTGTGGCTAACTTGTGTGTCTGTTGCAGGGATAACCGTTCGGCCAAGGGGTAAGAAATATGAGTTTATGCATAAGCATGCATGTTCATTTTGTCTGCAACTTAGAGAATACCTGTTAGTGCTTCATGCATTGCATCGGTCGGACAATGACTATTAGTGCAGAGCTGAACCTTGGTTACGGCTACTATAATGGCAGTAATGTGCAGCCAAGAGTCACAGCTGCTAATAGGATCAGAATATGAGTCATTGGTTAGCTGGATTGCCGCTACCGATCCTGAGTTTCTCGGGGACCGACCTCTGATTGATAGTTAACTTGTGTGCTTGATTAAATGATAGTTCCTATATGCTACTTTGCCCCAAAAGAGTTTGAATTGATGCACAATACATGATGCGCACTGCACTATGAGAATACTGTCCCTTATAAGTTGCTTGAATGCTTGAGTATCGAATATGCAAAACTGTTTTAAAGTTATGTTTTCAAAAGATGTAAATCTGACTATAGTTCTGAGCTGCATGAAATAAACTTAAATAAAACTAGCAAGATCACTAGTAATGCAATGTTTTGCCACATGATTACTTAGTGTGGTTCTCAGGGGGTGTAGCTTCTATTCAGTTGTTTTATCTCACCAATACTTGTATAAAGTGCTGACCCACCAACAATCTGCTTGCTCTCAGGTGCCTGATCGTCCGAGGAAGCGATAGTCGTGCCTCATCCCAAGAAATCGGAAATCTAGAGTCGATGCCTGGAGCCGCATCGAGTTGTGCCTGCTTTGAGTTGTATTTTTATAGAGGAAAATAATGTATGGAACTATGTCATTGTAATCGAGAGATAGAGTGCTTGAGCGAATTGTAACCTCGGCCTTGCGCCGTTTGTAACACTTGTGAATATCAATAAAAGAGCTTGTTTTTCATATGCCATTGTGTTCTTCACTATTCTGCAATGTTATGTGCCGCTGCTTCAGTATAGAATAGCTTACTTGCCCTTGTTCAAAGCTTTGGCCTTGTGCAAGCGCACTTTAGGCTTGTACGGCATCACGCCCGTGCAAGAACGATCGGTTCCGTAGGGACCAAAGCGAGGACGAACGGCCCTGCGGGACCGGGGCATGACATAATGGTATCAGAGCAACTCGATTCTTTACCCATTCCGTTGCCTCCGACTCTGAGATGTGCCTGATGTGAGATGCAATGAACGTTCTATACAATGAGTCCATAAATATTCTCAAAGTTGCCAGCAAAAGTTTTCTGGATTTGTTTTCATTTGCTTGAGATGTGATTTGTGATTTCTGGATTGCTAGAGTTTTGATTTGGGATGGTGAGGGATGAGGACTATCGCTGCTCTGTATTTTTGTGAGTTTCTCCTTGAGTTTCGAGGATGATACTCTTTGTTGGTGGGTAAGTATGTAGCGCCCCGCTCCGTGTCGGTGCTATGTATAAGTGATATCGCCTTGCTTGCTCGAACGAAAGTCTTCTTGGAGAGTTCCCGACTGATTGATCAAAGTGAGTGGGCAAAACTACATTCTCTGATTCTTGCATGACTTAATAATGAATCTGAGTTTTTGAATGCTTGTTTGCTTAGAAGATTTGTTTCATAAGAAGAATGATAGAACTGACTCAGCATGCTAATAAGAGAACTCACATAGCTTATCATTGAAACGAATCTGCTGCCTAACTAAGAGAATATGAATGCTTGTCAGAAATGAAATAGAACCATTGCTATGCTAAAAGAAAGATAGAAGTGATAAACACCGACACAGCTCAAACGAACCCTTGCCATGCTAAGAAGATCAGTAAATGAATCGTTTGAATATGTTCCTGTAAATGTGCTAAGAAGAGATAGACTTTTGTATGTTAGTTGTGAATCAATCGAGCTTGTCATTATATATTTCGCTTGCCTGTTTTGCTATCGATCTGTTATGTGTTATAAGTGTGAAAGATAGTCGAATAGTCCGCCCTGACGTCCGGTCCTTCGGGATCTTGGGGGTTGTGCTATTAGATTATTGAAAAGATGTGTTTGCTTGAGAAGAAGTGAGAGTCTAATAGTCCGCACTGACATCCGGTCATTCGGGATCTTGGTGGGTGTGCTATTAGATTGTTATATGCTTGTGAATGTGAATGTGAATGTGAATGTTGCTTGTTATGCATTGGTCTTGGACAACTTGTGCACAAGCTAATAGTCTCTCGATCGATTCCTGGGGCACTGGAAATCGGTCGGTCCGGAAGGGATTGTGAGAGCACCAAGACGTCCGGTCCTTCGGGATCTTGGGGTGTATTATTGTCCAATAATGGGGAAACTCATGGACCGTCATATAGATAGGGAGCATGCTAGGTTTACCTTCTTGTATACCTATCATTTGTGATACCAGAAGATGGATTCATAAGTTTATGTATATATGCAAATTGTGGCTAACTTGTGTGTCTGCTGCAGGGATAACCGTTCGGCAAAGGGGTAAGAAATATGAGTTTGTGCATAAGCATGCATGTTCATTTTGTCTGCAACTTAGAGAATACCTGTTAGTGCTTCATGCATTGCATCGGTCGGACAATAACTATTAGTGCAGAGCTGAACCTTGGTTACGGCTGCTATAATGGCAGTAATATGCAGCCAAGAGTCACAGCTGCTAATAGGATCAGAATATGAGTCATTGGTTAGCTGGATTACCGCTACCGATCCTAATTTTCTCGGGAACCAACCTCTGATTGATAGTTAACTTGTGTGCTTAATTGAATGATAGTTCCTATATGCTACTTTGCCCCAAAAGAGTTAGAATTGATGCACAATACATGCTGCGCACTGCACGATGAGAATACTGTCCCTTATAAGTTGCTTGAATGCTTGAGTATCGAATATGCAAAACTGTTTCAAAGTTATGTTTTCAAAAGATGTAAATCTGACTATAGTTCTGAGCTGCATGAAATAAACTTAAGTAAAACTAGCAAGATCACTAGTAATGCAATGTTTTGCCACATGATTAATTAGTGTGGGTCTCAAGGGGTGTATCTTCTGTTCAGTTGTTTTATCTCACCAATACTTGTATAAAGTGCTGACCCACCAATAGTCTGCTTGCTCTCAGGTGCCTGATCGTCCGAGGAAGCGATAGTCGTACCTCATCCCAAGGAACCAAAAATCTGGAGTCGATACCTGGAGCCACATCGAGTTGTGCCTGCATTGAGTTGCTTTTGTATAGAGGGACATAATGTATGGAACGGTATCATTGTAATCGAGAGATAGAGTGCTTGAGCGAATTGTAACCTCGACCTTGCGCCGTTTGTAACACTTGTGAATATCAATAAAAGAGCTTATTTTTCATATGCCATTGTGTTCTTCACTATTCTGCAATGTTATGTGCCGCTGCTTTAGTATAGAATAGCTTACTTGCCCTTGTTCAAAGCTTTGGCCTTGTGCAAGCGCACTTTAGGCTTGCACGGCATCACGCCCGTGCGAGGACGATCGGTTCCGTAGGGACCAAAGCGAGGACGAACAGCCCTGCGGGACCGGGGCGTGACATAATGGTATCAGAGCAACTCGATTCTTTACCCATTTTATTGCCTCCGACTCTGAGATGTGCCTGATGTGAGATGCAATGAATGTTCCATACAACGAGTCCATAAATATTCTCAAAGTTGCCGGCAAAAGTTTTCTGGATTTGTTTTTATTTGCTTGAGATGTGATTTATGATTTCTGGATTGCTAGAGTTTTGATTTGGGATGGTGAGGGATGAGGACTATCGCTGCTCTGTGTTTTCGTGAGTTTCTCCTTGAGTTTCGAGGACGAAACTCTTTGTTGGTGGGTAAGTATGTAGCGCCCCACTCCGCGTCGGCGCTATGTACAAGTGATATCGCCTTGCTTGCTCGAACGAAAGTCTTCTTGGAGAGTTCCTGACTGATTGATCAAAGTGAGTGGGCAGAACTGCATTCTCTGATTCTTGCACGACTTAATAATGAATCTGAGTTTTTGAATGCTTGTTTGCTAAGAAGATTTATTTCATAAGAAGAATGATAGAACTGACTCAGCATGCTAATAAGAGAACTCACATAGCTTGTCATTGAAACGAATCTGCTGCCTAACTAAGAGAATATGAATGCTTGTCAGAAATGAAATAGAACCATTGCTATGCTAAGAGAAAGATAGAAGTCTTGCATGCTTAGAAACACCGACACAACTCAAATGAACCCTTGCCATGCTAAGGAGATCAGTAAATGAATCGTTTGAATATGTCCCTGTAAATGTGCTAAGAAGAGATAGACTTTTGCATGTTAGTTGTGAATTAATCGAGCTTGTCATTATATGTTTCGCTTGACTGTTTTGCTATCGATCTGCTATGTGTTATAAGTATGAAAGATAGTATAATAGTCCGCACTGACGTCCGGTCCTTCGGGATCTTGGGGGTTGTGCTATTAGATTATTGAAAAGATGTGTTTGCTTGAGAAGAAGTGAGAGTCTAATAGTCCGCCCTGACGTCCGGTCCTTCGGGATCTTGGGGGGGGGTGCTATTAGATTGTTATATGCTTGTGAATGTGAATGTGAATGTGAATGTGGCTTGTTATGTATTGGTCTCGGACAACTTGTGCACAAGGTAATAGTCTCTCGATCGATTCTTGGGGTACTGGAAATCGGTCGGTCCGGAAGGGATTGTGAGAGCACCCTGACGTCCGGTCCTTCGGGATCTTGGGGGGTGTTGTTGTCCAATAATGGGGAAACTCATGGACTGTCATATAGATAGGGCGCATGCTAGGTTTACCTTATTGCATACCTATAATTTGTGACACCAGAAGATGGATTCATAAGTTTATGCATATATGCAAATTGTGGCTAACTTGTGTGTCTGCTGCAGGGATAACCGTTCTACCAAGGGGTAAGAAGCATGCATGTTCATTTTGTCTGCAACTTAGAGAATACCTGTTAGTGCTTCATGCATTGCATCGGTCGGACAATAACTATTAGTGCAGAGCTGAACCTTGGTTACGGTTGCTATAATGGCAGTAATGTGCAGCCAAGAGTCACAACTGCTAATAGGATCAGAATATGAGTCATTGGTTAGCTGGATTACCGCTACCGATCCTGAGTTTCTCGGGGACCGACCTCTGATTGATAGTTAACTTGTGTGCTTGATTGAATGATAGTTCCTATATGCTACTTGCCCCAAAAGAGTTAGAATTGATGCACAATACATGCTGCGCACTGCACGATGAGAATATTGTCCCTTATAAGTTGCTTGAATGCTTGAGTATCGAATATGCAAAACTGTTTCAAAGTTATGTTTTCAAAAGATGTAAATCTGACTATAGTTCTGAGCTGCATGAAATAAACTTAAGTAAAACTAGCAAGATCACTAGTAATGCAATGTTTTGCCACATGATTACTTAGTGTGGGTCTCAGGGGGTGTAGCTTCTGTTCAGTTGTTTTATCTCACCAGTATTTGTATAAAGTGCTAACCCACCAATAGTATGCTTGCTCTCAGGTGCCTGATCGTCCGAGGAAGCGATATCCCAAGGAACCGGAAATCTAAAGTCGATGCCTGGAGCCGCATCGAGTTGTGCCTGCTTTGAGTTGCTTTTTTATAGAGGGACATAATGTATGAAACGGTGTCATTGTAATCGAGAGATAGAGTGCTTGAGCGAATTGTAACCTCGGCCTTGCGCCGTTTGTAACACTTGTGAATATCAATAAAGAGCTTGTTTTTCATATGCTATTGTGTTTTTCACTATTCTGCAATGTTATGTGCCGCTGCTTCAGTATAGAATAGCTTACTTGCCTTTGTTCAAAGCTTTGGCCTTGTGCAAGCGCACTTTAGGCTTGCACGGCATCACGCCCGTGCGAGGACGATCGGTTCCATAGGGACCAAAGCAAGGACGAACGGCCCTGTGGGACCGGGGCATGACAAATTATGCCTGTTGTAACGACAAGATTTGGTCTTCATGGAGTTTGAAACACATGTGGCCAGAGATGCATGGGACGCATGGAGTCTGGGACGCATGGGGCCAGAAACGCATAAAATGCATAGAGTCTGGGATCCATGGGACCAGAGACGCAGAAAATATATGGAGTCTGTAACGCATGGGACCAGAGACGCATGAGACGCTTGGAGTGTGGGACGCATGGAAAGCATGAAGTTTGGGACGCATGGGGCAAGAGACGTATAGAACATATGGAGTCTGGGACGAATGGGGTCCTTATTGTGTTGTACACGTGTGCACATCCATCAAGAGTAAAGTTCTATGCTGACGTAAGAATTCTGTCGTTTAGTATTTTTATGTCTTTTGAGGCATTCAGAAAATCCTCTTTGTCAGGATTCTGTGTCAGAGACTATCCCGTCGCTAGGATGCCCCGTCAGGTCCATCTACGGCCAAATCTTCTTCGGCTTATTGGGACGCATGGATGTTGCCTTATTGGGCCGCAAGGTGATTCTGCGGACCTATCTTTTCTAAGCTTTACTTTAGGGCGCATGGTTATTGGATGCATGGATGCATATTTTTTATGCTTCTAGAAGACCCCCTTCAAAGTTTTTAAACTTACAAGTTTGAAATACTTTGAATAAGAAGCATGGAGGTAAAGCACTTTTGTCGCATGTATATTATGTCGCATGGACATTGGGACCGCTTGGTCGCGGGTCGCATGGATGAGTGCTTTCCAGCTGTCACTTCTGCATTAATTGAAAGATTTATTTTGATTTTGGATCGGCTCTTCTTTTGGATTCTGAGCTATCTCCTGATGCGGGGCACGAGGTAACAATTTTTTGGGATATTAAAAAGGATTACGAAAATCGAGACGTCAGATTCATCCCCATAACTACTTGGTTTATTGCCTCGATCATTTTATGCGGCTTTGAGGCCTATAAATAGGTGGTGGGGAGGAGAGAGAGAACTTTCTCTCTTTGCTTTGTTTCTTCTTCCTTCTAAAGAATGCCGACGGCTGTGGCTCTCCTTGCCAAGAATTTTGTCAAGGGCGGTCTTGATCCTTGGCCTCCTGATAGAGGTAAGGGAGCACAAAGCTTCTCGTGTTGGGCTGCCAAAGACACAGAGACACAAGTGCACAGTCTTACTAGGTTGATGAGAAATTATCTAGAATACGCGCAGACTCTTTACACAGCCTTGTCGCGTGGATAAGAGATTATCGTGAACATGTGCGGGCTTTTCTCATGAATCTATTGCATGAAAGGGTCACCATCCTGTGCTAGTTAAGACTCTACCGTATGGATGAAGGCTCGGCCTGGACATACGACCACCATGATTCTGTCGTATGGATAAAGGCTCAATTAGACATGCGACCATTATGTCTCTGCCGCATGGATGGAGGCTCGACTCGACATACAGCCACCCTGGAAAGCACCTCATGCGTCGGCTAGGCTCTGTCACATGGACTTCATATTGTCTTTTTTACTGACGCCTTATGGTCTCCTTGTGCAGGCTTTGTTCTCCCTTGTGCGGATCATGATGGAGCAAGGAAGGATATCATAACACCCGTTGTTCGGGGTAAAGACCAAGTTTATGCGGTGATATGCCAAGAACTAATCTAGGAGACGAGGACAGTTCGGCAAGGGCTGATCCAGGAGACGAGGATGATCATCCTGCGTCATGCGCTGAGCTATCTTTGTTCATACAGTGTGGTAGCTACGTTTATTTCTTTTATGCGGTTTGCAACCGGCCGTGAGACTGCGGTATCGATGACATGATTTGGATTAATTGCTATTCCTGTCGTCGGTCTTCCTACCTGGTTTTAGAGAGCGTCTTCCCGTGCTTCTCCCTTTCTATCTATTAGTATGGATTTTTTTCCATATACTAAGATTTGTATTGTGGAGGGATGATCCAGAAAGCATTGAGCTCTGTTGCTGGGCTCACTTGTGTCTGTGGCAAAAACAACACATGGGCGCCTTGTAATGGAAGAGGTTCTTGTCGACGAGAACCCATGGAAACCCTTAAAAGGGATTCCCATCATATGTACCCGAGACCTTGAATATTAATGAAAATCCTTGAAAATGTAGTAGATTTCCATCATATGTACTCACGATCTTGAATAAAGGTTTCTCTTTTTCCAGAACTTCTTCCTTCATTTGTCTTGTTGTGTATAAATTTTGTGTGAACTTTGGATATTGTACTAGAGGTAACGTGGACGTAGTACAATATCGAAGCCTGTCTAGGTTGTCCCACTGGGGGACTTAGGTAGACCTATAATTTGTTGTGCACGTTGAGTGCAAATAATAAGTTCAAAAATA
Organism: Iris macrosiphon; assembly: GCA_036927795.1. Taxonomy (NCBI): domain Eukaryota; kingdom Viridiplantae; phylum Streptophyta; class Magnoliopsida; order Asparagales; family Iridaceae; genus Iris; species Iris macrosiphon. The sequence continues at coordinate 78,960,303 of JAYESA010000004.1, read as the reverse complement.
ATCCCTATCAGAGGTAATATGGACGTGATAAATTTTGTTGACCCATTACTTCGCACCTAAGTGCAAGTAATAGATTTGGAACAAGTCCTACTAGAGGTGATATGGATGTGGCAGGTTTTGTGGACTTAACACCGCTGTTGTACCTTGGTAAGTACGGATGATAAGTGGAGATAACAACTGATATCAGAGATAATATGGACGTTGTTTGATGATAAACAGAAGAAATAAAACTAGGTTTATATGAAATCCTTTCTGTTTACAAACAAGAAAAATATGTACAATTAAACCTATACGAGGATGTTAAGTATAATAAAAATAATTCTGGGGAAATATTGCTATAGGAGTCTGATCTGCGGTCGATCACTTTGTCCCTTGGACCATACGATGACGAAGAAGTGCTGTAGAAGAAGAAGAAGCTTCAAAGATTGCAGGAGGGATTGAACTCTCGTTGCCAAAGTTATCAATCACCACTCTCTATGTGTACTCTCTCTGATCTCTTCTGATTTCGATCTCTTTTCTCTCTCCGATCTTTCCTTGACCTGAATCTGCCCTTGTCTCCTGTGGCCGGAGGTTTCTATTTATAGAGTTTGGTCACAGTAACTGACCAGTAGGCGTAGAAACCGAACAGTGGAGAAAACTGCACCTTTTACACGGCGGTTATAATAACTGCTACCCATGTCTAAATGATCTCCTGAATCTGCGTGTGACGCATGTCCCATTATGAGGTAACGCGTATAATCGCTCATCGGAGATCATGGCATACAAGCCAAGTAGGTAACTGCCCTTCGCGTAGAGAAGGTTGGCATAAAAGCCAGATAACTGTCACGTTAGCGTAAAAAGCCAAATAGTTATCTTGTTGGCGTAGAAGCCAAATAGCTGTCTTGTTGGCGTAGAAGCCAAATAGCTACCTTGTTGGCATAGAAGCCAAGTAGCTGTCTCAATGGCGTAAAAGCCAAGTAGCTGTCTTAATGGCGTAAAAGCCAAGTTCTGCGTAAAGCTTGATGCTGCATGGATAGGTAACTAGCGTAAAGATAGCCACTTGTCCTTCCTTGACTGAGGTCTTGAGCGTATTCTGGGCCAAGTAGCTTTATCACGTACCTTTGCAAATGTAGCCTGAGTTGGCGTATTTTAAGGATATAGCATACGGCGTGCTCCTATAGTTGAAAATAGCCAATTTAGCGTATTTCGAGGAGATAGCATACGACGTGCTCCTATAGCTGAAAATAGCCTGGTTTGGCGTAATATGCAGAGATAGTGACGTGAGCATATTAGCCCTAATTTTAGCTCTCCCAGTCGTTAAAAGTAGGACCAAATCTCATGTATTAAATGCAGAGATCTGCCCCCATCTCGCGCATTAACTGCAGAGACGTGCCTCGAGTTTTGTACGAAGAGCAGCTTTTGAGGTGGCGGTTGTTTTGTCTTATCCTGAGCGTAAAGCATATCTCTGCCTGTGTAGAATAGGCAGCGTATTCCTTGAATGCGTAAACAATGTCTCATATCAAGGATTATGTCACTAAATGATAGTCTGGGGCTCTGTGCAGAATCATCATTACAGCCGTCCTCTCGACCATCGTACAGTACTCTTTGTCAGGAGTCAGGTTCACTGTTCTGTCTGACAGGTTCATTCGAGGAATACGAAGAGTTCCTCGTACAACTTCACACTGTATTAAAAGCAGACATAGTTTACGCCGGAGGGGCGATGTAGCAACCTTTTACGCTAAAACAGGCTTGAAACGCTTTACGCGGGTAGTTCTGAAGTCATATTTTGCGCGTATAGTTCTGAAGCTTCTGTTTTACGCGTGCTTCATGTATGTTAAGAGTTTTATGTGTATAATCCCCCAACATATTTTTTATGCTTCTACAAGACCCCCTTCAAAGTTTTCAAATTCCTCGTAATTTGAAATACTTTGAATGAAACATGAAACAGTCAAATTTGACTCGTTCTGCGAGGCTGATTTCTCGGCAGATTTTAGAAAGTTTGTTGGGATTTGATATGTTCTCTTCTGCCTATATAAAAGCAAGTGAGTGAACCTGTCTTTCCACACTTCCTTCACCTAAAAGATGGTTGCCGAGATCCATTGGGCTGACCTGAGGAAGAAGAAGATCATGTTCTCCCAGCATGTAAGGAGCCGTAAAAAGAAGCGTCTTCGAGCAAATGTCCTCTGCAACGATGGATCATGGAAGGATATCATAGCTTCCTTTGTTCGGGATAATCAGCAATTTTATATGGCGATTCGTCCAGGAGAGAGGAAGGGTCATATTAGACCACACAGCTTGTTAGCTGTATTTTTCCCCATTATGGCGTTGGGCGAAGGTAGGCAGTTTGGTCCTGTCTTCTAGTATTGTGTTGGGTTTGAATCCCTAACACAATTCTAGGACGCAGCTGCCATGGCGTATGGAGGGTGGGCTTGAATAATGCAGGCCCAGTTTTGTATCCTCCCGCCATTAATCATTTTCTTTTTCATTGGCCGCAGAAGCCGATGAAGTGCCGTAGAAGAAGAAAAAGATCTCCACCAATATGAGAACCTGGTACAACAGATTCTCGGTGTGATCTTTAAATGAAAATGAGAAATCCTTTATAGAGAAAGGATTTTCATCATATGTAATCATGAAAATAAAAAATCCTCTGTAAATTGGATTTCCATCATATGTAATCATGATCAATAAAATTGTCTTCTTTTACGCAAGATAATTTGCCATATTTGTTGTGAGGAAGTCTGATAATATGTAGCTTCGATACATCTGAATAATTTTACGCTGACCCTGCTAAACGCTTATCTGGTCACGTCTTGATTTTTACGCGTAATGGAAGATGCGTAAAAAGCTCTTTAGCATTAAGTTATCTTGAGGATCCAACTGTCATGCTATTTTTGGACGATGAGTCGCATAAAAATTCTGAACTGTCACTTCTCTGATACGAAGAGTTTCTGTTCAGACCATCATCTTCAAGATGGTTTCTCCGAAAATCCCTCGAAATAGGGCGAGAAATGCCTGCCCACCAGGCCATACTTGAACTTAGATGTAAAAGATTCTGATTAGACTTCGAATGAACTTCCAATGACCCGAGAAGAAGAGTCATCTTCAATGCTGACCTCTGTGTGTTTCAGGCGTTTGAAATATTTTGTAGCCAAAAAGGAGCATTTTTTGCGTAAACCCTTGTAATTGGCCTTTCGAAAAGTCATAGACCATAGCATCTGTTAGCTTCTGGACGTAAAATCATAGATCTGTAGCTTCTGTACGTAAAATTGAAGATTTGTGGCCTCTGAGCGTAAAAACTCCTGAGCGTAAAACCGTAGATTTATAGCCTCTGAGCGTAAAAGCTTCTGAGCGTAAAACCATAGATTTATAGCCTCTGAGCGTAAAAGCTGCTGAGCGTAAAACCGTAGATTTATAGCCTCTGAGCAAAAAATCCGGATCTGTTACGCAGCATGACTGTCCATCTTCTTTTTTCAAATGATGGGATAATGTGGTCCTAAATCATAACCAACTACTAAATATCGGATTTGGTTAGGGATTCGAAGAGTTATCCGAACTCTATAAATAGCCCAAGGTCTTGAGAGAGAAACTTTTTATCTGTCTTCGCAAAACCCTTGCTTTCCAAACACCTTTCTTCTTCGTCTCTTTCCTGAGAACTCGGATTCGCCATGGCACCAAACAAGCTTCCACTGCTAAGGGAAAGAAGGTCGCTTCCTCATCTTGCTCTACTGCTCAAGCACGAGCAACTCCCATTAGGCTGAGCGAGTCCCAATCTAAACGCAGTGCTCCACCGTCGAGCTGTGCTCCGGACATTACAGGTAAAGACTTTGAGAAGGAAAACCCTTCGCACACGTTGTGCGTGTATGCACAAGGTCATCTTCTGTGCTAAGAACCTCTTCGAGGAAGATGATGCACTGAGATATTTTATTATTACACCCACATTCCTAATGTGTCAGTGTAAAAGCTCCAAATTTTTGCAGTCTGGCGTAAAAACTCAGACTGTCAAAATTTGGCGTATATTACCAACTTTGAGTTTTTCGCGCTGGATGTAAATTCTGGCCTAAAAACTCAAAATTTGGCAGTCTGGCGTAAAAGCCTCGGACTGTTAAATTTTGGCGTATAATGCCAGTCTTGAGTTTTATGTACTGAAAATGGATTCCAGCATAAAACTCAAGTTTTTTTCGCAGTGCGGCGTAAAAGCTCAGACTGTTAGTCTTTTGCATAGCCTGCAAGAATGTAATGTCTAGCGTAAAACCTGACTTGTTTTCTTGCATTTTGTAGTGGACTTGCAGATTTCTCCTTTGGCTGAAGTGATAGGCTCTGCTGCTGGGATGTTGAACTCAAACTATCTGGAGGACTTGTCCCATGTGACATTCTCCATCTCTGGAGCCAATTATCCTGAAGAAAGGGGAACCATGATCTCGTCCCAAGGAGAACGCATGCTGTCGAGTATGATCAGTGGGGAGCCCCTGATATATATAGATGGGACGGAGTATAATAAACTAGGTTTCTTGTTCGGGGATGTCATTGACAAACAGTCCCAGACTAAGCCCAAGAAGTAGGATTGGGTGTTTACTACTGAGGACACGGTCATGTATCTGCCCAGGATGCCCAGAGACTACCCTATCTCTGCGTTCTTCCATGCCACACATCCTAGGAAGATGATATGGACCTTGACTCCCGATCTTCATGGCCGCCTAGGGAAGATCTTGTACAATAAAGGATTGAACCAAGGAGCCTTTATGAGCAGACCTTTAGGCTCTGTTATGCCTTTTAGGGGATTACTGCCGGGTAGCATCCCGAGTGAGGACACTTCACTGGTCCAGCCGGTTCAGATATCGACTTTCTGCAATGAATTTATAGGGCAGGGAGGAGTGTACCCTAAGATCAACCCTCAGACTAGTGGATGGCTTAGCCCTGGGAATCTTCGATGGGCCAGTTTAACTGCCTGGGCCCTGAAGCACTTCCAGACGGAGCTGGAAAGTATTAGCTTGTTCGCTGCTATGAGCGCCACTAGTGTTGGGCTGCCTGTCAACCCCAACTTGTTCTTATCCTTGATGGAGCGATACAACTCGCTCACTGGGACTTTTGCCACTCTGGTAGGTAAGTTAGGATTAGCCCTTCTTGAGATGACAGAGATTTCAAAGCTTCCAATGGGGGATACTCCTTATGAAGAGTGCGTTTCCACAAACAGGGAGCTGAGGGATACAAACCCTCGAGTAGTGGCAGTGTACCAGGAGCTGATGAGCCACTACCTTGCCTGCACCACCTTCTACAAAGAGCCCTCTGATTTGGCTCATATCAATAAATGGGTATCCTACCTCTTCTTCCACCAGGCCAGAAATGCTAAGCCGGACAAGGTTGTAGATAGCCGAGATAAGCCCTTGAACTTCCTGAGCATGCTTAGTGCCGCCACGGTCGATGATCTCATCGAAGATGCAGGGGCTTCAGATTATATTCTCGATGAGGAGATAGGGGGTTATCCCGCAGGCACTAAAGTCTTCAGTTATATGAGGCATTATCGCAAGCCTCTGTCAAGGGAGGCTCAACTGGTTGGCTTCCTCTCTGTCTGGCTACGCCGATGGGTAGTACCTGGCATCGCGTCTGTGGATCGTATTCATCGCAACATCTTATGGCCCGTAGTACGGTTGGTGTTTGGAGCAAGATTGGGCATGCTTCCTGCTATGGTCTGTAGAATACAAGCTGGCCTGAGGGCCATTACTGATGGGCTGCTAGCTGATGATACGCAGCGTGAAGGATTTCCCCGAGTGGAATTACCATTCCTATACATGATGGGATGGTTAATCCTTCACAACACTAGGGTGATGTCTCCTGGTCCTGCCAGCGGTTCGGGAAATAACTTCTTGTTGAATTACAAGAACTCCCTTTGGAACGTGGTGAGCGTCATAGATTGCCGGCGAGAATTAAATTTTGTCCATGGATGGAAGCTCTTCTGTATCGTCCCTCCTGTCCATATCAATCAACAGGGGACAAAACTTAAGGATGCAGGTCAAGGGAGAACTATTCTTTCTCCTGAAGCCTTTTATTGGTTGGTTTGCATTAGACCTTCCCACCTGCTGTACAGAAGAGAGGACCACAGCTACTTGGAGCCGTATCTGCCCAGTCGGTTCGCCAGACAATTTGGATACGACCAGTTGCATGTGGGGAATCCCATAACCAGTTTCAAGTCCAAAGGTGGACTTATTGATGGAGCTAGAGGATGGAGAACTTCATCACAGGTTGTACAGGTGCAATTTTTGCTGTGCCCGCGACCTCTCTCTATGGAGTTGCGCATCCTTCATTCGTACGTACAGTTTTATGCGTCCATCAACACCTTCCATCGTGATTTTGATGTGCATGAAAGTTTCAGGATGCCCACCCGTAGGTCAACTGGAAGGGAGGAGATACCGTCTGTCTCATTTAATGAAGGTGAGGACCCTACTGGTGCAGACGAGTTCTTGTTGATAATACCGAGGGGCGTAATAGCTCCGCCAGCAGAGCCTTTCGTTATCTCCAATAAACGGAAGGCTTCCACTCTGAAAGAGCCTTCCCCCCGCAAGAAGAAGTTGGTCAGAGGTCCTAAAAAGACTTCCACCAAGGGGGCTTCTAGGAGTGAACCTATTATTTTCCCAGTTGGGGATGATTCTTTGATCCGAGGTCCTTCGCCTTTTAGAGAGGGAACCTCTGCAGTTCCAGCTGCTAGTGCTGGAGATTCTTTGCTCGCGATCGCTGCCGCTACTACCGCTACTGGTAGTGCTTCGAGGTCGCCTTCAAGACCGAGCATATTCAAAATCAATATACCTTTATCCAGACCAATAACGGGAGTAACCCCTCCTTCGTCTGTAAGTATTTCCAGCAAGATTCCACCCGATGAACCTCGAGTGGATCTGGGTGAAGACTGGGAAGACTACCCGCCAGTGTCAGTTGGTGCACCCTCTTCTCCAGGTATGACAGCTTGTCTAGCATCAATAAGAGATGATTTAGCTATACAGGCTGTAGACGCAACATACATGCCATCGGCCATGGATAAATATTGTCTTCACATTTTCTTTAGGAAAATTAATATCAAGGTGATATTAACTTTCTCTTGTCTACTTTTCAGGTGAAGACATCTCTGGGGAGGGCGGAGTTGACACAACTCCTGATTTTGTTGCGGATCCATTTAGTGAAATGGTGGTGATTGTCACTACCACATTCTGAAAACAGGGAAATTTTCGAATTTTTACAATATTTAATATTATATTATTTTTAATTAATTAATTGCATAATAGTTTATTGATTTAAATAATTATTATGTGTGATGTGTAATTAAATATATAATTATATGCAGTGTTATTATTTTATTTTTAGCTAGCAGACTAGACCTAGAAGCCAGTAGACGAACCCCTGTCCGAATTATAGAATTCTGGATTTTATTATTTTATTTAGAATTTATTTATTGGAGATTGTAATTAATTACTGTATTTTATTTAATATTTTTGCGCATTGCCTTTGCTTCGATATTTGGAGCACTATCCAGACTTTTGTCTTCCAACAAATTTCACAATCTTGTCCTAGACATGTCCGCCTTCCATTCTGCTATTTTTGCAACTCGTAATTTTGCTTCCTGTACATTGTTTCTGGCCGCACAAAAATCGTCGCGGACGTTATTTTTAAATTCCTATTTTTGTATCGTTGTGCGTTCCAATCGAAAATTGGAGGCCATCTTGACCTATTTTTCGTGCGACCCAAATTAGGGTAATATTCTGTTCTGAGTCTTCTTCAATATTGGTATTGATGACTTGATCTGATTTTGACCCCAAGTACTCCTAATTAATTGTTGAACACAACTTGCATTATTTCTATTTAATTTGAGGATACCGTTTTATCTGATTTTAAAATCCCAAATTAATTCCAATGTCCTGCAAATTCAGCCCATACCCATCTTACAGTGCCCCCTGACCCTACAAAACATCGGACCCCGAATCGCCCGCCAAATTTTCATCATTTCATGTGTTTGTGCAATTTCCCGAATTTAAGGGGCTAAGTTGCAATTATTCAATTGTAGGTGCCAACACCTAATTATTTTAACCAATGAGGGAGCCTATTAAATTTTTATTTAAAACCTACATGAATTAATATTTCATGAATCATCATGACCACTCATTTAAGTGGGTGAAATCCTCACCCTACATCACACCCTCTCTCTCTCCCTATTTAATGATATGTCTACATCCTAAACCCTAATCCCTATGCATCCTAGAAAACTCCACCCTCACAAGCCTCCCTCCCTCCTACGTTGAAATTCCTCTCCTTCTTTTTCTCTTCTTCTCTTTCCTTCTTCTTCCTCTTCTTCTCCTTCTTCTTTTAAATTGTTTTTGAATTTAAACATTCAAACTAGTTGGGGGGGGGGAACTCCCTGTGCTCCCCCGGTTACTGTTCGGCCGGGTCCCTGTTCCGGCGGACTGTGCTCCCCCGGCGGCTCAGGCTCTCCACGGCGGCTGAGCCAGCCCGGCGCCGCTGTCCGGCGGCCTCCGGCAGATCTCCCCGGCGGCCAACCTCCCCGCCGGTCTGCTCCATCCCGCAGCAGTTTCCCGGCGAGCGGTCAGCCGGCTGCTCCCGCTGGGACCACTGCTCCTCCCTCCATCTCCCTGTTCCGGCGGCCGGCCACCTGTCCGCTGCTGCTCCTCCTCCTCCTGATCGGCCGGCGCTGCCCTCCGGCCGGTGAGCCTCCGCCGACCTTCCCTCTCTGTAAGCCTCTCTCTCTCTCTCTCTGTTTATATATATATATATATATATATATATATATATATCTTTATATATATATATATATATCTTTATGTATATATATCTTTATACGTATATATATATCTTTATATATATATACGTATATGTATATATTAACATGTAAATTTGTATATGTAATTGTAATTTTAAATTAATGTATACGTATGTGCTTAGTATAGTATATGTTTAATATATATTGTATGTATTTAAAAATAAGTATACGTATATTATTTATTTTATTAGTAATGTATAGTATAGTGTATATATGTATATATGTATATATATATCTAATGTATATATATGTGTTTGTTTATACATTTAATTAATGTGATAAATTAGTATATGTATATATAATCAATATAAGGTATTGTATGTATTTAAATAAATAGTATAAAAATGTATTTAAAATTTATGTTAATATATATATTAGTATGGTATATATATATATACCTAATATACGTATTTGTGTATATTGATTAATGTTTATATCTAATGTACATATATAAATGTTTGTTTATATATTTAAATTAGCATGAAATTAGTATATGCTTTAATTAAATTTGTATGTATAATTAATGTAAAGTATTATATATGTGGTAATTAGTATATTTAATAAATTACTTTATTAATATCTGATTAATATGAGCAGTAGGTAATTAAATAAATTCTATATTTAAGTTTGGCATATATATATATATTTTGTATATATATATATATACTTGATATAATTTCATATATTGTACATGTATGTTATTTATGAATAAAGTGTTTAAATACATGTATTAGCATAGTATATATATATTTCTGTATATGTTGGAAATTGTAACTTGGTATATTTAATTAGTATACATATATATATTCTTGTGTGTATTATATATATATGTACATGTATAAATTATTTTTCATTAAATGTTAAACGTGTATTAAAAATGTGTTTTAGTATTTAATAATATATCTATAATGTATTGGCATATATATGTGTTTAATTTGATGGATATAAATACGTGTCCTACTTTGAGCATTTTAAATATATATAAATACTTAGCATATTTTCAAAATATATGTAATTGGTATATTCATCTGTATAGTACTGTATAATTTAATTGGTATAAATTAGTGTATAAAAATAATAGTATACGTACTATTTTTGGTGTGTATATATATATATCTTTATGGTTCAATTGACATAGCTATATATGTGTAGGTATATTTTTGTATAAACCATTAGTACATTTATAATATATATACATGTATATTTTGCAGTTGTATTTAATTGGAGATATGTTGTATGTACATACAGGTATTAGTTTTATTTAAAGTGTATATATTATACTTATAGCTATTATGGTAATTTAGGGATATATATATGTAGTTGGCCTATCTAGTAGATGACCCCTACCGTACCTAGCGTAGCCCTAAGGCCAGTGTATTTCTATTGTGTGTTAGGATAGCTTCTGATACAAATGTAATTGTGATGTGTTTATAGGACTGTTGGTTTACCAGGGGATACTCTGGAACAGGACATCCATAAGTACCAGCTAAGGACCAAGGCAAGTACATTCTCTGATAATTTCCAATTCTTGATAATTGCTATAAGTTCAATGATCTTGAAATGTTACAACTGAATCTTGACACTGTGCTACACGGACTAGTATAGCTTGGATCTGCAGTCATGAGATGTTACCTTAATTATCGTATTGACATTGTACACGACATGTATATTTAGAAACCGTACATGATAGACTTTACTTGCTCGTGTATCGTGACGTGTCATGGTTGGATCCACAGTACTAGTTGGGGCGGGGAAGTAGTTAGTAAGAAATGTGATCATAACCTCTTATTTGTAGTATAAAAACTGTAAGTGTTAATCATGCTCTTCACCCATGATTAGCCAGGCCTTATAGCAACCGTACATGTTCCCAAGCCGATCACATTTCGAAACTACTATTTCAAACACTTAGAATAGTTACAGTTCTCTATATTTTCATATACTACATCACCCGTATATGATACTGTTCCTTATTCTTTCATTTTATACATGCACTGACTGTGTTTCATTGCCTATTGCCTGTCTCTCTTAAACTGTCATTACATTATTCCACTGTCTTCTCAGTAGCTAGCATGACATGTTTTATTGTATTATAGACATTATCAATTAATGGAACTGTTATTTGAGATTGTGCTTTGCTCCTTCCTGACTGGAAACATTTTTCCAGACTATGCCTTAGATGACCGCTGTCCGACACTTATGGTGAGTAGCTGCAGACTTAGTAGTTGTGATTCCAGGAGGTCTAGCTGGAAGTTATTTTCATTGTTAGTTCTTAAGTAGACTATTTGGTACCGGATTTGTCTCCGGCATTTTGATGATTCTTGGATATGGTTAAGTTAAGTTATTTCTTGTGGACTTGTACTGTGTTTAATGTTAGTTTAGTATTCGAAATCTTATCGTGCTGTGATTCTGTGGTTGAGTATGTGTTCATCTTATTTGTGTCATCCGTGCCTCCTAATGGAGATTGGATGCCTGCGTGACATTAGTTAGATAGTATCAATACCTAGACAGCGTTCTACCGCCGATGCTGCGGCGTAGGCTGGACGTACCCACGCACTCGTGCCCCTAAACCGGGTGCGGGTCGTGACACGTTTTTAGTGGTGGCCCATGCAGGTCAGACTTCGCGAGTTGTGCGATGTCGTAGTAGTGTGACATCCTTGTTATACTACTGCGTGCCTGCTATAGGACATAGGACCTAGGATACTAGGATGATAGAGGATACTCAATCACAAATTATTTGAGAGATTCCTCGGACGACCCTTGAGAATCTCATTATAAATTCCAATTTAAACCCTTCCTCCTTGTTTTCGTCCGTCCTCACTTTTGGATATTGAGTTTAATTCTTGTTGACCAGTCGTTAACTTTAATTCCTGGTATCATTGTGGAGTTTTGATTTCATATCAAGGTGAAGTTTACGGGCTAAAATTTACGGTATCATCTGATGACGTATATTGATGAGGACAGTGAGAAAGGTAAAACGTCTACTTTGATTATGGAACCTAGAATTTATCGCAGCCATATTAACTGTCGTGACGAGAACGTAGGAACCTAACTTGGATGTACATACTTTAGTTATGAGATTTAGAGTTTCTCGCAGCCATACCGGTTGGCGTGGCGAGGATTCTAGATGACATGATTATAGAGTTGCATACCTTAGTTACGGAACCTGTCGTTATCGCCTCTATGCTTACTGGCGTGGCGATGAATTCTGTGTGTCATGATTTCTGGCAGACGTGTATGATTATCAGGTTGTATCTTAGATTGGTCCTTAAAATATCATCTCAAGACTTATCCATTTTGTTATTCCAGGACTTTGTTCCATCGCTTCTTTTCTTTACTAGCAGTAAGGATACCTTCCGTCCTTGATCCAATTCCTTTTGAGCTTATTCCTTGTTAGTATGATAATTAGTGACTTGCAATTTTGGTTGTGTCTTGTATTAGTTGACTGAGTGTTGCCTGTGAATTGTAAGTGTTTCCTAGTTGGACATATGAGCATTAGGCATTAATCTAGAGATACCCATAGCATAGTACCTTGTAGCAATAGTTCTATGATAGGTGTTATTATAATTAGTATTGGTATTATAGAAAGTGCAAGTGATCGTGATTTATAATAAGTTTGACGAGTTAATCTAAGGATGAAGCTAGTGTTACCATACCAATAGCGCTAGTGATTCTATATCAAATATTGTTGAGCAAGGTGCAAATGACAGTAAGTACTTCGTGTGATGACAAACAGATTGGGGTATTAAGTAATATAGATAGAAAATCATTGAAGAAAATATGCGAGATGATAATTTGGATTATTGGAAATGATAGTGCAAATAATTCGGACAGTACAATTTTCGTACACAGTTGAGGTTGTAAATAATTAGTGTATTAGAGTGCACCTTGAGTATTAGAGACTGTGAGTAGTATATGTATACTTGTGGATTAAATTTATAATTTGTAGAGTGGAAATAAATTTCAATTTTTAAAGAATTTTGAGGAGATGAGATTTTATGTTATTAAATTTTGAGTATTCGAATTCAATTCAATAAACATAGTCAAGGCTATAAGGATTTTAAAGGTGATTAAAGTTTTTGATATTGAGTATCTGATTTTGAGGAGTGTATGCAATTATTTTTAAGTTGATCGAGAAGTTAAACCTTGACGATTATTTCGAGGATTAACTTTATGGTAGATAAGAGATGAATATTAATATATGAGTAGATGATATACATGTGTAAGGATCTGATGACTTGAGTATGATTGAAATCTCACTGCCAACTGACTTGGGTGTCAATCTAGGGTGGTAGTAAAGTGTGGTATCTAAAGAGATAGAGGTATCAAACTTTCCATGCATCATTTGACCTATGATTATGTTAGAAGATATTGCAAGTATATATTAGCAGGTTCTTTCTTTTCTTTCCTCATGTTCTTTTCTTCTGATTGATTGATACCTTAGTACCGTAGCTGTATGCATGAATTCTTGTTATAATGTAGTTAGTAGTACCCCTGATACAGAGACTGCAATACCGTGACAAAAGACACCATGATCATACATATTTCTTTTAGGTTGCATGTTGTATGAGTATAGGTAGAATTCTCTTAGACTTTGATTGTTGAGGATTTAACTGTAATAAAGATTAACGAAGAGGTTATAACTTGACAAAGAGAGACAAGGTGCCAAAATTTTTGAGGAAAAATATTAAATTAAATAAAGAGTTGGGAATTTGATATGGCGTAATTGAAGTTTTGTTAAATCATTGATTTTTAGAAAATTATGAAATGATTGAATTTATCATTGAATTTGAGGAATTTAAGAAGGCCATCGATATATTTGTTGGACTGCAAGTTGAGAACTTATATTTTGAATATTGTATTGAAGGTTCCATAAGTATTACATCGTTGCATATTAAAAAAAAAAAAAAAAAAAAAAAAAATCGAGGGATAAAGAACACAAATGGATTAGTGTTAAATTCAAATTTGGGACGAGATTCAATTTTTAAAATATGCACTGATTGGATTTTAATTAGAGGATTGAATATTAAATTCTTGCATTTCGTTATTAACTTAAAATTTGGAGGATATTGTGATAAGAATGTGATTTGATTATTTTTGAATATTTTTAGGGATATGATGATTATAGAATTTTTGAAAGAATTTATTGGGAAATAACAATATGGAGTAGTTCATGATTATACGATTTAAGGAATTTAATTTTGATGGTAGTAAATACATAAATAAAACAATCGAGGATTTAAAAATTTGAGGATAATTATTGATTTAAATAAATGGTTAAGAAATTAACATGGCATAATTGGTGGTTTATTAATTCCAGGAAAGATTTTGACATGTTTAAGTTGGTTATTAATTTAGAAATTTGGGAGATTTATCAATGTATTTATTTAATTGCGAGTTATGAATTTTGAACTTTATAATTGGATATAACAATTGGAGAATCCTTAAACATCATATTGTTGAGTTTTAAGGAGTGGATATTAAATTCTGCGTATCGAATTAGTAGCTAAAAACTTTCAGGAAATTTTTGATAAAAAGGGACTTGATTCTATGTCGAGGATTTTACAGGGATACAAATAATTTCAGATTTTTGAAATTGTGAAAAGACCTTGTGGATTAGTCGTGGTTGATGAATTTAATTGAGGGAATAATAATGTGTATGATTAAAGGCTAATATGAGGGTTTTAAATTTCGAGGACGAAATTCTTTTAAGGTGGGTAGACTTGTCACTACCACATTCTGAAAACAGGGAAATTTTCGAATTTTTACAATATTTAATATTATATTATTTTTAATTAATTAATTGCATAATAGTTTATTGATTTAAATAATTATTATGTGTGATGTGTAATTAAATATATAATTATATGCAGTGTTATTATTTTATTTTTAGCTAGCAGACTAGACCTAGAAGCCAGTAGACGAACCCCTGTCCGAATTATAGAATTCTGGATTTTATTATTTTATTTAGAATTTATTTATTGGAGATTGTAATTAATTACTGTATTTTATTTAATATTTTTGCGCATTGCCTTTGCTTCGATATTTGGAGCACTATCCAGACTTTTGTCTTCCAACAAATTTCACAATCTTGTCCTAGACATGTCCGCCTTCCATTCTGCTATTTTTGCAACTCGTAATTTTGCTTCCTGTACATTGTTTCTGGCCGCACAAAAATCGTCGCGGACGTTATTTTTAAATTCCTATTTTTGTATCGTTGTGCGTTCCAATCGAAAATTGGAGGCCATCTTGACCTATTTTTCGTGCGACCCAAATTAGGGTAATATTCTGTTCTGAGTCTTCTTCAATATTGGTATTGATGACTTGATCTGATTTTGACCCCAAGTACTCCTAATTAATTGTTGAACACAACTTGCATTATTTCTATTTAATTTGAGGATACCGTTTTATCTGATTTTAAAATCCCAAATTAATTCCAATGTCCTGCAAATTCAGCCCATACCCATCTTACAGTGCCCCCTGACCCTACAAAACATCGGACCCCGAATCGCCCGCCAAATTTTCATCATTTCATGTGTTTGTGCAATTTCCCGAATTTAAGGGGCTAAGTTGCAATTATTCAATTGTAGGTGCCAACACCTAATTATTTTAACCAATGAGGGAGCCTATTAAATTTTTATTTAAAACCTACATGAATTAATATTTCATGAATCATCATGACCACTCATTTAGTATACATATATATATTCTTGTGTGTATTATATATATATGTACATGTATAAATTATTTTTCATTAAATGTTAAACGTGTATTAAAAATGTGTTTTAGTATTTAATAATATATCTATAATGTATTGGCATATATATGTGTTTAATTTGATGGATATAAATACGTGTCCTACTTTGAGCATTTTAAATATATATAAATACTTAGCATATTTTCAAAATATATGTAATTGGTATATTCATCTGTATAGTACTGTATAATTTAATTGGTATAAATTAGTGTATAAAAATAATAGTATACGTACTATTTTTGGTGTGTATATATATATATCTTTATGGTTCAATTGACATAGCTATATATGTGTAGGTATATTTTTGTATAAACCATTAGTACATTTATAATATATATACATGTATATTTTGCAGTTGTATTTAATTGGAGATATGTTGTATGTACATACAGGTATTAGTTTTATTTAAAGTGTATATATTATACTTATAGCTATTATGGTAATTTAGGGATATATATATGTAGTTGGCCTATCTAGTAGATGACCCCTACCGTACCTAGCGTAGCCCTAAGGCCAGTGTATTTCTATTGTGTGTTAGGATAGCTTCTGATACAAATGTAATTGTGATGTGTTTATAGGACTGTTGGTTTACCAGGGGATACTCTGGAACAGGACATCCATAAGTACCAGCTAAGGACCAAGGCAAGTACATTCTCTGATAATTTCCAATTCTTGATAATTGCTATAAGTTCAATGATCTTGAAATGTTACAACTGAATCTTGACACTGTGCTACACGGACTAGTATAGCTTGGATCTGCAGTCATGAGATGTTACCTTAATTATCGTATTGACATTGTACACGACATGTATATTTAGAAACCGTACATGATAGACTTTACTTGCTCGTGTATCGTGACGTGTCATGGTTGGATCCACAGTACTAGTTGGGGCGGGGAAGTAGTTAGTAAGAAATGTGATCATAACCTCTTATTTGTAGTATAAAAACTGTAAGTGTTAATCATGCTCTTCACCCATGATTAGCCAGGCCTTATAGCAACCGTACATGTTCCCAAGCCGATCACATTTCGAAACTACTATTTCAAACACTTAGAATAGTTACAGTTCTCTATATTTTCATATACTACATCACCCGTATATGATACTGTTCCTTATTCTTTCATTTTATACATGCACTGACTGTGTTTCATTGCCTATTGCCTGTCTCTCTTAAACTGTCATTACATTATTCCACTGTCTTCTCAGTAGCTAGCATGACATGTTTTATTGTATTATAGACATTATCAATTAATGGAACTGTTATTTGAGATTGTGCTTTGCTCCTTCCTGACTGGAAACATTTTTCCAGACTATGCCTTAGATGACCGCTGTCCGACACTTATGGTGAGTAGCTGCAGACTTAGTAGTTGTGATTCCAGGAGGTCTAGCTGGAAGTTATTTTCATTGTTAGTTCTTAAGTAGACTATTTGGTACCGGATTTGTCTCCGGCATTTTGATGATTCTTGGATATGGTTAAGTTAAGTTATTTCTTGTGGACTTGTACTGTGTTTAATGTTAGTTTAGTATTCGAAATCTTATCGTGCTGTGATTCTGTGGTTGAGTATGTGTTCATCTTATTTGTGTCATCCGTGCCTCCTAATGGAGATTGGATGCCTGCGTGACATTAGTTAGATAGTATCAATACCTAGACAGCGTTCTACCGCCGATGCTGCGGCGTAGGCTGGACGTACCCACGCACTCGTGCCCCTAAACCGGGTGCGGGTCGTGACAGTGATCGACGTCGAAGAAGAGTGCTTTAAAACTGCCGATCTCTCATCCGCAACATTCTCAGGTGTTATCCCACCAGTGGGAGTTCAAACGACATCAGGGGAAGATGAACCCATCATTTCGTCCGTGCCTCTTTCGTCGAGTATACCAGCAACTCCAACTGTTGTTGGTATCTCTTTTTTTGTCACGCCCTCTGTTGAAGCAACAACCATGGTGACATCCTCTGCAGTCATTCCTAGAGGAAGATTTACTGATATTGCGGCCACTCTCGGCATCCATTCGAGCTTTGCCATGCTAGTGGATCAATACACTAGCATATTCTATCTCACTTTGAAAGAGTTAATATCGCTGGTGCTGGATAAGAACTTAGGTTTCGATGCTCTGAAGATGTCCTGCAATCTCCTTATAGTGCAGATTAGGAATTTCAGTGATAATGACAGAGCTGATGCACTAGAGCAAATAATTAATAGTTTAGAACAACCCATTAATGAGTATTTGCAACTATCTCTGGGCAGCATCGACGATCTGGTTCAAGCTAAGTATGACTCCTTAACTGCAGAGCTTGCAGAGCAAATAAAAACTCTAAACAAATCCATCCAAGAACAGCAGCAGGAGATAGAGAAAGAGCGGACTGTCTTAGTGGATTTTATTCCCCAGCTAACTAAGTACCAGGCCGAATATGAGAGAGATGAAGCGAGGGTTCAAGATTTGGAAGCTGAACTCGCTCAGGCCAGGGAGAGGCTTCTCAAGACATCGACAGCTCGTGATGTATTTAAGGGCCAAGTGGAGATAGCTCAGCAGAACTTAACGCGTGCTGGTGTCATCCATGCCAGTTTTGTTAATATTCGGTCCGAACTATCTTGCTTGAACGACGATGAGGCAAGGCTGGAACGGGCTCGCAACCATATTTTGAACTCCAGGAATGATAGGATGGCTGCTTTGGCGCGACAGATTAGGGACTTAATAGCTCCCCCCAATGATGTATCTTTTTGCTTCCTCTGTAATTTTGCTATTCCCAGAGATAATAAAGATATTTTTTCTGATTTTGTGGACCTATCACTTTTGAAAAAAAAATTGATAGGCTAAAATGAAAGTGATATCAGAGGTAATATGGACGTGATATACTTTCGGTAAGTTTCAGTTGGATATATCTATTCAGAGGTTATATGGACATGATAGAATATGTTCCAACTAAATTTGTATACAAAACACTATCAGAGGTAATATGGACGTGATAGGTTTTGAAGTTTCAAATTAGTCAAACATATCGATTCAGAGGTCATAATAACATGATAGAATATGATCCAACCAATCTTTGTATGAAATATTATCAGAATAAAATCCTCACCATACTCCTTTGAGCAAAGGAGATTAAGCATAGTATTTCTTCAGGAATTTGTCATTGATAGGAGCCATTATTAAATCTCTATTAGGCTTGGCTAATCTGTAGGCGCCATTTGAGAACGTCGTTTCAATCACATAAGGACCTTCCCATTTAGGCTAGAATTTGCCCTTACTTTTGTGTGTAATGATCATTGGCCTCTTCATAGCTAGAACTAGCTCGCCAACTTTGAACACTCTTTCCTTCACTTTTTTATTAAAAGCTCTGGAAATGCGTGCCTGGTAGAACGTAATACGCTGCTGAGCTTGAAGGCGTTTCTCGTCTAATCCTTCTAGCTCTTGAAGCCTTAAGTGATCATTATTTTCGTGAGTCAACTCATTAGCCAGTTATTCTGAGTGATGGAATTTGGATTTCAATGGGAAGAACTGCTTCACACCCATAAACTAATAAAAATGGGGTACAACATGTTGGTGTTCATACCGTTGTGCGATATGCCCAGAGATATTCTCCCAGTTTCTCATTCCAATCTCTTTTGTTCAAAAAAATAAACTTTTTTAAGAGTTTGATGATGGTTTTGTTGAAGGCTTCTGCCAGACCATTAGCAGCAGGATTATAAGCCGTTGAGGCCATATTCTGTATCCGATTCTTATCGCAAAATAGGTAAAATGCTTGGCTGATGAATTGAGGCCCGTTATCATAAATTATCCTTTGGGGTATCCCAAAGCGATAAATTATATGATGCTTGATAAAGCTGATTATGTTAGATATCTTTACCTCGGCAAGAGGGATCGCCTTCGCCCATTTAGAGAAATAATCTGTGATAGCCAATATGAACCGATGTCCTCTAGAAGATGACGGGTGAATGGGACCTATGATGTCCATACCCCATGCTTCAAAGGGCCATGATGCAATCGTAGGATGTAAATACTCAGAAGACTGATGTATAAAATCCGTATAAACCTGACAGGCTTTGCATTGTCTTGCATATTTCACGGCATCTGCAATCATGGTAGGCCAGTAGTAGCCCATCCTCATGATACGATCCTGTAACTTAGGACCGGGTTGATGTGCTCCACATACACCGTCATGAGCTTCTCGGATAATCCATTTTGCATCATCGTCAGAGAGACATCGTAGTAGCAGTCCATCGTATGTTCGGCAATATAGACATTGTGAAGACGCATCAAATAGAAGCATAGTGATCGTCTTTTGATGGATACTGCTTCTTTAGGATCCTCTGGTAAGATTCCGTATGACATGAAGTCTATAAAGGGACTTCTTCAGTCTCTCTTAGGAGGAGCCGTGTTTACAGCATAACTGCGTTCTATGTGAAAATTATTTTTCACACAGAATAAATCTCTGTTAAGAAGGATCACCGAATTCTGCCTTCTTATAAGAGTAGCTAGATCTGTAGCTAGGCTGGCTAGAGCATCAGCTTCCAAATTTTGAGATCGAGGCACGTGCTCTAGGAAGAATCCTTTAAAAGATATGGCTATCTCGATCGTTGCTTGGTGATAAGGAATGAGGTATGGGTTGCGGACTTCATATATTCCTCTGACATGATTGACGATCAACTGAGAATCACCAAAAGCTTCCAGGTATTCAACATCCAATTCTTTAGCGACTTGAAGTCCTATTAGCAGGGCGTTATATTCTGCCACATTATTAGAGCAGGGTTTGCTAAGAGAATATGCTCGATAGATGACGAGTTTATCAGGAGTCACCAGAACAATTCCCACTCCTGAAACCACGTTTTCCCTGGGACCAGTCCTGGAGGCACCATCGAAGAATAGCTGCCATGTATCACCTTCTATTGCGGAATTACATTCTGCAACTTCGTCGGAAATATCCTCATACAATTTGGAGGCTTCTGAAATTGGATGGACAGCTAAGAAATCAGCCAAGGCTTGACCCATTATGGACTTCTGAGGAACGTACACCATATCATAGGGTGTTAATAGCATCGCCCAAGTTGTGAGTCGGGAATTAAGAACACTTGGCCTGTTCATCAATACCCGTAGAGGATTGATTCTGGAGATGATATGAATAGTCTGGCCCGTGACGTAATGTAGAGTCTTCTGAATGGTAAACATTAGGACCAAGCATTCTTTTTCCACTGGATTGTACCGATGTTCAGCTCCGATCATCATCCTGCTTAGATAGTAGATAGCCTGTTCATGACCCTTATTATTCTTCTGTGCGAGAAAAGCCCCTAAAGAATGATCCATTGCTCGAACATACAGCAAAAATGGTCTTCCTATGACGGGAGGCACCAGAACTGGAGGATTAGTAAGATAGCGTTTGATGTCATTAAACGCTTGCTGACAGGCTTCGTCCCAAATAAATGACACACCTTTCTTCATCAGGCGAGAGAAGGGTTGACATCTCCCAGAGAAGTTGGATATGAATCTCCTGATATAAGCTAGACGACCTTGAAATCCCCTGAGTTCTCTCAGATTACGGGGCGGTCCCATTTCCAGGATAGCTTTTACTTTATCAGGGTCAACTTGAATGCCTTTAGCAGTAATGACAAATCCCAGGAATTTGCCACTGGATACACCAAGAAAGGACTTTGTGGGGTTTATTTTGAGTTGATGATGGCGCATCAACTCGAATACTGTCTTCAAGTCCTGGATGTGATTATCCTTGAGGCGGCTTTTGACAGCAATATCGTCTACGTAATATTCTACCATTTTACGCAAGTACTCATGGAATATGTTACTCATAGCTCACTAATATGTAGCCCCGACATTCTTTAATCAAAAAGGCATAACTGTATAGCAATATACCCCCAGTGGTGTACGGAAGGCAGTATGCTTCTCATCTTCAGGATTCATCTTAATTTGATTATATCCTGAGAATCCGTCCATGAAAGACATGCGTTCAAAACCGCACGTATTATCGATCATGACGTCTGTAATGGGAAGAGGGAACTCATCTTTAGGGCAGGCCGCATTTAGATCTCGAAAATCGATGCAAACATGCACTTTCCCACTTTTTTCATGACTGGGACAATATTGGTGACCCAATCAGGATGTTGTTCTTCCCGGATGAACCCACAGGCTATTAGCTTCTTGATTTCAGCTTCAATGGCATCCATAATATCCGGACGGAACCGGCGTTGGTGTTGCTTCAAAGGCTTAGAATTGGGCCGTATGTTAGGATCAAGACCTGGCATATCCTCATAATTCTACGCAAATACATCGATATATTCTTTTATCAGTTGGATTATTTCTTCTCTTTCTTCTTCAGAAAGATTGTTACTGATAAATATCGGCTTTGGTGAAAATTTATCGATAACATCGACTTGGATAATTTTATCTTCAGTGGGTTGTTCTCTTTGCTCCAAACAGAGTTCCCATTGTGTATCCATTCGCTGAGCCCAGGATTCCTCTTCAAATGGTTCAGATTCTTGTTTCTCTGTTTCGAAAGAATCTGTCAACACCATATTTACTGATAATACCTGTTCGAGTTCATCTTCTGTAAACCCCTTGATTTTTCAGGAATTTTTAAAATGGATTTTCACAATTATCTGGATTTTTTTGGGATTTTTACTTAATTAAACTAAGATATTTTGTAATTAAATGATTTTTTAAATAATGTTAATTAATATTAAAATACTATGAAAATAATATTTTTAGGTGTAAAATAAAAAACTAGACATAGGATAATTTTTCAGGAATTTATTGGAACCCCGGAAGTATTTTTAAAGACCTAGAAACTAAGTTTTAATTAACCCTAAATAAACCCTAGAATTAAACCCGGTTTATTTCAAAATAAACCAAACCAATCCGAACCGAACCGGACCGGTTTAACTGAACCCAACCCAATCCTCATTGGGTCGGATCCGGGCCCAAAACTCAGACCCGACCCACTAAACCGTACCCGAACCCAATGCCCATCAGATCGGGTCGGATCTGAATCCTCCACCCGACCCGCTGACCCGACCCGACCCATTTTTTGCTACTATAGTAATTGGGGAAATCCAACCGCCGCGCCCGATCGTCTTCTCCGACGAAACCGTCGCCGCCTCCTCCGTTCACATCCCCATCGGCCGCCTCTTCGACGCCCAGCCGCCTCCGTCGTCTCCCTTACCCGTAACCGCCTGAGCCGAGCTCCTCCTATATAAAACCCCCTTGATCCGTCGAGCCCCCGCTGCCACTGCCCTAGCTCCGCCGCTCCGTCTTCCCCAGAGCTCCGTCGAGACCAGAGCCGACGACCCCCACCTGAGCAGCCACCGAGCCCCGACCAGCGACCATTCTCCTCCGCCAGAGCTTCGCTCCGCCTCTGCCAGCATGTCGCCCCTCCTCCCGCGAAGCTCCGGTCAGCTCCGGCCGCCTCCAGCGTCGAAACCCTAACCCTAACACGGTACCGTGTCGCATTGTGTCGCATCGCCTCGCGGACACGAGAAACCCAGTTATGCGTAGCCCTATTCAGGTACCCTTTTCTCTCTCCTCATTGCCCCGTTTTCTGTTCCGTCTGTTGTGATGCGTAGACTGCGTAACCCTATCGATGCCGTTAAACCCGCTCGGTGTGTCGCGTCCTGTGGCGATAGCGAACTGCGATCCAAAAACAGGAAAATAATATCCCATTTTGCCCCGGAACTGAGTGCGCCCCGCCAAACGGGACGACTTAGTCCCGTGCGGTCTTCACCGAAAGGTGTGCGCCGTTGATACGGACGTGTGGGATTTCACAGAAGTTGATTTGGATGTGCGTGCACACCGGAATCAACGCGTATCCGCCGACAATGCCCCGTATCGGCCCTGTTCCCGAACACGTTATAACTTTGTGTACACACGTCAAACGAAACGAAACTTGCGCCATCGGACTCGTAGCAATACGCTGGTCCTGTGACCCAAGTTTGGTTCGATTATGAGAACGTTGACAAAATCGCGTATCGTGGGCCCCGCGGCTCCACTTGACAGGCGATTTTGTGATCGGCTCATCGGAATCCGATTCTGGAAGTTTCATTGGGTTCGTATCATCGTTCTGGACTTGTTGACACTAAGTTTGATGAATTTGGAGAACATTGGTTCTGACACATTTTTTCGATGCGAAGCGGCCCATATGTGGACCCTGCTTTGACCAGAAACTGTTATTTTAGCCACTGTTTATATATTGGACTCAAGGACAGGCGTTTCTAGCTATTTAATATTTTCTGAATCTGATGGTGATGTTTATTTCAGCAACCGGAGGACTACCTGCAAATCCAGCTGAGGCCAGAGCTACAGTTGGAGCCAAAACCCCAGGCAAGTGTACCCTGCTAAACTTTGCAGTTTTGTTACTTATTTCATTGACTTAATTAATTATTGTACATGCTTAACCTAGGACCGTGTGACTTACTTAGCGTCCGATTAATAGTCGGGTGCCAACACCGTACGCGGAGTTGTGTAACGTCATCTAGAGATGGATATCGAGACCCTTTACATTCTCGTGCTTGCATTATCAAGTACGTTATATCCAGGACACCTGAAACTATTCATGTGACAGAATCTTCTTGAAATATTCAAGGTAATTCTGTGTAGGTTACAGGATTTATGACGTAGAAATTATATTCATAGACATTATATGACTTGCTACATTAGTTTTAATCTTGCGTGTCATGGACATGAGACATGTGATTACATTGGATAGGGAGAGACACACAAGCTATAGGCTGATTATATATATAAAACCCTTATTAATGCGGTGCTCAAGACTCTAAACCCGAGCTTGGCCCACTACGTGATATCATCGCTACCGGCTCCCAGACATAGAGCTTGTAGTGGTTTCAGCCTGAGTTTTAGTGATGCTCTCAACTTGCATATCACTTAGCTGGTATATAGTTTATCCTATTGTTTCATTTATTTCTGCACTATAATTATTTTGGCAAGAGTTATTTTGTACCTTGCTATGTCCCCTGAGGACCTGGATCCGGATTATGTCCCCAGGATTAGCAGACAAGATCGATCTCGAGGTATACAGGACAGGAGCATTAGCAGGAGCAGGAACAAGAGCAGGCACTAGAGCAGTACCAGATCCAGTAGACGAGTGATCACCGAGGCTATCTTCTGAGTATATGCTTTATCCATATTCAGTAGTTGTTGTTATCTTTATTTCTGAATCTTGACTATTGTAACAGACTTTTTATCGGGTTGTTCCCCGATTTATTTATTTGTGACTTGATGATGTTTATATTTTCTTTTGTTGATATTGATGTATTCATTCTGTGGATGAGATTAGTAGACCCTTATTGTTTTACTACAGCTTAAGTACACCCTGATGGATCCATTAAATTGGGTTTGTCCATCGGTGTATGCTGCTGGCCATTGCCACGTGTCTAGTCCCTCGATATTTTGGGACTGGGGCGTGACATGGTTTTTGTGGTGGCCCATGGAGGTCAACGACTAAATTGTTCGGTTTTAACTTAGGGACCGAACAAGCCTGCAATAAGAATAGGATAAGTTTTTAGGATCTCATCCACTTGCTTGAAACGTTCTTGATATCTATATCGGATTCAAAATTAATTTCTTGATTTGCATCCTGCCTTGATTCCTGTGCGCCTCTTATAGTTTATTTTTGGTTGCAGAATTATGGATCCATAAGCCGGCGAAGTGACTCATCCAGGAATACTACAAGGTGTTGTGGTTAACCACGAAGATGAAGTGACACCAGTTGATGAAGGTCAATCAGCTCAACAACGCAGTCAAGCAAGTCAGCATGCCACGAGAATCCAGCAAGATGACCTTCCACCATCGACGTAGTTTGCTCCATCGATGCCTACCGTTCCACAAGGGCAGGCTATGGACGAACAACAAATGTTTCGAATATTCTACGCGATGATGCAAGCCCATCAGAAGGTTCATCAAGAAGCCCAACCAAGCCAAACGGAGGAGATTATTTGCAGACTTAACTCTGAGCTACTGAAGTTAATCAGCTCCGTTGCAACGGACGTACTTGCTGCAGCACGACCCATGGAGTACATCACAAGGATAGAGTCCAGCCAGAAGCAGGCGTATACATTAGCACCAGACCAAGCACAACAAGAAAGGGTTGCAAAGTGACCACAGATGAATCCACCACAGAGAGCATCTATTCCACTTGCACTAGTCCTCCCTACTTGTCACTACTGTGGCAAGGTAGGCCATCTCGCTAAAGAATGCCGACTCAGATTGGGACTATGTTTATCTTGCGGATCCAAAAAGCATTCGGTAAGGGATTGCCCTGAACGTCGAGAGAAAGTATTGATGATTCATCAACCAGCCACATCAGCACCAGCCAGAACACCACAAGAAGAAGCTGCAAAGAGACCTCACATGCACCAGCCACCCAGAGCCTCTCCGCAGGCACTACCTGTTTGTCAATATTGTCGCAAGCGAGGCCACATTGAGAACGAGTGCAGACGTAAATTAGGATTATGCTTAATTTGCGCGTCCAACCAACACTTAGCCAAGGATTGTCCTTAGCATCAAAATGGAGCAATAATGTTAAACAGACAAGTATTACCAGCACCAAGGCCTGTTCATCCAGCATTGGGAGCACCGCAAACGGGAGTTGAAGGAGTTCTACCACCAGCTCCAGGAGGGTATCAGCCGAGGCCACCTTGGCACCACAAGCAGCACTCTTCCAACAGACTCAACAGCAGTAGAGGAATCGACTGCAAGGACGCGGACAAGCTTTCGCGATGACTTTGGAGAACGCACAGATTCATGGAGTAGCTAATGTGCGTAGGTTTTCGTAGTTATCTGTTTCTAGTATTGCTTAGCTCGTGCCTGTTGGTTCGTGACCTTAGTCTTAACCTGAGAGTTTTGAACTTGCTAATAATTGATAACCTAGTGATAACCTAGTATATTTTTATAAGTGATAACCTAGTTTTCTAAAACTGTAGTTTTCTAAATTTCCTTCATCCGGGAAATTGCATAACTTGTAATGCTTAGGGAAATGATTTTTCCTATGTGTTCTTCTTAAAAACCCTCATCCTTGATTCTCCTTGATCGTGATATGCTTCGAACAATACTTGCAACTGTGTCATCTTTGTTGACCGATTATTTTTTGATTGCGAGGACGTAATCCTCTTAAGGGGGGTAGATTGTAAACCCCCTGATTTTTCAGGAATTTTTAAAATGGATTTTCATAATTTTCTGGATTTTTCTGGGATTTTTACTTAATTAAACTAAGATATTTTGTAATTAAATAATTTTTTAAATGATGTTAATTAATATTAAAATACTATAAAAATAATATTTTTAGGTATAAAATAAAAAATTAGACATAGGATAATTTTCCGGAAATTTATTGGACCCCGGAAATATTTTTAAAGACCTAGAAACTAAGTTTTAATTAACCCTAAATAAACCCTAGAATTAAACCCGGTTTATTTTAAAATAAACCAAACCAACCCGAACCGAACCGGACTGATTTAACTGAACCCAACCCAATCCTCATTGGGTCGGATCCGGGCCCAAAACTCAGACCTGACCCACTAACCCGTACCCGAACCCAATGCCCATCGGATCGGGTCGGATCTAAATCCTCCGCCCGACCCGCTGACCCGACCCGACCCATTTTCTGCTATTCCAGTAATTGGGGAAATCCGACCTCCTCCGTTCACATCCCCACCGGCCGCCCCTTCGACGCCCAGCCGCCTCCATCGTCTCCCCTACCCGTAATCGCCTGAGCCGAGCTCCTCCTATATAAAACCCCCCTCGATCCGTCGATCCCCCGCTGCTACTGCCCTAGCTCCGCCGCTCTGCCTCCCCCAGATCTCCGCCGAGACCAGAGCCGACGACCCCCACCCGAGCACCTGCCGAGCCCCGACCAGCGACCATTCTCCTCCGCCAGAGCTCCGCTCCGCCTCCACCAGCATGCCGCCCCTCCTTCGGCGAAGATTCGGCCAGCTCCGGCCGCCTCCAGCATCGAAACCCTAACCCTAATACAGTATCGTGTCGCATTGTGTCGGGTTGACTCGCGGACACGAGAAATCCAGTTCTGCGTAGCCTTGTTCAGGTACCCTTTTCTCTCTCCTCGTTGTCCCATTTTTCGTTCTGTCTTTTGTGACGCGTAGACTGCATAACCCTCCCGATGTCGTGCAACCCGCTCGGTGTGTTGCGTCCTGTGGCGATCGCGAACTGCGATCCAAAAACAGGAAAATAGTACCCCATTTTGCCCCGGAACTGAGTGTGCCCCACCTAACGGGATGACTTGGTCGCGTGCGGTCTTCACCGAAAGGTGCGCGCCCTTGATACGGACGTGTGGAATTTCGCAGAAGTTGATTTGGATGTGCGTGCATACCAGAATCAATGCGTATCCGCCGACAATGCCCCGTTCCCAAACACGTTGTAACTTTGTGTACACACATCGGATCGAAGCAAAACTTACGTCATTGGACTCATAGCAATACGTTGGTCCTGTGACCCAAGTTTGGTTCGATTCTGAGAACGTTGACAAAATCGCATATCGTGGGCCCCGTGGCTCCATTTGACGAGCGATTTTGTGATCAGCTCATCGGAATCCGATTCTGGAAGTTCCGTTGGGTTCGTATCATCGTTTTGGACTTGTTGACACTAAGTTTGATAAATTTGGAGAATATTGGTTCTG
Organism: Iris macrosiphon; assembly: GCA_036927795.1. Classification (NCBI taxonomy): domain Eukaryota; kingdom Viridiplantae; phylum Streptophyta; class Magnoliopsida; order Asparagales; family Iridaceae; genus Iris; species Iris macrosiphon. The sequence goes on along the minus strand of JAYESA010000004.1, from coordinate 78,932,110 downwards.
ACACATTTTTCGATGCGAAGCGGCCCACATGTGGACCCCGCTTTGACCAGAAACTGTCATTTTTGCCCCTGTGTCCAAATTGGACTCAAGGATAGGCATTTCTAGCTATTTGCTATTTTCTGAATCTGATGGTGATGTTTATTTCAGCAACCGGAGGACTACCTGCAAATACCGTTGAGGCCAGAGCTACAGTTGGAGCCAGAACCCCAGGCAAGTGTACCTTGCCAAACTTTGCAGTTTTATTACTTATTTTATTGACTTAATTAATTATTTTACATGCTTAACCTAGGACCATGTGACTTACTTAGCGTCCGATTAATAGTCGGGTGCCAACACCGTACGCGGAGTTGTGTAACGTCATCTAGAGATGGATATCGAGACCCTTTACATTCTCGTGCTTGCATTATCAAGTACGTTATATCCAGGACACTTGACACTATTCACGTGACAGAATCTTCTTGAAATATTTAAGGTGATTCTGTGTAGGTTACAGGATTTATGACGTAGAAATTATATTCATAGACATTATATGACTTGCTGCATTAGTTTTGATCTTGCGTGTCATAGACATGAGACGTGTGATTACATTGGGTGGGGAGAGACACACAAGCTACAGGCTGATTATATATATAAAACCCTTATTAATGCGGTGCTCAAGACTCTAAACCCGAGCTTGGCCCACTACGTGATATCACCGCTATCGGCTCCCAGACACAGAGCTTGTAGTGGTTTCAGCCTGAGTTTTAGTGATGCTCTCAACTTGCATATCACTTAGCTGGTTATATAGTTTACCCTATTATTTCATTTATTTCTGTACTGTAATTATTTTGGCATGAGTTATTTTGTACCTTGCTATGTCCCCTGAGGACCTGGATCCGGATTATGTCCACAGGATTAGCAGATGAGATCGATCCCGAGGTATACAGGACAGGAACATTAGCAGGAGCAGGAACAGGAGCAAGCACTGGAGCAGTACCAGATCCAGTAGACGAGTGATCACCGAGGCTATCTTCTGAGTATATGCTTTATCCATACTCAGTAGTTGTTGTTATCTTTATTTCTGAATCTTGACTATTATAACAGACTTTTTATCGGGTTGTTCCCCGATTTATTTATTTGTGACTTGATGATGTTTATATTTTCTTTTGTTGATATTGATGTATTTATTCTGTGGATGAGATTAGTAGACCCTTATTATTTTACTACAGCTTAAGTACACCCTGATGGATCCATTAAATTGGATTTGTCCATCGGTGTGTGATGCTGGCCATTTCCACTTGTCTAGTCCCTCGATATTTTGGGACTGGGGCGTAACATCTTCTGAATCAGGGATGAAAAATTATCTTGAAAAGAGGATATGGTCTCCTCGCTGGACTCAGAGTCTTTGCAAGTTGCAAGATGTGTGGTATACCCTAACCCAAAACGAGTTCGTTTACAGTAGGGATCACTATGCAACGGCATTCGTCTGCCTTTCCCATAGTTGAGGCCTGGCTCCAACTTCAAGTCATAACCCATACTTTGCATAATCTTCAAAGCTTGTGGGCTATATCTGTGAACTTGCATTTTCCCAGCATCAGATTCGTGAGAATCTTCTTGTACAATTGGTTTATTCCGTATGCGACCGAAGACTATTGGATGCTGATCGTTGCGAGTATGTGGGACAATAAAGATAGAATCTTCATATGGTCCATATGTCGTGATGACATTAGATGTTGACACCACTTCCCACACGTACGGATGATAGGAGTCTATAGCTTCCAAGAATTTTTGTGCTATAGATTCTATATCGTTATGGGGGGAGGATTCCTGATTTGAAAATTGAGCGTCAGTATACTGGAAAAGAGAATCTTTATTATCGTCAAAAACCACAGGTGGGGGCTTCTGGTTCAAAGTGATCACTAGAGGATCACTTCCTCCTCCCGATTTGGTTCTGCTCTAGTAGATAGCCATGGGTTCCATGACCTTTAGACGGGTAATCCATCCTTTCACCTGGATTGATAAAGGTTGCTCAGTAGATGGTTCTGCTGGCTCCCGGTGGGATTCCTTTTCTGTCTTGCCTGACACCTCCTTCATGTAGTCTTGGGTGTACAACATGGCATCAGAATAGTAGGATTCAACCCCTTTGAAAGGATTGAGATCCGCAAACTCTGTTTTCACTGTCCCTTGGGCGTCTACATATTTGAAGCATTGATGTAGGGTGGAAGGAACGATATTGTGATCGTGGATCCAAGTTCTGTCCAATAGAATATTGTAAGACACCTCTGAATCAATGACGTAGCTTGTAGGGATTCTCAACGGCCTTAGCAGACTGTGAGGGATAATGCTGATCGACAATCCCGGATCTATGTGAATCCGGTCTACCTCCATGGAGCCAACATATCCGGTATAATAAAGAGGCCTGTCATGCTTGTTATGTTTCAACAACATGTCCTCTTGAGTGAAAGTGATTTTAGGGACTACTTCCATCACACTATGGCATTGAGGGCACGCCACAGGTTCTTTATGTGGGGACTTGAGCTGAGTCAAACATACATTCGCCTGCATTAATGCTTCACTCAAGGCTTGACGAGTATCTTTGGATAGCCTTAAGAGCTCGAAAATGGACAATCTGGTTGGTGTATTAGCCAACTGGGCCAAGATGTTAAAGTTATATGGATTTTCTAAACCTTTGTTTTGAATATTCTTCAAAGGTTTATCAAAACGAACTTCTTTTTGCTTGCCCTTATCCACCGAAGTTGGCTTAGAAGGACCTGCCTCTGGTATAAAAGGTTCAGGCGCTGGAGGTTTGGCAGCTGAAGTGTCTACCGTTGATTCCCCCTGGTTTCCTCCATAGTCCTTGAGGTAGACTTTGCCTGATCGGGTTCCGGTTGCTAAAGCCTCTTCTTCTGATGTCGGGAATATTGTAACCATATGGCATGGTTTACATTTTGAGTTCTTCTTAGACTTAGCTTTAGCAGCTTGAGTCTCTTTCTCAATCTCTGACACCAGATCAAGATGAACCCACATAATCTCACCATGCTTTGTAGTTAGGGGTACCAGGTCATGATTTTGACCCCTGGTTGGAGGGAGATTAACAATGTTTATTATTGCCCGTGGAATAGGTACTACACCATCCGGGACTTCCTGAGGGGGCAGATTGCCAAACTGGAGCGAGATTATGTTGGCAGTGACCGTCTTCTCGCTATTATGCAGAGTAATGGCCTTGGCGTCGATCAGCTCCTGGATTTTCCTTTTTAATACATAACATGCCTTTGAGGGGTGATGTATGTATCTGTGGAAAATGCAGTACTTAGGGTTATTGGTACTGGCGACTTCATTTGGCCGCTTTACCTCGGGGAGAGTAAGCTTACCACTTTTGACTAGACAATCGAATATGCTTGGAATATCGTCGTCGTCAAAAGAATATTCTTCTTTAGGCCTGGAAGTCCCAGGATTTGTCTGCGTAGTTACCGGAGTATGTTGCCTGGACGTGTTGATTGCCAGAGCTTCCTTCCCTTTGGAACTACGAGCATGATCGTTATTGGAAGATGACCGCTTCCCTCTATCAGAGGTAGAGATCATGATTTTATTGTCACGTGCCTTCCGACTGTTATCTTCAGCGGCTACTGCTGAGATGATAAACAAGGGACAATCATGGAACTGATATGGTTCCGTGAATACTGAGATTAGCGGGAGAAGATTCTTCTTGCAAATGTCCACCAAGGCATAATCCGGAACTCCGAAAGGCATCTGCAAAGTAGCCTGACGAAAGCGTTCGATAAAAGTACGAACGCTCTCTTTCTTCTTCTGCTTTACTTCGATGAGCGGGGACATAGACATATCCATTCCTCCTTCATAGAATTGAGCGAAGAACAGAGTCTTGAAATTATCAAAAGAAGTAATGCAGTTGTCCGACAGACTACGGTACCATTGATAGGCTACTCCAAACAGACAGCCTTTAAACACTCGAGCGAGAAGGGCATCATTCCCTTGCAACAACACTGTCATCATGCTAAAGTAGTTCATGTACTGGCTCAGTGACGTCTTTCCCTCAAACAAAACCATATCCTGTGGTTTGTATTTAGGTGGGAAAGGGATCTCGTCCCAGATAGTTGGGTATGGCTGGTTGATCCCCAACTTCTTGAGCTGATCCTTATGCTTCAAGGCATCAAATTGGGCTTTCAATTCCCGAACTGCCTGCATCGGATCTTCAGCTAGGAGAGGGACCGCAGAGTGGTGAGAGATCGGTTGTATTGTAACTCCAACAGGAGGCAATACATTTTCCGAATTTATAAGTTGAGGAGCTGCTAACTCTTGATTTAGAATAGGCTCCTGGTTTGCGTTGGATGGAAGTAGGTCCACCTCCATACGTAGTTGAGTCGGAGGAACCGATGTTTGAGCTATTGCAGCTGTATGTTGAGTCACCATCATCTGACGCATACTCTATATCATGGAATGCATCTCTTTAAGCGATGCTTCCAATACAGCGATGCGTTGGTCAGTACTTCCTGATGGGGAAGCCTCTTCATGTTCGTCTCCAATGGCATAAACTCATATTTTTCTAGATGCTATTGAAGGATTAGTATAGATCTCTGTAGAGATCGAGTCTATACTTTCAGCATCCAATTCGGGAAACTGGCGACCCCCAGTGTCGGAATCAGAAGAATATGAAGCCGGTTGTCGTGACCTCGAACGGGTGTTTCGAAAAACACCTGCTTTAATATTCTCAAGGAGTATGTCGCATCTCCTTTGGCTTGGAGTTCTAGAGGGATGACGTCTTGAGCTTGACCTTCCTCTAGGAATGTGTGAAGCCATGTTTACTGATACGAATGTCGGCTCTTCTTCCTGTAGAGACAAAGAGTAGTTCAACCGATCGAAAACTGACCGTTTTGCCTTAGAACAACAGTAGTTAACTACAACTTTATGACTATTACAATAGTGCTCCCTAGGGGGTATAATAGACATGTAAGAAGATCCTCTGTATTTGCGCTTTTGGATTAAGAAATCATGCAAATCAGGGAGATTGACAGAAGAAGAAGAAGAAGGCTTATTCTGCCTTTTTATATCAGTTGGAGCGTGGATATTGGGAACCATGACCCTCTCTCTGCCAGAAGTATACAGCAGTTCACCCATGTGAGTGGCATATGATCCATCATCCGTCTGGGGAGCATATTTCCCCATGAAGCAGGTCTTCTTTACGCGGATGGGCTTATCCTGGGGTAATCTGGAGCTTTGTACAGATTCGCATAAAATAGGAGGAGTCCGCCTAATCTTCTTCTCTTGTTGACGTACAACTCTAGAGGTCAGGAGATTCGCCACGTATTTTCCCTTGATGTGATCCAAGGGTCCATCGGATGCATTTTTACGCGCAAGGCGCGTTTGTATTTTCTGCGCGGGCACTGAGGTCTTGTCAGAATTTTCGTCTGCCACGTCACAGATAGGGGACAAAGTTTTACGCGTGGGGCGCATTTAAAATTTCTGAATTGGCGCTGAGGCCTTATCAGAAATTTTGTCTGCCACGTCACAGACGGGAGACGAAGTTTTATGCACAAAACACGTTCTGGACTTCTGGATTGGCACTAGGGAATTGCCAGAAGTTTGTCTGCCACGTCACAGACGGGAGACGAATTTTTACGCACAAGGCGTAAAGGTCGTGATGTCACAACCTTGTTGATCGGAGATAGAGAGTCCACAGGAATGGTAGAGGATATCTGGGGCATCCATACTTTACACAGCTTCCTATTGTCCTAGACAAATAGGGAATGAGAGCTACCCCCTGCTCGAAGCATGTCTTCATAAGCCAATTGGTCGAATTGGACGACCAAAGTCTTCTTCGTTGATCCGACGGATACAGCATCGTGTTGAGCAATGGCTTTCTCGTCAGATGAGAAAGTAGTCCCCAGCAGAGTCATGATCTTGTGTTTGATGATAAACAAAAGAAATGAAACTAGGTTTATACGAAACCCTTTCTTTGTTTACAAACAAGAAAAATATGTACAATTAATCCTATATGAGGATGTTAAGTACAATAAAAATAATTCTGGGAAAATATTGCTATAGGAGTCTGATCTGGGTCGATCACTTTGTCCCTTGGACCACACGATGACGAAGAAGTGCTGTAGAAGAAGAAGAAGAAGAAGAAGAAGAAGAAGAAGCTTCAAAGATTGCAGGAGGGATTGAACTCTCGTTGCCAAAGTTATCAATCACCACTCTCTATGTGTACTCTCTCTGATCTTTTCTGATTCCGATCTCTTTTTTCTTTTCGATCTTTTCTTGACCTGAATCTGCCCTTGTCTCCTGTGGCCGAAGGTTTCTATTCATAGAGTTCGGTCACAGTAACTGACTAGTAGGCATAGAAATCAAACAGCGGAGAAAACTGCACCTTTTACGCGGCGTTATAGTAACTGCTACCCACGTCTGAATGATCTCCTGAATCTGCGTGTGATGTGTGTCCCATTATAAGGTAACGTGTCACGCCCCGGTCCCGCAGGGCCGTTTATCCTCGCCTTGGTCCCTACGGAACCGATCGTCCTCGCACGGGCGTGATGCCGTGCAAGCCTAAGATGCGCTTGCACAAGGCCAAAGCTTTGATACAAGGGCAAGTAAGCTATTCGATACTGAAGCAGCGGCACATAACATTGCAGAAAAGTAAAGAACACAATGGCACATGAAAAATAAGCTCTTTTATTGATAATCAAAATTGTTACAAGCGGCGCATGGCCGAGGTTACAGATCGCTCAAGCACTCTTCTCTCGATTACAATAACACCGTTCCATACATTATGTCCCTCTATACAAAAGCAGCACAGCTCGATGCGGCTCAAGGCATCGTCTTCAGATTTCTGGTTCCTTGGGATGAGGCACGGCTATTGCTTCCTCAGACGAACGAGCACCTGAGAACAAGCAAACTGTTGGTGGGTCAGCACTTTATGCAAGTACTGGTGAGATAAAACAACTGAACAGAAGCTACACCCCCTGAGACCCACACTAAGTAATCATGTGGCAAAACATTGCATTACTAGTGATCTTGCTACTTTTTACCTAAGTTCATTTCATGCAGTTCAGAACTATTAGTCAGATTACATCTTTTTGAAAACATAACTTTGAAACAGTTTTGCACATTCAAACTATAAGCATACGAATTGGGACAGTGCGGTATCGTGTAGTGCGCAGCATATATTGTGCAACACAAAACTAACTCTTGGGGCAAAGCTTATCTAGCAGACTGAACATATCGAATCGAGGCAAACATATCATGTATTCATTAGCACATAAGTAGACACATCTATATGATTTCGGTCCCCGAGAAACTCAGGATTGGCAGCGGTAATCCAGCTATCCAATGACTCACATTCTGATTCTATTAGCAGCTGTGACCGAGGTTCAGCTCTGCACTAATAGTTATTGTCTGACCGATGCAATGCATGAAGCACTAACATATAGCCTCTAAGATGCAGACAAAATGAACGAGCAGACTTAAGCACAAACTTATATTTCTTACCCCATAGCCGAACGGTTATCCCTGCAGCAGACACACAAGTTAGCCACATTTGCATATTCATAACTTATGTATCAAAACACTTGGTGTCACAAATGATAGGTATGCAAGAAGGTAAACCTAGCATGCGCCCTATCTATATGACGGTCCATGGGTCGCCCCATGATTAGCAGCAGTTGCCCAAGGTTCAGCTCTTCACTAGCACGCGCGGGTGTCGGCAGCTGTGACTCAAGGTTCAGCTCTTCACCAACACACCCGAGTGCAAGCAGCTGTGACATCATGGGTTCTGCACAACACTAATAGACATATCGCCCCACTAGACCCCCTTATGAGCCGTATACCTCAGGGCGATCCAAAAATCTCTTCCGGACCGAGCGGTTCCCAGTGTCCCAGGAACCGTTCGAGAGACAAGACCTTGTGCACAAGTTGTCCGAGACCAATGCAATGACATAAACACATAGTTCAAGCAAAACAATGATCAAGCAAAACATATGCAGTCTAGCGAAACACATCTTATCGAAACGAAGCACATCTTATCACATTACTAATAGCACACCCCACTAGACCCTTGCGAGCCGTATCCTCAGGACGTACTATTAGTCACAACACTCACACATTTTCTTAGCAGATCGATATAGCAGACAGACAAACGAAACATATAAAGGCAAGCACGATTGATTCATATCTTAGTATGCAAAAACTATCTCATTCTTAGCATATTCAAGGGACATATTCGAATAATTCATTTACTTAACTTTCTTAGCATAGCGAAGGTTCGTTCAATAGCTGTGTCGGTGTTTCTAAGCATGCATCATTACTTATTCTCTTTAGCATAGCAATGGTTCTATCTTATTCTGACAAGCATTCATATTCTCTTAGTTAGGCAGCAGATTCGTTTCGATGACAAGCTATGTGAGTTCTTTTTTAGCATACTGAGTCGGTTCTATCAATCTCTTATGAAAACATTCTTCTTAAGCAAACAAGCATTCAAAAACTCAGATTCATTATTAAATCGTGCAAGAATCAGAGAATGCAGTTCTGCCCACTCACCTTTATCAATCGGTCGGGAATTTTCTGAGAAGACTTCCGTTCGAGCAAGCAAGGTGAATCACTTGTACATAGCGTCATCGCAGAGCGGGGCGCTACATACTTACCCACTAACAAAGAGTTTCGTCCTCGAAACTCAAGGAGAAACTCACGAAAACACAGAGCAGCGATAGTCCTCATCCCTCACCTTCCTTAATCAAAACTCAGCAAATCATAAATCACAAATCACATCTCAAGCAATGAAAATAAATCCATAAAACATTTGTGCGCATCTTTGAGAATATCTATGGACTTATTGTATGGAACGTTCTTTGCAGCACAACACAACTCAGAGTTGGAGGCAACGGAATGGGCAAAGAATCGAGTCGCTCTGATACCATTATGTCACGCCCCGGTCCCGCAGGGCCGTTCGTCCTCGCCTTGGTCCCTACGGAACCGATCATCCTCGCACGGGCGTGATGCCGTGCAAGCCTAAGATGCACTTGCACAAGGCCAAAGCTTTGATACAAGGGCAAGTAAGCTATTCGATACTGAAGCAGCGGCACATAACATTGCAAAAAAGTAAAGAACACAATGGCACATGAAAAATAAGCTCTTTTATTGATAATCAAAATTGTTACAAGCGGCGCATGGCCGAGGTTACAGATTGCTCAAGCACTCTTCTCTCGATTACAATAACACCATTCCATACATTATGTCCCTCTATACAAAAGCAGCACAGTTCGATGCGGCTCAAGGCATCGTCTTCAGATTTCCGGTTCCTTGGGATGAGGCACGGCTATTGCTTCCTCGGACGAACGAGCACCTGAGAACAAGCAAACTGTTGGTGGGTCAGCACTTTATGCAAGTACTGGTGAGATAAAACAACTGAACAGAAGCTACACCCCCTGAGACCCACACTAAGTAATCATGTGGCAAAACATTGCATTACTAGTGATCATGCTACTTTTTACCTAAGTTCATTTTATGCAGTTCAGAACTATTAGTCAGATTATATCTTTTTGAAAATATAACTTTGAAACAGTTTTGCACATTCAAACTATAAGCATACGAATTAGGACAGTACGGTATCGTGTAGTACGCAGCATATATTGTGCAACACAAAACTAACTCTTGGGGCAAAGCTTATCTAGCAGACTGAACATATCGAATCGAGGCAAACATATCATGTATTCATTAGCACATAAGTAGACACATCTATATGATTTTGGTCCCCGAGAAACTCAGGATTGGCAGCGGTAATCCAGCTATCCAATGACTCACATTCTGATTCTATTAGCAGCTGTGACCGAGGTTCAGCTCTGCACTAATAGTCATTGTCTGACCGATGCAATGCATGAAGCACTAACATATAGTCTCTAGGATGCAGACAAAATGAACGAGAAGACTTAAGCACAAACTTATATTTCTTACCCCATAACCGAACGGTTATCCCTGCAGCAGACACACAAATTAGCCACATTTGCATATTCATAACTTATGTATCAAAACACTTGGTGTCACAAATAATAGGTATGCAAGAAGGTAAACCTAGCATGCGCCCTATCTATATGACGGTCCATGGGTCGCCCCATGATTAGCAGCAGTTGCCCAAGGTTCAGTTCTTCACTAGCACGCGCGGGTGTCGGCAGCTGTGACTCAAGGTTCAGCTCTTCACCAACACACCCGAGTGCAAGCAGCTGTGACATCATGGGTTCTGCACAACACTAATAGACATATCGCCCCACTAGACCCCCTTACGAGCCGTATACCTCAGGGCGATCCAAAAATCTCTTCCGGACCGAGCGGTTCCCAGTGCCCCAGGAATCGTTCGAGATACAAGACCTTGTGCACAAGTTGTCCGAGACCAATGCAATAACATAAACACATAGTTCAAGCAAAACAATGATCAAGCAAAACATATGCAGTCTAGCGAAATACATCTTATCGAAACGAAGCACATCTTATCACATTACTAATAGCACACCCCACTAGACCCTTGCGAGCCGTATCCTCAGGGCGTACTATTAGTCACAGCACTCACACATTTTCTTAGCAGATCGATATAGCAGACAGACAAACGAAACATATAAAGGCAAGCACGATTGATTCATATCTTAGTATGCAAAAACTATCTCATTCTTAGCATATTCAAGGGACATATTCGAATAATTCATTTACTTAACTTTCTTAGCATAGCGAAGGTTCGTTCAATAGCTGTGTCGGTATTTCTAAGCATGCATCATTACTTATTCTCTTTAGCATAGCAATGGTTCTATCTTATTCTGACAAGCATTCATATTCTCTTAGTTAGGAAGCAGATTCATTTCGATGACAAGCTATGTGAGTTCTCTTTTAGCATACTGAGTCGGTTCTATCAATCTCTTATGAAAATATTCTTCTTAAGCAAATAAGCATTCAAAAACTCAGATTCATTATTAAATCGTGCAAGAATCAGAGAATGCAGTTCTGCCCACTCACCTTTATCAATCGGTCGGGAATTCTCCGAGAAGACTTCCGTTCGAGCAAGCAAGGCGAATCACTTGTACATAGTGTCATCGCAGAGCGGGGCGCTACATACTTACCCACCAACAAAGAGTTTCGTCCTCGAAACTCAAGGAGAAACTCACGAAAACACAGAGCAGCGATAGTCCTCATCCCTCACCTTCCTTAATCAAAACTCAGCAAATCATAAATCATAAATCACATCTCAAGCAATGAAAATAAATCCATAAAATATTTGTGCGCATCTTTGAGAATATCTATGGACTTATTGTATGGAACGTTCGTTGCAGCACAACACAACTCAGAGTTGGAGGCAACGGAATGGGCAAAGAATCGAGTCGCTCTGATACCATTATGTCACGCCCCGGTCCCGCAGGGCCGTTCGTCCTCGCCTTGGTCCCTACGGAACCGATCGTCCTCGCACGGGCGTGATGCCGTGCAAGCCTAAGATGCGCTTGCACAAGGCCAAAGCTTTGATACAAGGGCAAGTAAGCTATTCGATACTGAAGCAGCGGCACATAACATTGCAGAAAAATAAAGAACACAACGGCACATAAAAAATAAGCTCTTTTATTGATAATCAAAATTGTTACAAGCGGCGCATGGCCGAGGTTACAGATCGCTCAAGCACTCTTCTCTCGATTACAATAACACCGTTCCATACATTATGTCCCTCTATACAAAAGCAGCACAGCTCGATGCGGCTCAAGGCATCGTCTTCAGATTTCCGGTTCCTTGGGATGAGGCACGGCTATTGCTTCCTCGGATGAACGAGCACCTGAGAACAAGCAAACTGTTGGTGGGTCAGCACTTTATGCAAGTACTGGTGAGATAAAACAACTGAACAGAAGCTACACCCCCTGAGACCCACACTAAGTAATCATGTAGCAAAACATTGCATTACTAGTGATCTTGCTACTTTTTACCTAAGTTTATTTCATGCAGTTCAGAACTATTAGTCAGATTATATCTTTTTGAAAACATAACTTTGAAACAGTTTTGCACATTCAAACTATAAGCATACGAATTGGGACAGTGCGGTATCGTGTAGTGCGCAGCATATATTGTGCAACACAAAACTAACTCTTGGGGCAAAGCTTATCTAGCAGACTGAACATATCGAATCGAGGCAAACATATCATGTATTCATTAGCACATAAGTAGACACATCTATATGATTTCGGTCCCCGAGAAACTCAGGATTGGCAGCGGTAATCCAGCTATCCAATGACTCATATTCTGATTCTATTAGCAGTTGTGACCGAGGTTCAGCTCTGCACTAATAGTTATTGTCTGACCGATGGAATGCATGAAGCACTAACATATAGTCTCTATGATGCAGACAAAATGAACGAGCAGACTTAAGCACAAACTTATATTTCTTACCCCATAGCCGAACGGTTATCCCTGCAGCAGACACACAAGTTAGCCACATTTGCATATTCATAACTTATGTATCAAAATACTTGGTGTCACAAATGATAGGTATGCAAGAAGGTAAACCTAGCATGCGCCCTATCTATATGACGGTCCATGGGTCGCCCCATGATTAGCAGCAGTTGCCCAAGGTTCAGCTCTTCACTAGCACGCGCGGGTGTCGGCAGCTGTGACTCAAGGTTCAGCTCTTCACCAACACACCCGAGTGCAAGCAGCTGTGACATCATGGGTTCTGCACAACACTAATAGACATATCGCCCCACTAGACCCCCTTACGAGCCGTATACCTCAGGGCGATCCAAAAATCTCTTCCGGACCGAGCGGTTCCCAGTGCCCCAGGAACCGTTCGAGAGACAAGACCTTGTGCACAAGTTGTCCGAGACCAATGCAATGACATAAACACATAGTTCAAGCAAAACAATGATCAAGCAAAACATATGCAGTCTAGCGAAACACATCTTATCGAAACGAAGCACATCTTATCACATTACTAATAGCATACCCCACTAGACCCTTGCGAGCCGTATCCTCAGGACGTACTATTAGTCACAGTACTTACACATTTTCTTAGCAGATCGATATAGCAGACAGACAAACGAAACATATAAAGGCAAGCACGATTGATTCATATCTTAGTATGCAAAAACTATCTCATTCTTAGCATATTCAAGGGACATATTCGAATAATTCATTTACTTAACTTTCTTAGCATAGCGAAGGTTCGTTCAATAGCTGTGTCGGTGTTTCTAAGCATGCATCATTACTTATTCTCTTTAGCATAGCAATGGTTCTATCTTATTCTGACAAGCATTCATATTCTCTTAGTTAGGCAGCAGATTCGTTTCGATGACAAGCTATGTGAGTTCTCTTTTAGCATACTGAGTCGGTTCTATCAATCTCTTATGAAAACATTCTTCTTAAGCAAACAAGCATTCAAAAACTCAGATTCATTATTAAATCGTGCAAGAATCAGAGAATGCAGTTCTGCCCACTCACCATTATCAATCGGTCGAGAATTCTCCGAGAAGACTTCCGTTCGAGCAAGCAAGGCGAATCACTTGTACATAGCGTCGTCGCAGAGCGGGGCGCTACATAACGCGTATAATCGCTTATCGGAGATTACGGCATGCAAGCCACGTAGGTAACTGCCCTTCGCGTAGAGAAGGTTGGGATAAAAGCCAAATAACTGTCACGTTGGCGTAAAAAGCCAAATAGTTATCTTGTTGGCGTAGAAGCCAAATAGCTATCTTGTTGGCATAGAAGCCAAATAGCTATCTTGTTGGCGTAGAAGCCAAGTAGCTGTCCTAATGGCGTAAAAGCCAAGTAGCTGTCTTAATGGCGTAAAAGCCAAATTCTGCGTAAAGCTTGATGCTGCATGGATAGGTAACTAGCGTAAAGATAGCCACTTATCCTTCCTTGACTGAGGTCTTGAGTGTATTCTGGGCCAAGTAACTTTATCACGTACCTTTGCAAATGTAGCCTGAGTTGGCGTATTTCAAGGAGATAGCATACGACGTGCTCCTATAGTTAAAAATAGCCAGTTTAGCGTATTTCGAGGAGATAGCATACGGCGTGCTCCTATAGCTGAAAATAGCCTGGTTTGGCATAATATGCAGAGATAGTGACGTGAGCATATTAGCCCTAATTTTAGCTCTCTCAGTCGTTAAAAGTAGGACCAAATCTCATACAATAAATACAAAAATCTGCCCCCATCTCGTGCATTAACTGTCGAGACGTGCCTCGAGTTCTGTACGAAGAGCAGCTTTTGATGTGGCGGTTGTTTTCGTCTTATCCTCAGCGTAAAGCTCATCTCTGCCTGTGTAGAATAGGCAGCGTATTCCTTGAATGCGTAAACAACGTCTCATATCAAGGATTATGTCACTAAACGACAGTCTGGGGCTCTGTGCAGAATTATCATTACAGCCGTCCTCTCGATCGTCGTGCGGTACTCTTTGTCAGGAGTCAGGTTCACTGTTCTGTCTGACAGGTTCATTCAAGGAATATAAAGAGTTCTTCGTACAACTTCACGCTGCATTAAAAGCAGACATAGTTTACGCTTGAAATACTGTTTTACGCGGGTAGTTCTGAAGTCATGTTTTACGCGTATAGTTCTGAAGCTTCTGTTTTACGCTTGCTTCATGTATGTTAGGGGTTTTACGCGTATAATCTCCCAGCATATTTTTTATGCTTCTACAGACGTAATAATCTATATCCAAGACCCGAAAGGTTTGCTCAGAGGTAATATGGACATAGAAAACTCAGCCGGGAAGGAATGTTAGGACAATAGTTCAGAGGTAATATGGACGTGAACTAATGTCCGAGAAACTCACTAAGGAGTGATTTGCTGGGTGTGGTCTATTCGAGAATGAAGATTGACCTAAGGATTTCTCCGCTAGGGAGACTAGAGTCTAACGAGACTGGTTTTTGGGTGGTCTAAGAGGGCGTGTGCCGGTGGACCCGAGGACTTCTCCGCTGGGGAGGCTTTAAGGATCTATCATCTATTGCGTATCCAGGACTTCTGGATACAGATAATGGCTTTTACAGAAAGTTGTAAAGAAAGGGAACATGTTGTACATAGGCCCTTGCTGGAGATGAAGAACCAAGAGTGTAAAGACTATACATCTTGATTGCCCGACTGGGGATAAGGAGAGTACAAGTCTAGCTTAGACATAGTAATTTTTTAAGAACTTGCCGTTGATAGGCATCATGAGCAAGTCGTCGTTTGGTTTTGCGAGCTGGTAGGCGCCATTGGAGAATACCGATTCTACGACGAACAAGCCTTCCCATTTGGGTTAGAATTTGTCGGTCATCTTATGGGTCATAACCATCGGCATCCTTACGGTCAGGACAAGATCACCCACTCGGTAGGTCCTCTTCTTCACCCGTTTGTTAAAGGCTCCTGAGAGACGCGCTTGGTATAGCTCAATGCGCTGCTGAGATAAGAGACATTTTTCGTCGTACGCTTCTAACTCTTGTCCCCGTCGGCGGTGATTGTCGTCGACGGTTAATTGGTTGGAGAGATCTACTCAGAGTATAGGGATTTGGATCTTGAATGAGAGGACCGCTTCACTTTCGTACACCAAAGAGAAAGGCATATTACCAGTAGCTGTCCGGACTGTTGTACGGTAGACCCAGAGACATTCACCCAGCTTACCATTCTACTCGTATTTGTTGGATGACACAAACTTTTTGATAAGCTTTATGATGGTCTTGTTGAAGGCTTCTGCCAGACCATTTGCTGCTATGTTGTAGGTAGTCGAGGCTACATTCTGAATTCAGTTTTTGTCATAAAATCGATAGAAAGTGTGACTTGTAAAATGTGCACCATTGTCATGGATGATCTTTTGTGGCAAGCCAAAGTGGTATATGACGTGATACTTGACGAAGCTGATCATGTTTGATGCCTTGACTTCAACGAGTGGTACGGCTTCCGCCCACTTGGATAAGTGTCCATAATGGCGAGGATAAGCCAATGTCCCTTATACGAAGGCAGACTAATCGGCCCTATGATATCCATGTCCTAGGCTTCGAACGGCCAGGACGCAACAGTCGGGTGTAGAAACTCTGAGGGTTGGTGGATTAAGTCGACATAGATTTGGCATGCTTGGTACTTCCTTGCGTAGTCAACGACATCTGCTATCATTATCGGCCAATAGTTACCTATTATATGTCACCGCAAACCCCATCGTGAGCCTCGCGAAGAGCCTGCTTTGCTTCTACATTCGATAGATATCGTAGCAGAAGACAGTCATATGAACGGCGGTATAGTATTTTGGTAGCCGTATCATAATAGAACCGGAGGGAACATCTTCTGATCAAAGTGGCTTCCTTTGGGTTCTCGGGGATAATTCTATAGACTATGTAGTCGATGAATGGAATCTCCAATCTTGTGAGTCAGTGCTCGTCCCTACTGAGTAGCTCCGACAGAGAGAGGTTGTTCTTTCGGCAGACCAGCTCTCGACCTGTCACGCCCTAGTACCGGAATACAGAGATAAACATGGACAGCTATCCCGTACAAAGTAATATATGTTGTATGGCAATCACGACTGTAATAAGACAAGAGGGTGCATGCTACAATCAAGTCTTCTATGGTCAAGAACTTCTATGTCTCAATCATTCAAACAAAAAACCAAAAACATAGAGCATATATGATAAAGCAATAAGGCATCCCAAATGCTTTCTCAAAAATGCTCTAGAGACCAGCTATACAAAATAAGAAGATGGCAGAGTATCAAAAGTAGATGACAGTGATCACATTATAGTCTGATTTAATACAATCATGTAAGGAGTCTAATGTCCAGACGTGCCGGCTAACAGGTGCCGGTGGCTAAACGCCCCAAAAAAGTAATGTATAAAGACGAGTAGGAAAGAAGAAAACCCACTCGTTATCCTCAGCAACCATGTTCCTGGTACGCGCCATAAGTTGGAGGATAGTACACTGGATCCTTGGGTGCTGACTCGAAACCAGGCCATACAAAACTAGTGGGGTTAGATCCGAAATAGCAAGTACCACAAAGGAAACACTAAATGGAGAAACAAAAACCCAAGAAATAATTATATAATAATACATAGGTTCAGTGTCGTAACTTAGGTCCATGACATATCCTAGCGCAAAGGCCCAACCCTATAACCAAACAAGGACAATGGTTGAACCATCATACTAAGATAGTCCATTTCCCTAGGCTACTAACCGGATAATACAATAACAACCAAGTCAATTTTCTTATATCGACCAATCACATATACTGCTTGCAATTTTATGGAGTCTGAGGTTATCTCTGAAATAATGCATAATAGGTATTCTCAGATCACGATAGTGCCGAACATGAGCTAACCGAGCTAAATAAGGAATATACAGGCACTTACATGAAGCACCCGTTCCCCGTAGGACCACTGCGCTAAAATACATTATTAGTGGTTCTAGTGCTCCTATAGGGAGACAATGGCTCGGTGGCGTGCTGTCGTAGGCACCCAAAAATAAAATCTTTACTCTTAAAATAATATCTAGTAGTGAGAGTAAGGATCGTTCCCACGAAGAGTAATTAGTCTAATTTTATGCTATGTGAAAAAGGATTGGAGAGGAAAAAAATCTTTGAATTAAATAAAATAAAATTAAGAAGAACAAGTAAAATATTAAGAGAAATCAAAATAACAAGCATTGGTCTAAGTCAACATTAACCATCAGAATATTAAAACTGATCATAGATGCAAACATATATTGATATGTACGCTTAATATTCATCGTTGGAATTATTTTTCTATCTCCTTTAGCCACAATTAATTAAAAACAAGTGATCTAATAAACCTTAACTACTAAACAACCCCGGACAGGCGCTAAAGATTTAATCTAGTAGTGTTTTAATCTCGATGAGATCGATGAAGCAAAATAACACAAGCACAAGCGGTTGCATTTAATTTTATCAAAAGTTTTTTTCCTAAGATCTAATAAAACAAAGAAGTTCATTAAACCTTGGTTGCTTCACAAATTAGAGGGATCGAACAATTATGGATTCGATATCTAATTTAGCATTAGATTGTCAACAATATTAAACTAGTATGCATCCTAGTCATTAAACAAGATAATCATAGAAATATGCATAAAAAATATTCGATACTCAAAGCACAAATCAAACATATAAACACAAATTAGATCTCACAAGTTTTTATTCATTCCGAGGCTTCCGTTTCCTTTGACCAAAGAGACTTTAGCCGCACATGTTCATGAAAACTTCAAAAGAAAGGTTGGAGAAGAAGAAGAAGAGTGGTGTGTTGTCTTTCTTTCCTCCTGATTTTTACTTCTTTTATACACTCTAAATGTCACGCCCCAGTCCCAAAAATACGTAGGACTAGGACACGTAAGCATGCCAGCCGCATGGATATGGCAACTCCAATATATGGAAACCAAATCCACACGTACGCTGTAATATGAATATCAAATCCACAAGTGGTATAAACATATGTCACAAGTCACAGGGTATAATCTAGATCTCATCCACAAAAATCAAATATGAATAAAATAACCAATGTCTATGAAACTAGATCTCAATAAGGAGTATCTAAGGATGATGGTTGGATGGAAACAAATCCACTACCAACTCAAATGGGAAAAGTAAATACAATATAAGTACAACACCATCAAACAATATAAGTACCAGCTATCAATCACGGCTCGAGAGAAGACATCCACGAAGCATCTATAACCATCCAAATCTGCGCTCCTGCAAATAGTCAAGAACAGGTACACCTGGCAGCAGACCAGGTCCTCAGAGGGACGTAACAAGATACAAAAAATACGAGCCAACTTGAATACAGTAAACAAGCATATAATTTGAAAATAAATAAGTACGCTGTACAAGACAATCTATATGAATGCAAATGAGGACAACTTTTTGACGTATGGGCAAGGGTAGTCTACTCGATCTAAGCCTCACAACTCATGCACTCGTCCATGAACATCATTAGCCGGCATACCTCGGGGGTAGCGACCCTCGGACTCCATCAATCGACATACCTCGGGGGTAGCGACCATCGGACACGACCCACCATAGTGCGTGCTAGTGACTACGGTGTTACCAGAGTGGTTAAAGCCCATACGCCTAATGATTGTCCTCTATGATACTAAGTGTCAAGTGTGTGTCAACATATCTAATATATAGTAATGACTGAAAGAAAACTACACATGCAAGAATAAACAGAAATGTAATAAATATACAGAAATATACTAAGCATGCAAAGTACTGTAAACAATTTTGCAAGGTATCTTGCCTGGGGTCCTCCTGCTGGTATGAATCAGAGTCCAAGTCACAGTCCAAATAGCCTATGTATTACAAATTCATCACGTCAAAGGATAATTTATTTTAATTTATTTAATTCTATAATAATTACTCTAAAATCCTATTTTAATCTTATTATTCTGATTTTTAGGTTAATACCTAAATTTTGTCCAAAGGAATTGAATTTTATCGACTCGAGACTCATGGCACGCAAATCGAGGTGATCTGTTGACCAAAAAGTCAACTGACACAAACTTGACTTTCATGCATGAATTCCTGTAGATTTCAGCGTCAAAAACATGCTGGAATTTATGGCTCGTCCGAATTCAAATTCGTTTGGAAATTATGGCACATACAAGTTTCGTATCGTGCACCGATGGTTATATTTTACCCTAGAAGTTCTACAGAATTAACAATATAAAAATACTTCAAAATAAATTCTGGGAAAAACATATGTCAATTATCTCGACATTAGCTTTCCGAACTTTAAACGGTTCGTGATTCTGATTCCTGGATCTCCCGGAATCACGAAAACATCGAAGCACGTCTATTTTCGGACATGCTGTGTTCTACGAATTTTTCAGAATTTAATAATAATAATTTCGTAAAACAAATTATATAATCGAAAGCTAACCTCAATATCTTTCTAACACAAAAAACTTGGCCTCATTTGGAGTCCAGAGCTATGCGCAATAGCTTCTGGAAGATGAAGGAACCCTAGATGGTAATTCTCCAAAATTCGGCTGAAGAAAAACCCTAGAAATAAACTTAAACTAATATATATAGAGAGGAGAGAGAAAGCAGTCGCGGCTCAGATCTTGACACGTGGCAGCCATCCAACGCTGCCCGCCCCGCAGTCACTGATAGGCGGGCCCGACACGGTTTGCTGCGGGCGGCTGACAGGTGGGCCCCCTGTTTGCTGAATGGGCAGAAATAATTTCTTTTTGGGTTTTCTTTTTCAGAAAATAGTTTTTAATTCAGTTTTTGATAATTAATTCAAAATAAATGCTAAAAATAATCAAAAAATTCTCAAAAAATTATAGAAAATATATTTTATTATTTAGAACCTAAAATAAAAGTTTGGTATATTTTTATATAAGTTTGAACATAAAATAAATTCTTCAAAGTCCTAGAAAATTAGTGTTACTAGTTTTTAATTAACTAAAAATTATGAAAAAATTCCAATAATCTAAAATAGCCTAAAATAATTCTAAATAAATATTTATATAAGTAAATATACTAAAAAAATTTATTTTCTAATTAACTAAGAGAATATTCTAAATAAATTCAATATCTATAATAAATATAATAATATAAAATATACATAAAATACCTATTTTGGGTGAGGAAGTTTACAATCTACCCAACTTAAAACAATTTCGTCCTCGAAATTAAAATAAGGCATAATTTGTTAAATCCTTCACATTCATACATAAGGTACGTCAATCGCAATCTCTTCCAAAAATTTAAATAACAAAATCTATTCAAATCTATCGCGATCATTTCAAAATTAAGATAATCATTGTTCAAATCAAAATTTAACCTATTGTAATCTCTTCTCACTTTTCCAACTCATAAATATCCAAATTTAAATTAAATCCATATAATATCTTCAAGATTTAAATAACCCATATCAAATTTTACCTCACGATCTCCAAGTATCATAATCTCCTCTAGAAGTAATTCGAGTCCAATATTATTTCTATTTTCACTTATAAATTGTTTTTTTTCAACTTTTTAAATTCCATTCACATCCTCAATATTTCAAATAGGTAGTCCAATCATCAATTTTTTTTTAAATCATCAAATTAAAAAATAATTTAAATGCAGTCCACCAATGTTCAAGTCTGAAATTATATATTTATCCTTCAAATTCAAATTGATGATTTTACCTTCAATACTTAAAAATTTAAATTATGTACTTAAGGTATAAATATTGGGTCCTCAATATCAAGATTTTTAAAATTTATTAATCCTCATCATCTTAGTCATTCTTCTAAAATTCTCAAAATTAAATGGCTTGAACCTCTCCTAATCTAATCTTACTCGATCACAATCTAAAAGAAATTCCTCTCGAGTTGCCAATGCACTGCTACCCAACTTAGAATTTACCCATCTATCACAGAATGCTATATACTTTAAGAAAAATATTCTTTAATTTATTTACTCATGCTATTCAATTATCAAAGTTTTAACACCAAATATATCACCTATGATATACCCTTAATCAATTATAAAAGAAGTGTCACTAAGTCATGTGATTAGCCTTATGGGGTATATCTAGTACTATCAGTGTATCAAACTTATACCAAGCACGAGGTTTCGTCTTTCCAAAATAAGGGAAGACGGAGATCAATAATAAAGAGTTCAAGGGCGAGGTAATAGAATATAAGTATCGGGATCAAGACGTTTAAAGAATTCAAATGGGAATTGTTAAAGTAGTTGTGGATTGATATCCTATTTTGGTAATGCCTATCCACATGCTCGCATCAGTACAGTTATGTAACGGATACGATATGCTTAGACATATCTAGAGGGCAAGTTCATTCATCTACTAATCACTAGATATCTTAATCCACGTAAAGTAGTTATACGAAGGGCGAACCACGCGTACTATGGTTGATCAGACCGTAGTACACTGATTCTGAAATGTATTAATGTATGCATCCACTAATACATATATAGTGAACAAGCTTGATGAAAGAATAAGCTTGCAAAACTAGGCTATAATAGCGGCATAAGTCAAGGTGGTACAATAATTATAGGTACGCTAGATGATGATGAAAGGAGGTACAAGTTAATTCAAGTTCACAAAAACAAAACAAAAGAAATAGAATAAGCAATAATAATAAAGATTCTACAAATCTCTATAGTTATCATACAACCTCCTTGTCTATGTCGCTAGTCGACCAAATGGGGGCAAGGACCTCTAAATTCTATTGTCTGAATAAACACTGTCGTCTTATGCTAGCATACAATTAATGTTGTTCAATCACACTTCAATAATAGGTCAAAAGACTATATGATACTAGGTTGTGAGGTATACTACCCAACTTAAAATAATAAACTAATACTGTGACAGTCTTAAGGGTACCGTAGAAGCTCCTGTTAAGGTCTTCGAGAAGGGATCTTGGTACTTGTTAGGGTATCCTCTTATATTACATAGGTCATAGTCGTCTTAACTCTTAGTCATAGTGCAAGTGTCAATAGTAAGAATGGGACGGTTACTGGCCTCAAGGGAAAGGGAATATAACTCGTATTGAGGTGTGGTACAAGTTACGCAATTTAAAACTAAGGGATAAGCACCAGGTCTCAATCTACAAGAATAACTTAACTATCAAGTTCTAACTACTAAGCACACAATTTCAAAATTCAAGATTACAACTATAATTCTAGCAAACTATGTGTCCTTAACAAAGAAATAAATTACTTGGCCTACTATCAGAAGTGTCAGGTGGCACGAGTTGAAAGATAAAGAAAAGAAGAACGTAATTTTGGTCGTCGCACAATTAGCGAACGTTAAGGCCACAGAGGAACAATATGTGAAATAGAGGGGCTCTAGGTAGCATCATGGTTTTCCAAGGTGGAGTGGTATAGTAGTTGAATGTTCGAGGTATGATCAAGGGAGAAGTGTTGATTGCATTCCTCTAGGCTTACTAGGGTGCTGTCTACTAATAACAAGACAATGATATAAGTTTATAGTTCTTCAATACTATCTAACTATGAGGGTTAGGTTCAGTCCTAATATTCTCTTTTGGTTTTCTATTGGTTCCTCCATACTAGGGTCAAACATTATGGTAAGCTTCTAACTAACTCTAGTGGTATCTATACTATTCTTAAGTCTTCATAATACATCAAGGGATAATGGTAAACCAATCTATAGATAAGGAATTCTAGGTTCACTAGATATTCTAAACTTAGTGGTGTGTCTATATCCTTGTTGTAATCTTAATAGGTATGCTACTCTAATTATCATCCTAATAACAGGGGTTCCTATATTCTCAGCAGAAGGCTATACTCAAGAAACTATTAGGGAAGCACATGAATCAAGCATGATACAATTGTTCAAACAGAACAGATAGGAGGAAGATGAATCATAGTCAATTGTGGATGAGATCCTATACTCTAGTCCTAGGTGTAGGCTTGCTCGGTACAGTAACGTAACCGAGACAATATGCTCTCGACCTGCATGGACCACCATAAAAATATGTCACGCCCCAGTCCCAAAAATACGTAGGACTAGGACACGTAAGCATGCCAGCCGCATGGATATGGCAACTCCAATATATGGAAACCAAATCCACACGTACGCTGTAATATGAATATCAAATCCACAAGTGGTATAAACATATGTCACAAGTCACAGGGTATAATCTAGATCTCATCCACGAAAATCAAATATGAATAAAATAACCAATGTCTATAAAACTAGATCTCAATAAGGAGTATCTAAGGATGATAGTTGGATGGAAACAAATCCACTACCAACTCAAATGGGAAAAGTAAATACAATATAAGTACAACACCATCAAACAATATAAGTACCAGCTATCAATCACGGCTCGAGAGAAGACATCCACGAAGCATCTATAACCATCCAAATCTGCGCTCCTGTAAATAGTCAAGAACAGGTACACCTGGCAGCGGACCAGGTCCTCAGAGGGACGTAACAAGATACAAAAAATACGAGCCAACTTGAATACAGTAAACATGCATATAATTTAAAAATAAATAAGTACGCTGTACAAGATAATCTATATGAATGCAAATGAGGACAACTTTTCGACGTATGGGCAAGGATAGTCTACTCGATCTAAGCCTCACAACTTATGCACTCGTCCATGAACATCATCAGCCGGCATACCTCGGGGGTAGCGACCCTCGGACTCCATCAATCGACATACCTCGGGGGTAGCGACCATCGGACACGACCCACCATAGTGCGTGCTAGTGACTACGGTGTTACCAGAGTGGTTAAAGCCCATACGCCTAATGATTGTCCTCTATGATACTAAGTGTCAAGTGTGTGTCAACATATCTAATATATAGTAATGACTGAAAGAAAACTACACATGCAAGAATAAACAAAATGCAATAAATATACAGAAATATACTAAGCATGCAAAGTACTGTAAACAATTTGGCAAGGTATCTTGCCTGGGGTCCTCCTGCTGGTATGAATCAGAGTCAAAGTCACAGTCCAAATAGCCTATGTATTACAAATTCATCACGTCAAAGGATAATTTATTTTAATTTATTTAATTCTATAATAATTACTCTAAAATCCTATTTTAATCTTATTATTCTGATTTTTAGGTTAATGCCTAAATTTTGTCCAAAGGAATTGAATTTTATCGACTCGAGACTCATGGCACGCAAATCGAGGCGATCTGTTGACCGAAAAGTCAACTGACACAAACTTGACTTTCATGCATGAATTCCTGTAGATTTCAGCGTCAAAAACATGTTGGAATTTATGGCTCATCCGAATTCAAATTCGTTTGGAAATTATGGCACATACAAGTTTCGTATCGTGCACCGATGGTTATATTTTACCCTAGAAGTTCTACAGAATTAACAATATAAAAATACTACGAAATAAATTCTGGGAAAAACATATGTCAATTATCTCGACATTAACTTTCCGAAACTTTAAACGGTTCGTGATTCTGATTCCTGGATCTCTCGGAATCACGAAAACATCGAAGCACGTCTATTTTTGGATATGCTGTGTTCTACGAATTTTTTAGAATTTAATAATAATAATTTCGTAAAACAAATTATATAATCAGAAAGCTAACCTCAATATCTTTCTAACACAAAAAACTAGGCCTCATTTGGAGTCCAGAGCTATGCGCAATGGCTTCTGGAAGATGAAGGAACCCTAGATGGTAATTCTCCAAAATTCGGCTGAAGAAAAACCCTAGAAATAAACTTAAACTAATATATATATAGAGGAGAGAGAAAGCAGTCGCGGCTCAGATCTTGACACGTGGCAGCCATCCAACGCTGCCCGCCCCGCAGTCACTGACAGGCGGGCCCGGCACTGTTTGCTGCGGGCGGCTGACAGGTGGGCCCCCTGTTTGCTGACTGGGCAGAAATAATTTCTTTTTGGGTTTTCTTTTTCAGAAAATAATTTTTAATTCAGTTTTTGATAATTAATTCAAAATAAATGCTAAAAATAATCAAAAAATTCCCAAAACATTATAGAAAATATATTTTATTATTTAGAACCTAAAATAAAAGTTTGGAATATTTTTATATAAGTTTGAACATAAAATAAATTCTTCAAAGTCCTAGAAAATTAGTGTTACTAGTTTTTAATTAACTAAAAATTATGGAAAAATTCCAATAATCTAAAATAGCCTAAAATAATTCTAAATAAATATATATATAAGTAAATATACTAAAAAATTTATTTTCTAATTAACTAAGAGAATATTCTAAATAAATTCAACATCTATAATAAATATAATAATATAAAATATACATAAAATACCTATTTTGGGTGAGGAATTTTACACTAAATTAGTTGTTTGAAGTCCACAATATCTTTCCACAAATCTTCTAAGAGTTACAACACCCCAAACAATAAAATAAAATAAAATAATTGAACAAGTAGAAAAATGGTTAATTCAGCTCTAATTTTCGTGCACAACATAGTTGACTCAACTTAAAGTCTAATTTGGTCCATGATGGAGCCAGAATCTCAAAAAATGCAAAACAACAAAATTGTACCTCTGTCTCTTATCTTTCTATATCAATTTGGATCAGCTCAATTGGACTTCGGATGAGCAAGTTATGACCATTTTACTATAATGTGTCAAAACTGTTCAAAATTGATAATTAGCTCCATTTTTCATTTAGTTGCTCCAATTGCATCGTAGATCAAAATATAAAAATAATGAGTATCTTTAGTATCAAATGATCATAAAGGAGTATACATTAAGGAATAAAAATATGATATTTTATGTTCTCATCACTCGGCGTTAATTATAATAGATCAGATACTGTACTCCACTAAGGCGGATGATACATAGTATCTGTAGTGGCCATCCAACATCGCACTTAGAATGAATCTCTGTGGAAAGGTTCATTGGCATGATCAAGGATACCGTTCCCTCCAAATGTTACTACCACTTTTAGTTACCTAATTAGCCCTATATTGTGTTCAAAATCTCAAGGCGTGGTCACATAAAAATTTCTCTTAAGATGTCGTACAAAGTACGGGCACGCTAGATGCGAATCCATGGAAGTTCAATCTGGATTCACCCGAGCGTGTATGCAACATTCAATCAATATCCTATCCCCATTTTGGTAGTTGACTCGCTTATTATGCCCGTTCTAGGGAACAATATATATAATTATAATATCACGCGTTCAGGAATTTAGAGGCATTCTCGATGCATAACCCAAATATAAATCACTTAACACGTGCTATGGTATGTTGCACCTCGGCGCACATCCGATCATATATACTTTCAGACAATAATTTGTACAAGCATGGGTACAGTATTTGAGTCCAATTACCAATTATACATTGGGTCACATGAATCAAGTTCATATTATAACACGAAGCTTATGTCATGCATATAGCCGGTTAGTCACTATCCACTTAGTCTGGTTCATACTGAAATATCAGTTCAGCTCATGCCATTTTCATAGCCAATCTTAGCTCATGGTCATGTTTGGGATGAGGTTTGGTTACTAAATCCATTTTTCTTAGAATCATAACACAAGCATTAACCGAAATATAAATTATAAAATAATAAGAAAAATATTCAATCAAACAATCAAGGCCGCATGGGTCTCTAGGCCGCATATGAAGTCCTGACCGCATATGTCTCTAGGCCGCAGGATAAATCCTGGCTGCATATAAAGTCCTGGCCACATATGTCTCTAGGACGCATGGGAAATCCTGGCCGCATATGTCTCTAGGCCCAGGGAAAATCCTAACCGCATATAAAGTCTTGGCCGCATATCAAGTCTGGGCCGCATGGACCACTTGGCTGTATATGGAGTCAGGGTCGCATGATCAGGGTTAAAGTCTACTCCTTAGGACAAGTATTGAAGTGACAGCCAAATAAATGAAGTGTCAGTGATGTGACATAGAGTGAATGATGTGACAATACAATAAAGTATGTCAGAGAAAAAGGACAAAGTCATAGAAATATATGCCAATGGTACAGAGTCATGCATCCAAGAAGGGTGGCTACATGCTCTGCTTGCCGCATATGAATCATGCCGTATGGATTGCCTCTTGGACTTTAGCAAATTTCTAATTGGTTCAGCGAGTTAAAACACAAGAATCTCAAGGATACTTTTATAAAATAAGCAGTCATGCGTCCAACAAGATGGACGCATGCTGGTCTGTATATGCGACACAGAGTTCAGGCCGCATGGCACTCAGGCCACATAGCACTCTCTACCGCATATGTTGCTGGCCGCATGAGCACTTCGTCTTCTCTAACAGCAAATTCGGCTATGGTAAAAGCTCCAAAAACTAAAAATTATTTCGACTATAAAATTCTCATTTTAAGTCCAAATCACGTGAACCAAAAGCCAAAACGCTTGAAATTAAAATCTCTTTTATGTAGCAAAAACTAGTTTTCAAAAAATATATGTTAAATAGATCAAAACAAAAAAAATTACGTAGCCCATAAAAATCCTAAGTTAGAAATATAGATCTGTACTAATCCATCCACCAAATCCGAAAACTCTAAATTCTAAAAGTGTCTAAAATCATGCAAAGAACATAATAATCAATTATATGGAAGATTTCTCCATTTATCATGCTAGGTGTACTTGCCTATGGAATGGGGAGAGAAAACATAAGAGAGAGAAAGAAAATTAAGTAATGAAGAGAGAGAATGAGAGGTTGGCTTATATATGGTAGGTTTGAGGGTTGATCCACGGGTTCTCATGACTTGAACCAACCCACAAAATAAAACATAAACCAGGTTAAACCAAAGAATGAGTCTAGTCTCCATGCACATGCAACCATGCTAAAATAAAATACGTTCCAAATATGTATATCGGGAACAGGGATGTGACATCTCTATCCACCTTAAAAAAAATTTGTCCTCGAAATTCGAATCCAAGAAAGCTAAAAAGTCAGGACAAGCACGATATAATCCTACTAGCAAAACTACATATGCAAGCAATATTATCACAATACATAGGTGATCACCTAATCACGAAATCTAGATACGAAGGCACAAGGTAGAATATACCTTCTGAATCGAACAGGTGCGGGTACCGAGATCGAATATCGTCCTCGTGCTCCCACTTTGATTCTCCAAGTGTGTGATGTCCCCAAGCAACTCAGAGAAGAGAAATAGTCTGGTTCTTGAGTACCTTCTCTCTTCAATCTAGAATGGATATGGGTTGATCTTCGTAAGATAAGTCGATACCAACAACTAATTCAGAATGGTCGAAGATATGACTCAAATTTGGGACATACCTACGCAGCTGAGATACATAAAATATATTGTGCACCTCATGTAGCAAAGGTGGAAGGGCAAAACAATATGCCATATCACCTACCCGATCGAGAAAGTCGAACGGCTCAGCGTATAGCAGACTAAGCTTCCCACGAACCCCGAATCTAATGACCCCACGGGTAGGCAAAATTCATAAAAATATATGGTCGCCGACACGAAACTCTAAAGATCTACGATGCTGATCTGCCAAATGATGATTCCGGTCTTACGCAACCCAAAGTCGCTCTCTGATATGCGTGACAACTTCTACTATTTATGTGATCATTTCGGGGCTTGACATCTTTCGCTCCCCAATGTCGTCCCAAACCAATGGTGATATACACTTTCTACCGTACAGTGCTTCAAAAGGTGCCATCTGAATACTGGCCTGATAACTATTGTTATACGAAAATTCTACCAAGTGAAGGTAATTTTTCCAAGATCCACCAAGGTTTAAGGTATAGGCTCGTAGCATATCCTCCAAGGTCTGGTTAGTTCTCTCTGATTGTCCGTTTGTCTGGAGGTGGCAAGCTGTGCTGAATCTTAACTTGGTACCCAATCTCTCGTGCAAGCTTCTCCAGAAATGAGAAGTGAACCATATATCTTGGTCTGATACTACGCTTACTGGAACCCCATGTTGTCTCACAACCTATCGCATATACAAATCCGCCAATTGCTCTGTAGACTGTCCCACTCTGAAGGAGAGAAAATATGTCACTTTCGTGAGCCGATTCACTATCACACAAACTGCATCTTGACAAGTCGGTGATCTTGGTAAACCGATCATAAAGTCCATCATGATGTGTTTGTTACTACTTCCACTCTGGAATATTTAGCGGCTGCAATAATCCTACCGATCTTTGTTATTCTGCCTTCACTTGCTGATATATCAGATATTGCGATACGAAGCATGCTATTTTCCTTTCATTTCGTTCCACCAAAAGTATTGCTTGATATCTTGATACATCTTTGTTCCTCCTAGATGAATGAAATACTGGTAATTGTGTGCTTCAGTCATAACTTCTTGTCGAATATCCCTACTTGGTACATATAGACGATCCCCAAACCTTAGCATTTCATCCGCACGTATTGTCAACTCCTTCTGAAGACTCATTCATATTCTTCTCGTAGCTTTTGAATCTCCGAGTCCTCTGCCTGAGCTAGTTTGATTCTATCTACCAAAGTTGACTGAATCTGTGGGCTAGCCTGAACTCCTGTACTTTGTAGAAGTACTACCTCAATACCCATTTCTCGTAAGTCCTCGAGAATGTGCTTCTGAGTAGTCAACATAAATTTTCCACCTCTTCTGCTAAGTGCATCAGCTACTACATTAGCCTTCCCTGGATGGTACTGAAGTTCCTTGTTATACTCTTTCAACAATTCTAGCCACCTTCTCTACCTCATGTTCTTGTCCTTTTGCATGAATACATACTTCAAACTCTTATGATCCGTGAATATTTTTACTTAGATCGCCATATAAGTAGTGCCTCCACAACTTAAGTGCGAACACTATATCTGCTAACTCCAAATCATGAATTGGATAGTTCTTCTCGTGATCTCTGACCTGCCGAGAAGCATACGCAATCACACTCCCTTGTTGCATCAAAATACATCCAAGTCCTTTGCCAGATGTATTACAATACACTATGAATCCTCCGGAGCCTGCTGGAAGAGATTAAATTCTTCTTCAACTCTTTAAAGGCTATCTGGCATTCCGCTGACTACACAAATTTAACTTCTTTGTGCGTCAACCGAGTCAAAGGTGTTGAGATCTTAGCAAAGTCTGACACAAATCTTCTGTAGTATCCTGCCAAGCCTAGGAAACTACGCACTTCTGCTACTATTTTTGTAACTGGCCAGTTCTCTATTGCATCTATCTTCATGGGATCAACTGACACTCCTTCTCCAGAAATAATGTGCCCAAGAAAAGATACGTGATCCAGCCAAAAATTATACTTACTAAGCTTCGCATATAACTGGTGCTCCCTCAAAGTTTATAGTACTATCTTGAGATGTTCTTCATGCTCCTCCTTATTACAAGAATACACAAGGATGTCATCGATGAATACTACCACAAACTGGTCCAAGTATGGCATAAAGATATGATTCATCATCCATGAATACCACTGAGCATTAGTCAGTTCGAATGGCATAAGTAGGAATTCGTAATTCCCATATCATGACTTAAATGCTGTCTTTGGTATATCCTGATCCCGAACTCGCACCTGATGATATCATGATCGTAAATCTATCTTGGAGAAGACTTTTGCTTCACTTAATTGATCAAACAAATCATCAATCCTGGGTAATGGGTACTTGTTCTTTACGGTCACTACATTCAACCGCCTGTAATCCATACACAACTACGTTGATCCATCCTTCTTCTTCTTCTTTACCAATACCGCTGGTGCTCCCTACGGTGATCCACTGGTCCGAATAAACTTCTTCTCCTTCAGTTCTTCCACATGTCGATATAATTGATCAAGTTTTGATGGTGACATTGGGTATAGGTTCTGGAATACTGGTTCTGCTCCTGGTATCAACTCTATACAGAACTCTACTTTTCTAACTGGGGGTAATCCAGGAAGCTCGTTGGGAAAGATATCCATAAATTCTTCAACTATCTTGGGTATCGGATCTTCTTCTTTTGCTACTGTTGCGACTCCTCCTTTATGCTGGTCTCTCTCTATTCTGATAAGGACAAATTCTTCTAAACTGAGAATTCTAAATAACACTCTACCCTCATGACAGTCTATCGTTGCATGATTGTCTCTCAACCAGTCCATGCCTAAGATAATATCAAAGTTATCCATAGGGAACTCGGTCAGCTTTGCAGGTAATAAATGCCCACATACGATGACTGGACATGATAAGCATACCCTACTAACTTATATGATCCCATTGCCAGTGAGTATATTCAGCCTCTCTGGCAATGCCTCAAACTTCAATCCAATATGTGTCGTATATTTTGTAGATATAAATGAGAGTGAAGCTCCATAATCAATTAAATCTATGGAAGAAAAGGTTGTACCAAAAATATTACCTGCCACTATGTCGCCTGACGCTAAATCTTACTCCAAAGACAAGGTGAGCGCCTATCCTTGGCCTTGTCGAGCTCCCTGTTGCTATCTTTCTTGCTGCCTTTGTTGCAATTCTTGCTGATTCTGCTATTGTTGTTGTCTATAAAGCTTGTTTTGCGTCGGCAATAGACGCTGGGCTAAGGGTCGTACTGCTGTTGCTGGTCCTTCTTGCTGCACTGCCCTTGGAGCTGGAATACAGGAAAATATTGTACTGGCCCTCTTGGCCTCTGTATTAATGGGCATGTGGAAACCTTGTGATTAGGGCTCCCACATCTCAAGCATAGCCTATTAGCTGCCCGACAAATATTTCGGGTATGACCTACTTTGCCACAATAGATACAACCTGTCGGCGCTCCCCGTCGTTGTTGTTGTTATTGTTGTTATTGTTGTTATTTCTACCTCGGCTGCTGATGCTGAGTTGGTGCCATCACTGTCGAGGTCAATGGCCTCCTCTGTGTCACGTCATGGATGTGAATGCCAAGGGATGGTGCTGACTTTTGTGGTACTGGTCCTCCCTCATTGCTCTGTCCATGAGGCCTCTTTCGATCTACTCTTCTTGATGCCATCCTTTGAAGTAAGCTCAACCCTTTTGGCTGCTATCAATACTGCCTCAAAAGTCTGGTAGACATGCACCTCTACCATGTGTAAGATTTCCAAGTGAAGTCCCTGCTGGAACCTCATTGCTCTCTCTAATTATATTGCCACCATGGTTGGAGCAAATATGCTTAGTCGACAAAACTCTACCGCGTTGCCGTCTACTGTCCTTCCAGCCTACTTGAGGTTAATGAACCTTTACTGTAACTCACATTAAACCTCAATCCCAAAGTACTTCGTCCTAAATCGGGTTCTGAAATTATTCCATGAAATAGGATGCCTGAATCCTACCTCCATCGTGGCCCACCAATCCCTTCCCAGATCTGGGAGTTGTAGGCGAACCAGGTCAACCTGTTCCTCGGCCGAAACTTTAGCTGCTGCCAGAATGGTCTCAATATCCTTGAACCAAGCCATCTATAACCCTATTTTCCTGTTGTTGAAGCTGTTGTTGCTAATGTTGTTGTTGTTGTTGTTGTTGCACCGCCATCTGGTGTTGTTGGGCTACCAACAATCTACAGATAATCTCTAGCAAGTCCGGGGTATCCAGTATTACCGGTACTGCAGGAGGTAAGGGAACACCCGGAGCTTACTATTTTGTCCCATTTATCGTAGGCTCAACTCGGATCCTTGGTTGGGGTTCTACAGGATCTCGTTCCACTAATAATTATACCTCTATTGTTGCTGCAACATAGGGAGAATGAGAAGCCCTAATGTAGAGCACAAGAAACAATCAAGTCCAGGACGAGAAGGAACAAGTAAGCAATCAATCTGGAAAATTTCAAGCTGATTATTGAAGATGATGAATTAAGAATTTTAAGAAGGATCATGTTTGATTATGTCACACCCCAGTCCCAAAATACGTAGGACCAGGAATACGTGACACGCCAGCTACGCATTCGACCAGACTTTGGTCTGACTCGAACACGTATAAGCTGTAAAATATAAAGGCACTAACTAGATATCCCATAAATATAAACCTCTATGTCTCAATCCATAATGTACAGCAGTACACAAGAAAGAGCTATATGTGCTAGAGTCGGCCGCCCAATAACACACTAACTCGAATAGACTCGAGAAGAAGCATGAGTCTATAAAACTAGGCTACAATAGCAGATAAATAATCAATGTAAAATAACCATAATGCGGGTAAATAAGATGTGAGTACCTGGTACCATACTCGCAAGACATGTTACTCCAACAGTATCTCCAAGTGCTCCATAATCATCTATGCTGCAAAACTGGCAGGGAACCAGGTCCTCAGAGGGACGTAACAAGGTACAAAAATACAACAATGCCAAGTAAACAGAAAGTAAAAGTGCACGATAGGGTACACTATCATAACCAACTAGTGTGACACAGTTTAAAGACAATGTTCGACGCATGGGCTGTCCAAAATAAAACTGTAGCTCCGGACACAGAAACACACGGCACGTACCTCAGCTCCGGGTAAAGAGTCACACGGGTGATACAACTACACTAGATACAGGATCACTGCAGAAACAATACACACATATATATATAAGAGCATGCAGAGTAGCCCAAACGTCTAGTAACTGTCTTCCCCATCCCAAGCGGTCAACGATTGTGCGCTAAACCTGAACCTCTATCTACAGTCTCGACACACAGAAATAACTCAACAGACGCGACCCTAAGGTCGTCCCAGTCTCTGGTCATGATGTCAGTATCAGGATACAGGAATCTGGCACGATCATAGTGTATAAGTGTCCTGGGGTGTCGATATACTCAGGTACGCATATCGAGATGCTATAAAACATCCAATAATCTTTCTAAGACGTTACGACGTACGTCTTCACCCGGTTGTGAACCGAACGCGAAGTATCGAATGTCAACATAAATACGTGCACAATGTACATAAAGAAATAATAAATAACTGTAATCTGAAATACAGGGTGGCAAGGTACACTTGCCTGCGTGCGGCTGCTGATGACGGGGATCTGGTACCTCATCCAAGTCCTCATGTCCCGCAGTATCTAGAGATGAGATACAAACCAGAATCAATAGTGACAAGGCTAATGTGTTGAAACAAACACTAACTAACCACATCTAATAACCTTAATCTCATAATTATAACAACACTAAAAAGAGACAAGGCGAGGGGAGAGCTGTACCTCGACTGCGAGGTACCGATGGTGGTGGTGATGGTGTAACCGGACAGGGAGGAGGCCGGAGTGGCACCGTCGAAGAAAGTCGGATAGTCGGCGTCGTCCACCGTACTGTCGATCGGGGGTGAGAGTCAGGCTGGAGAGGCACTGTCGAAGGAGCACAGGCCGCGGGGGTCGACTCAGTCTCTGCACAGCAGCGTCGACCGAAGATGTACAGCGGCGGCGGGGATAGCTGCTCAGCGTGCGACGGGGAATGCACTGGTCGGTCGGGTCGGCGGGGAATGCACTGCAGTCGTCGGGAAGAACACAGCGGCCGGGAAAGGCCGGAGAGGGGCGGCTGCATCGACAGGCGGTCGGGATGAACACAGAGGTCGGCTGTAGCCGGAGTGGCTGCTGCTCAGCCCGTGGGGAAGGTCGGCGGCTGGAACTGCACAGCGGGCGGCGAGGTCAATGCACGGCCGGTCGGAGTACAGCTGCGGGGGGTCGGCCGGCCGGACGAGGGTGGATGCACCGGAGTCGGGCCGGAGTCGGGTCACCCACAGCGAGAAGGAGGGAAAATAAAGGAAGAAGAAGAAGGAGAATAATGGAGGAAGGGGTTCTTTGCATGGAGAAAATATGGATGAGTGAGGAGAGAGAGGGGGTTTTCTTTTTAGTTTTCTTGAGATTAGGGCCGGTTGGTGAGTTGTGAGGGTGGGGTGATGTGATATTTTATAGGGAGTGGTGAGTGGATGGAGGGT
This sequence comes from Iris macrosiphon, assembly GCA_036927795.1. NCBI lineage: Eukaryota > Viridiplantae > Streptophyta > Magnoliopsida > Asparagales > Iridaceae > Iris > Iris macrosiphon. The sequence continues at coordinate 78,896,877 of JAYESA010000004.1, read as the reverse complement.
GGAGATGCTCCTATTCAAAATGGAGGGATGGTATTTGTCATGAAGAAAAATAGTTTCTTCATGAGGAGTGGTGAATGGAGGAGTGTAATTTGGTCCCAATTTTGTGACCTCTTCATTTGGTTTTGGCCAATGGGGTGAGGGCACCTAAAATCACTAAATTGCAACATAGCCCCCTTAAATTTGGGAAATTGTACGAACACATAAAATGATGCTAAAATTATGGAGAAAAATACGGGTGATGGTTTGCATGGGGAGGGGGTGTTGGGGGTTTGGCAGGGGTTTAATTTTATGGCCAACGGGATTAATTAAGGATTAAAATAGGATTGGGCAAAGTTGGTATTCCTGATTTAAATAGAATTAAAGTGTCCCGCGCTTTTGAATTAAATGGGGGCACTTGGGGTCAAAATCCGAAAGTGACGCAAAGGTCAAAAATGGTGGGGGCTTGGAGTCGGTCTTGGACCCTTTAGTTGTTCCGGCTCAACGGGTTAAGTTGGTATCATAAAATTTAGGGTAACGACACAGGTGTCCGACACAGAATTAAATATGGGCTATGATTTTCGAAAAATTGTGCAATTAATTTAGAGCGCAACGAAAACTGATTTTAAGTGACGAAAAAATCCAGTGCCTAATTTGGCGAGTCAAGTTAGAAGTACAATAGCCCGATAGAATTTATGGACTGATATTGGGCTCTGATTAATTTAGCAATGATAGGGCTCACCAAGGGTTTTAATTAAATGAATTAAAATACCAGACAAACTTAACTCCACTCTAAACCTCAACATCTGCTGCTAAATCCAAATTTTTCAAATCCAAACCTGACTATCTATAGAATAAATCGAGGGCGTTTACATTCTTCCGAACATAGAAAAATTTTGTCCCCGAAATTAAAAGTAAAGCACGATAATAACTAAAAGAATTTTAAAACAACTAGTAATCAAATTTCGTACGTAATTCGTATCTTGGTCCTCAAATAAGTACGGAAACTGCTGTCGAATAGAATTATCGCGCTCCCAAGTAGACTCGCCTGGTGAATGGTGCTTCCATGCCACTCTGACCAGTCTAATAGTCTGCCCTCTCAGAGTCTTCTCGCTGTGATCGAGAATCTCGACTGGCTGTTCTACGTAAGATAGGCTGGGTTCTACTGTAATCTCCGAATGATCAAGCACGTGGCTAGGGTCTGCGACATATCTCCTCAGTTGTGATACGTGAGATACGTCGTGTACTCCCTCTAATGATGGAGGTAATGCAAGACGGTAATCTACTTCGCCAACTCGTTCCCAGAATGTCAAAAGGTCTGATGTACCTCGGACTCAGCTTGCCTCTGCCTCCGAACCTGATGGTACCACGGGTAGACGATATCCTCAAAAATACATGTTCACCCTCCTTGAACTCCAATGGTCTGCGGTGCACATCTGTCCAATATTTCTGTCTGTCCTGCGCTGCCCGCAGGTGGCTCTGAATCTGCTTGACCTTCTCCACTGTCTGTGTTACCAACTCTGGACCAAGTATCTGACATTCTCCCATGTTACTCCAACAAACTGGCGACCTATATTTCCTGTCGTACAGTGCCTCATAGGGTGCCATCTGTATGCTGGCCTGGTAACAGTTACTGTAGGAGAATTCCACCAAGTGTAGGTGGTCCTCCCAAGATCCTCCAAAATTAATCATGCACGCTCTCAACATATCCTCTAATATCTGTATCGAGCGCTCTGACTGACCATCGATCTGTAGATGATATGCAGTGCTGAACTTGAGACAAGTTCCTAGGCTCTCTTGCAAACTCTGCCAAAATATGATGTGAATCTGGAATCACGATCCGATACGATGCTGACAGGCACTCCATGTAATCATACTATCTGCCTCATATATATGTCAGCTAAAATCTCTGTGGATTGCCCAATACTGAAGGGCAAGAAATGTACAAACTTAGTGAGTCTGTCTACGACAACCCAAACTGCATCCTTCCCGCTAGGGCTCCACAGGAATCCTATGACGAAGTCCATGGTAATATGTTCCTTCTTCCACTCGGGAATGGGAAGCAGCTATAATAGTCCTGCAGTTCTCTGATGTTCAGCCTTGACTTGCTGACAAACTAAATATTTCGCTACGAATCTTGCAATTTCTCTTTCTATCCCATGCCACCAGAAATGTTGCCTCAAGTCTCGGTACATCTTCGTACCCCCAGGATAAATGGAATAAATCGAGCTATGTGCCTCGGTCATCAACTCTTGGCGTAGCTCACCACTCGGAACATATAGGCGATCTCCACACCTCAATATTCCGTCTTCATGAATCTTGAGTCCCGTTTGCATGTTGGCCTATGTCCTTTCTCACAGTCATCTAAATCTCGTATCTGTAGGCAAGGTTGCCTTGATCCTCTTACTAAATATGGACTGAACCTCGAGGCTGGTCATCTGTTCATTCATGCCTGGCAATAAGATCTTAATCCTGAAGATCCTCTAACAACAGACGATGAGTCAAAAAAATATGTCATGGGCTTCCTGCTTAAGGCATCTGCTACTACATTCGCCTTGCCAGGGTGGCACTGCAACTCGATATCATAATCTGTCATTAACTCCAGCCAGTGCCTCTGTCTCACGTTGAGCTCCTTCTTCGTGTAGGCATACTTCAGACTTTTGTGATCTGTATAAATCTTAACACGCTCTCCATAAAGGTAGTGTCGCTATAGCTTTATTACAATTATCACTGCAGCTAGTTCTAGATTGTGCGTCTGATAGTCCTTCTCATGAACCCTTAGTTGTCCTGATACGTAGACTATCTATTCTATCTAAACATAACTCATATTTGCCGAGCTTGGCCTACAGTATCTCCTGTCTCAGCGTCTCCAACACGATCCTGAGATGTCTCTCGTGCTCCTCTTGGCTCTTAGAATATATCAAGATGTCGTCTATAAATACTACACGAACTTATCCAAGTACTGGTGGAAGACATTGTTCATCAAACACATAAATACTACTGGCGCGTTGGTTAAAACAAACGGCATGACTAAAAACTCATAGTGGCCATACTTTGTTCGAAAGGCCGTCTTCGGGATGTCCTCTCTCCGTACCTTGATCTGATGTTAGCCTGTTCTGAGATCGATCTCTGTGAATACAAAATGCGTTGCTAAGCTAATCAAGTAAATCATCGTTGCGTAGCATAGGGTACTTGTTCTTTATCGCTACAGCACTTAACGCCCTGTAATCGATACGCAACATACCGTCCCGTCCTTCTTCGGTACAATAAGATGGTTGCTCCCCATGGGAAAATACTAGCCCGGCTGAAACCCTTGTCTAAGTGATCCTCTACTATGGACCTTCAACTCAACCAACTCTTTCGGTGCTAGTCTGAAGACGGGAAAATAATTGGCTCCGCTCTTGGAGTCAACTCTATAGCAAATTTTATCTCTCTGTCAGGTGGCAGGCCGAAAAGATTCTCTAGAACCACATCCTCAAACTCTGGTATAATGCGGGGTACACTGGTTCCCCTTCTGCAATGTGTGTCTCAAAGGTAGGTGGGCACCATGCTTCAAGGCTCTCTAAAAACTCAAACTCAGGGCAATCCGGTGGTCTAAAGGTGACACAACCACGACGGCAATCAAGCGTTGCGTGGTATTGGCTCAACCAATCCATGTCTAGGATAAGGTCTTAGTCTAGACTTTAACCTCAAGATAAATTCTTCTGTTCTATTTTCAACATCAATCCTCAAAAGAAAATATTTCCTTGCCTAATGTATAATTTCTCTTCTCCTCAAGGTTTTTCCTAAAATTTTATTCCTCGAATTTCTTTCTTTCGTTATTCATCTCTCCAAGTCACAATTACAATTATAATAATGATGTCACCCTAGCACATACTAAAATTTCTGGTATTAGATCATCATCTTCCAAGTGAGAGCTTGAAATTTTATCTCCTCTAGTCCATAATGTCATTCCTGGTATTGCTATCATATACAACCACTAGTTTCCATCATCAGGCTATGCATTTCCCTAAATTATTCTAGGTCATGATAAACAATCCTTCCAGCTCTTAGTACTTCCAAGATCACTGCTACCTCAAGCACGGGTAGGATACTACTGGGTCCAACTCTCTTGCCAACCTTCCACACTAGTTCTAGAATCCAAAGAACCTATCAATCTATCCTGATAAGGTAACAATCCTCTCCGAGAAAGGTATATGAATTTTGTCTCCTGTCGTCTGGTCTTCGATCTTCTTCTGGAGTGAAGTCATCAGTCACAAGCATTCATCTCCCCGAACAATAGGGGACGAGGAACAAGGATAGCAATATTGACGAAGATTGAACGAATACAAAGTAGAATTCCAAGGGCGATAATCACATACAAAGAGTTTTAAAATCGATTATGGATTGAGATCCTATTCAACAATCATAACATCTATTCCTAATTTGCAGGCTCGCTTGGCACAGTCAGGTAACCAAGACGATTTAAATCGGACCTGCATGGGCCACCACAAAAATATGTCACGCCCCAGTCCCAAAATACGTAGGACCAGGAATACGTGACACGCCAGCTACGCATTCGACCATACTTTGGTCTGACTCGAACACGTATAAGCTGTAAAATATAAAGGCACTAACTAGATATCCTATAAATATAAACCTCTATGTCTCAATCCATAATGTACAGTAGTATACAAGAAAGAGCTATATGTGCTAGAGTCAGCCGCCCAATAACACACTAACTCGAATAGACTCGAGAAGAAGCATGAGTCTATAAAAACTAGGCTACAATAGCAGATGAATAATCAATATAAAATAACCATAAAGTGGGTAGATAAGATGTTAGTACCTGGTACCATGCTCGCAAGACATGCAACTCCAACAGTATCTCCAAGTGCTCCGTAATCATCTATGCTGCAAAACTGGCAGGAAACTAGGTCCTCAGAGGGACGTAACAAGGTACAAAAATACAGCAATGCCAAGTAAACAGAAAGTACAAGTGCACGACAGGGTACTCTATCATAACCAACTAGTGTGACACAGTTTAAAGACAATATTCGACGTGTAGGCTGTCCAAAATAAAATTGTAGCTCCGGATACGAAAACACAAAGCACGTACCACAGCTCCGGGCAAAGAGTCACACGGGTGATACAACTACACTAGATACAGGATCACTACAGAAACAATACACACATATATATATAAGCGCGTACAGAGTAGCCCAAACGTCTAGTAACTGTCTTCTCCATCCCAAGCGATCAACGATTGTGCACTGAACCTGAACCTCTATCTACAGTCTCGACACACAGAAATAACTCAACAGATGCGACCCTAAGGTCGTCCCAATCTCTGGTCATGATGTCAGTATCAGGATACAGGAATCTGGCACGATCATAGTGTATAAGTGTCCTGGGGTATCGATATACTCAGGTACGCATATCGAGATGCTACGAAACATCCAACAATCTTTCTAAGACGTTACGACGTACGTCTTCACCCGGTTGTGAACCTAACGTGAAGTATCAAACGTCAACATAAATACGTGCATAATATACATAAAGAAATAATAAATAACTGTAATCTAAAATACAGGGTGGCAAGGTACACTTGCCTGCGTGCGACTGCTGATGACGGGGATCTGGTACCTCGTCCAAGTCCTCAGGTCCCGCAGTACCTAGAGATGAGATACAAACCAGAATCAATAGTCTATTCTACGTCAAGCAGGGATGCGACACGCATCTACAACTAAACTCAAACTCAGCTACGACTCACAGGGACAAGACACTAGGGGGTTGACCACAGTTGACTATCGGTACGATAGTCCATCAACTAGTCCTCTGTACATTCTCCTCGACAAATCCTCATTCTGACCATATTTATCACGTGGTTCTGTATCAGGTGTGCTCACTCCCTGACTGTATTTACTTATTAAATATTAGGTCTTCCTCAACCCTCAGGATCATTTTATCCATAAACTCTGCTCAACCCTACAGATCACCATGCTCATAAATAAATACGTTGAACCCTAAAGCTCAATGTCTCTCATTCCAATCATATTAATATACTGATGACGATTAAACCTCCAAGTTCACCATTAGACCTTGACCTCAGGTCATTATAATTATCATTCATCTTAAACCACATTGTTCAAGTACTATACTACGCTAACCATAATTATGCCAACAATATATAAATTAAACCCTAACAACTATATCTACGTATAATCCTCGAAATACCATAATCTATATAAACATCAATCACATATTTCAAGTACCATACTACACTAGCCATACATATCCACATTATGTAACCAAAATCCCTAGCTAATGCACACAACCATAAGTATTCAAAAATCCTCATTCTTACTTATATAATGTGTTGAAACGAACACTAACTAACCACATGTAATAACCTTAATCTCATAATTATAACAACACTAAAAAGAGACAAGGCGAGGGGAGAGCTGTACCTCGACTGCGAGGTGCCGATGGTGGTGGTGATGGTGTAACCGGACAGGGAGAAGGCCGGAGTGGCACCGTCGAAGGGAGTCAGATAGTCGCCGTCATCCACCGTACTGTCGGTCGGGGGTGAGAGTCAGGCCGGAGCGGCACTGTCGAAGGAGCACAGGCCGCGGGGGTCGACTCAGTCTCTGCACAGCAGCGTCGACCGGAGCTGTACAGGGCGACGGGGATAGCTGCTCAGCGTGCGGCGGGGAATGCACTGGTCGGTCGGGTCGGCGGGGAATGCACTGCAGTCGTCGGGAAGAATACAGCGGCCGGGAAAGGCCGGAGTGGGGCGGCTACACCGACAGGCGGTCGGGATGAACACAGAGGTCGGCTGTAGCCGGAGCGACTGCTGCTCAGCCCGTGCGGGAAGGTCGGCGGCTGGAACTGCACAGCGAACGGCGGGGTCGATGCACGGCCGGTCGGAGTACATCTGCGGGGGGTCGGCTGGCCGGACGAGGGTGGATGCACCGGAGTCGGGTCACCCACAGTGAGAAGGAGGGAAAATAAAGGAAGAAGAAGAAGGAGAATAATGGAGGAAGGGGTTCTTTGCATGGAGAAAATATGGATGAGTGAGGAGAGAGAGAGGGGGTTTTCTTTTTAGTTTCCTTGGAATTAGGGCCGGTTGGTGAGTTGTGAGGGTGGGGTGATGTGATGTTTTATAGGGAGTGGTGAGTGGATGGAGGGTGGAGATGCTCCTATTCAAAATGGAGGGATGGGATTTGTCATGAAAAAAAATAGTTTCTTCATGAGGAGTGTAATTTGGACCCAATTTTGTGACCTCTCCATTTGGTTTTGGCCAATGGGGTGAGGGCACCTAAAATCACTAAATTGCAACATAGCCCCCTTAAATTCTGGAAATTGCACGAACACATAAAATGACGCTAAAATTGTGGAGAAAAATGCGGGTGATGGTTTGCATAGCGAGGGGGTGTTGGGGGTTTGGCACGGGTTTAATTTTATGGCCAACGGGATTAATTAAGGATTAAAATAGGATTAGGCAAAGTTGGTATCCCCAATTTAAATAGAATTAAAGTGTCCCGCACTTTTGAATTAAATTGGGGCACTTGGGGTCAAAATCTGAAAGTGACGCAAAGGTCAATGGTGGAGGCTTGGAGTCGGTCTTGGACCCTTTAGTTGGTCCATCTCAACGGGTTAAGTTGGTATCTCAAAATTTAGGGTAACGACACAGGTGTCCGACACAAAATTAAATATGGGCTACGATTTTCGGAAAATTGTGCAATTAATTTAGAGCGCAACGAAAACTAATTTTAAGTGACGGAAAAGTCCAGTGCCTAATTTGGCGAGTCAAGTCAGAAGTACAGTAGCCCGATAGAATTTATGGGCTGATATTGGGCTTCGATTAATTTAGCAATGATAGGGCACGCCAAGGGTTTTAATTAAATGAATTAAAATACCAAACAAACTTAACTCCACTCTAAACATCAACATCTGCTGCTAAATCTAAATTTTCCAAATCCAAACCTGACTATCTATAGAATAAATTGAGGGGGTTTACAGATTAAGACTTCTACGACCATGACACCCCACAAGTCTGAAGAACAGACCTGTATGGGCCACCACTAAAATCTTATCATGCCCCAGTATCGGAATACGGAGACGGACATGGCCAGGTATCCCGTACAAGGTATTATATGTCGTACGACGATCACTGATGTAATAAGACAAGAGGTGCATGCTACAATCAAGTCTCCTATGGTCAAAAACTTCTGTCTTAATTATTTAAACAAGAAATATTAAACATAGAGCATATATGATAACGCAATAAGGCATCCCAAACGCTTTCTCAAAAATATTCTAGAGACCAGCTGTACAAAATATGAAGCTGGCAGAGCATCAAAAGTACATGACAGTGATCAGCTACAGTCTGATTTAATACAATCATGTAAAGAGTCTAATGTCCAGACGTGCCGGCTAACAGGTGACGGTGGCTAAACCCCCCAAAGAAGTAAATGTACAATGACGAGCATGGAAGAAGAAACCCACTCATTATCCTCTGCGACCATGTTCCTGGTACGCGCCATGAGTTGGGAGATAGTACATTGGATCCTCTAGTACTGGCTCAAAATCTGGTCATGCAAAACTAATGGGGTTAGATCCCAAATAACAAGTACCACAAAGGAAGCACGAAATGGAGAAACAAAAATCCAAAAAATAATTATATAATAATACATAGGTTCAGTGTCGTAACGTAGGTCCATGGAATATCCTAGCGCCAAAGTCCAACCCTACAACTAAACAAGGACAAGGGTTGAACCATCACACTATGATAGTCCATTTTCCTATGCTATTAACCGAATAATACAATCACAACCAAGTCCATTTTCTTATATCGGCCAATCACTTGTACGACTTACTATTTTGTGGAGTCTGCGATTATCTCAGAAATAATGCATAATAAGTATTCTCAGATCACGTCAGTTTCGAAGCTAACCGAGCCAAATAAGGAATATATAGGTACTTGCATGATGCACCAGTTTTCCGTAGGGCCACTGTGCTAAAATACGGCATTAGCGGTTCCAGTCTCCTATAGGGAGACAATGACTCAGCGTTAATTATAATAGGTCTGATACTACACTCTACTAAGGCGGATGATATACAGTATCTATGGTGGCCAGCTCACAGCGCACTTAGAATGAATCTCTGTGGGAAGGTTCGTTGGCATGATCTCGGGATACCGTTTTCTCCAAATATTACTAGCATATTTAGTTACCTAATTAGCTCTATATTGTGTTCAAAATCTCAAGGCGTGGTCACATGAGAATTTTCTTTAAGATGTCGTACAAAGTACGGGCACGCTAGATACGAATCCATGAAAGATCAATCTGGATTCACCCGAGCGTGTTTGTAACATTCAATCAATATCCTAGCCACGCTTTGGTAATTGACTTGCTTATTATACCCGTATTAGGGAAATAATATTTATAATTATAATATTACGCGTTCAAGAATTTGGAGCCATTTTTGATCCATAATCCAAATATAAATCACATAATACGTGACATGGTATGTCGCACCTCGGCGCGCATCCGATCATATATACTTTCAAACAATAATTTGTATCAGCATGGATACAGTATTCGAGTCCAATTATTAATTATATATTAGGTCACATGAATCAAGATCACATTGTAACACAAAGCTTACGTCATGCACATAGCCGGTTAGTCACTATCCACTTAGTCTGGTTTATACTGAAATCACGTTCAACTTATGCATGTTCATAGCCAATCTTAGCTCTTGGTCATGTCTGGCACTAGGTCTGGTTACTAAATCCATTCTTTCTTAGAATCATAACACAAGCATTAACCCAAATATAAATCATAAAAGAATTAGAAAAATATTCAATCAAACAATCAAGGTCGCATGGGTCTCTAGGCCACATATGATGTCCTGGCCGAATATGTCTCTAGACCGTAGGGGAAATCCTGGTCGCATATGAAGTCTTGGCCACATATGTCTCTAGGCTGCATGGGAAATCCTGGCCGCATATGTCTCTAGGCCGCAGGGGAAATCCTGGCCGCATATGAAGTCTGGGCCGCATGGACCACTTGGCCGCATATGGAGTCAGGGCCGCATGCTCAGGGTTAAAGTTTACTCCTTGGGACATATGTTGAAGTAACGGCAAAATTATAAAACCCCATATTTTTAAATATTATATTTAATTAATTAATTATTGAATTTATCTATATTATTTCGTAGCTAATTAGAAAATAAATTTATTAAATCAACTACGTAGATAATTACTTATTTAGAATTAGTGCACAAAAACAATTATTTTTATGTTAGAAATATTAGTAGAAGAGTGAAAGATTTTTAGAGTTTATTTTGGGGTACAAATATTTTTTTATACCTTAAATATATATATGTAAATAATATATAGTTATTAGATATAATAATAATAATTATTATTAGTTATAATAATAATTAGTGTTAGTTATAATAATAATGTAATAATAATAATAATTATTATAGTAATAATAATGAAAACAAAAGAGAAAAGAAAAAGAAAAAGAAATCTAATTAATCCCTTAACCCCTAATCTCTTAATCCTAATCTAAAATCCTTAAGCTAATCCAAGCCCCACTACTAACCCCTTCCCCCGCGGCCCAGAGCCCGACTTACCCCATCCGCGGATTCCTTCTCCCCCTCTCCCTCGATCTCTCTCTCTCTATATATATATATATATAATCTATGACTAGTAAACCCTAACCCTAACCTAATCCCCTAACACCCGACCTCCTCCCACTTCTCTACGACGCCGCCCGACCACCGCAGCCACTGGAGCATTGCCGGAGAACCCGCCGACCGGCCGCACGTCCGCGTCACCCGCGAGCAAACCGCGCAGATTCGCAACGACGACCCCTACTTCAAGCACTGTTTTCCGTCTCCTCGCTCGATCAAATTCGAATTCGTCTTTGCCGGTATGATCACCACCTATCCCTCGCTAAATCCCGTTAATTAGTTTCCATCAAACAGGGTTAAAAATGAGGTAGAAATCGACGCCAAGTTTAGAAAAAACCATGTTTTAAACTACTATAAAAAACTGTCCCATCGACTTATATTTCGAGGCCAATATCTCCCAACCTAGGCATCCAAATCGAGATCTACCTTTTTCTGTGTAGAGTTCATATAACCGAGATCATTCCCTGTTAATTATTTTATTTTATTATGTGTTAAAAACAGAGATAAATTAGGTTGAAAAATTAGAAAAACTTGTTTTTAAAATGTTAAAATTTGTGATACGGAGCGCGCTTCACCAAACGGGACCGCCTCGTCGCATACCAATTGCTCCAAAAGGTGCATATGATATGTCCTGACGTGTGAGATTTTGAGGAAACTAATTTGGACGTGTGTGCGCATCAGAATCACCCCGTATCCGTAAAAAGGTCCCGTATCGCAAATTTTACAAAATATCGCACCATTTAGTGTACGCTCGTCGGAATGCGACAAAACTTATGCCATTGGATTCGTGGTATCACGCTGGTCCTGTGACCCAAGTTTTACGCGATTCCGAAACAGTTGACCAATCCGCTTATTTGCGGCCCCACGGTTGACTTTTGGGGCAAATTTGTGTTCGGCTCATCGGAATCCAAAATTGGACATACCGTTGAGTTCGTATTGACGTTTAGAATTTGTTTGACCTATAATTTGTCCCATTTAGATACTTTTACCACTGGCACATATTTTGGTGCAAAGTGGACCACATGTAGACCCCGCTTTGACCCAAAATTACCGTTTTGCTCCTGTGTCCAAATTGAACGAAAGGGTAGTGTTTTCTAGCTATCTCGCTTATTCTGGAAATGTTGGTGATGTTTATTCAGCATTCGGAGACGTTTATTCGGAGGCCGTAGTTTCTACTTTTGTGTGCTTGACGCTTGGACGTTTAAACTTTGCAGCTTTCTTGCTAGGCAAGTATACCATGCCAAATTGCTTACAGTACCTTGCATGCTTATTATATTATGTATATTTATTGCATGTGTGTTTTCTTTCAGTCATAATTATATACTATATATATGTTGACACACACTTGACATATAGTATCATGGGAGGGGAGGACAATCAGTAGACGTATGGGCTTTAACCACTCTGGCAAACCATAGTAACTAGCACGCACTACGGTAGTTGTGTCACGCTGGTCCCTACCCTCGAGATTTACCCTCCTCTCTCATTTTAGTTTTGGATATAGTCTTTGGTAGTGGATTTGTCTCCACCCGACTATTATTTTTGGATATTTCAGACTCATTATTCTAGTTTAGTTATTTCTTTACTGACACTTGTTGTGTGGATGAGATTAGTATTTTTTGTGACCTTTGATATTATATATACCACATGTGAGTTAATATTCATACTACAGTGTACGTGTGTATTATGGTATCCATATATTGGAGTTGCCATATACATACGGCTGGCATGCTTACGTATACCTTGTCCTACGTATTTTAGGACTGGGGCGTGACAAAAATAAATGAAGTATCAGTGATATGACATTGAGTGAATGATGTGACCATGCAATAAAGTGCGTTAGAGAGAGAATAAAGTCATAGAAATATGTGCCAACGGTTCAGAGTCATGCGTCTAAGAAGGGTGGTCGCATGCTTTGCTTGCCGCATATGAATTATGCCGCATGGATTGCCTCTTGGACTTTAGCAAGTTTCTCATTCGTTCAGCGAGTTAAAATACAAGAATCTCAAGGACACTTGTGTAAAATAAGCAGTCATGCGTCCAACAAAATGGACGCATGCTGGTCAGTATATACGGCACAGAGTTCTGGCCGCATGGCACTTAGGAAGCATAACACTTTCTGTCGCATATGTTGTGGCCGCATGAGCATTTCGTCTTCTCCAACAGCAAATTTGGCAATGACGAAAGCTCCAAAAATTAAAAATTATTTCGACCATAAAATCCTCATTTTAAGTCCAAATTATGTGAACCAACAGCCAAAACGCTTGAAATTGAAAGCTCTATCATATAGAAAAAATTGGTTTTCAAAAAATACATGTTAAATAGATCAAAATAAAGAAAAACTCATTAAGCCTATAAAAAACCCTAAGTTAGAAATATAGATCTACACTATTTTATCCACCAAATCCGAAAACTCTAAGTTTTAAAAGTATCTAAAATTATACAAAGAACATAATAATCAATTAATATGGAGGGTTTTTCTATTTCTCATGCAAGGTGTACTTGCCTAGGGGAGAGAAAACACAAAAGAAAGAAATAAAATGAAATAATAAAGAAAGAGGAGTAGAGGTTAACTTATATATGGTATGGTTGAGGGTTGAACCAAGGGTTCCTATGACATGGACCAACCCAAAAAATGAACCATAAATCAGGTTAAACCAAAGAATGGGTCTAGTTTCCATGCACATGCAACCATGCTAAAATAAAATATGTTCCAAATACGAATATCGGGAACAAGGAGTGACACGATCGATCACGGTAATCAGCTCGTGGGTATTGAACGGAACAGCTAGAGAGGCTGTGAGTCCGGCTCGGGCATCCATCTTGATGTTTCGTAGTCGAGGGATGTGCTCTATGAAGAACCCCTCGAAGGTGGTGATTAATCCAAGTGTGACGTGCTGGTAGGGAATCAAGTCCTCGTTCCGGACTTCGTACTTTCCTTGGACTTGGTTGATTATCAGTTTAGAATCGTCGTAAGCTTCCAGGTGGTCAACTGCGACTTGTTTAGCGAGTTAGAGTCCAATAATGAGAGCATTATACTCTGCCACATTGTTGGAGCATGGCTTAGTGAGGGAGTAGGCGTAGTTAATAACTAGATCATATGAAGAGATCAATACTATCCCGACTCCAGTAACGTTGTTGCCTCTGGCCCAGTTCTTGAAGTACTGTCGATAAACATTCACCAAACGGTTTCTGCGTTCGTCACAGTATTGGAGTATGCGACTTCGTCGAAGATCTTCTCATAGAGTTTTGAAGTTTCTGGAATTTGGTGGGCTGCAAGAAAATCTGCCAACACCTGACCTTTAACCTCCTTCTGTAGGATGAATACCATGTCATATGGTGACAACAGTATTATCCATGTGGCTAGATGAGAGTTGAGCACTCCAAGTTTTGTCATGAGGACCCTGAGGGGATTAACTTGTGAGATCACATGGATGGTTTATCCTGTCATATAATTCTGGGTCTTCTGGATGGCGAAGACTAGAGCAAGGCACTCCTTCTTGATGGGGTTGTACCTGTGCTCTGCGCCGACCATCATTCTACTGAGATAGTAGATGGCCTGCTCGTGACCTGCGTCACTATTTTGGGCTAGCAGAGCGCCGAGGAAGTGATCCATTGCTCGTACATAGAGCAGAAAGGGATTCCCCATGACTAGGGCTATCAATACTGGAGGGATTATAGGGTATTCCTTGATGTCGTTGAAGGTACGCTGGCATTCTTCGTTCCAGACAAAAGAGACTCCCTTCTTCATCAGTTGTGTGAACGGCTGACAATGTCCATAGAGGTTTGATATGAACCTCTTGATATAGGCCAGTCTTCCTTGAAGTTGACGAAGTTCTCATAGGTTCCTCGGTGGGCGCATTTCAAGGATCTCTTTGGTCTTGTCAGGATCTACGTGGATACCCTTCGAAGTTAGGATGAAACCCAGGAATTTGCCATTGGAGACTCCTAGAAAGATTTGGTAGGGTTTATCTTGAGCTAGTGCATACGCATGAGGTCGAACACAGTCTTCAAGTCCCTAAGGTGATCATCTTTGGAGCGACACTTGACAACGTTGTCATCAACGTAACACTCGATCGTCTTGTGTAAATGCTCACGAAAGAAGGTGCTTATAGCTCACTGGTATGTAGCATCCGCGTTGAAGGGCATGACTGTGTAGCAGTATACTCCTATCGGCGTTCAAAATGATGTATGCTTCTGATCGTCAAGAGACATCTTGATTTGATTGTAGCCTGTGTCACTACCATATTTTCTAGGAAAGGATATTTTAGTCATTTGATAACTAATTAAATATTGTACATGTTAAATATTTATTTATTGTATTATTTATTTATGGTTAGCATGTTAGATTTATTTTTGGACTTGCGTTTGTGGACCTAACTAGTTTAGTTTAGACTCATGGACCAACATTTAATTCTAGTTAGAATTGAGCCCAATAATTAGAAGCTCAATCATTAGGAGGATGATTAATTATGTTAAACCCATTAAACTAGAACCTTCCCTCCATAATTAATTTCTTCATGAGAGGCCCCAAAGAATATTTTATATTTTACATAGTAGCTTAAGGGAGGGGGCAAGTGAGGCATATATAAAGGGGATAAAAATTTTCTCTCTTCATTTTTCATTCCAAATCTAGATCTAAAATTTTTTTCAACCAAATTTCCACCTAATTTCTTTCCAAATCACCATTGAAGACTAGTGGAGCAAAGATCTAGAAGGAGGAAGCAAGGATCTACCAAGAGGAGCAATGATCTACAAGTTGAATGCTCATTTTACCAATTTTAAAGGTTTTATTGGAAATCAATCTCCCAATAGGTACCATTAAGTTTTTTCCTTAATTTAGGTTCTAAATCTAAGATTTAACCATGAGAAATCAACCCATATGCATAGGCTACCCATAGAATTTGGTTTTGTGTTCATAGGAGGCCTATTGAGAAAGTTATGGTACTTTTTATGTCAATTTTGGGGGAATTTCGAGATTAACATTTGTTGTGTGTGTCAATTGGTCCTATAGATCAATTTGGTATGTGCTTGTGTGTTTGGGACTAGTGTCGTGTCCATAATTGGGTACGTGTAGGTCGTATCCCAATAATTTGGTGATACGTGTTGATTTGGGGGTTTTCCCTCCGACACGGGACTTTGAGCATGTCATATTTTGACACGGACACGTAGATTTGTGTTTGACTCTTCGTATTGTTTATAAATAATATATTAGACTTGCTCGTGTCCTTCGGGGTACGTTTGGATGTGTGGTGGACTCGTGTCGCAAACGTATCCTAGATCTAGTGGGATACGGGTGTGATACACTCCATGTGTTTGTGCATTTTAATTCTAGATCTATTTCCTATTATTCTTAGTCATTGTGATATATATATATATATATATATATATATATATATATATATATATATGTGTGTGTGTGTGTGTGTGTGTGTGTGTGTGTGTGTGTGTTAGTGTATCATATATCTATTATATATATATATATGTTGTTATATATATATATATATATATATATATATATACTTATATGTTATGTTAAATATATAACTATATTGTATGATTATATATATATATATATATATATATATATATATATATATATATATATATATATATATATAATATATGTGCGTATTAGTGATATTATGGATATATGTATATGTTACTATATTATGTGTTGTTCAACTATAGGTATTATTGTGGAGATGTATATAAATAGAGAGAGGAGCATATGTATATATATAAATATATGTAGCTAGTATATATTTTAGTATATACTATTGTGTATATATATTAATATATTTAGAGAGAGAGGGAACAGCAACATATAGCGACAGCAACAGCAATGTGTAACAACAGCAACAGCAAATAGCAACATATAACGACAGCAGCAGTAATGTGTAGCAACTGCAGCAGCAGTAGTCGGAACAGCAGCAGCGGCTTCAGCGACAGCAGTAGCAGCGCATTAGCAACAGCAACAGTAGTTGCAACAGCAACAGCGGCAGCATTAGCAACAGCAACAGTGTCGCAACAGTAGCAGCAGTAATAGCAACAGCAGCAATGGCAATTAGCGACGGCAGGAACAGTTTATAGTGACAGTTTTGCGGTATACTATAAATATGTTATATTATAAATAGTATATATATATATATATATATATATATATATATATATATATATATATATATATATATTCCTAATTGATATTTATGTATTAGTATACTATATTTTAGTAGTTAGTTGGTTAGTAGTAGTTAGCTAATATTTATTAGTAGATTAATATTTATCTAGTTAAATGTTTGGATATATATATATATATATATATATATATATATATATATATATATATATATATATATATATATATATATATATACTAGTATCTCTAGTTAAGTATTATATATGTGTATAAATATATATATATGTATTAGTAGTTAGTGATTAGTTAGTAGTTGTATTAGGTTGATATATATATTAGTCATTAGTTTGAGTAGTTAAGGTATTTGATATGTTATGGTTAGTAGTTAGTTAGATATATGTAGTGATATATATATATATATATATATATATATATATATATATATATATATATATATAGTAGTTAGAAATATTATATTATACATATAGTATAGTATTGGTTATATTTAGTATTAGTTGGGTTTATATATATGTATTAGTTATATGTTAGCATTTTGGATTACCTTAAGATATACCAAGGTGTGGGTAGTAGGTATTGGCATAGTAATAGGATAGATGTAAACTAATTATGGATTGGTACTAAGGTGACTAAAATAAGGTATATAGTATTGTATAAGTATTAAATGCATGGTACTTTATAGTTATAGTTGGGTAGTTAATATATATACTAGAGTGACATTACCTTGAGATACCAAGGTAAATGCCAAGGTATTGAGGATAACCAAGGTATTGGGTTTGGGTATCAAGATAGAGGTTTAGTGTTGCGATACCAAGTTGGTTCGAAACCAAGGTATCCATTTAGCATTTGTAGTTAGGATTTATATATTTAATATTGCTTTATTATAGATATGTGATATTTATCTATTGTTTGCGTATCCTGAGATACGGTATCTTAGTATAATAAGATTTACCTTGTATGACCTAGATTCATAGTGTATGAACCCAATATCATTGAGATAGACTCATGCAATCTAGAAATAGGTAGTTTGACCAAGTTTGACCGATTTGACTTAGAGTTGACCTAGTTTGACTGTTTTGACTTAGAAATGGCTTTATGACCTAAAAGTTGACTAGTTTAACTAATTTCTTTCCAGAAACATGTATTGATATTATATTCCATATATATAGGTCTGTGTGATACCAGTTCGGACAGTTTGACATTTATTGCTCTAGATCGCAGGCGAGTATATTCTCTGATAGTTTCTCATTTATGATATCCTCTATGTTCATTGTATCTAGTATAGATATCCATATTTCTTGACACGATGGTTACACGGATTGGTATATCCGGATCTCGTCATGAGATGTTATTCCTTGGTATATGGTATATCTTATGCAAGCCTTATTTTATTGATTATCTTGTACATGTACAGACATTGATTCTCAGGAAGAGTCGCTATCTTCTTGGAGAATCCTGTGCAATAGTGTACCATGGTTGGATAGACTATACCAGTCGGGGTTGGGGAGTATATAGTGTAGATATGTGATCATACCCTCCTTGTATCAAGTCTTACTCTTGAATAGTGTTAATCATACACCGCACGTATGATTAGCCAGGCCATAAATCTTGTATCAAGTTTCTAAGCCGATCATATATTAAAGCTGGTACTCACTCACTTAGTCATTAGTATATTTTTGTTCATTGCCATATTGTTCATTCTTGTATTTATTTTTAGTATTTCCTTTATTGTGTATCTCTTGTATATGTATATGGTATCTTGTATATTCATATCTATTTACTGCTACATAGTTTATATTATTGATTTAGAACTGCTGTTAGAGAAGTACTTTGCTCCATTCCTGACTGAAAAATATTTTTTAAAGGATCCAAGAGATTGGTGTCCGACTTACTATGGACTTTGACTTATAAATGGTGTAGACTTGGACCCACTAGTTCTGGAGTGATTGTCAGAAGATTTATCCAGATCACTAATTTTTATAGTTAAGTTTCTTTAGCACTTTGGTACCGGATTTGTTTTTGGCTCATATTTGAGAGTTTATTTATTGTTCTTTTGGTGTTGTTATATATTATATAGATAGTTATGTTAGACTTCTTTGATATCTCCTCGTACTTCTAGAATTATGATTGAGTTTTGTGTTGAGATATTGTTGGCAGATTTTATATTATTGTGAGATGTTTAGATAGTATAGTTAACCAAGACAGCGTTCTATTGCCGATGCTGCGGCGTAGGCTGGACATTGCTCTAGACTTGCATTCCTACACCGGGTATGGGTCATGACAGCCTGAGAATCTGTCCATGACATGCGCTCGAAACCACATGTGTTGTTGATCATTATATCTGTGATCGGAAGGGAAAATTTGTCCTTAGGACAGGCCGCATTAAGATCATGGAAGTCAATACAGATCCAGATCTTTCTACTCTTTTTGATGACGGGCAAGATGTTAGCTACCCAATCTGGATGTTGTTCTTCGCAGATGAAGCCACTAGCTATTAGTTTGTTAACTTCAGCTTCGATGGTGTTTATAATGTCCAGCCTGAACTGTCGTTGCTGCTGTATTATAGGCTTAGCGTTCGACAAGATGTTAAGCTTGTTGATCGCGATTTGGGGGTCCATTTTTGGCATGTCTTCGTAGCTCCAGGAAAAAATATCAATATAATCCCTGACGAGCTATAGCAGGGATTTTTTATCCTCATCAGTCAGACTTTTCCTGGTGAAGATAGGTTTAGGGGAGGATTCGTCACTCATATTGACTTATACGACTTCGTCAGATTTAGGGGAGGATTCGTCACCCATATTGACTTATACGACTTCGTCCTCGGGAGGACGTTCTCGTTGTTTGAACCACATCTCCCATTGTACGTCTAGGCATTGGGCCCATGGTTCTACTTCAGAGAGTTTCCGTAGATCCTCGTCGTCTTCCTCAGGGTCCGCTTGAGCATCTCCTCGATACTAACGTCGGAGTCCCAAGAGGAAGAATCTGACGAGTAAGAGTATAACTCATCTTCTTCATCCGAGCCTTCAGGGGTTATGGGAGGCGTAATGTACCCTAAGCCATGCTTGGTCTTATGGTAGTAATCCTAGGATTTGTCTTCTGAAGCAGTGAGGCACAAGGGCAGTCATCGACCTTTGCCATAATTCAGACCTCGGTTGCTTTTAAGATCATAATCCATCTTCTGGATGATGTGTTTGGCTTGACCACTGAATTGATAGAGTTATATTTTGTCGGTATCAGGTTATGGCACTTGTTCCTTTGGTATGAAGGACTGGGAGTATTCAACCCTGCCGAAGATGATGGGTTTGTCTTCCCTCCTCCTTGCTAGGACCGTGAAGTAGGAACCTTGGCTACGGAGGATCTGGTTTACTGTACAGGTAGTAGTCACCTGTGTTTGCAGGCACAGGCCTAGACCATGCTCCATAGAATATATTGTGCTTATGTGTGCAACTTCAGAGTAGTTCAAAGATTGCCCTTTATTCACAAAATAAGGTATCTTTTCTCCAGAAATTACATCGTCCAGAGAAGGGATGTTTGCGTGAGCAAATACATACTCCTCCAGCTCGTCCTTTCTGAGATCTACCCCTGTGGGCGACGACTTTGGAGGTTTTCTACGCAGCTTTGCTACCAGAGGCTCGGACGTTGTAGGAGGCGGTGGAGCATCCTTCGGAGGTTGACTCGGCCTGTGAAGACGAATGACCAGAGGTTCGGACGTGGTGGATGGTACCGAACCTTCCTTCGGTGATTGATCCGTCCTACAAAGGCGGACGACAAGATGTTCGGGTGCCTTCCTGTGTAGTTTTACGACGAGGGGAGAGGTTGTGTCGGGAGATTTTGCCTTTAGACAGACTCTCAAGGGCTCTTCTGGTGTTGTCCCAGCCTCTACCTCATCATCGGCATCATTGCTACCTTCATCCTGGTAGACCTATTTGTAAAGGATCGAATCAGAGTAATAGGCTTCGATCCCTTCAAACGGATTGACATTAGCAAACTCTGTTTTGACCGTGTCGTATTCATTAACGTACTTCAGGCACTGGTACAGGGTTGACGACACAATCATATATTCATGTATCAATGGGCGTCCGAGCAAGATATTGTAGGATACATCTACGTCAATGACATATCAAGTGACCTCTATTTTTAAGTCGTCGATCTGGCATTTCAAGCGAATCTTGCCCAGAGGGTAGCTCCTGCCAACCTTGAAGCCAGTGATGGTAGTATTGGCGGCTGCCAGGCGATGCATCAGAATGTACAAAGTCTGAAGTATACTCCGCAGGATGATGCTGATTGACAAACCGGGATCTATGTGCATCCGTTCCACCTTGATAGCACCAAAGTACCCTATGAATACAGGGGACGGTCATGCCGATTATTTTTTAGGAACATGTTCTATTGTGAGAATGTAATATTGGGTATTGCCTCCAAGATATTATTATAGTGGGGGCAAACAGCCGGATCCTCAGCTGGCGGCATGACTTGCGCCAGGTAGGTGTTGACATTTAGCAAGGCCTTAATAAGAGCAACCCGTATGTCTTTGTATCATCACCCCATTTTTTAGGAAAGGGTATTTTGGTCATTTCATAATTAATTAATTATTGTTAATGTTGTATATTTATTTATTATATTATTTATTTATTTTTAGATGTTGCATTCTAATTTGGACTTGTGTTAGTGGACCTAACTAGATTAGAATTCACTCATGTACCAACATTTATTTTAGTTAGACTTAAGCCCAATAGCTAGCCAATCCTTTAAGTTAGTGATTTAATTAGTCAAACCATTAGGAGTATAACCTTCCTTCCTTAATCATTTTCTTCATGAAAAGCCCCAAAGGGCATTCATGACTTTGTGCATTGCTCGAGGAGCAAGCATGTGGCCAGCCTACTTAGGAGAGGAGAAATTTCTCTCTCCTCCCTTCTTTCATCCAAATTCTAGATCTAGAAATTTCCTTCCCAATTTCTCTCTTTCCTACACCAAATTCCTACCAAATTCACTTTCCAATCCTTCTCTACTTCACCATTGGAGGCTATTGGAGAAAGGAGAAGGTAAGGATCTACATGGAAGTGAAGAGTGCACAAGTTGATGGCTCTTTCCATCCAATTGGAGACTTACATTAAAAATCCATCTCCCAATAGGTACATTTCAGAATTTTCATTCTAATTAGACTCTAAATCTATAGTTTAATAATTAGGAACCCTTCCATGTACTAGGGATACTATATGAAGAAGAATTGACTACTAGGGACCCCTATTTTGGAAGTTATGGCTTATTTTGTGTCAAATTTAGGAAAAAACCGAGATTTGTGCACCATGTGTTTGTCAATAGGTCTAGTGGACCAAATTGACATGTGTTTGGTTGTGTGAGACTAGTGTCGTATTCTGAATTGGATACGTGTAGGTTATACCATGACAATTTGCGATACGAGTTAATTTGAGGGTTCGACACGGGGGTTTGCACATGTCATATTTTGCTATGGACACGTAGGTGAGTAGTTAGCACTTTATATTGTTCATAATTATGATTCTAGGCTTGCTTGTATCGTTCGTGATACATTTGGTGATTTGTTGGGGGCCATATCGCAAGCGTAACATAGATCCAGTGTGATACGGGTGTGATGCACTTCACGTGTTCGATAATTATTTTCTACTCTAATTGGTGTTATTTTGTATCTATTATATATATATATATATATTCATTTGGTTATGTGTATTCTAGGTATTTATGTGTATTAGATATATATATTGTGTTCGGGCACGGTGAACTGTTTGCACAGTATGTGGACAGTTGTGGACTAAGTTACCCGACTCTTGGAGTGTTTTGGGACTGTCATGTATGGGTTGTTGACAATGTAACAGTGATACATTAGTAGGGGAGCAGGTGTTGTTGTTGTATAAATATAGCAGCTGTGACATTGGTCAGGTGTGTTGCATTGTAACATGGGGATGTTGGCTTGTGGAGTAGCAGTCGAGTTGGGGTGGCTGGCAAGAGTGGACTGCCACTGATGAACATTCGGGTTTGGCTTGGGACTATGCACACTGTGGTGCACAGTCGAGTAGATTTGGATGTTGTGGTAACAGCAGCAACACCTTGTTGTTTTGAAGCAACATTTAGGGTTTTAAGGAGCAGCAGCAGCTCGGATAAGCAAGGTTGGAGGAGGCTATGGTTTTGACTGATGATAGGTTGTTAGTTAAGTTGAGGTTGGTTTAGATGATGAGTTATGTTGTTAGATATATATGTAATGTAAGTTATGTTAAGTTGTGTATTTTTATATGTTATAAGGTACAAGTAAGTTGTTAGAATGAGAGGTTAATGTTAATAGGTTAATATTAGTTGTTAGATTTGATGTTAGGTAATACTTGCTAAGTTAGATGGTTAGTATGATGTTAGATACTTAAGTTTTATATATATATATATATATATATATATATATATATATATATATATATATATATATATATATATACATTTGAGTATGAATATGAATATGAATATATTAGATAGCTACTAGTTAAGTTTTAGCTAAGTTAGTATTACCTTATGATACAAGGTGTCACGCCCTAGTCCTAAAATATGTAGGACTAAAATACGTAAGCATGCCAGCCGTATGTACATGACAACTCTAATATACGGAAACTATACAAATACGTACACTATTTTA
The DNA here is from genome assembly GCA_036927795.1 of Iris macrosiphon. Taxonomy (NCBI): domain Eukaryota; kingdom Viridiplantae; phylum Streptophyta; class Magnoliopsida; order Asparagales; family Iridaceae; genus Iris; species Iris macrosiphon. The sequence continues at coordinate 78,873,400 of JAYESA010000004.1, read as the reverse complement.
GGAATAATAATTCACAAGTGGTATATAACTACATAAGTCACATACAATACTAATCTCATCCACAAAACCAAATAGAAATATATAACCCAATATGGCAATGTACCAAGTAGAAAATAGTCGAGAAGAACTAGTAGTCAGGTGGAGGCAAATCTACTACCAACTAGGATATAAGAAAGATAACAAAATAAGTACATCACCTACTGATCAAGAAGCTCTAAGGTAAGACCTCATCGAAAGAGAAAGAAGTAGTCAATCCAGATCCGTGCTCCTGCAAATAATCATGATCTTCTATACTTGGAAAGGGTGCCAGGTCTTCAGAGGGACATAACAAGTACACAAGAAATTGACATGCATGAAGGTAAAGTAGTAAACAATAAGGTAACTAAACCACATATGTGATATACACTCGAGACATCTCTAATGACGCATGAGGGGGAGAAATAGAAGAATAGTTATCCCACCAGGCGTTCCACATAACTCGGGGGTACACGATATACACCATTTATACCAATAGAAACAAAAATCCCATACGCTCACAAGTAGATTCTTTTCTCACAATATACTATCTGAACCGTATATGCGGTGCAGACATAATACAATGACGTCAAATAATATCTAAAAAACTAAACCAATACCAACTACTAACACAAGACTCGAACTCTCGTACCGATGATCAGTCGACACGTTAGTCCATGTACTCTCTCACTCAGACAGTGAACGTGTTTGAAACAGTATCAGGTCAGAAGATATCATGTAACTTTACAACATACTAGGTAAGTCAACTACTTCGAAGACGCGTGCACACAACTAAACAAATAAAAACTAGGGATAATGTAAACTGAATAATACAATCAAGCAAGGTGTACTTGCCTTCCAAGCCAAGCTACGGCACAACAAATCTGGTCCGGAGCTATCCATAGGAACGTCTCGAACACCTACCAATTAATTATTACACTAATTAGACTCATATTCCTCTATTCAAATTAAGTTATTATCTAGTTATTAATCCTACGTTGGTTGCACATGCAAGTAACTACATGCCAAAATATTACTAACCATTATACATTATCAAAAACTATTTTTAAATTATTAATTAATAAAAACTATTATTCTGGAATTTTATTAGAAATATGGTTTTTTAGTGATAGGGTCATCTCCTATAAATTATATGAGTCCAAAACTAAGTAGAAACCAAAACTAAGTCATAACGAGTTACGTACTAGTCAATAAAAATCTATTTTTGACAAATAATTAAATCTGAAATAAATACTCATAAATCAGAATTAAAGAAAAATAATATAATTTTAATTTCTAAAAATATGGGATTTTGGTCGGGGTTTAAGTGTAAAACTGTCGGGGTCAAGTTTTATCAAAACTAGGTCAACTTGCTACATAAAATACCTAAAATTTTATTTTTTATAAATAGAAATAAAATCTGAATAAATATGATAAAATCAGTAATAAATACAATAAATACTAATTCTTTTATCCATACAAAAATAATTAGGATTTTTACCATCTATAATTTGATCCGATTGGGGTTGGCAACCAAACTTACTAGTATGCATGCCAAGGGATGGTACATGAGTGTTGTGATAATATAATCATCAAATAATATAATTTTGATATAATTTCTGGAAAAAATAATACTTCATCAAGAAAATTTTAGGATTTTCTATCTATGATCAAGTCCTAACAAGGTCCAAGGGTCTCCAACATGCATACAACAAAAGTAGGTCAAACTACCCATAAAATATGCTCAAAACTCTAATTTAATATAAATTAATAAATCTAGAATTATTTATAAAAAACTGAATATTTTTCTTATTAATAACATCTACATGAATATATTAACAAGAATTAAAAAGAGTTTTGAAGGAGGTTTTATGCATGCACAAAAGTTTTGTGTTGAACCTCAAAATTAGGGTTCATGGGTTGCATGAGTTCTTCAATCATAAATTAATGGAGTTTAAAAAATATTCCACACATATATACAAATCTATATAAACATATAACAAGAAGATATTGAAGAAGGAATGAGATAAGGATTAAAGAAACTTACTAGAAGAAGAATTAGAGAATTGCTATGGTTCTTGAATGGAAGAGATGGTTGTGGGCGTCCACGTGAAAAGGGGGGGGGGGGGTCGGCCTTGGTGGTGATGGTGGCGGCTAAGGTTCTTGGAGGAGGGAAGAAATTAGGATTTTGGAGGAGAATTTTGGTTAAGCTTTTTAGAAGGGAAGATGAGAAAGAGAGTATATATATATATATATATATATATATATATATATATATATATATATATATATATATATATATATATATAGGTGGGAGAAGGGGGTCGCGTGAGGTGTGCGCGGGTTTGAGGAGGGTAACCGCGGGTATTGGGGGGGTGGGTAGGATTAGGATTAGTTGGTCGTTAGTTAGGAGATTTCCTAATTAGTTTGTTAGTTATTTAAAAGTCAATAACTAACCAAATAATGAATTTATGACAAGGATTTGATTTGATTCCATGGAATTAAAATAGTAATAAATAAATAAATCCTACAAAAGAGGAAAGTGGCCTAATTTGGCATAGAAAAATTATGGGTTCCTTATTTTATGAAGGTTGGATTGGAAAATAACTATAAATGAATTATATATATATAAATATCTAAATATTAAATACAATAAACTATAGTTGTTACACTAGTACTATACTAATGTTGAATGTTCAAATTCTAAGTAACGAAAAGATTCTACAAGTTGTGTCTCCCATGTAGGCTACTTACTATGAAGGGCGATGTAGATTTTGGGGTCGTCCTACGTCACTAATGTCCAAACTACGGTGAAGTATCCTAATAAAATAATTTAGTTTTAATTAATTTTAAAATAATCTAAAATAAATATAATAAATATAAAATACACATAAACTACCTATTTTGGGTGAGGGGTTTTACAATCTACCCAACTTACAAGAATTTTGTTCTCAAAATTAAAAATAAAGCATGATTTGTTAAATCCTCCAAATTCTTATCTAAGCCAAGTCAACCACAATCTTCTCTAAAATTTAAATAACAAAATCTATTCAAATCTATCACAATCTCTTTAAAATAAAAATACTACTATTTAAATCAAAATTTGACCTATCATAATCTCTTCTCGAATTTAAATAATCAAGGTCAAAATTTAAGTCAAATCTATATAAAATCTTCAAGATTTAAATAACCCACATCAAATTCTAAATCATGATTCCAACTATCATAATCTTCTCTAAATTTTAAATATAAACAACTATAATCAAATCTTATTCATATTTTTAACTTAAGAATTTCGTACTCATCAAATTTTAAATTTATTTTTCATTCTCAATATTTCAAATAGGTGATCAATCAAAATTTAACTTTTAATTCAAATCATCAAATCGTAAAATTTTAAATTTCATCCATCAAAGGTCACGTTTAGAATTCTATATTTATCCTTAAAATTTAAATCGATAATTAAACCTCCCATATTCAAAATTTGAATCATATGCAATATCAATATTTTAAAATTTATTCTATAAGGCATTCTTATCTTTAAAGTTAAATCCGCATCATTATAATTATCCAAATAAAAATTTCTCCGAAATTAATTTACTTAAATCTCTCAATCTTATCTTACTTGATCACAATCTAAGATTTTTACCTTTATATAAAATTTGGCTCAAGTTGACAATACAATTTCTACCCAACTTTTAATTTATCAATCTTTTATAAACACCAGGCTATATTAAAAAAAATTTCCTCGATCATTCAATACTACTTACTAATCCTCAAAATCTTAACACAAAACCTATCACATGTGATATGCCTTTAATTACAAAAATAGTCACAAAGTAATACGATTGTCCTTTGGGGTATATCTAGTACTATCCGTGTGTCAAACGTATATCAAACACGAGCGTTCGTCTTTCCGAAAGAGAAAAAGACGAAAAACAACAATAAAGATTCAAGGCGGAGGTGATATAATACAAGTACGGGGTTTTAAGGTGATTAAAGAATTCAAAAGGGAGTTGTCAAGGCAGATATGGATTGAATTTTTTTTTGGTAACTTCCTATTCACATTCTCGGATCGATACAGTTACGTAACCGATACGATATCTCAGACATGTCTAGAGGGCAAGTATATTTGTCTACTAGTCAACTATGTCTCAATCCATGTAAAATAGTCATACGAAAGGCGAACCAAGTGCACTAAAGTTGATCAGACCATAATACACTGATTCTGATTTAGACAATGTATTAGTGTGGGCCCCCACTAACACATATGTCAGGAACAAGCTCGATAAAATGATAAACTTGTAAAACTAGGCTGTAATAGCACCATAAGTCAAGATAGTCCAAAATATAAGCACGTGAGATTATGATGAAGGAAAGTACAAAATAATTCAAGTTCACCAAGAAGCTAAGACTCGTCCGGTGTTGTGCCTCTACAGTTGCCATACTAACTTCTTGTCTAAGTCTCTGGTCAACCAAATGGGGGTATGGGCCTCTAAAGTTCTATAGTCTGGATAAACACTATCTTCTTATGCTAGAATATATTCAGGTGTCGTTATATTATACTTCATTAATGGGTCAAAAGGACTATATGATACTAGGTTGTGAGACATACTTCCAAACTTACAAGAATCAACTAATATTGTAACTTAAGAATGGGGAAGTTACTGGCTCTCAAGTGAGAGAGGATATAACCTGTATTGAGATATGTAGAATATGTTACTTAATTTGAAACTAAAGGATAATCATAAAATTATAATCTAAATGAATAAATTAAACTATCAAGTTCTAACTACTAAGCACAAAAATTTAAAAATTTAAGATTAACAAACTACAAGCCTACCAAACTATATATCCTAACATAAAAAAAATTACTAAGTCTACCATTAGAAGGGTTAGGTGACACGAATTGATAGATGAAGGAACATTTTAGTCGTCGCATAAATAGTGAGCATTAAGATTTTGGAGAAACAAGATATGAAAGTACATAGTGTAAACCCCCTGAATTTTCAAAATTATTAAAACTTGGATTTTTCCCAATTTTCTGGAATTTTCTGGAAATTTTCTGAAATTAAAATCAAGGTTCTTAATTATTAAATGATTTTTAATTGTTAATAAATAATATTAAAATATTATAGAAATAACATTTTTGGGTGTAAAATGGAAAACTGGACTTAGGGTAATTTTTTTGGATTTTTCTGGGCCTCAGACCTATTTTTAAATGCCTAAAAACTATTTTATTAATTAATTAATTAATTAACTGTTTATTTATTATTAATATTATTATTTATAAATAATATATTTTTTTATTTTATTCTTTTGGGCCCGGCCCGGCCTAGTGGACCGGCCCAGCCAGCCCAACAGTCCCCAGCCCGCTTCCTTGCGGGTCGGGCGGGTCTGCCCGGACCCGTTAGCCGCCCGACCCGCACGACCCGTTCTCCCCAGCCCCCACGCCGCCCGCATCCCGCGCCGGCCTCCGCGAGCAGCGCCGCCCGCTCCGGCCGGCTCGCCCCGCTCTCCGCGGCCACGAGCCCCTCTTCCCCGCCTAGCTCGGCCCCCTAACCGCCTCCTCCTCCTATTTAAACCTCCACCCCTCTTCTTCTTCTCCCTCACTCCCACCGGAACCCTAGCCCGAGCTCCGCCCCTCTCCGCTCCGCCACCTCGCTTGAAACCCCGGCCTCCTCCCTCGGCGCCGCCTCTTCCTCCTTCCTCCGTCGCCTCCGGCGTCCAGCAAGCAACGGAGACAGCAACAGCAGCCGCAGCAGCCGCCTCCGGCACCGCTGTCGGCCGTCCCCGCACGCCCCTCTCCCCGGCGAGCCACCCTCGACCTCCTCGCCGCCATGCCGATCACCGGAGCCCGCCGCAGCTCCAGAAACCCTAACCCTAGATTTCCTGTGTCCGACACGAGTCGGACATGTGTCGGACTCGGTTCGACCCTGGTTCTCGGGTCCCCTTCAGGTACTTGTAACTTTTTGCTCGTAGTTCCGTTTTCGATTCCGCAAATTACATTACGAAGCCTGTATGACCCTCTCGGTGCCCGGATAAACCGCTCGGGGCATCGCGTCCTGTGGTGATCGTACACCGTGATCCAAAAACAGGAAAAACCAGACCCTATTTTACTCCGGAACTGAGTACGCCCCGCCAAACGGGACGACTTGGTCGCGTGTGGTCTTCACAGATACGTGCGCGTCGTCGATACGGACGTGTGAGATTTCACGGAAGCTGATTCGGGTGTGCGTGCTCAGCAGCAAGTCCGCGGATACGCGTTGATTGAGTGATGCCTGTAACAATTGCCCTATTACATTGTGTGGAAGAGAACTGTATGCTAGGCTACTCGTAATGCCAGTTCCCAGTTTTGATATTATACTGGGTATGGATTGGTTGAGTCAACATCATGCCACTATAGACTGCCATAGAGGTAGTGTAATCTTCAGGCCCCCTGACAAGCCAGAATTTGAATTTGCTAGAGGTTCTAGAGAAATGGGTAATAACAAAATTTGTGGAGCCCTAGTAATAGAAAAATTGCCACTACCTATCATCTCTGAATTCCTCCCCTGATGATCTCAAAGTGGAGTCCGATGGCGCAAGTTTCGTCTCGATCCGACGAGTGTACAAGAAGTTAGGACGAATTACAGGAAAGTCGGATACGGAGCGATGTCCGCGGATACGCGTTGATTTCGGTGTGCACGCACACCCGAATCAGCTTCCGCGAGATCTCACACGTCCGTATCGACGACGCGCACGTATCTGTGAAGACCGCGCGCGACCAAGTCGTCCCGTTTGGCGGGGCGTACTCAGTTCCGGGGTGAAACAGAGTCTGGTTTTTTCCTGTTTTTGGATCGCGGTGTGCGATCACCACAGGACGCGATGCCCCGAGCGGTTTTTTCGGGCACCGAGAGGGTCATACAGGCTTCGCAACGACTATGTCTAAGTCAATAGATCTGCATGGGCCACCATAAAAATGTGTCACGACCCGCACCCGGAAATTCGGGCACGAGTGCGTGGGTACGTCCAGCCTACGCCGCAGAGTCGGCGGTAGTACGTTGTCTAGGTCAAATCCACAGTTAACTAATCTAGCTCATTCACAAATAACATAGGCAAGATAATAATGAGAAACATATACTTAAGATTTCAGATGAACTAAATGTGACAACAGATTCAAATGTTTAGTACAAAAATCAGAATAAAATCGGGGATAAACCCGATTACTAAGCTAAGAGCAATAAATAAAAATAGCTACTGCTATCTACTCTGCAGCAGGGATCTCCTGGGTGGGATCTGGCTCCTCATAAGTATCATTTGTACCCTCATAGGGACCATAATATGTAGGGGCAAGGTCCTCATCATCGCCTAAATCAACAGATCCAGTCAGGAAGGAGCAAAGTACACAGTGCACAACAAGATTAAACTAAATATTTATGACAATTAAATTGAGTATCATTAATGAGAAACTGCATAAAAGAACATCAATATCTCAGAGTTAAAGCTGTGAACAGGAATATGAGAAAACAGAAATTAATGAGACAGAAAATGAAACTACAACAGTCAGCAAGAAATATAACAAGACCAGAAACTATCTGTGTGAACTTGTGTTTGTTTTAGAATACATAGTTGGCATGTAAGGGTTTATAAGGCTAATCTGGTCTTCATAAACGGCTATTAAATAGAGAAAATTGAGATCTGGCTGAGGTACAGTCGCGTACCAACAGCTATTAAACATGGCAGGGGAAAGGGTAAACTACATGCCTTCTAGTATTCTCCCATCCGACATGAAAAACAAGACATGAACTCCAATATTCAAGACATGAAATCCAGCATTCCTAACGCTAGGTGTAATCATCAAGGGTACTAGTAAAGCAGGGAATTAATTATCATAATATAAAGATTTAAATTGAAGTGCAGGTACTTGCCTGTTGTTTAGATCTGATTAATTGTTCTTGGGAAAAATTTCCAGAGATGAGTCCAAAAGCTGAAATAGACATTACCATCATGCTCAGAAGGTGTCAAATAGCTAAAAACGCCTGTCCTTGGGTCCAATTTGGAGACAAGAGAAAAAACGGCAGTTTCGGGTCAAAACGGGGTTCGCTGGTGGGCCCGCTTTGCACCGAAAAATGTGTCCGGGTCAACGGTCTCCAAATTCACCAAACTTAGTGTCAACAGGTCAAAAACGCTGATACGAACCCAACGGAACTTCCAGATTTGAATTTCGATGAGCCGATCACAAAATCGCCCGTCGAGCGGGGCTTGTGGGGCCCACGACACATGATTTCGTCAACGTTCTCAGAATCGAACCAAACTTGACCCACAGGACCAGCGTATTGCTACGAGTCCGATGGCACAAGTTTCGTCTTGATCTGACGAGTGTACAAGAAGTTAGGGCAAATTGCAGAAAAGTCGGATACTGGACGATGTCCGCGGATACGAGTTGATTTCGGTATGCACGCACACCCGAATCAGCTTCCGCGAAATCTCACACGTCCGTATCGACGACGCGCACGTATCTGTGAAGACCGCACGCGACCAAGTTGTCCCGTTTGGCGGGGCGTACTCAGTTTCGGGGTGAAACAGGGTCTGGGTTTTCCTGTTTTTGGATCACGGTGTGCGATCACCACAGGACGCGATGCCCCAAGCGATTTGTCCGGGAACCGAGAGGGTCATACAGGCTTTGCAACGTAATTTGCGGAATCAAAAACGGAGCTACGAGCAAAAAGTTACAAGTACCTGAAGGGGACCCGAGAACCGGGGTCGAACCGAGTCCGACACGTGTCCGACTCGTGTCGGACACAGGAAATCTAGGGTTAGGGTTTCTGGAGCTGCGGCGGGCTCCGGTGGTCGGCACGGCGGCGAGGAGGTCGAGGGCGGCTCGCCGGGGAGAGGGGCGTGCGGGGAAGGCCGGCAGCGGTGCCGGAGGCGGCGGAGGCGGCTGCTGCGGCTGCTGTTGCTGTCTCCGCTGCTTGCTGGACGCCGGAGGCGGCGGAGGAAGGAGGAAGAGGCAGCGCCGAGGGAGGAGGATGGCGCTGGAGGCTGGCCGGGGTTTTAGGCGAGGTGGCGGAGCGGAGAGGGGCGAAGCTCGGGCTAGGGTTCCGGTGGGAGTGAGGGAGAAGAAGAAGAGGGGAGGAGGTTTAAATAGGAGGAGGAGGCGGTTAGGGGGCCGAGCTAGGCGGGGAAGAGGGGCTCGTGGCCGCGGAGAGCGGGGGGAGCCAGCCGGAGCGGGCAGCGCTGCGCGCGGAGGCCGGCGCGGGATGCGGGCGGCGTGGGGGCTGGGGAGAACGGGTCGTGCGGGTTGGGCGGCTAACGGGTCCGGGCAGACCCACCCGACCCGCAAGGAAGCGGGCTGGGGATTGTTGGGCTGGCTGGGCCGGTCCACTAGGCCGGGCCGGGCCCAAAAGAATAAAATAAAAAAATATATTATTTATAAATAATAATATTAATAATAAATAAACAGTTAATTAATTAATTAATTATTTAAATAGTTTTTAGGCATTTTAAAATAGGTCTGAGGCCCAGAAAAATCCAAAAAAATTACCCTAAGTCCAGTTTTCCATTTTACACCCAAAAATATTATTTCCATGATATTTTAATATTATTTATTAACAATTAAAAATTATTTAATAATTAAGAACCTTAATTTTAATTTCAGAAAATTTCCAGAAAATTCCAGAAAATTGAGAAAAATCCAAGTTTTAATAATTTTGAAAATTCAGGGGGTTTACAATCTACCCAACTTATAAAAATTTTGTCCTCGAAATTTAAGAATAACAATGGCACGAAAAGGAAAGGCCGAGAATTAAAATATACCTCAGGGTTCAAAAAGATAGGGGTAGCGTTCTCTAATCTCGTCTTCTCGCTCCCAGGTGGATTCGTCGGGAGAATGGTGCTTCCAAGCTACGCGAACCAGGTAAATGACCTGGTTCCGTAGAACTTTCTTCGATCGATCCAGTATCTCCACGGGTTGCTCTTGATAAGTCAAACTTGGGCCTACTTCGAGCTCTGAGTGATCCAAAATGTGGCTGGGGTCTGACACGTACTTTCTCAGCTGCGACACGTGGAAGACGTTGTGGACTCCATCCAGAGAGGGTGGCAATGCCAGTCGGTATGCCACTTCTCCGATTTTCTCCTGAATGCCAAAAGGTCCAATAAATCTTGGGCTGAGTTTTCCACTCCTTCCGAACCTAATGGTGCCACGTGTCGGGGAAATCTTCAAGAATACCAATTCTCCAACCTTTAATAAAGTCATAATCAAGTCTTAGTTCCATAATCAAAAAAATGTTTTAATTGACTTGAATTTCATAAATTTAATTACCTCAAATTCTAAGGGCCTTCGGTGGCTATTTGCCCAATGTCGTTGCCTGTCTTGAGCCACTCGAAGTCTGTTCCTTATTTGTTTTACCTTCTCAGTTGAATCGATCACCATCTCTGGTCCCAGTAGGGCTCTTTCTCCAACGTCGTCCCATGATAGCGGGGTACGACATCTTCGTCCATACAGAGCTTCAAATGGAGTCATCTCAATACTTGCTTGGTAACTGTTATTATAAGAGAACTCCACAAGATGTAGATAGTCTTCCCAGGATCCTCCAAAATACAGAACACATGTACGAAGTATACCTTCAAGTATCTAGATTGTACGTTCCGATTGTCCATCGGTTTGGGGATGATAAGCTGTGCTGAATTTGAGTTGAGTCCCCAAACTGGCTTGTAAGCTCTTCCAGAAGTGAGAGATGAATCTTGAATCTCGGTCGGAGACAATACTTACTGGAACTCCATGCAACCTAACAATATGTCTGATATATAAATCTGCCAGCTTCTCTGTAGATAGTCCTACTTTGAAAGGTAAAAAATGTGCGGACTTGGTCAGTCTATCTACTATCACCCAGATTGCATCCTTTCCACTAGGTGTCCTTGGAAGTCCGGAAATAAAATCCATTATGATATGTTCCCACTTTCACTCCGGAATGGGTAGTGATTGAAGCAATCCTCCAGGTCTTTGTCTTTCTGCCTTGACTTGCTGGCACACTAAACAACGAGATACGAACCTGGTTACTTCTCTTTTCATGCCATGCCACCAAACATGCGTCCTCAGGTCCTTGTACATCTTGTTGGCTCCTGGATGTATAGAGTATTACGATCTGTGCGCCTCTTGCATAATTTCTTCCCTTATGTCTCCTTGAGGTACACATAATCAATCTCCATGCCTCTGTGATCCATCTTCATGAATTCTGAAATCTTCCACTAATCCAGCTTGCACTTGACCTCGAAGGCTTCGCAGACCTTCGTCTTGAAACTGAGTCTCCTTGACCTTGTCTATTAAGGTAGACTGAATCTGCAAGTTCATCATTTGGCCTTCTTTTCCTGGGATAATTACCTCAATACCTAAACTTTCCAGGTCCTCAAGCAAGTGCCGGTCCATAGTCAAGTACATCGCCATAGGATACCTGCTTAGAGCATCAGCAACTACATTGGCCTTCCCAGGATGATATTGAAGGGTGATATCAAAGTCTTTCATTAGTTCCAGCCACTTTCTTTGCCTCATGTTCAGCTCTTTCTGGGTGAAGATATATTTTAGACTTTTATGGTCTGTAAATATTTCTACCTTTTCTCCATAAAGATAATGCTTCCATAGCTTAAGAGCAAAAATGACAGCTGCCAATTCTAAATCATGAGTTGGATAGTTCTTTTTATGAGGTCGAAGCTGTCTAGAGGCATATGCTATTACCTTCTTGTTCTGCTCTAATACACAACCTAGACCTTTTCCAGAAGCATCACTATAAATAGCGAAACCTCCGGTTCCATAAGGTAAGGTCAGAATAGGGGCAGTAGTCAGCCTTTTCTTCAATTCTTCAAAAGCATGCTGACATTCATCAGTCCAGGTGAACTCTTCATCCTTCCTTGTTAATTTTGTCATGGGTTCAGCAATTCTAGCAAAGTCCTTCACAAACTTCCGATAGTAGCCAGCTAATCCCAGAAAACTTCTAATTTCTGCTACCGAGTCTGGAGTGGGCCAGGATTCTACTGCCTCTATCTTCTTAGGATCTACTGCTATTCCATCTCCAGTCACAACATGTCCCAAGAATTCTACTTTGTCTAGGAAGAATGCACATTTAGATAATTTTCCATAAAGTTTTTCCTTCCTCAAAGTCTCCAATGCTAACCTCAAATGTTCTTCATGTTCTTCGGGGGTCTTGGAGTAGATTAAAATATCATCAATAAAGACCACTACAAATTTGTCTAGATATTTCTGAAAGACTCTGTTCATCAAGTTCATAAAAACTGCTGGTGCATTCGTCAACCCGAACGGCATTATTAAGAATTCGTAGTGTTCGTTCCGGGTATTGAAAGCAGTTTTAGGGATGTCTTCCTTTTTTACCCTTACTTGGTGGTAACCAGACCTCAAATCAATCTTTGAAAATACCTGAGCTCCACTTAACTGATCAAATAAGTCATCTATACTGGGTAGGGAATACTTATTGTTAATTGTTAAGGCATTCAAGGCCCTATAGTTAATACACATTCGGGATGTTCCGTCCTTCTTGGGCACAAATAATACTGGAGCTCCCCAAGGTGAGACACTAGACCTAATGAAACATTTGTCTTCTAGCTCTTTGATTTGCTCATTTAGTTCTATTATCTCCTTCTTGTTGATTCTGTAAGGATTTTGAGATACTAGTGCTGCTCCCGGCACTAAGTCAATAGAGAATTCAACTTCTCGGTCTGGGGGTAAGCCTGGGAGATCCTCAGGGAAGACATCAAGGTATTCAGAGATGATAGGTAGTGGCAATTCTTCTGTTACTAGGGCTCCACAAATTTTGTTATTACCCATTTCTCTAGAACCTCTAGCAAATTTAAATTCTGGCTTGTTAGGGGGCCTGAAGATTACACTACCTCTGTGGCAGTCTATAGTGGCATGATGTTGACTCAACCAATCCATACCCAGTATAATATCAAAATTGAGAACTGGCATTACGAGTAGCCTAGCATACAGTTCTCTTCCACACAATGTAATAGGGCAATTGTTACAGGCATCACTAACCGGGATAATTCCTCCACCGGTAATGATCTTATAACAATTCCTAAGGGGTTTAGTGATTAAGCTATGCTTCATAAGGAAATCTACTGACATGAATGAGTGTGAAGCTCCAGAGTCAAATAAAGTAATAGCTGGTATTGAATTTATAAGCACAGAACCTGTGATCATGTTTGCTGTGGCTTCAGCTTCTTCCAGAGTCATTATATAAGCACGGCCTTGCTGCGGTGCACCCCTCTGTTGCTGTTGTTGGTGCTGAGCAAAGCGTTGTTGTTGTGTTGGAAGCGGGGGTCCCCTCTGTTGTGCTGCTGGGGCCCTGGCCTGGACTGGAGCCTTGGGTGCAGCGGTGCATCCTTGAGCAGCTGGACAGTCCCTCATTTGATGCGCTGCTGGGACGCAGTAGAGGCAGGCACCTAGCCTCTTCCTGCAGACTTGCCAAGTATGACCTGGTTTTTCACAAAAGTTACAAGCAGCAGCTTGTTGGTTCTGTCCTTGAGCCTGGTGTTGGGGTGCTGGAGCTCGAGGGAGAGGACGCTGAGTTTGCTGCGGGACCCTCTGCTGCTATTGTTGTTGAAAAAGGCGTTTGTTGGGTCCGGCATTTCCGGTATCTCTCTCTCGTTTTAGTTTATGTCCCATGTCTCTCTCAACGCCTTGTGCCACGCTCAAGATTTCCTCATAGGTGCGAGCTCGGCTGGTGGTGACAGCAAGGCGAATATCCGGAGACAGCCCCTTCTTGAATCTACGGGCTCTGTCCTCCGGGGTACGAACCATGTACTCCGCAAAATGGCTTAACCTGCTAAATTCAGCAGTATACTCATCAACAGACAGGTTACCTTGTTCCAGTCTCTCGAATTGACTTTCGAGAGCTTCCCGAGCCACTTCGGGGTAGAATTTTTCCTTGAATAGCCTCTTGAAGTCCTCCTAGGTGAGGTCAGGAGCAGATAGTTGGGGTTCATCTCTGAACCAGGTTCGAGCAATGTCGAACAGTTGCAGGCTTGCGGACTCCACTTTGAGGTCATCAGGGACCCGAGCAGTCTTCAGGAGTCTCTCGACATTCTCTATCCACTCATCGGCATAGAGAATGCCCTCAGTTCCGTAGAATTCCAGGGGTCTAAGATTCTTGAAGTCTTTGGCACTCCCTGGCCTCTTGAGTGGCGACTCCTGGGAACTAAGAGCTTCTGAGAGGCTGGTCCGCAGAAGTGCAGTCTGTTCTTTCTGGGATTCCACCAGTCCCTGGAACACTCCAAGTAGCTATGCCCCATCCAGAGTAACTGCCGGAACAGATGAAGGCGGCGGGAGTGCAAGAGTCTCGGGCACATTTTGCTCAGCTGGTTCTGATGTGCCTCCTACTGTATTCCTTGTCTGGACCATTCTGAAAGATTAAGGGATAGGAATATCAGAATAGATTACTTGGAAATCAAGGGCGATAGGAAAATTGAGCAGAAATGATATCAAGAATTGAAATAAGGACACTATACTGTGAATGAGCTTTTCCTAGAATCCTCAATCTTATTCCATACCCTGTCCTAGGGTATTACCCTATTTAAGGATAGGACCTGCATGGGCCACCATAAAAACGTGTCACGACCTGTACCCGAAAATTTGGGCACGAGTGCGTGGGTACGTCCAGCCTACGCCGCAGAGTCGGCGGTAGTACGCTGTCTAGGTCAAATCCACAGTTAACTAATCTAGCTCATTCACAAATAACATAGGCAAGATAATAATGAGAAACAGATACTTAAGATTTCAGATGAACTAAATGTAACAACAGATTCAAATGTTTAGTACAGAAATCAGAATAAAATCGGGGACAAACCCGATTACTAAGCTAAGAGCAATAAATAAAAATAACTACTGCTATCTACTCTGCAGCAGGGGTCTCCTGGGTGGGATCTGGCTCCTCATAAGTATCATCTGTACCCTCATAGGGACCATAATATGTAGGGGCAAGGTCTTCATCATCGCCTAAATTAACAGATCCAGTCAGGAAGGAGCAAAGTACACAGTGCACAACAAGATTAAACTAAATATTTATAACAATTAAATTGAGTATCATTAATGAGAAACTGCATAAAAGAACATCAATATCTCAGAGTTAAAGCTGTGAACAGGAATATGAGAAAACAGAAATTAATGAGACAGGAAATGAAACTACAACAGTCAGCAAGAAATATAACAAGACCAGAAACTATCTGTGTGAACTTGTGTTTATTTTAGAATACATAGTTGGCATGTAGGGGTTTATAAGGCTAATCCGGCCGTCATAAACGGTTATTAAACAGGGAAAATCAAGATCCGGCTGAGGTAC
The DNA here is from genome assembly GCA_036927795.1 of Iris macrosiphon. Classification (NCBI taxonomy): domain Eukaryota; kingdom Viridiplantae; phylum Streptophyta; class Magnoliopsida; order Asparagales; family Iridaceae; genus Iris; species Iris macrosiphon. The sequence goes on along the minus strand of JAYESA010000004.1, from coordinate 78,858,056 downwards.
AGTCGCGTACCAACAGATATTAAACATGGCAGGGGAAAGGGTAAACTATATGCCTTCTAGTATTCTCCCACCCGACATGAAAAATAAGACATGAACTCCAATATTCAAGACATAAAATCCAGCATTCCTAACGCTAGGTGTAATCATCAAGGGTACTAGTAAAGCAGGGAATTAATTATCATAATATAAAGATTTAACTTGAAGTGCAGGTACTTGCCTGTTGTTTGGATCTGATTAATTGTTTTTGGGGAAAATTTCCAGAGATGAGTCCAAAAGCTGAAATAGACATTACCATCACGCTCAGAAGGTATCAACTAGAAACGCCTGTCCTTGGGTCCAATTTGGAGACAAGGGCAAAAATGGCAGTTTTGGGTCAAAACGGGGTCCGCCGGTGGGCCCGCTTTGCACCGAAAAACGTGTCCGGGTCAACGGTCTCCAAATTTACCAAACTTAGTGTCAACAGGTCAGGAAAGCTGATACGAACCCAATGGAAATTCCAGATTTGGATTCCGATGAGCCGATCACAAAATCGCCCATCGAGCGGGGCCTGTGGGGCCCACGACACGCGATTTCGTCAACGTTCTCAGAATCGAACCAAACTTGACCCACAGGACCAGCGTATCGCTACAAGTCCGATGGCGCAAGTTTTGTCTCGATTTGACGAGTGTACAAGAAGTTAGGGCGAATTACAAAAAAGTCAGATACGGGGCGATGTCCACGGATACGCGTTGATTCCGGTGTGCACGCACACCCGAATCAGCTTTCGCAAAATCTCACACGTCCGTATCGACGACGCGCACGTATCTGTGAAGACCGCACGCGACCAAGTCATCCCGTTTAGCGGGGCGTACTCAGTTCCGGGGTGAAACACAGGACGCGATGCCCCGAGCGGTTTGTCCGGGCACCGAGAGGGTCATATAGGCTTCGCAACGTAATTTGCAGAATCGAAAATGGAGCTACGAGCAAAAAGTTACAAGTACCTGAAGGGGACCCGAGAACCGGGGTCGAACCGAGTCCGACACGTGTCCGACTCGTGTCGAACACAGGGAATCTAGGGTTAGGGTTTATGGAGCTGCGGCGGGCTTCGGTGGTTGGCACGGCGGCTAGGAGGTCGAGGGCGGCTCGCCGGGGAGAGGGGCGTGCGGGGACGGCCGACAGCGGTGCCGGAGGCGGCGGAGGCGGCTGCTGCGGCTGCTGTTGCTGTCTCCGCTGCTTGCTGGACGCCGGAGGCGGCGGAGGAAGGAGGAAGAGGCGGCGCCGAGGGAGGAGGACGGCGCCGAGGGAGGAGGCCGGGGTTTCAGGCGAGGTGGCAGAGCGGAGAGGGGCGGAGCTCGGGCTAGGGTTCCGGTGGGAGTGAGGGAGAAGAAGAAGAGGGGAGGAGGTTTAAATAGGAGGAGGAGGCGGTTAGGGGGCCGAGCTAGGCGGGGAAGAGGGGCTCGTGGCCGCGGAGAGCGGGGCGAGCCGGCCGGAGCGGGCGGCGCTGCGCGCGGAGGCCGGCGCGGGATGCGGGCGGCGTGGGGGCTGGGGAGAACGGGTCGTGCGGGTCGGGCGGCTAACGGGTCCGGGCAGACCCGCCCGACCCGCAAGGAAGCGGGCTGGGGACTGTTGGGCTGGCTGGGCCGGTCCACTGGGCCGGGCCGGGCCCAAAAGAATAAAATAAAAAAATATATTATTTATAAATAATAATATTAATAATAAATAAACAGTTAATTAATTAATTAATTAGTTTTTAGGCATTTTAAAATAGGTCTGAGGCCCAGAAAAATCCAGAAAAATTATCTTAAGTCCAGTTTTCCATTTTACACCCAAAAATATTATTTCTATGATATTTTAATATTATTTATTAATAAATAAAAATTATTTAATAATTAAGAACCTTGATTTTAATTTTAAAAAATTTCCAGAAAATTTCAAAAAATTGAAAAAAATCCAAGTTTTAATAATTTTAAAAATTCAGGGGGTTTACACATAGAGAGACTCTTGACAATATCATAATTTCCTAAGGGAATGTGGTATGCTAATCTCTATGTTCGAGATACGATCAAGAAAAAGGTTCTAGTCATTTAATAGGTTTTAATTGATAAAGAGCTATGACAATTGATCTATGATGGAGGAAGGGATTAACTTAATATGGAAAAGTATATAGATAGTTGGATGAGGTGGCACGATCGGTGATACATAGAGACTCAAGTATGACTCAATGATGATCATAGATTATAGGAGATCTACTAAGTTGAAGGTAGGGTACCCTTGCTCTTACTAAGGTATTTGTTCATTTTTCTTGGTTTCCTAAGGTACTACTCTGCTAATATCAAGACAAGAATCTAAATTTATAGTCCTCTTATATTATCTCACTATGAAAGTTAAGTTTAGTCATAATATTCAACCTTGGATTTCTATTGCTTCCTCAATACTAAGGTCAATAATATGGTCAAATTTCTAACTAACCCTAGTAGTGTCTATGATACTCTCACGCCATTCCTAAATATATCAAGGGATAATGGTCATCAATTTATAGGTATTGGATTCTTGGGTTCATTAGGTATCCTAAACTTTTGGGAGCTGCCAATATTCTAATTTATTTTTCTTAGTAGTTATGCTATCATAATTATCTTCTAACAACAAGAATTCATATATTCTGGCAAGAGACTATACTCAAGGAACTATTAGAAAAGTACATTAAATAGGAAGAGGTAAGAAAATAAGATTCCGATGTCAAGAGAATTAAGTGATTACAATTTTAAAGGTTAAAGAAGGTAGGTGAGTTCAAGAATTCAGAACAGAAATAAAAAGGGAAGTCAAATATGTGGATGAGATCCTATAATCTAATCATATTTGCAGGATTGCTCGGTACAGTAACGTAACCGAGTCAATATACTCTCGACCTGCATGGACAAATTTATCTCTCTAGAAGAGATAGACGAAAGATTAGGAAAAGTACATGAATCAAGCAGGATGCAATCATTTAAATAGAACGGGTTAGAAGGAAGGTGAGTCATAGTCAAATATAGATGAGACCTAAAACTCTAATCCTAGGTGCAGGCTCGCTCGATAAAGTTACGTAACCAAAACGGCTCACTAGACTTGCATGGGCCACCACTAAAAATATGTCTCGCCCCAGCCCCATAGTACGTAGGACTAGGAATACGTAAGCATGCCAGCCATTGTAGAAGCATAAAAAATATGCTTGATAGCTCTACGCAGCATGTTGATACAGGGCAGCGTAAACAGGGGACCTCAGAGCCATCGATGTGCAAACTGAGCTTTTTCGCTAAGCACAGCGTAAAAAGTAGGCTCAAGGACCATCCGTATAATACAGTATGTCTAGGCTGCTTCAGCGTAAAAAGGGTACTACATCGCCTTTATGGCGTAAAACTTATCCGCTTTCAATGCAGCATTGAAGTGTACGAGGAATGCTTCGTATTCTTTAAAATGAACCTGTCAGATCATGCAATGAACCTGACGTCTGGACTCCTGACAAAGGGTATTGCACGACTACCCAAGCGACGGCTATAATGATGGTGCGGTACAACAACCCAGGCTGTCATTTACTGCCATTTCCTTGGCGTAGACCGCTTCTACGCATACAAAGGAATATGCCGCCTAGTTTTACACAGGCAGATGTGAGCTGTTTATGCTTCGCAGAAGACAAATAGCCTGCCACGTCAAAAGCTGCTCTTCGTACAGGGCTCGAGGCACGTCTCTGCATTTAATGTGCCGAATACTGACAGATGCCCGAGGCACGTCTCTGTATTTTATGCGCAGAAGGGTGGCAGACCTTCAAAACACGCCTCTGCATTTAATGCATAGGATAATGGCGGATCTCTGCATTTAATGCAGGAGATTTGATTAAATATCACCGAACCGTCGTCTAGTGATATTCCCTTTGCACAAACTGCTCTTACGCATGCAAGGGGATACGCTGTCCAGCTTTTCACAGGCAGACGTGAGCTTCTTACGCTCCGTAGAAGGCCAACAGACCGCCACGATAGCAGTTACTCTTCGTAAAGAATTTGAGGGGCGTATCTGTATTTAATGCGCAGAATGATGGCAAATCTTAAAGACAAGCCTCTGCATTTAATGCGCAGGATGGGGACAGATCTCTGTATTTAATGCAAGAGATTTAATTATATCTCTAAGAGCCATAATTTCGGCTAAAATGTCCACATCGCTCGGCTTCTACGCCCACTCGGCTTCTACGCCCACTTGGCCTCTATGCCTACTTGGCTTCTACGCCTACTCGGCTTCTATGCCTATTTGGCTTCTATGCCATGGTGACAGTTATTGGCTTCTACGCCAACCTCTTCTACACAAGGGATAACTACCTACGTGGCTTCTACGCCGTGATCTTCGCAGCAGCTATACGCATTTGTCCTTTAGTTGGACACGCGCCACATGCTCACTCAAAAGGTCATCTATACGCGGGCATTGGTTATTTTAAACCGTCGTGTAAAAGGGTGTTGTACTTCCCACTACTCGGTTTCTATACCGACTGGGTGGTCACTGTCACTAAAACTCTATAAATAGAGACCTCTATCAACAGAGGTCCAAGGTTGGAAAAAGGAGGTCGCAAAATTGAAGATCGAACGATCAAAAATTGGTCAAGGAATCCAGTATCAGTTCCAAGGTTGACAATTGGGAGAAAACGGTCGAGAGAGAGAGAAGAATCCAGAGCTCAGGCAAAGAGAAGGGATCGACGACTTTGGCATCGGGCATCCACCCTCTTTAGCAACCCTCGAAGCTGCTTTCTGTCTTCTACGGCACTTCTTCATCATCGTGTGGTCCAAGGGCCAAAGTGATCGACTGCAGATCAGACACCTATAGCAATATCTATCCAGATTAAATAAATTGTACTCGACATCCTCGTATAGGATTAAATTATGTAATCTTGTTTGTAAACACAGAAGAAGGGTGGGTTTTCGTATAAGACCTCGTTTCCATATATTTATTTTTTCGTTTATTTTATCAAACAACAAGATGGCGACTCTACTGGGGACATCTTTCTCTTCTGACAAGGAAGCAATTGCTCAACACGATGCGATATCCGTGGGATCTGTAAAGAAGACACTGGTCGTCCAGTTTGACCAGTCTGCCTACGAAGACATGCTTCAAACAGGGGGTAGCTCTCACTCTCTCTCAGTCCAAGACAATAGGAAGCTGCGTAAGGTCTGGATGCCCAAGACATCCTCTACCATTCCTGTAGACTCTTCGATTTCTCCGACCAACGAGGTTGTAGCATTGCTCCCTCCGCGCCTAGCACATAAAATTCAGTCGTCTGTCTCTAGCAGGGCAGACAAAACTTCTGGCAATGCCTCAGCGCTAACCCAGAAGTATACTCCGCGCTCTGCGCGTAAAATTCAGTCTCCCGTCCCTGGCAGAAAAGACAAAACTTCGAACAATGCCTCAGCGCTAGTCCAGAAGCCTACACCACGCTCTGCGCGTAGAAACCAATCTTACGTCCCTGGCGGAATAGACAAAATTTCTGATAATGCCTTAGTGCCAAATCGGAAGTTCCAAACGTGCTCCATGCGTAAAAATGCATCTGCCTTCCGCGGAAAAGCAGATGATCCCTGCAATCCACGCAAGGGAAAGGAAGCGGTGGACTCCTCAACTTCTCGGCTTTACGCCATCAAGGGAACAATCTGCCAGCCCTCCGGATTATGCGAGAGGCTGACGGCCGACTGAGGACATCCTCAGCTTTACGCCAACCAGAGCCGAGCTCCAAATTATGCCAGGCGAAGCCCCTCAGCGTAAAGAAGGCTCAATTTGTGAAAAGACACCCTCCTCGGGGATTATCCGCCACCCAAATAGCCAACTTGTTGTATACAGATGGCACAGGGAAAACTAGGGTTCCCAACACCCGCATGTGAACAGAAGGAACAAGTCATCATCTTCTTCTGTAACTCCTCCCGACCTGCGCAAGTACCTGATCCAAAAATACAAGGATAGGAGATCTTCCAGCATGTCTATTACGTCTCCTAACGAGCACTCTTGTAATAGTCATAGGATTGTAATTAATTGTTGCTGTTCTGAGGCAAAATGGTCGGTTTTCGACCGGTTGAGCTACTCTACATCTTTCTAGGAAGAAGAGCCCACACATGCATCGGTGAACATGGCTTCACACGTATCTAGAGGAAGATCGGGCTCAAGACGTCATCCCTCTAGAGCTCCGAGCCGAAGGAGATTCAACCAGTTCCTTAGGAACACTGAAGCTGGGGTATTCCGAAACACCCGTTCGAGGTCGCGACAACCGACTTCGTACTCTTCTGATTCCGAAGCTAGGGGTCGCCAGTCTCTCGAATCAGATACTGAAAGTATAGAGTCAACTTCTACAGAGACCTATACTAATCTTTCAATGACACCCAGGGAGATGGAAGTTTATACCATTGGAGATGAACGCGAGGAAGCTTCCCCATCAGGGAGCGCTGAGCAGCGCATTACTGTACTGGAGACATCTCTAAAAGAAATATAATCCATGATGGAGAACATGCACCAGATGATGCTGACTCAACACACAGCTGCTATGGCTCAAGCGTTGGTCCCTCCAACTCAGATACGTGTGGGGGTGGACTTATCACCATCCAACGCGATCCAAGAGCCTGCTCTAGATCAGGAGTCAGCAGTTCCTCCGCTTCCTCACTCGAAGAATGTATTGCCTCCCGTTGGAGTCGCGATACAATCGATTCCTCATCACTCCGTGATCCCGCTATCGGCTGAAGATCCGATGCAGGCAGTACGGGAGTTGAAAGCCCAATTTGATGCCCTGAAGCACAAAGATCAGCTCAAGAAATTAGGAATCAACCAACCTTATCCAGCTATCTGGGAAGAGGTCCCTTTCCCTCCCAGATACAAACCACAGACTATGGCTTTGTTCGAAGGAAAAACGTCACCGAGTCAGTACATGAACTACTTCAGTATGATGACGGTGTTATTACAAGGAAACGACGCCCTCCTCACTCGGGTGTTCAAGGGCTGTCTCTCGGGGGTAGCTTATCAGTGGTACCGAAGTCTGGCAGACAACTGCATTACTTCCTTTAAAGACTTCAAGGCATTATTCTTCACGCGATTCTACGAAGGAGGGATGGACATGTCTATGTCCTCTCTCATCGAAGTCAAGCAGAAGGAAAAAGAGAATGTTCGCACTTTCATCGAACGTTTTTGTCAAGCCACTTTACAAATGCCTCCAGGAGTTCCAGACTCGGCATTGGTGGACATCTGCAGGAAGAACCTTCTCCCCGTGATCTCGGTGTTCACAGGACCATATCAGTTCCATGATTGGCCCTCGTTCATCATCTCAACGGTAGCCGCAGAGGATAATAGTCAGAAGGTGCACGATAATAGCATCATGATCTCGGCCTCTGATAAAGGCAAAAGGTCATCCTCAAACATCGACCATCCTCATGGTACCAAGGGTAAAGAAGCTCTGGCGATCAACACGTCCAGGCAAAAAACTGTTGCTACCACGCAGACGAAACCTGGAACTTCCAGGCCCATTGAAGTGTACTCTTTCGACGACGACGATATTCTGAGCATATTCGAATATCTCGTCAAAAGCGACAAGATTACCCTTCCTGAGGTGAGACGGCCCAATAAGGCCGGCAGTACCAACAACCCCAAGTACTGCATCTTCTATAGGTACATACACCACCCCACAAAGGCGTGTTATATACTGAAAAGGAAGATCCAGGAGCTGATCGATGCTAAGGCCATCACTCTGCGCAACAGCGAGAAGACGGTCACAGCCAACATGATCTCTCTTCAATTTGGCAATCTGCCTCCCCAAGAAATCCCGGACGGTGTTATGCCTATTTCTCGGACGACAATGAACATCGTTAATCTCCCTCCAACTAGAGGTCAGAATCATGATCTGGTACCACTAACTACCCAGCGAGGCGAGATTATGTGGGTTCATCCAGATTTGGTGCCCGGGATCGAGAAAGAGACTCAAGCTGCTAAGGCTAAGTCTAAGAAGAACTCGAAGCGCAAACTATGTCACATGGTTGCGGTAGACTCGGCATCAGAAGACGAGGTCTTGGCCACTGGAACCCATTCAGGAAAAGCTTACCTCCAGGACTATGGAGCCAGCCAGGAAGATGCACCGGCAGATGCTTCAGCTACCAAGCCGTCAGAACCAGAGCCCGCCGTACCAGGAGCCGATCCTTCGAGACCAACTTTGGTGGACAAAGGGAAGCAAAAAGAAGTGCGTTTCGACAAACCTGTGAAAAACATTCAAAACAAAGATTTAGAGAAGTCGTACAACTTCGATATCCTGGCCCAACTGGCTAATACACCAGCCAGGTTGTCCATCTTTGAACTACTCAGGCTCTCCCAAGACACTCGTCTAGCCCTGAGCGAAGCACTGATGCAGGCGGATGTATACTTGACCCAGCTCAAGTCCCCTAACGAAGAACCAGTGGCGTGTCCTCAATGCCACAGTGTGATGGAGGTGGTCCCAAATATCACTTTCACTCAAGATGACATGCTGTTAAAACATAACAGGCATGACAGACCCCTCTATTACACCGGGTACGTCGGTTCCATGGAGGTCGAACGGATTCATATAGATCCGGGATCATCAATCAGTATCATTCCTTATAGTCTGCTCAGACCGCTGAGGATTCCTACCAGCGAATTGGCTTACACCACCACTACGATCGTGGGTTTCAACGCCAAAAAGAGTAAGCCGTTAGGAAAAATTCGCCTGAGGATCCAGATTGGCAACCTTAGATCAGTGGCCACATGTTACGTCATTGATTCAGAGATGTCCTACAATATTTTGCTGGGCAGACCTTGGATCCACGACCACAACATCGTTCCTTCAACTCTACATCAATGCTTTAAATATATAGACGTCCAAGGAACAGTACAAATGGAGTTTGCTGACCTGAACCCGTTTAGAGGAGTAGAATCCTACTACTCCAATGTCGTATTGTACTCTCAAGACTACACGGAAGAGGTGTCAGCCAAAGCAGAGAAGGAATCCCACCGGGAGCCAGAAGAACCCTCTGCCGAACAACCGCTGTCAATCAAGGTGAAAGGACGGACTACTCGTCCAAAAGCCATAGAGCCTATGGCGATCCACCTGAACAAAACCAGGTCAGAAAAAGGGGGTGATCCTCTAGTGATCACTTTGAACCAGAAGCCTCCATCCTTGGTCATCAACCTTCGGCGCAGCAGGCAGCCGATTGATGTAAAAGCAACCGGGAACAAAGTTTCAGATGATAATAAATATCCTCTTTTCCAGTATATTGATGCTCAAATTCCGAACCAGGAATCCTCTCCCCATGACGATACAGAACCTATAGCGCAAAAATTCTTGGAAGCTATAGATTCCTATCATCCGTATATGTGGGAGGTGGCGTCATCATCCAATGTCACCACGACATATGGACCGCATGAGGATTCTATCTTCATTGTCCTGCCTACTTACAGCAGTCAGCATTCAATAGTCTTCGGCCGTATGCGAAATGGACCGACTGTACAAGAAGATTCTTCCGACGATGACGTTGGTAAAATGCAGGTTCACAGATACAGCCCGCAAGCTTTGAAGATCATGCAAAGTATGGGTTATAACTTGAAGCTGGAACCAGGCCTCAACTACGGGAAAGGCAGACGAATACCGCTGCACGCCTATTCCTACTATCAACGAACTCATTTCGGGTTAGGATATACCACCTCCCTTGCAACTCCTGAGTCAAACGAGGATATCTTTTCCTCTTCTCAAAACGGCTCAGCGCCCTCTGACTCATCTCATGCTCTCGAACGAACAATATCAATAAATATGGTAGTGACGGATTCCTTCAAAGCAGACGAACAAGAATCTGAACTATTTGAGAATGACGCTTGGGCTCAGCAAATGGATACACAATGGGAGTTCCGCTTCGAGCAGAGAGAACCTCCCACTGAAGATAAAGTTATCCAGATTGACGTTGGGGATGAACTTTCGCCAAAGCCGATATTTATCAGTAATAATCTTTCTGAAGCAGAAAGGGAAGAAGTTATCCAGCTGATAAAAGAATATATCGACGTCTTTACGTGGAATTATGAGGATATGCCAGGCCTTGATCCAAAGGTGGCCACTCATAAGCTCAATATATTGCCCGATTCAAAGCCTGTGAAGCAGCACCAACGCCGGTTTCGCCCAGATATGATGGACGCCATTGAAGCTGAAGTCAAGAAGTTGATAGCCTGCGGCTTCATCCGAGAAGAACAACATCCCGACTGGGTCGCCAATGTTGTCCCGGTCATGAAGAAAAATAGAAAAGTATGTGTCTGCATCGATTACCGAGATCTGAATGCGGCCTACCCCAAGGATGAGTTTCCTTTTCCCATCACAGACGTCATGATTGACAATACATGCGGTTTCGAACGTATGTCCTTCATGGACGGATTTTCAGGATACAACCAAATCAAGATGCATCCTGAAGACGAGAAGCATACTGCCTTCCGGACACCATTGGGGGTATATTGCTATACGGTCATGCCCTTCGGATTGAAGAATGTCGGGGCTACGTACCAACGGGCTATGAGTAACATATTCTATGAGCATTTGCGCAAGACAATAGAGTGTTACGTGGATGATGTAGCTGTCAAAACCGCCTCAAGGACAATCACATCCAAGACTTGAAGACAGTATTTGAATTGATGCGCCAACATCAACTCAAAATAAATCCTACAAAGTCCTTTCTGGGGGTATCTAGTGGCAAATTCTTGGGATTTGTCATTACCGCCAAAGGCATTCAAGTGGACCCTGATAAAATCAAGGCCATCTTAGAAATGCGACCGCCCCATAATCTGAGAGAACTCAGGAGATTTCAAGGTCGTCTGGCTTATATCCGGAGATTCATATCCAACCTCTCTAGGAGATGTCAGCCCTTTTCTCGTCTCATGAAGAAAGGTGTATCCTTCGTATGGGACGAAGCCTGTCAGCAAGCGTTCGGTGATATCAAGTGCTACCTCACTAGCCCGCCAGTTCTGGTGCCTCCAGTCATAGAAAGACCATTCGTGCTGTACGTTCGAGCGATGGATCATTCTCTGGGAGCTCTTTTCGCGCAAAAGAATGATACGGGTCATGAACAGGCTATCTACTACCTCAGCAGAATGATGGTCAAAGCCGAACACCGGTCAACCCAGTAGAGAGAGAATGCTTGGCTCTGATGTTCGCTTTCCAGAAAATGCGGCACTATGTCATAGGCCAAACCATTCACATCATCTCCAGGGTCAATCCCCTTCGGGTACTGATGAACAAGCCAAGCGTTCTTAATTCCCGACTTGCGACTTGGGCGATGTTATTAACACCGTATGACATAGTGTACATCCCTCAGAAGTCTGTCAAAGGCCAAGCATTGGCTGATTTCCTAGCTGCTCATCCGATCCCGGAGGCCTCCAAGATATACGAGGACATTCTCGACGAAGTTGCAGAATGTAATTCCGCAATGGAAGGTGATGCATGGCAATTATTCTTCGATAGTGCCTCCAGAACCGGTTCCAGGGGAAACGTGGTTTCGGGAGTAGGAATTATCCTGGTTGCTCCTGATAAACTCGTCATCTACCGAGCATATTCTCTTAGCGAGCCATGTTCTAACAATGTGGCAGAGTATAACGCTCCACTAATCGGGCTCTAAGTCGTTAAAGAATTGGGCGTCGAATCTCTGGAAGCTTTCGGTAACTCTCTGCTGATCGTCAATCAAGTCAGAGGAATATACGAAGTCCGGAATCCAGACCTCATCCTCTATCATCGAGCAACGGTCGAGATAGCCATGACATTTAAAGGATTCTTCCTGGAGCATGTGCCCCGATCTCAGAATCTGGAAGCTGATGCCCTAGGCAGTCTAGCTGCAGATTTAGCTATTCCTATAAGAAGGCAGAATTCGGTAATCCTTCTTAGCAGAGATTTATTCTGTATGAAAAACAACTTTTACATAGAATGCAGCTACGCTGTGAACACAGATCCTCCCAAGAGAGACTGGAGAAGTCCCTTTATAGATTTTGTAGCATACGAAATCTTGCCGGAGGACCCTAAAGAAGCAGTATCCGTCAAAAGACGATCATTATGCTTCTATTTTGAGGCGTCCTCACAGTGTCTATATCGCCGGACCTACGATGGACTGCTATTGAGATGTCTCTCAGATGATGAGGCACAGCGGATCATCCGTGAAGCTCACGATGACGTATACGGAGCGCATCAACCCGGGCCTAAGCTACAGGATCGCATCAGGAGAATGGACTATTACTGGCCTACTATGATCACAGATGCAATAAAGTATGCAAGACAGTGCAGAGCCTGTCAGGTCCATGCAGACTTTATCCATCAACCTTCTGAACATCTACATCCTACGGTTGCGTCCTGGCCTTTCGAAGCATGGGATATGGATATCATTGGTCCTATTCACCCGTCTTCTTCCAGAGGTCACCGGTTCATACTAGCCATCACGGATTATTTCTCCAAATGGGCAAAGGTGATCCCTCTTGCTGAGGTGAAGGCATCTAATGTGATCAGCTTCATCAAGCATCACGTTATTTATCGCTTCGGGATACCCCGGAGGATAATTCATGACAATGGGCCTCAATTCATCAGCCAAGCATTTTATCGATTTTGCGATAAAAATCGAATACAGAATATGGCCTCTACGGCATATAATCCTGCTGCTAATGGTTTGGCGGAAGCTTTCAACAAAACCATTATCAAGCTCTTGAAAAAGTTTGTCTCTTCGAATAAGAGGGATTGGAATGAGAAGCTGGGAGAATGTCTCTGGGCATACCGTACAATGGTACGAGCACCGACAGGTTGCACCCTATTCTTATTAGTTTACGGGAGCGAAGCAGTTCTCCCCATCGAGATCCAGATTTCGTCGCTCAGGATAGCCGTGGGTAATGAGTTAACTCAAGAAAAGAATGACCTTTTAAGGCTTCAAGAGCTAGAAGGATTAGACGAGAAACGCCTCCAAGCTCAACAGCGCATCGCGTTCTACCAAGCATGCATTTCCAGACCTTTTAATCAAAAAGTAAAGGAAAGAGTGTTCAAAGTCGGCGAGCTAGTCTTAGCTGTGAGAAGGCCGATGATTCTTACTCACAAGAGTAAGGGCAAATTTTATCCCAAATAGGAAGGCCCTTATGTGATCGAGACGACGTTCTCAAACGGCGCTTACAGGTTAGCCAAGCCTAATGGAGACCTGTTAATGGCTCCTATCAATGGCAAATTCCTGAAAAGGTACTATGCTTAACCAACTTTGCTCAAGTGGAATATGGCGGAAACCTCATTCTGACAAAACTACTTCCAAAACAAAACTAGTGGGATCGTATTCTATCATGTTCATATTACCTCTGAATAGATATGTCCTGCTAAAACTTACCGAGAGTATATCACGTCCATATTACCTCTGACATCACTTTCACCCAAACCTGTCATTTATAGTCCAAAATGATAGGTCCACAAAGTCAGATGAAAGCCTCTTTATTATTCCCAAAAAAGAGCAAAAGTACATTAAAAAGCAAAAAAGTACATCTTTTGGGGGGGCGGTTAGGTCGCGAATCTGCTGTGCCAGAGCAACCATTCTCTCGTCCCCGGAGTTCAAGACGTCGGCGCGAGCCCGTTCCAACCTTGTCGCATCGTTGTCCAAAGCAGCTAGCTCAGACCGAGCCCGCACAAAAACTGAGTGGAAAGCACCCACGCGTGCCAGATTCTGCTGAACAGTCGCCTGTCGCTCCTTCAGCACATCTCGGGCTGCCGACAAAGAAAGAGCCTTTGCCTCTACTCGAACGAGCTTATCCTTCAATATGCGGGCCTGCGCTGCCGCTTCCTCATATTCGGCTTTGCACCGAGTTAACTCGGGAACGACATACCCTAATTGGACATGTGCTTCATCCATCTCCCGCTATTGAGCCTCAATGGACTTATTCAGAGATGTCATCTGTTCAGCAAGCTGCGCAGTCAGGGAGTCATACCTAGCTTGAACGAGACCGTCAATGTTGCCTCGAGCTAGCTGCAAATATTCGTTAATGGGTTGCTCCAAACCATTAACTATCTCCTCTAGCGCGTCAGCTACCCCGGTATCGTTGAATTCTCGGATCGGCACTATAGAGGCCCGGGAGGACCTCCTCAGCAACGCAAAGCCCGAATTCTTCTCCAACACTATTGATATTAACATTTTCAAGGTGGCATAGAAGATACGAGTGTACTGCTCAGTCAGCGCAGCTAGATCCGAATGGACGCTGGGAGTGACCGTGATAGTGGTGAGTCCCCCTCCAAGAAAAACTGCAGACAATGTTGCCATGGCCGTCGCCTCAACAGGAGGTGCGATAAAAGAAGAAGCGCCAACAACGGACGAAGTGACCGGCGTACTCAAAGGAGGCATTGTCGCAACGATAGGCTCGTCCTCCTCTTGAGATATCGGAATCTTTTCGACTGGCGAGCCGGCACCCGAAGATGCTTCCTCTTCAAAATTAGGCACATCCGTGTCGCCACCAGGACCTGACACAGAGCCAAAGGGCGCATCTACACTACCCTCCCCGAAGATGTCTTCCTCTAAAAAGAAGACAAAAGGAAGTTAATATCAGCATAATGTTAATTTTCCTAAAAGAAGAGGCATAAAAGACGACATTTACCCATGGCCAATGGTGTATATGTCGCGTCCGCGGCCAGTACAGCTAAATTATTTCTTAGTGATGTTAGGCAAGCGGTCATACCTGGAGAAGGGGTGCTCTTCCGAATATCGGCAAATACTCTTCCGAATCTCTGCCCAGATCCACATGAGGTTCACCAGGCGGGATCTCGCTGGGTGCACCTACAGACACGGCAGGGGTCTCTCTCGATGCTGATCCGGATAAAGATATCCTCATTCGGCTCAGCCCCGAAGGCGATCTCGTTCCACTACCGGAAGCGGTAGCAGCGACAGCAGCCTCCAGCAGGAATTCTCCGGCACCGCCAGCCGGGACTGTCGAGGTTCCCTCTCTAAAAAGCGAGGAACCTCCAATCAAAGAATCATGCCTGACATGGGGAGATGCAGGCTCACTTCTAAGAGCCTCAATACCAGGAATTCGGAGAGGACGAATAATCGTCTTCTTCTTCCTCTTGCGAGGGGAATTCTTCTTCGGAGTATGAGCCCTTCGCTTCCCGAAGATTACCAAGGGCCCCGCAGGCAGAGGTACTTCACCCCTCGATACCGCCAACAGAGGCTCATCTGGATTGATGGACTCCTCACCCTCATCAGAAGAAACCGAGGGGACTTTGACTCTTCCCCCAGACTTAGAAGAGGGCACCCTAAACCTTCCATGCATATCAAAATCGCGATGGAAGGTGTTGGTTGCCACACAGAACTGGGCATACGAGTGGAGAATGCACAGCTCCGTGGAGAGTGAAATAACGGGCACGGTAAAAGTTGCCTCAGTGCAACCCATGATGAAGTATCGCCATCCTCTGGCTCCATCAATGAGTCCTCCCCTGGACCTGAAGCTGGTGACAGTATTGCCCATGTGCAACTGATCGTACCCGAATTGCCGGACAAACCGACTAGGCAAGTAGAGCTCGAAGAAGCAATGGTCTTCACTCCTGTATAGTAGGTGGAAAGGTCTAATACAGACCAACCAATTAAAAGACTCGGAGAAGAAACGAAGAAGAACTCGAACAGTCAAGAGCTTTCTATTCGCAGAAGACGGATGAAAAGTTTCTCTCAGAAACTTGGGGTATATATAGAGTTCGGATGGGCTCCTCGAATCCCGAACCAAATCTCACATTTAATATTTGGTTATGATTGGGGACTACGTCAGCCTATTTACTCAGAGAAGGAGGACAGTCAGCGAATTCAAAAAGTTTTTGTGCAAAGAAGATTCATGGTTTTTACGCTAAGGAGCTTTCTACGCTCGACGGCTACAGATCTACGGTTTTACGCTCACTTGGCTTCTACACCTACTCGACTTCTATGCCTATTTGGCTTCTATGCCATGGTGACAATTATTGGCTTCTATGCCAACCTCTTCTTCACAAGGGATAACTATCTACGTGGCTTCTACGCCGTGATCTTCGCAGCAGCTATACGTGTTTATCCCTTAGTTGGACACGCATCACATGCTCACTCAGAAGGTCATCTATGCGCAGGCATTGGTTATTTTAAACCATCGTGTAAAAGGGTATTGTACTTTCCACTACTCAATTTCTACACCGACTGAGTGGTCACTGTCACTAAAACTCTATAAATAGAGACCTCTATCAACAGAGGTCCAAGGTTTAAAAAGGAGGTCACAAAATTGAAGATCAAACGATCGAAAATTGGTCAAGGAATCCAGTATCAGATCCAAGGTCGACAATTGGGAGAAAATGGTTGAGAGAGAGAGAGAGAAGAATCCAGAGCTCAGGCAAAGAGAAGGGATCGACGACTTTGGCATCGGGCATCCACCCTCTTTAGCAACCCTCGAAGCTGCTTTCTGTCTTCTACGGCACTTCTTCATCATCGTATGGTCCAAGGGCCAAAGTGATCGACTGTAGATCAGACACCTATAGCAATATCTATCCAGATTAAATAAATTGTACTCGACATCCTCGTATAGGATTAAATTGTGCAATCTTGTTTGTAAACACAGACGAAGGGCGGGTTTTCGTATAAAATTTCGTTTCCACATATTTATCTTTCCGTTTATTTTATCAAACAACAGCCATATGTACATGGCAACTCCAATATATGAAAACCATACATATACGTATGTTATTTTATGAATAATAATTCACAAGTGGTATATAACTTCAAAAGTCACAGGCAATACTAATCTTATCCAAAAACCAAATTGAAATATATAACCCAATATGACAATGTACAAAGTAGAAAATAGTCGAGAAGAACTAGTAGTCGGGTCGAGACAAATCTACTACCAACTAGGATATAAGAAAGATAACAAAATAAGTATATCATCTAGTGATCAAGAAGCTCTAAGGGAAGACCTCATCGAAAGAGAAAGAAGTAGTCAATCCTGATCCGTGCTTCCATTAATAATCATGATCTTTTATACCTGGAAAGGGTGCCAGTTCCTTAGAAGGACATAACAAGTACCCAAGAAATTGACATGCATGAAGGTAAAGCAGTAAACAATAAATTGGGTAACTAAACTACCTATGTAATATACACTTGAGACATCTCTAATGGCGCTTGAGGGGAGAGAAATAGAGGAATACCACTAGGCGTACCCTGGAACTTGAGGGTACACGATATACACTATTTACACCATTAGAAACAGAAATCATATACGCTCACTAGTAGATTCTTCCCTCCCAATGTACTATCCGAACCGTATATGCGGTGCAGATATAATGCAATAACGTCAAATAATATCTAAAAAACTTAACCCTTGCCATCTACTAACATAAGACTCGAACTCTCGTACCGATGATCAGTCGACAAGCTAGTCCATGCACTCTCTCACTCAGACAGTGAACGTGTTTAAAACAATATTAGGAAAGAAAATACCACATATCTTTACAACATACCAGGTAACTCAATACTTCTAATACACATGCACACAACTAAACAAATAAAAACTATGCATAATGTAAACTGAACAATATAATCAAGCAAGGTGTATTTGCCTTCCAAGCCAAGCTGAGACCACAACAAATCTGGTTCGGAGCTTTCCACATGAACGTCTCGAACACCTACCAATTAATTATTACACTAATTACACTCTTATTTTTCTAGTCAAATTAAGTTATTATCTAGTTATTAATCCGACGTTGGTTGCACATGCAAGTAACTATACGCCAAAATATTACTAACCATTATACATTACCAAAAATTATTTTTAAATCATTAATTAATAAAAACTATTAATTCTAAAATTTTATTAGAAAATAGGATTTTTTTTTTTTTAGTGATAGGGTCATTTCCTATAAATTCTATGAGTCCAAAACTAACTAGAAACCAAAACTAAGTCATAACGGGTTACCTACTAGTCAATAAAAATTAATTTTTGACAAATAATTAAATATGAAATAAATACTCATAAATCAGAATTAAAATATAATAATATAATTTTAAATTCTAAAAATATGGGTTTTTGGTCGGGGTTTAAGTCTACAACCGTCGGGGTCAAATTTTGTCAAATTTTGTCAAATTATGTCAACTTGCTACATAAAACACCTAGATATCTATTTTTTATAAATAAAAATTAAATCTGAATAAATATGATAAAATCAGTAATAAATACAATAAATACTAATTATTTTATCCATAAAAAATAATTAGGGTTTTTGCCATCTACAAGTTGATCCTATTAGGGTTGGGAACCAAACTTGCTAGTATGGATGCCAATGGGTGGTACGTTGGTGTTGTGACAATATAATTATCAAATAATATAATTTTGATATAATTTCAGAATATATATAATTTTTGGAAAAATAATACTTCATCAAGAAAATTTTAGGATTTTTTATCTATGATCAAGTCCTAACAAGGTCCAAGGGTCTCCAACATGCATACATCAAAACTAGGTCAAACTACCCATAAAATATGCTTAAAACTCTAATTTAATACAAATTAATAAATTTAGAAGCGTGACTTGGTCAAATGGACACGTGGCCGCTATTTGGTTGGAGAGGACCACTCAGTTGTAACAACAAGACTTGGTCGAGATGGAATCTTGGACACGTGTGGCCAAAAAAGCACGGGACATACGGAATTTGGAACGCACGAGGCCAGAAACGCATGGACTGTATGGAGTCTGGAATGCATGGGCCAGAGTCGCATGTGACGCATGGAGTTTGGGACACATGGGACAGAGACGCATTGGCCGCATGGAGTCTGGAATGCAAGGGCCAAAGCCGCATGGGTTCTTCTTAACATGTTGTCCATGTGGCACTATACCATCCTTGGAATTTCTGCCTCCTAGTGTGTTCTCGTCCTTCGAGGCGATCAGAAAAATCATTTTTGTCAGAATTCTGTGTCAGGCGCTATCGTTGCTGTCAGGACGTCATGTCAAGTCAAACTGTGGCCAGTTGTCAGGATGCTTGTTTGGATCGCACGGGTGTCCCCTTTTTTGGGCTATATGGTATCCATCTGTTGAGTTTTTATTTAGGGGCGTATGGACATCGATCTTATGGCTGCATATTTTTCATGCTTCTATAAGACCCCCTTCAAAGTTTCAAACTAAAAAGTTTTAAATACTTTGAATAAGAAGCATGGATGGGGTATGTTCGGGCCGCATGGTCATTGAGCCGCATGGGCGAACGGTGCCAGGCTGCCAACTATGCATTTAACTGCCAGATTTGCCTTGACCCTTGAGTGAATTTTGTTCAGATTCTGAGCCATCTTCTGATGTGGGGCTCGAGGTAACAGTTTCCAAGGAGAAAGAAATGGCACGCAAAATTTGAGGTATCAGATTTATTGCCATAACTGCCCTGTTCGTCATCTCGATCTCTTCACGCGTCTCTTGGAGCCTATAAGTAGGCTAATTGGGGATGAGAGAGAATTTTGTCTTCCTTTCCTCCTCCTTCGTGAAGATGCTGGATATTGACGTCTCTCTCGCTGAGGAGTCGGTCGAGAGCAGGATTGATCCGTGGCCCCCTGATATAGGGATTCTACTCCAAGGTAAGAGGATACTATGTCTCTCATGTTATGCTACTAAGTTCACAGAGCCACCAATGTAAGCCGAGTTTTAGCAAAGTTATGTCGCATGGATGAAGGCTCCCCTCGGACATGTGCAGACCTCCTCACAAAGCTCTGTCGTGTGAGTGATCACTCCTTCATGGCACTTAGAACCTATCTAACATGTTCTCTGAGCTTTGGCGAGGCCGTATAAATAAGGAATTATCTATTTTATGCGTACGGATCCTGTATGTGGCTTGGCCGCATGGGTGAGGTCTCATCATGCTCGTTCGTGCAGACTTAACTGCACATGGCTGTGGCCTGGAAGCGGTATGCAGCGGTTATATCTTTTTATAATCTTCGTTGGGACTGATGCGTCTTGTTTATACAGGTTTTGTCCTCACTCGTGTTGCCTATGATGGGCATGGAAGGATATCATAACAACCGTTGTTCGGGATAAAAACCAACTTTATGCGACATTTCGCCAAGAGACAATGTTTGTTTGGCAAGAACTAATCCAGGAGACGAGAATGAACATCCCGTGTCATACACCGAGTTGTCGTTATTCATACAGAGCGCCAGCTGCTTTTCTTCCATTTATGTGGTTCGCTATCAGCCTGGAGACCGTGGGGTCGATGACAGAATTTAGATTAATTATCATTCATGTCGTCAGTCTTTCCGTATGGTTGTAGAGTACCTGCTCCTACTCTTCTCTTGCTATCCATCAGCATGGATTTTCTATATAATAAGGTTTGTACTGTGGAGTGGTGAGCCAGAAAGCATTAAGTTTTGTTGCAGGCTCAACTTACGTCAGTAGCGACGATATCCTGGAGGGGCGCTTCTAATAAAAAAATGTTGTATCAACGAGACTTCATGGAAAATCCTTTAAAATAGGTTTCCATCATATGTACTCATGACCTTGAATACTAATGAAGATCCTTGAATATAATAGATTTCCATTATATGTACTCATGATCTTGAATATTAATTAATGAAGTCTCTCATTTTTCAAAATTTTGTATGTTGTGGACTTTTGGGTATTGTACTAGAGATAATATAAATGTAGTACCATACCGTAGCTTTTTAAGGATATCCCACTGGGGGATCTTTTGTGGACCTATTATCCTTTTGCGCACTCGTGGTGAAAGTAATAGATTCAAAAATAAACCCTATCAGAGGTAATAGGGTCATGACAGTGGACTTAACTCCGCTGGTGTACATTGGTGAGTACGGGTGATATGTGGGGATGACAACCGATATCAGAGGCAATATGGACATAATGATCGATAGTCAAAACCCGGAAGGTTTGCTCATAGGTCACTTGGACATGGCAAACTCAGCTATGGAGAAATATTAGGAAAGCAGTTCAGAGGTAATATAGACGTGAACCAATATTCGAAAAACTCATTGGAAAGTTATTTATTGAGTGTGGTATATCTGATCATGAAGACAGACCTGAGGGTTGCTCCACTGGGGAGATTAGTGGGACGATATCTCAGAGGCAATATGAATATGGCCAGCGTCTATAAAGATTGGATTTTGAGTAGTCACTGCAGAAGTGTACGAGTGGACCTGAGGACTGCTCAGCTAGAGAGATTTTGAGGATCCATCCTCCGTTGTGTATCCGGGACTCCCGGATACAGATGATGGGAAAATATTACACATAGGCACTGGTTGGGGATAAAGAACTAGGACTTGACTTGTACCTCTGGGTTATCCCACTGGGGATGAGGGGAGTACAAGCTAGTTTAGACGTAGTACTTTCTTTTAGGAACTTATCGTTGATAAGCATCATGAGCAAGTCGCCGTTGGGTTTCCCTAGCCGGTATGCGCCTTTGGTAAAATATGGTTTCCATAATGAACGGGCCCTCTCATTTAGGTTGGAGTTTGTCATTCGTCTTATGAGTCATGGTGCATACAAGCATCTCTATATCCTAGCCCTCTGCGAGTGTTATTGTAAAAACTGTCGAATTATAAAGGAATACGTCATCCTTTACCAAAGTTCAAATTTCAGCTTTTTGGAGGTCAAATCCCATCTTCGACATGAGATGGAGTGATTATTGGCTTTAATGATGGAACTGAGATAGCTCATCATTTGTTGCATTAAATACTATTGATAACTCAGCCTGTACCGAATAAGGAGCTTTGTGCATAGGAACACTGTCGGGTATACACGAGAGAGTTGGCTGAGTTGTGCACGTAGGATCACTGTCGCGTGCGCACATTTGTCTACCAGGTCGAGGACCATCGCTTGCTGCATTTTTTTGTATATTGTGTAGGGGAACACTGTCTGTTGCCCGTAAGTATTTATTACGACGAGAAGTACTATCGTGTGCACATAGAGGTTAATACGTCCTTGCTCAGATTTGTACAATGGAGCGCTGCCTATCATACGCTATTGCTGATGATTCATGCAAGACTTAATTTTTGTGTATAGGGAGACTTGTCGAGCTGCACTGAGAATTCGAAGTCTACAATTGGTGCTTTCTAAGGAAATGATCCTATGTCCCGGCCTACATTGCATCCCCTTTAACCTGGTCATTGAAGATGCTATTTGTTGTGCCAGCCTTTGAGTAGTGACCTCACCTCTCGAGGTGGTAAGCAATACCAGGACTGCTACTCGGTTGTGAGCTGGCGGGAGGTGGACGACTTTCCTGGTTGCTTAGGCTGGGACCACTCCATCTTGGGCTTCCGTCGATGGAAAGTTGCCAAATTGGAGGGATACAATGATTGTAATGGCCGTCTTATCCTCGACGTCGAGGGTGAGCTCATTGGCATTGATCAATTATTGGATACGTCTCTTCAACACAGAGCAATCCCGGGTTGGATGATGAATGTACCGATAAAAGAGGTAATATTTTGGGTTATCGACCATGTCAGCCTCTTTAGGACACCTGATATTGGGTAACCGAAGTTTATTTCCCTTCCTTAGTATGTTGAAGATCTCAATGATGTCGTCGTCATTGAAGGAAAAAGTCCGCTTTGGCTTTGGGGATTCTAATACCTGATTCGTACGGTCCTCCGGGGAGACTGATAGTTTTGCATCATTTTTGGACTTGGAGGAAATTCTACCCCCAATTTTGGATGCTACTCTCTCTTGTCGAGGGAGGCTACCCCCAGACATGTCATTGTCTGGTCCTTGGGAGTTATAGTCTTTAGGGGAGGTAGGTATCATCGTACCATATTTTAATTCCGGAGGATTGCTACCCCCAGCCCTAGATGCTGCATTAACCCCAGGCATATTGCTGTCTGCTTCATCGGAATCGATGTCCTCAAAAAAAGTCGAAAGTACTACATCTTCTTCAGAATTAGAGGGAGTCCTAACCCCAGCGTAGAAGATTGTGTCATCTTGGTGGGAGTAGCTACCCTCCCCCCCCCGGATCTCGGAGTCCGTTCCTTGAGAATCGTTGTCTCCTCAGAATACCGGGTTGTTACGTACGTCCAGGGGGACACTACCCCCAGCTTGAGCCACCCCCAGAGGTTTTGAGGAAGAACTACCCCCAAGGGATGACAGCTTCTTCCTTGAACGGGTGCCTTGGAAGACGACTTTCGCAGGTATCATTGTCAGCCCTTCGGGTAATCGCCTTCGTGATGCAGTGGTAGAGAGCGCCGGACTAGAGGTGTTTGACTTCTTTCTTCCCTTGGTGGTACGAAGATTTTAAGTTGAGTAGCATGAGACGAAGGGCAACTCCTCCTTCTCTAGTACTTGCACCTGATCGCCGGG
Source organism: Iris macrosiphon (assembly GCA_036927795.1). Classification (NCBI taxonomy): domain Eukaryota; kingdom Viridiplantae; phylum Streptophyta; class Magnoliopsida; order Asparagales; family Iridaceae; genus Iris; species Iris macrosiphon. The sequence continues at coordinate 78,834,767 of JAYESA010000004.1, read as the reverse complement.
TTGCTGTCGGTAGGTGCTTTCTCATGCAGTCGCTGTATGGCCGATTACCTATATGTGAGTACTGCTATTTTATTACAGCAGCAGTTGATAATAATGTTGTCACAGTTGTGCCTCGGAGAGGGCACGTCGCATGTCGTAATAGTTTTTCTTGCTTTGCACTTGTGAGTAATCATGTCATACAAATCATACGAAGGGTATTTTACTATTGCATCCTCTTTGTGAATCTGGGTATCACGGGCACACAGATGCACAGGTGCTGTCTTTGCTTCCTGGCCTGGGGTTCGTACACGAACTTTCCCCGAGGTACTAGTAGAAGACTTTTAAGACTGACCATGTCCATTAGTCCCTGTGGGCTGGATGCATGGGTTAGTCCTGTACAACTTTTCGTCAGAGGCTCGTGTAATAACTAGTAATGCCTGTTGGTAGTCGGTCGTATGAGCAGTTGCTTGAGCTTGACGTGCTCGCACTGCCCTGGACTTCTTCACCTTAGCTACCGCAGGCGAGTAGTATGAAGAGTCCAGTTTTGGGTTTTCACCATTCTCAGTGGGTCGCATAGGATCTGCGTCATATGAGATACGGTCAAAAATAGAGGTTATGTTGCTATTGAGGCTGGATGCAGCCTGCTGTCTATGGTTGTGAGTTAATGTTGCATGGGAAGTCTTATGCGCCTCCCCCTTAGCTGCATAGAAGCCGCCTCAGCACCAGGACGTCAGGCATCATAGTATTTTTCTTTGTCAGAGTCTGGGTGCTGAACAGTTTCTCCGTCAGCCCTGGATGCCGCATATATATGAACGTTATGGGTGTTCATCCGACAACCGTCATTGGGAACAGAGTGAGAGGCTGGAAGCGTCTGCTCCTCAGCTGAGTGGGGCACAGCAGCCTTTTCCACCCACGTTTTGCGGATCCTCGAGTGGGGAGCACCCTTTTGGCTGGAAAAGCCTACAGCACAGATAGTGGCCACAATATGTGTGGTTCCTGCGGTTGGGAGAGCGACGGGGAGCGCATGCTCCACAGTTGAGTGAGGCACAGTGACCTTGGCTACCCATGTCCTGCGGGTCTTCTTGGGCTTTGCTTGCCTCGGAGAAGGACTCGCACTGTCCCCGGAGAGCATGTCCTCGAACACTTGCTGGTCAAAGCGGACAACCAGCATCTTTTTTGTTGAGCCAAGCTTGTCACATCTGATTGCATCACCGACTTCTCAATAGAGGAGAAGAAAGTCCCCTGCAGAGTCGCCACCGTATTTGCCATTCAATATCAAAACAAGAACTGAGAGAACTGGATTTGATTTAACAAACTAAAAAGTACAAAGAAGAGTCCTAGGAGATAATCTAAGTACAAATTTATTTTCTGGGGGTGACGATCGAGGGTTAGGAGTGTAGCAACTCTTATTACTCCATAGACGATCTAGCATGAAAGTACTTCTCTCTCCCTTGAGTGTTGATTTGCAGCTAGTCAGCCTTTTGCATGGGTTTGGTACCCTATTATTTATAGTCATATTTGTGGCCGCATAGATTTTGGGCCGCATGGGTTGCGAGGTTTGCCACGTGTCCCCTCTCAACGGAAGGGTGCTTCAGCTGTGCACGAGAATCTGGGCTTCGCTGCCATATGAACATTTATTGGGATTTTGTTGTTTGCTGAGTATCTGGACAATTCTCAACTATATAGGCACGACTTGGTCAAATGGACAAGTAGCCGCTATTTGGTTGGAGATGACCACTCAGTTGTAACAGCAAGACTTGGTCGACGTGGAATCTGGGACACGTATGGCTAAAGACGCACAAGATGCACGGAGTCTGGAACGTATGGGGCCAGAAACGCATGGACCGCATAGAGTCTGGAACGCATGGGCCAGAGTCGCATGGGACACATGGAGTTTGGGACGCGTAGGCCAGAGACGCATGGACAGCATGGAGTCTGGAACTCATGGGCCAGAGCCATATGGGTTCTTTTTATCGTATTGTCCACGTGGCTCTGCACCATCCTTGGGACTTCTGCCTCTTAGTGTGTTCTTGTCCTTCGAGGCGATCAAGAAAATTATTTTTGTTAAGATTTTGTCTCAGGCGTCATCTTTGCTGTCATGACATCATGTCAGGTCAACCTGCGGCCAATTGTTAGGACGCTTGTTTGGATCGCATGGGTGTCCCCTTTTCTGGGCCACATGGTATCCATCTGTTAAATTTTCATTTAGGGGCGCATGGACGTTAATCGTATGGCTGCACATTTTCCATGCTTCTATAGTGCCATTATATGTCTCTAGTTTGGTGATTGAGTATTAATGCTATATATTCATCTTGTCCTCCTTTTTTAGCGGAGTTACCATTGACAGGTTGTATATATATTTTGCGTGAGTTTACTAGATAGTATTATGGATCTTTACAGCGTTCGATGTTGCGGCGTAGGCTGGACGTACCCATGACGTATGCCCAATTTTTGGGTACGGATCGTGACATATTTTTAGTGGTGGCCCATGCAGGTCACGGTCGTAACTAGTATGATATAGTAATAGTACTCCAAGTTGGATACTATTACGAGCCTGTTATAGGACTTAGGATATAGGACGAAAGAATACTCAATCACAACTAGAAAAAATTTTAATCAATTGAATTTTGGTAATTCTCAGTCATTTTAAATATTGTTTTCCTTGAATATTATTGTCCTTCCTTGATGATATAGTATCTTGTGCTTATTAATTATTTTGTTTTGATCTGTCTTCAGGATGCCTCCGAAGACCAGGTCATACCGATCGGCAGCAGCTTCGGAGAGGTCGGCGACTTCTCTCTCGACCACCTATCCGAGCAGCAGTAGACATTGTTCTACCTCCACCAGTTCGGAGGACTGCCTCACCAGTTCAGGTAGGAGCCTCAGCTATTTTTGGGGATCCACCTCCCCCACATGTTCAGAGGATCGTTCCAGTCGCTGCAGAGGGTTACCCTCCTTCTCCTCCAGCAGTTCAGAGGGCTATTTCAGCAGGGTCGGAGGGTCTTCCACCCCCGCCACCAGTGCCAGATGATGGGGCACAAATATTTGCCATATTTTGAGAGATGATGGTGGAAAAGCAGAGACAGGTGAATGTACTATGCCATGGTATTGAGAAGGCCCACCAGGTTGCATTGGCCGCAGTGGAGAAGGTGGCATCGCTCGAGCCACAGGATGCAAAGCCCAGACCGAGTGACATACATGATTTCAAGAAGTTGGGCCCCCTCAACTTCAAAGGGATAGAGGGTATTATCTACGCTGACGACTGGCTCGAGCACCTCGAGCATATTATGCGCTTGTCCCGCCTTGTCGAGGACCTAAGGATAGAGCTGACTAGATTGCAGATGTCAGATATTGCTAGCACTTGGTTCTGGAATGAACTACAGATTTATGATCCAGGGTTGACATGGGATGGCTTCAATGATCGGTTCAAAAGGAAGTTCTTCCTGAGCACGGAGAAACTCAACCTAAAGCGATAGTTTCCGAACCTCCAGCAGGAGGGCATATTAGTAGAGGAGTATGTCGTAGAGTTCAACAGGTTGAGCAGGTATACGAGGAATAAGGTACGAGATCCGAAGGATAGGATGAGCCATTTTAGGGAGGGACTAAACTGGGACATGAAGGTCCTTATTTCTTTGAGCCATGAGACGTACGCAGAAATTCTTGCGGAGGCCCGCAAGGTCGAAAGGGACCTGAGTTAGAGGTCCAAGAGGGACCGAGAGATATTTGGTAGAAGTAGTACGGGCCGAGCCAAGAGGGCCCAGTTCCAACAGCAGTAACAACGGATGTTCCAGCCTTAGCATCAGCAGCCTCAGAGGCATCAGCAGCAGGCTCTAATCTGTTTTTTCTACAAGAAGCCAGGATACAGATGGGATATATGTAGGAAGAGGTTGGAAGTATGTTTATTTTATAGAGCGGAAGATCACCAGCTGAGAGACTGTCGTCTGGCACCAGCTCATCCAGGTCAGGGTGGAGTTCCTTCTCAGAGAGCACCAGTTAGAGCACTAGCAACACCTGCAGCACAGCAGAGGGGACCTCCACTCCTGACCCAGTAGTAGCATTTCGTACAGCATCAGCAGCAGAGGGGAGACCACAGGGCAAGCTTTCGCCATGACGGTTGAGGAGACGGAGCCAGTTGGAGATGTTATCGCAGGTTTGCTTCTCCTAGATTCTATTCCAGTATTAGCTTTGTTTGATTCTAGTGCTTCTCATAGTTTTGTATCAGTATCTTTTGCTCTTAAGCACCATTTAGAGGCTAAATCTTTGAGTAGGACTTGCAAGATCATGACTGAGGGTGGCATCATCCTAGTCAGTGATGTTTGCAAGGATCGGAGAGTTACTTTGGGAGGATGGGAGTTGAGGGTGTGCTTACTTGTAATGCCACTTTAGAGCTAAGATATTGTACTCTGGATGGATTTGTTGAGTAGGAACCATGCTAGTATATATTATCGTAGAGGCAGATTTTTGTTTGGACCCCCGGGAGAGCCAGAGTTTGAGATCGCCAAAGGAGCAGTAGAATAGAGCGAGTGAGTCTTCGGTGGAGCCCTGGTGGAAGAAAAAGAGTTGCCATATCTTTTGATTGCAGAGTTCCTGGATGTCTTTCCAGAAGAGTTACCAGGGTTACCGCCAGACAGGGACGTTGAGTTCTCTATAGATTTGGTACCAGACGTAGAGTCGATATCACAGCATGTCTATAGGGTAAACAACAGCGAGCTGGCAAAGTTGAAGAAGCAGGTGAATGAGTTATAGGAAGAGGGATTCATTAGATCCAGTTCATCATTATTGGGTTCTCTAGTATTATTTGTACCAAAGAAGGATGGGTCGGTACGCATGTGTATCGACTACAGGGCTCTGAACAACCTCACTATCAAGAATAGATATCGGCTGCCGAGGATAGATGATCTCTTCGATCAGTTGAGCGGAGCGATGGTATTCTCGAGGATAGACTTGAGGTCAGGCTACCACCAAGTGAAGGTGAAGAGAGAGGATATTCCAAAGACAGTTTTTTGGACTCAGTATGGCCAGTTCGAGTTCATGGTGATGTCGTTTGGGTTGACCAATGCTCCTACAATATTTATGAACATGATAAACAAGGTATTCCACTAGTAACTTGATAAGTTTGTGGTGATGTTCATCGATGATATTCTTGTGTACTCAAAGACACCAGAGGGGCACGAGGAGCACCTGAGGATAATTTTGGAGACTCGCAGGAAGGAGAAGCTTCATAGAATACTTTAGAAGTATGAGTTCTTCCTGGACAAGGTTGAATTCCTTGGCCGTGTGGTGACAGAAGATGGGATCTCAATTGAGACTAGGAAGATCGCAGCAGTGGAGTTATGGGCTACTCCAAGTTCGGTGGCAGAGATCAGGATCTTTTTGGGTCTGGCAGAATACTACAGGAGGTTTGTATAGGACTTCTCCATGATTGCAGAGCCGATGACTAGGCTGACCAAGAAGGACGTAGAGTTTGTGTGGTCAAAGGAGTATCAGGCCACTTTTGATGAGATGAAGAAGAAATTGACAACAGCTCTGGTGTTGACGTTGCCATCGGGGTTAGGTGGATTCACTATTTATAGTGATGCTTCAGGGAAGTTTTAGGTTGCGTTCTGCAGCAAAATAGAAAGGTGATTGCCTCTTCTTCCAAGCAATTACGTCCTCATGAGAAGAACTACCCCACCCACAATATAGAGTTGGCAGCAGTCATTTTTGTTCTAAAGCTGTGTAAATACTATTTGTACGGAGAGCGTACGGAGATCTTCACAGACCACAAGAGCTTGAAGTACTTGTTTACCCAGAAGGAGCTAAATATGAGACAGCGGGGGTGGTTGGAGTTGATGAAGGACTTTGACATATCATTATAGTACCATTCAGAGAAGGCCAATATAGTCGCTGATGCCTTGAGCAGGTCTCCGGTGGCAATATTCTTGACATCAGTCAGACATCTGCTGGCCAACCTTGAGAGTTTGGGTATTAAGGTGATAGTTCCCGATATTGAGATACAGATGTGGGGATTACAGATATAGTAAGAGCTGATGGATAGGATCAGGATCACACATTATGATGACATAACTCTGAGGAGAATCAGAGCATAGGTTTAGGCCAGATTATTGGATGACTTCACCATTGCTGAGGACGGTTCCTTACGACACGGTACGAGATTGTGTGTACCGAGTGGAGAGTTGCATGAGGAGGTTCTTCAGAAGGCACATCTTTCTCAGTACTCTATATATCCGGGTGCCAATAAGATGTATAGAGATCTAAGGGAGCATGTGTGGTGGTATGGTATAAAACGGGAGATGGCATATTTCTTATCCGGATGCTTAGTGTGCCAGAAGGTGAAAGCGGAGAGGCAGAGGCCAGGAGGTTTACTTCAGCTCTTACCTATTCCAGAGTGAAAGTGAGAGCTTGTTACCATGGATTTTGTTTCGGGGCATCCGCGATCTCTAGGAGAAAAAGACATGATTTGGGGTATCGTAGACAGGTTGACCAAATTATCATACTTCTTGCCATTTAAAGTGGGTACGTCTACGGAGAAGCCCGCGGAGATGTACGTGCGGTAGATTATAAGATTGTACGGTGTCCCTGTGAGCATAGTCTCGAATCGAGATAGTCGCTTTACGTCCTATTTTTGGAGGAGTTTACAGGCTAGCTTTGGCACCCAGCTCAAGTTCAGTACCGCATATCACCCAAAGATAGACGGGCAGTCGAAAAGGACTATCCAGACTCTCGAGGATATACTACATACCTGTGTTCTGGACTTTGGAGGTTCTTAGGAGGATCATCTCCACCTGGTAGAGTTTTCTTACAACAACAGTTAACAGGCTAGTATCGAGATGCCACCATTCAAGGTATTGTATGGGAGGAGATGTTGCACTAATTTATCTTAGGATAATGTTGGTGAGAGAGCATTGTTGGGACCGGAGATGGTTGTGGATGCAGCCGAGAAGGTGAAGCTAATCAGAGATAGACTTTGGGTGTTACAAAACAGACAGAAAAATTGGGTCGACAGCCATCGAAGACCTTTAGAGTTTGAGGTAGATTTTATTTTGTATTGCTTGTGATTGTTTTGTTGTATATTGAATGTTAAGACGGTATTTTGTTCTACGTTATCGATCTAGTGTTCTTACGGATTTCTCCGATATGGGGCACGATTTGCTTTGGTTGAGACGGGAAGCTTAGTCCATGGTACATCGGATCCATCGGTATTCTTGCGAGGGTCGGTGTAGTGCCCTAGAAACTAGACTTGTCGCCTGTACTAGAGTGAGTATATGACGTGTTACATATGTCACAGCTGAGATGATACATGGCAGATCCTAGTCACATATTAGATCACTCGAAGATCGAGGTGGGTCTGACTCTCAGTTATCCAGAGCAGCCAATGGAGATACTGGATCGCCGGGTGAAGGTGCTTCACAACCAGAAGATTCCCTTGGTATGCGTCGCGTGGAGGCATCACTCTCCGGGAGAGTCTACCTGGGCGAGAGAATTCGAGATGCATGAGAGATACCCTTATCCTTTTGAGACATGAGTATTTTCTTTTCTTGCTATGATTGCTTGTTATAGTATTAGTTCTTCTCTAAATTTTGAGGGCAAAATTTTTTAAGGAGGGTAGGATTGTAACCATCACTTTTCGGGTTAGGGAAATTTATGTCATTGGTATTATATTATTTATTTTAATAATAAATGGTATGGTTGTTTTTATATAATTAATTAATATAGAGGATGGTGCATTACTAGCCCCTTAGTTAGACTAGTTGCTAATGAACCCAACTAGACTTGAACCCAACTAGACTTGTCATGACAAATAGAGTAACCCAATAAATTAGTTTGGTTAAAATAGAGGGAATAAATAGAATCTCATTTATTTAATATTAAACCCTCATTAGTTAACCCCACTCCCTTTATTACATAACCCTTCATGACAATAATGAAGGGAAAATGGAATACTTTGCATTAGACCTAACCCTAGCAAGAGGTGGTCGGCCACTATATGAAGAGGGAAAAACCTCTTCTTCTTTATTTACTTGAAACCCTCCCAAATTAGTTCATCCCCCTTTTTCCCCAATTTCCCCCAAATCCTAATTCCTTTTCTACCAAATATATTAACATTCCACCATTCTAAACCATTCCTAGAATCTTGGAGGAGCAAGAGAAGCTTGGGAGAGGAGCTTGGCTTGGAGGAGGTATCCATCTACTTCCTTGTGTCCCCTTGGTGCACTGCAATGGAAATCCATCTCCAAATAGGTAAAATCTTTATTTTCCTTGTCATTTCAGATTTTTAAGGGTATTTTAAACCCTTAAAACCCCTTCCTTGGTTTAAGACTACCCATAGGAAAAAGAACTAGGTCCATAAGAGGCCTATGGAGAAAGTTACAATAGGTTTTGTGTCCATTTGGAGAAAACTTCGAGGTGGCACACCAAGTATTTGTTGGAATTCCTAATGGATTATTCTTCACTATTGTATATTGCTTATTGGTATATTAGGATGTGTATGATGCATTTTGGGTAGTGATATTACATAAAATGGACATTTGTAGGGTATAAAATAGGTATCTTGGTATTGCACTAGAAGTGTTTGTCTAAATACCATGATAGGTGTTCATCTAGGTGTATTTATATATAGTGTATTAGAATTTATGTTTATATATATTCTAATTATGTGTATTTATATATATACTTAATATGTGTGTGTGATGGTGTGTGAATGTGAGGAAGAGAGGAGATTGTGTCACTATGACTGGGTCATATGTGTTTATATGTGAGTGTGTGCCTGTGATACTCTAAATTGTGTCCCAGAGTATATAGATAGATGTGTCGTGATGTGGAGTTGAGATATTGAAGGTAGGAACTGGAAGTAAATAGGTACAGTCGGGTATCAGTGCACCATGCTCTAGCACTGACATGTGTATCAGTATTATGGGGGGGAGGAGCCGGAGGATTTGTTAGCAGTGAACTGGAGTTGGGGATCGAGCATTACTGGATTGGCACCAGTGTGTAGACACAGACCAGTGAGAGTAGATGATGGTTAAGGTGTATCATTGTATTTGTATTTGAGGGGCAGTTGCCAAGTAAACATGGAAGCAGTCTTGTCCCAACAGACTCAGCAGTAGCATTGGCAGTTTTAGTTGGCAGGGTTCTGGTTATAGCAAGGTGTGCAGCAGAGGTATATCAAAGATGAGAAAGTGTGATTTAGATCTATGCAGTGTAGGGATGACTGGTACCAAGTTATATCTGTGAGAAAGTGGATGTCTTTGAGTGCTGGTATCAAGTGTATTTGTGCCTAAGATATCAGAGTTGGTATGTATGTGTTGGGTGCTTAGTGTTCGTGAGTGTGATGTATTGGTTGAGGAGAGTGTGGTATGTTATGGAGATTGGGGGTTGTATCATGAGTGGTTGTTATTGTTGTTGTTGTTGATGTGTTAGTGTCCATGTGGTTATTTGGTATATTATGTGAGATGTGGGTTGGATTTTATTCTGGATGTGGTGTATACCTATCAATCTGATAGTGTATAGCTGGTGAAAGGGAGTACCATGGATTGTTTGGAAAATATGTCATGTCCCAGTCCTAAAATACGTAGGACTATGAATACGTAAGCATGCATATGTATATGGCAACTCCAATATATAGAAACCATGCACATACGTATGCTGTTCAATGAATAATAATTCATAAGTGGTATATAATTTTACTAGTCACAGGCAATACTAATCTCATCCACAAAACCAATTAGTAATAAATAACCAAATATGATAATTAACCAAGTATGAAAATAGTCGAGAAGAACTAGTAGTCGGATGGAGACAAATCCACTACCAACTAGGATATGAAAGACAACAAAATAAGTACATCTAGGGTGGTGTCCATGTGAAGAGGGGGCGGCGGCTTGGAGGTGGCAGCTAGGGTGATGGAGGTAGGAGAGAAAGTTAGAGTTTTGTAGAGGAAATTTTAGTTTAGGGTTTTTAGAAGGAGAGATGAGAAGGAGATTATATATATATATATATATATATATATATATATATATATAGAGAGAGAGAGAGAGAGAGAGAGAGCGAGGGGTCAGATTAGGGGGTGTGTGCGAGTTTTGGGAGAGGGGCCGTGGATTTGGGAGAGGGGGCAGGATTAGGATGGGTAGTTATTTATTAGAAGGTTTTCTAATTAGGTTGTTAGTTATTAAATAGCCAATAACTAATCCAATACTAATTAATGAATAAGATATAATTTGATTCTAAGGGAATATAATAATGGACAATTAATATGCAAATCTAAGATAAATCTTTGGTAGTTTAGGATTTGATTGGACTTCTAAGGGAATAATTAATGGACAATTAATATGCAGATCTAAGATAAATCTTTGGTAGTTGGGATTTGATTGGGCATCTAAGAGAATAATTAATAAATAAATAGATAAATCCTACAAAAAAAGGAAAGTGGCCTAATTTGGTATGGTAGAATTATGGGTTGCTTATTGAAGCATGTTGGATTAAAAAATAATCACAAATGATTTATATATATAAAAATATCTAAATATTAAATACAATAAACTATAGTTGTTACACTAGTGCCATATTAATGCTAAATGATCGAATTCTGAGTTACAAAAAGATCCTACAAGTAGTGTCTCTCGTATAGGCTACTTCCTACGAAGAACATTTATAGATTTGGGGATCATCCTATGTCATTAATGTCCAAACCACGGTGAAGTATCCTAATACAACAATTAAACTTTAATCGATTTAAAATAATCTAAAATAATTATAATAAATATAAAATACACACAAAATATCTATTTTGGGTGAGGGGGGTTTACAATCTACCAAACTTACATGAATTTTGTCCTTAAAATTAAAAATAAGGCTTAATTTGTTAAATCATTCACATTTGTATCTAAGGCAAGTCAACCACATTCTTCTCAAAATTTTAATGACAAAATCTATTCAAATCCATCGCAATCTCTTCAAAATTAAAATAACCACTGTTTAAATCAAAATTTAACCTATCGTAATCTCTTCTCAATTTTCAAATAATCAGCATCCAAATTTAAGTCAAATATATATGACATCTTCATATTTTAAATAACCCACATCAACTTTTAAATCACAATTTCCAACTATCATAATCTCCTCTAGATTTTAAATAATAAACAACTCTAATCAAATCTTATTCCTATTTTCAACTTAAGAATTTCGTACTCTTCAAATGTTAAATTCAATTTCCATCCTCAATATTTCAAATAGGTGATCCAACAATCAAAATTTAACTTTTAATTCAAATTATCAAATTATAAAATTTTGAATTCAATCCATCAATGTTCATATTTAGAATTCTATTTTTATCCTCAAAATTTAAATCGTTGATTCAATCTCCAATATTCAAAATTTAAATTATGTGCTCAAATTATAAATATTTGGTCCACAATATCAAAATTTAATTTATAAGCATTCTTATCTTTAAAGTTAAATCCTCATCATCATAATCATTCTTCTAAAAAAATTCTCGATATTAAAAATAACTTAATTTCCTTGATCTTATCTTACTCGATAACCTTCGTAACCACCGTCTAAGGTCTTTATATAAAATTTTAGCTCAAGTTGACATTGCAACTTCTACCCAACTTAGAATTTACCCATCTTTCATAAACACCAGGCTATAAAAAAAATTCGATCATTCAATAGTGCTTACTATTCCTCAAAATATTAACAAAAAATATATCACATATGATATGCCCTTAATTACAAAAGATAGTCACAAAGTAATGTGATTGTCCTATGGGGTATACATAGTACTATCTGTATGTCAACTTTATATCAAGTACGAGTGTTCGTCTTTCTGAAAGAGAAAAAGAAGAAAAACAACAATAAAGAGTTCAATGAGGAGGTGATAGAATACAAGTACGGGGTTCAAGGACGATTAAAGAATTCAAAAGAGAGTTGTCAAGGTAGTTATGGATTGAAATCTTATTTTTGGTAAATTCCTATTCGCATTCTCATATCAGTACAGTTATGTAACCGATACAATATGCTCTGACCTGTCTAGAGAGCGAGTATATTTGTCTAACAAGCTAAGTCAACTATATCTCAATCAATGTAAAGTAGTCATGCGAAGAGCGAACCAAGTGCACTAAGGTTAGGTAGACCATAATACACTAATTCTAATTAGACAATATATTAGTGTGGCACCCCAATAATACATATGTCATGAACAAGCTCGAGAATAAGCTTGCAAAACTAGACTGTAATAGCAGCATGAGTCAAGATAGTCCAAATAATATAAGTATGTGAGATTATGATGAATAAAAGTATAATAGTTCAAGTTCATCAAGAATCGAAGACTCGTCTGGTGTTTGCCTCTATAGTTGTCATGCTAACTTCTAGTCTAAGTCTCTGGTCAACCGAACAAGGGTATGGCCTTTAAAGTTCTACAGTCTGGATAAAAAATATCTTCTTACGCAAGCATATAGTTAGTGTCATTCAATTATACTTCATTAATGGGGCAAAAGGACTATAGGATACTAGGTTGTGACGCATGCTACCCAACTTACAAGAATCAACTAATACGGTAACTTGCGAATGAAGAAATTAATGGCTCTTAAGTGAGAGAGGATATAACCTGTATTGAGATATATGGAACAGATTACTTGATTTGAAACTAAAGGATATTCATAAAGTCATAATCTAAATGAACAATTCAAACTATCAAGTTCTAACTACTAAGCACAAAAATTTAAAATTCATGATTAACAAACTAAAATCCTACCAAACTATTATATATCCTAACATAAAAGGAATCACTTGTCCTACAACTAGAAGGGTAAGGTGGCACGATCTAATTTCTATCATCGTTTAATGTCAACGGTTATAGAATGAGATTACGACAGTCACGTAGGAGAATAATGAGTGTGTCTCAAGGAGCAAAATGATTGGAAAAAAATACTAAATAGTATTGGATTCAGCGAACATGGCACGACTTGAAAGATGAAGAAAAATTTTGCCATTGCACAAATAGCGAGAGTTAAGGTTTCAGAGAACCAAGATATGAAAGTAACTAGATAAACTCTTGGTAATATTATGGTTTCCTAAGGGTAGGTGGTATGCTAGTCTCTGTGTTTGAGGTATGATTAAAGAAAAGTTTCTACTCATTCAATAGGTTTTAATTGGGTAAAAAGCTATGACAATTGTTCCATGATGGAGGGAGGGATTAACTCAAGATGGGAAAGTATATAGACAGTTGGATGAGATGGCACGGTCGGTGACTCATGGAGACTCAAGTATGACTCAACGATGATCATAGGTTCTAGGGGATCTACTAAGCTGAAGGTATGGTACCCTTGCTCCTACTAAGGTATTGGTTCATTCCTCTTAGTTTTCTAAGACACTGCTCTGCTATATCAAGACAAGAATCTAAATTTATAGTACTCATATATTATCTCACTTAGGTTTAGTCCTAATATTCAACCTTGGATTTCTATTGGTTCCTCAATACTAGGGTCAAAAAAATATGGTCAAATTTCTAACTAACCCTAGTAGTGTCTATACTACTCTTAAGTCATTCCTAAATATATCAAGGGATAATGGTCAATCATATTACAGGTGTTAGATGATAGGGTTCATTAGGTATGCTAAATTTTTGGGGGTTGCCAATATTCAAATTTGTTTTTCTTAGTAGGTATACTATCATAATTATCTTCTAACCCTAAAAAACAAGAATTTATATATTCTGGCAGAAGGCTATACTCAAGGGACTATTAGGGAAGTACATTAAATAGAAAGAGGTGAGGAAACAAGAATACCGATGTCAAAAGAAATAAGTGAGTATAATTTTGAAGGTCAAGGAAGGTAGAGTTCAAGAATCCAGAACAGAAATAAAGAGAGAAGTCAAATATGTGGATGAGACCTATACTCTTATCCTATTTGCAAGCTTGCTCGGTACAGTAACGTAACCGAGATAATATACTCTTCACCTGCATGGGACACCACTAAAAATATGTCACGCCCCAGTCCTAAAATATGTAGGACTAGGAATACGTAAGCATGTCAGCCGTATGTATATGAAAACTACAATATATGGAAACCATGCACATACGTACGTTATTTTATGAATAATAATTCACAAGTGGTATATAATTTTATTAGTCACAGGCAATACTAATCCCATCCACAAAACCAATTAGTAATAAATAACCAAATATGATAATTAACCAAGTATGAAAATAGTCGAAAAGAACTAGTAGTCGGGTGGAGACAAATCTACTACCAACTAGGATATGAAAGACAGCAAAATAAGTACATCTTCTAGTGATCAAGAAGCTCGAAGGGAAGACCTCCTCGAAAGAGAAAGAAGTAGCAAGTCCTTATCCGTGCTCCTGCAAACAGTCATGATCTTCTATACCTGGAAAGGGTGCCAAGTCCTAAGAGGGACATAACAAGTACACAAAAAATTGACATGCATGAAGATAAAGCAATAAACAATAAATAGGGTAACTAACCATCTATGTGAAATGCTCTTGAGATATCTCTAGTAGGGCATGAGGGGGGGAGAAATAGAAGAACAATCGTCCCAGTAGGCATTTTGCAGAACTCGGGGGTTACACAGTTGCACCATTTTCACAGTACAGTAAAAAACAGAAATCCCATACGCTCACTAGCAGATTCTCCCCTCCCAATGAACTATATGAACCGTATACGCGGTGCAGACATAATACAACGACGTCAATAAAAAATTAGAACTCAAACTAACACCAACAACTAACACAATACGCGAACTCACGTACCGATGGCCAGTCAACATGCTAGTACATGCACTCACTCACTCAGACAGTGAATGTGTTTGAAATAGTATCAGGTTAGAAGATACCTCGTACCTTCACAATAATCCAACCCACAACCAGACAATGACAAGGGTTGGACTACAATACCATGTGTCAGGTAAGAAGATACCTCGTATCTTCACAAGATACTGAGTAAGTCTGCTACTCTAAGACGCGTGCACACAACTAAACAAATAAAAACTAGGCATATGTAAACTGAATAATACAATCACGAAAGGTTTACTTGCCTTCCAAGCCAAGCTACGAGCACAACAAGTTTGGTCCTTAGCTATCCACAAGTACGTCTCGAACACCTACCAATTAATTATTACACTAATTAGACTCTAATTCTACCTATCAAATTAAGTTATTATCTAGTTATTAATCCTACGTTGGTTGCACATGCAAGTAACTACACGCCAAAATATTACTAAACGTTAACATTGCCAAAAACTATTTTTAAATAATTAATTATTAAAACTATTAATTCTGGGATTTTATTAGAAAATAGGTTTTTTAGTGATACGGTCATCTTCTATAAATTCTATGAGTCCAAAACTAAGTAGAAACCAAAACTAGGTCACAACGGGTTGCCTACTAGTCACCAAAAATCAATTTTTAACAAATAATTAAATCTAGAATAAATACTCCTAAATCAGAATTAAAACATAATAATATAATTTTTAAATGCTAAATAAGGATTTTTTTTTGTCGGGATTTAAGTCTAACATTGACGGGGTCATGTTTTGTCAAACTATGTCAACTTGCTACATAAAATACCTATAATTCTCATTTTTATAAATAAAAATAAATCTGAATATATTTGGTAAAAAACAGTAATAAATATAAAAAATACTATTTCTTTTATCTATACAAAAATAATTAGGATTTTACTATCTACAAGTTGATCATATTATGATTGGCAACCAAACTTGCTCGTATGCATGCAAAATGGGTGGTACATGGGTGTTGTGACAATAAAATAATACTTATTTAATAAAATTCAGAATATATAATTTCTGAAAAAATAATAGATCATCAAAAAAAATTTAGGGTTTTCTATCTACGATCAAGTCCTAACAAGGTCCAAGTGTCTCCAACATGCATACATCAAAACTAGGTCAAAACTACCCATAAAACATGCTTAAACTCAAATTTAATAAAAACTAATCAATCTGGAATTTCTTATAAAACTGAATATATCCCCTATTATTAACATCTATATGAATATATTAACAAGAATTAAAGAGGGTTTTGAACGAGGTTTCATGCATGCTCAAAAGTGTTGAGTTGAACCTCAAAATTAGGGTTCAGGGGTTGCATGAGTTCTTCAAAATAAAACATTAGAGTTTACATTATCACACATATATATAATCTATATATATTCATAAATTAGAGATTATATATATATATATATATATATATATATATATATATAGAGAGAGAGAGAGAGAGAGAGAGAGGGGGGGGTCGGATTAGGGGGTGTGCACGGGTTTTGGGAGAGGGGATGCGGGTTTGGAAGACGGGGTAGGATTAGGATGGGTAGTTATTTATTAGGAGGTTTCCTAATTAGGTTGTTAGTTATTAAATAGCCAATAACCAATCCAATAACTAATTAATGAATAAGATTTGATTTTATTCTAAGGGAATACAATAATGGACAATTAATATGCAAATCTAAGGTAAATCTTTGGTAGTTTGTGATTTGATTGGGATTCTAAGAGAATGATTAATTGACAATTAATATGAAAATCTAAGATAAGTATTTGGTAGTTGGGATTTAGTTGGGTTTCTAAGGGAATAATTAATAAAATAAATTCTATAAAAGAGGAAAGTAGCCTAATTTGGCATAGAGGAATTTTGGGTTGCTTATTGAAGAATGTTGGATTAAAAAATATTCATAAATAAATTATATATATAAAAATATCTAAATATTAAATACAATAAACTCCAATTATTATACTAGTGCCATACTAATGCTAAATGATCAAATTCTGAGTCACGAAAAGATCCTACAAGTAGTGTCTCCTATGAAGGCTACTTCCTACGAAGGACGTTTGTAGATTTTGGGGTCATCCTATATCAGTAATCTAGGGCCTCCCCGACAGCTGTGCATTCCACACACCCCTCGCAGTCGCAGCCCTCGCAGTCGTCGGCCAGAGTCCAGGAGGCCGTCCAGGAGGCCGTTGACCGTCAGATTGCGTCTCTCCGTGACGACTTGCTGCGAAGTATGGAGGACCAGTCCCGGTCCCAGCCGCAGGCGGACGATCCGATGCTTATCGCACGATTGGATATGCTCGACCGCAGCATGACGGAGCTACGAGAATTGACAAATGATATTAGAGCCTCCAATGATCGCAACATCATGGAGCTGCAGGCGTCACAGCTATCGATGGGCGAGAAGCTGACGAGGATGCATGCGTCACAGCTATCGATGGGCGAGAACCTGACGAGGATGCAGGATTCAATGGGTGATAGCAGTACGAGGTTGTTATCTACCCTGGATTCTTACAACCAGCGACTCGCAGATTTGGAGCGGGCACGGCCGCCACCGACGTCACTGCCTTCTCCATCGACATCGGTGTCGATTCCACGGGACGAGTATGAGGAGTTGTTATCCTTGAAGCGCGCCGCTGGTCAGCCTCCTGCAGATCCGTAGTAGTCTAGTTATTATTATTATTATTTATGAATTATTGGTACTTCAACAATAGACATGATGTATGATGCTTCTTGTATTGATACTTTTAGTTAATTTAATTGGATTATATAGTTATCCATATTTAATTGGATTGATACTTCTTGTGGTCTTTAATTTAATTGGATAATATAGTTAAATCATGTTGGTGTGTATGATGAAGATGATGTAAAACTGCAGGGAATCATAATGTTTGATTCTGGGAATTTTTTTTTAATTTTTTTTAAAAATTAGCGACGTTATTAGCGACGTTTAGCGACGTTTAGCGACGTTAAATTACGTCGCTAATTAGCGACGCCGTAAAACGTCGCTAATAACGTCGCTAATAACGTCGCTAATGACGTCGCTAAACGTCGCCAATTGCTGACATGGCAGTATAGCCAGGTCATTAAAGACGTCGGTGTAACGTCGCGATAGATGTCGCTAATCAGCGACGTTTAGCGACTTTTCTAAACGTCGCTTTTTAGTGACTTGGCGTCGCAAAACGTCGCTAAATTTAGCGACACATTAAAGTCGCTAAAAAACGTCGGTATAGCGACGTTTAGCGACGTTTTTTGTATTAGCGACTTGGTATTTTCCGACTTCTTTAAAACGTCGCTAATTACGTCGCTAAACCTAATTAGCGACGATTTTTGGTTATTTAGCGACGTTTTTAGACGTCGCTAATTTGACTTTTTCTGGTAGTGAATATCCAAACTACGGTGAAGTATCCTAATGTAACAATTAAACTTTAATCGATTTAAAATAATCTAAAATAATTATAATAAATACAAAATACACACAAAATACATATTTTGGGTGAGGGAGTTTACAGTTTGGAGCAGTGCAAGTGTGCTCGTGTGAAGGGAAGTAGCAGAGGGGAGGCAGTGTGTGAGAGGGTTTGAGGGAGGCTGGTCAGGGTGCAGGTGCTGGGGAGTTCAGGTGCAGGCCAGGTAATACATCAGTTAGGCAGCAGCAAGTATTGAGTTCAGTAGGGGGTCTCAGAGTAAGGTTACTATAGGTAATATGCAGTGGGTATCTGATGCTAGGGTATCAAGGGGGGAGTGATTGATAGTGAAGTGTTGGTGGTTGCTGGGTATCTAGGATCAGA
This sequence comes from Iris macrosiphon, assembly GCA_036927795.1. Taxonomy (NCBI): domain Eukaryota; kingdom Viridiplantae; phylum Streptophyta; class Magnoliopsida; order Asparagales; family Iridaceae; genus Iris; species Iris macrosiphon. The sequence goes on along the minus strand of JAYESA010000004.1, from coordinate 78,816,202 downwards.
TCAGGCCAGATAAGTCTGCAACTGAGGTATGACAGTAGCTGCAAGGGTGGTGTCAGTTGGGTATGAGGTAGAGTATGGGGTGCCATAATTTTGCTTTGGGTAGTATAGGAGACTTGGGTATCCTCGCTATAAGTGTATATATACTAGGATACCAAGTTATTGGTTAATGGTCTAGGTAAAGGGGGTGTCTAGCTAAGGTATTGTGTGTCATACTATATAGATGTTTGTATAACTAAGGTATTGAGTTTTAGGCCAAGGTATTACTAGATAATATAGATATAGAGTATATATAGATAATATATGATAGATGCCTATTAGTATGACCTAGAACACCTAGACTAACCTAGAATAAATCTAGTATTAAGTTATTAACTAGTAATAGTTAATATCACTTCATGAGCCAACTTTATAGGTATTTATGAAACCAAAAATTAGGAATTGACCTAGTTTCAACTAAAAGACCTAGAATTGGCCTAGAAACATCATTTCAAACTAGTTAATCATATTTATTATTCTAAAACACCAATAAAATATAAAATCATATATAGGTCTGTGAGACACCAGCTCGGATACCGTTTCGTGTGATTTGCTCAAGATCTCAGACGAGTACATTCTATGTTAGTTTTTAGTACTTGATAGTGTATATATCACATGTTCTAGATCTGTTTACTTGATTCTGACACCATAATTTCATAGGCTGGTATTATATGCATCAAGTCAGGAGATATTATTTATTTGACGCGTGCATCGGATACTTCTTACACATGTACTTTATCATATGTTTTGGGTATTCCTTGTGCTCATATCTATCGTGTGCTCTGTGTGCTCATATTATATTCGTGTGCGTAAAGTATCATAATTTATCCATGAATATTAGTCGGGGCGGAGGAGTAGGAGTTAGTTATGTGATCAAATATTAGCGTATTTGTGTCCATGCTAATTATACGATACACATATAATCGAGTTACCATAGTATAGACTTGTGCAACCCAACCCGATCACATAATGAACTTGTACTCAAATCACTTAGATAGTATCACCAGTTCTCTTGTTAAAGTACTCACCATATTTCTCTATCTATTTTCCAGTTATTCTTGTGTTTATATGCCTAGTTCAGCTATATTTTTCCATTTCATAGTACCTGTGCATCTTGTATTCTTTTATATTGTTGTTATATATTCTCTACCATGTATATGAAATTGCTTTCAGAGTATTGTACTTTGCTCCAATCCTGACTGGATATGTTTTTTTCTAGAGAGATGCTTAGAGGATTGGTGTCCTACCTATTACAGGCCGCAGGACAAAGAGCTAGTTGAGATAGCACTCTTAGCCCAGGACGATCAGGCACCCGTTGTCAAGGATACACCTAGATATAGAAGACCCTTAGCTAGTATTTATTGTACTGGATATGTCTCCAGCATTAGACCATGGCTTGTTGATTGCATTAAGACCATTTATGTTTATTGTTAGACTCTAGACTTGTTATTGATATGATTTGTGATTTCTCTTCTATTTTTGATATTGTGCCATTATCTGTCTCTAGTTTGATGATTGAGTATTGATGTTATATACTCATCTTATCCTCCTTTTGGAGTGGAGTTACCATTGACAGGTTGTATATATATTTTGTGTTAGTTTGTTAGATAGTATTGTGGATCTTTACAGCGTTCTACCGTCAATGTTGCGGCGTAGGCTGGACGTACCCATGACTCATGCACAATTTATGGGTGCGGGTCATGATAAAAGGTAATGCCACCATAACTTCAACGTGAACACTACCACTGCCAGTTCCAGATCGTGTGTTGGATAGTTTCTTTCGTGAGGCTTTAACAGCCTTGACACAAAGGCTATCACCTTATCCCTCTGCATAAGGATACATCACAAACCCTTGTCTGAAGTGTCATTATAAATCTTAAAATCAACGGGCCCGTCTGGGAGGGCAAAAATCAGTGCTGAGACGAGTCATTGCTTTAATTCTACAAATGCAGCTTCACAGTCGTCTGACCACGTGAACGTTTCTCCCTTCCAAGTGAGATGAGTCGGAGGTGAAGTGATCCTTGAAAAATCTTTGACGAATCTCTAGTAGTAGCCCGCTAGACCAAGAAAGTTTCGAATGTCACTGGCTGACTTTGGTCTCTTCTACTCCACAATAGCTTCGACTTTCTTTGGATCGACTGAGACGCCCTCCGCAGAAATGATGTGCCTAAGGAAAGATACCTTGTCCAACCATAATTCGTAATTACTTAGCTTCACGAACAACTTATTGTCTCGAAGAGTTTAAAGCACCATTCGCAGGTGTCCTGCGTGTTCTTCCTCATTCTTCGAGTACACTAATATATTGTCTATGAATACCACCACAAACTTATCAAGGAATGGTCGTAACACACGGTTCATCAAATCCATGAATGCGGCAGGAGCATTCATCAGTCCGAATGGCATGACAAAAAAACTCATAGTAGCCATAACGAGTGTGAAATACTGACTTCGGCATATCCTCTGGCTTGATCTTCAATTGGTGGTAGCCAGAGCGAAGGTCTCTCTCAGCCCTACGAGTTGCCTTGGTTGACTCCTCGCTGGAGCGCCATCCCTTCTCTGACATCTTCGCCCGGCCCTCGGCCCTCGCTACACGATCAGTCAGTACATCACTCGAGGTTCGAAAACCCGATGCCTCTTGCAGCTGATCAAAGAGGTCATCGATCCTGGGCAGGGGATACTTATTTCGGATGGTGACCTTATTTAGTTCTCGGTAGTCTATATACAGTTGCAACATCCCATCTTTCTTTTTCACAAACAGCACAAGCGCACCCCAAGGAGACACGCTCGAACGGATGTACCCACAGTCAAGCAGTTCTTGTAGTTGGAACTTTAACTCCTTTAGTTCCGCAGGGGCCATTCGGTACGGGGCTATGGAAATTATTCTGGTATTTGGGAAGGGATCGATGTTGAACTCAATTTCTCGGTCGAGTGGCATGCCAGGTAGTTTATTTGGAAACACATCAGGAAATTATGCCACAACGGAAGAAGTGTCGACGTTTGCATAATCCTGCCGAGTGTCCAGAACCGATGCTAAGTATCCCTTGCATCCAGAGTATAGCATCCGCCAAGCTAACATTGCAGAAATCACCATGCATGTCTTCGACGCTTCTATCGTTGAACCACTTGTGTAACAGAATTCGGCCTCTCCTGGTAGACGAAAGATGACCCGTTTCTTTGCACATTCTATAGTAGCCGAGCAAGCGCCGAGCCAGTCCATCCCCAAGATGATGTCGTAATCCCTAACATCTAGGATTAACATATCGAATGACAGTTTCTTTACCCCAATACAGATATGACCGCCCTGACACACTGAACGAACATGTATTTTTATACCCAATGGGGTGCTAACACTAAGGTCTAGATACAACGGTGTCATCACTAGCTTATTTTCTACGAAAAAATATATGGATATAAAATTATGCATAGAACCAGAATCAAATAGCACGCATGAAGGTATGTTATTGAAAAGTAATATACTTGACACAACTGTTTATGAAAGGAGGGCTTCTTTCCATGTCAAGGTGAACACCCGGCCTTGAGCTTGACGACGATCTTGTTGCGGCACAGTTCGGTTGGCTTGATGCACCGGAGCAGGATTTGGATGTTGAGGACGGCAATCAGAGAGGCACGAACAGTCGCGAATAGCATGGTTTGGATTGCCACATTTGAGGCATAACCCATGCTTGGCGCGGCAGTTGTCGATCGTGTGCCCTGGCTTCTTACAGTAGAAACATGTTTGGCCTGAATTTTCTCTTTGTTGACCGCCGTTATTAGGACGCTTTAGACTGGTATTTTCTTCCGCGTTGCTAGGGCGCTTGTAATTGGAAGTATGCACAACGACGGTAGCAACTGAAGGATACTGCAGTTCAAGAAAAAGGGCATGATTGAGAACATGTTGCATAGTCAGATATTGGGAAACGACTACGTGCGCATGGATGGCAGGTCGCAAGCCACCTTCAAATCGTCTTGTATGACTTGCCTCACTAGGTAGGTAGGAGCTTGCAAATTTGGCGAGCCGATTGAACTCGGTGGAGTACTGCTTCACTATCATATTGCCTTATCAAAGTTGCACGAACTCGTTCCCCTTTTGCCAACGAATGAGAGGAGGTATGGACTCCTCTTCAAAAGCGATACGGAAGGTAGCCCATGCAATCATCTCATCATCAATGTCTGCGAAGAGTGATCTACGATGTATGTCCCACCAATTATGCGCGTTCAAACGGAGTTATAGTTGGGCACATGCAAACTACTTCTCCTCGGGTACCTCAAGCAGTTTAAAGTGATCCTCAAGCTCTGCCAGCCAATCTAGAGCCACAACCGGATCTTCAGTCCCCCGGAAAGATATGTTACAGACCTTCTTGAAGTCGGCAAAGTCGAAGGTAGTCTCATCCTTTTTCTTTAGAATTTTAGGAATTTTGACTTCAGGCATGTGTCGTTCCACCGGTGCCGCTACGGTCCTTGAGGAATGGTTGGAGGCTAAGGTCGGAACGATCTGCTTCAAGGCATCTACCTGAATCGGTTGGACTGCAAATCGGGCTTCAAAATTGCTTTCAATCTTTCTCTGACGATCTTCCGCCCACTTCTCGACTCGCACATAATGAGCCTCATCTCTCTGTTGGCTCGCTTCAAGCATCCGCATTATTCGCTCAATCGGGTCGACAGGGGGCATATCTCGCTAGCTTTTGGAACTTCTCGAGGTACCAAAACTACTTTCTTGTGCTTGTACCTCTCCCTGTGCTGGCGTTGATGCTTGTGCTTGAGTCTCCTTCAAAAGAAAGTAACTTGCATCAGTCTCATAACGTATTATAGACTCACTGTATGGAACGTATCTCGTTTTGGTTGAACGAGTACAAGAGTTCGCATAGGGAATAGATCATTAAAGAAACTTTTCTGACACAAGGGTCAAAGGAACTTGAAGCTATACTCTGATACCAATATGTCACGTCCTGATTCCGTAGAATCGATACTCGTTCCCCGGGAGTGATGTCGTGCGTAACTAGGTTGCACAACGCACAAGGCCAAGGTATTTTATATAACGAGCACATATTCAGAGTACGTAGATAATTGAACACAATATTAAAACAAGAAAAAGTTTTCTTTATTAATAATGAACATCTTTTGCAAACTCTTGAACAAGTACAAAAGGTTGTCGCACAGGCTTACATAAGTGGACGCAAAATGTGATAGCTGTATGGTATATTATATTATCTTACTAAAACTTTAAAAGCTATAGACACCTTCGGACGAAGCTATCGCCTTTCCATGGAGCTGCATAAGGTATGTGCACGATCTCCAAGAACGTCAAAATGTCACTTCAAGGGAACGATCAGGGTGTGCCGGTAGGTGGACTGGATTAGGAAATCGCTCTAGCTTCTTGCAGTATCTCCTTAGCGTAGGGAACCTGTTGCAACATGGGTCAGTACATCGAAATACACTGGTGAAGGTGAGCTAACCCAACTATACCAATCAACACGTTGTTTATGTGAAGCATGCAAGTTATTATGTGGCCTTTTTATCTTGCCTTAGTTTAATTTACAAGCAAGTAACAGATATGGAAATTTACTGAAATAAAGATGACACCGCTCGGTAACTTTTACCTGTCCGTCTGAACCACCTGCACAACACTTATCATGACCTTCCCTGCCATGAAGATATAGTTAGCTTATAAAGTTTAAATATACATGGGGGTCACTGGCATTATGCCATAGTGGACGAATTAGTCTTGGGCGAGAATGGAATACAATGAAAGGTACATGAGGTGCTACATGCTATCCCGCCCGAACACGTGTCACGACCCGCACCCGATTTAGGGGCACGAGTGCGTGGGTACGTCCAGCCTATGCCGCAGCATCGGCGGTAGAACGCTGTCAAGGTCTTGATACTATCTAACTAATGTCACGCCAGCATCCAATCTCCATTAGGAGGCACGGATGACACAAATAAGATGAATATATACTCAATCACAGGATTACAGCACGATAAGATTTTGAATAATAAAACTAAAAATTAAACACAACACAAGTCCACAAGAAATAACTTAACTTAACAATATCCAAGAATCATCAAAAGGCCGGAGACAAATCCGGTACCAAATAGTCTACTAAAAGAAAATAAACAGAAACTAATGATTTCCGGCTAGAACTCTGGAATCACAACTAAACTACCAAATCTGCAGCTACTCACCATATGGTCCATAAAGTGTCGGACAGCGGTCCTCTAAGGCATAGTCTGGAAAAATGTTTCCAGTCAGGAAGGAGCAAAGCAACAATCTCAAATAACAGTTCCATTAATTGATAATGTCTATAATACAATAAAATATGTCATGCTAGCTACTGAGAAGACAGTGAAATAAATGCAATGGCAATTTCTAAGAGAGACAGGCAATATGATATAGTCAGTGCATGTATGGAAATAAAAAGAACAAGGAACAGTATCATATACGGGTGATGTAGTATATGATTTAAAATAGGGAACTGTAACTATTCTAAGTGGTTTGAGATTGTAGTTTCAAAATGTGATCGGCTTGGGACATGTACAATTGCTACAGTCTGGCTAATCATACGTGGGGTATGATTAACACCAATAATATAAACTTGTACGATAGGTATTTGATCACATTTCTCACTAGCAATTTTCTCGCCCCCAACTAGTACTGTGGATCCAATCATGACACGTCACGAATACACAACATTGTCTAATATATTATGTACAATGTCTAATGTAAATGTCAATGTAAATGTCAATGTAAATGTCGTGTATAATGTCAATACGATAATCAAGGTAACATCTCATGACTGCAGATCCAAGCTATACTAGTCCGTGTAGCACAGTGTCAAAGATTCAGTTGTAATATTTCAAGATCATTGAACTTATAGCTATTATCAAGAATTGGAAATTATCAGAGAATGTACTTGCCTTGGTCCTTAGCTGGTATTTATGGATGTCCTGTTCCAGAGTATCCCCTGGGTAAAACCAACAGTCCTATCAACACATTACAATATAACATTGGTAACAGAAGCTATCCTAACACACAATAGAAATACACTGGCCTTAGGGCTACGCTAGGTACGGTAGGGGTCATCTACTAGATAGGCCAACTACATATATATTAATATCCCTTAATTACAATAATAGCTATAAGTATAAATCTATACACTTTAAATAAAACTAATACTTGTATGTACATACAACATATCTCAAATTAAATACAACTACAAAATATACATGTATATATATTATAAAAATGTACTAAGGGTTTATACAAAATATACCTACACATATATATCTATGTCAATTGAACAATAAAGATATATATATATACACACCAAAAATAGTACGTATACTATTATTTTTATATACTAATTTATACCAATTAAACATACCTTAAAAATATGCTAAGTGTTTATATATTAAAAATGCTTATAGTAGAACACGTATTTATATTTATCAAATTAAACACATATACCATGTATACGTATATATTTAAAAAAACATGCCAAGGGTTTATAAAATATATATACACATATATATATGCCAATACATTATAGATATATTATTAAATACTAAAACACATTTTTAATACATGTTTAACATTTAATGAAAAATAAAATATACATGTACATATATATATAACACACAAAAGAATATATATATGTATACTAATTATATATTTACTAAATTACAATTACCAACATATACTGAAATATATATACTATGCTAATACATTATTTAAACATTTTATTACATGCACAAAATATATATTTGAAATTATATCAAGTATATATATATATATACAAAATATATATATATATATATATACCAAACTTAATTATAGAATTTATTTAAGTACCTACTATACTCACATAATTAGATAATAATATATTCATATGCCAATTTCACATTAATTAAATATATAAATACTTTACATTATATATACAGATTAAATTAATTACATATACTAATTACTTACGTATGTATACATTTACCATCATTGAATTAAATAGACAAAATATATTTACAAAATATATATATACATTCTAGTGAATACACCCACAATACATTATACAAGGTATTTATATATATATACCATACCAATATATATTAAACATTAATTTAATTTAATACTATACACATTTATTAATATATATACAAAATATACATTGGTTATATATACATATACTAATTCTCATTACTTAAATATATAACAAACATATATATATACATTATATATATATATATTTACGTATATACATATATACACTATACTATACATTAATAATAAAATAAATAATATACGTATACATATTTTAATACATACAATATATATTAAACATATACTATACTAAGCACATACATGTATACATTAATTTAAAATTACAATTACATATACAATTTACATGTTAATATATACATATACGTATATATATATAAAGATATATATATATAAAGATATATATATATATATATAAAGATATATATATATATATATATATATAAAAAGAGAGAGGGGAGAGGAGAATACTTACAGAGGGAAGGAACTTCCGGCCGCCGGAGTGACCGCCGGAGGTGGAGGAGATAGGGAAGAGGAGCGCCGCCGGGAGGGGAGCTCGCAGCAGGCCGCCGGACTCGCACAGCAGCGCCGGCCGGCTGAAGATGGTGGTGGAGGTGGTTATGGAGAAGAGGGGGATGGAGAGCAGCCGCTGGAGTTCGGCTGACCGCCGGAGTGAGTTGCCGCCGGGGAACAGGCCGCTGATGGAAGGAGGAGGCGCCGGAGATGAAGACACGGCAGGAAGGAATGGTGAGATGGAGGAGATGGCAGCGGCAGCATCCGCCGGGGGAGTACAGTCCACCGGAAACAGGGACCCGGCTGAACAGTGGTGAGGGGGAATGAACAGTATTCCCCCTCCTTCTTTAAATTTGAATTCAAAGAATAATGAAAAGGAGAAGAAGGGAAGAAGAAGAAAGGAAAGAGAAGAAGAAAAAGGAAGGAGAAGAGAAGAAAAGAAAGGAAGAGGTTTCCAACGTAGGAGAGAGGATGTGAGGGCTTGGGAAATTTTGGAGGCTTGTGAGGTGGTGTTTTCTAGGTTACCTAGGGATTAGGGTTTAGGATGTAGACATGTCAATATATAGGATGAGGAGATTTTGATGGAGGGTGAGGATGCACTCAATTAAATGAGTGGTCCAGATTAAATATGAATGAAATAATTCATGTAGAATGAGGGTGAGGGCTACAAATAATATTAGGTTCCCTCATTAGTTAAAATAATTGGGTGTTGGCACAAAATGCCAACTTGCAATTTAACCCCCCTTAAATTTGGGAAATTGCACAACACATGAAATAACAAAAATTTGGCGGGCGATTCGGTGCCCGGCATTTTGTAGGGTCAGGGGGCACTGTAAGATGGGTATGGGCTGAATTTGTAGGGCACTGGAATTAATTGGGGATTTTAAAATCAGATAAAATGGTATCCTCAATTTAAATAGAAATAAATGCAAGTTGTGTTCAACAATTAATTAGGAGTACTTGGGGTTAAAATCAGATCAAGTCATCAATACCAATATTGAAGAAGACTCAGAACAGAGTATTACCCTAATTCGGGCCGCACGAAAAATAGGTCAAGATGGCCTCCAATTTTCGATTGGAACGCACAACGATACAAAAATAGGAAATAAAAAAATAACGTCCGCGACGATTTTTGTGCGGCCAGAAACAATGCACAAGGAGCAAAATTATGAGTTGCAAAAATAACAGAATTGAAGGCGGGCATGTCTAGAGCAAGATTGTGAAATTTGTTGGAAGACAAAAGTCTGGATAGTGCTCCAAATATCGAAGCAAAGGCAATGCGCAAAAATATTAAATAAAATACAGTAATTAATTACAATCTCCAAATATTAAATTCTAGATAAAATAATAAAATCCAGAACCCTATAATTCCGACAGGTGTTCGTCTACTGGGCTTCTAGGTCTAGTCTGCTAGCTAAAATAAAATAAATAAACACTGCATATAATTATATATTTAATTACACATCGCACAAAATTATTTAAATCAAATACACTATCATGCAATTAATTAATTGTAAATAACATAATATTAAATATTGTAAAAAATCGAAAATACCCCTGTTTTCGGAATGTGGTAGTGACAAGTCTACCCCCCTTAAAAGAATTTCGTCCTCGAAATTTAAAATCCTCATACTAGTGTTTAAATCATACACACTATTATTCCCGCAAATTTAAATCCATTAACCAGGAAATCAGGTTATAATCCGCAATGTCTTTTCACAAATAAAATTTCTGTAATTATTTCATTCCTCGGAATAAAAATCAAAGTCCATTTGTCAAAATTCCCTTGAAAGTTTTGAGTTAATAATTCAATAGCCGGAATTTAATATCCACTCCTCAAGATACTCAACATTATGATATTTAAGGATTCTCCAATTGTTATATCCAATTATAAAGTTCAAAAATTCATAACTTGCAATTAAATAAATACATTGATAAATCTCCCAAAATTTCCAAATTAATAACCAACTTAAACATGTCATAATCTTTCCTGGAATTAATACATCATAATTTCCGTCATGTTAAATTCTTGACCCTTTATTTAAATCAATGTTTATCCTCGAATTTTTAAATCCTCGATGGTTTTATTTATGTATTTATTCCCATCAAATTAAATTCCTTAAATCATATAATCATGAACTACTCCATATTGTTATTTCACAATAAATTCTTTCAAAAATTCTATAATTATCATATCCCAAAAAATCTTCAAAATAAATCAAATCCCATTCTTATCACAATATCCTCCAAAATTTTAAGTTAATAACGAAATACAAGAATTTAATATTCAATCCTCTAATTGAAATCCAGTCAGTGCATATTTCAAAATTGAATCTCGTCCCCAATTTGAATTTAACACTAATCCATTTGTGTTCTTATCCCTCGATTTATATATATATATATTTTTTCCATAATATGCAACGATGTAATACTTATGGAACCTCCAATACAATATTCAAAATATAAGTTAACAACTTGCAGTCCAACAATATATCGATGGCCTTCTTAAATTCCTCAAATTCAATGATAAATTCCATCATTTCAAAATTTTCAAAAATCAATGATTTAACAAAACTTCAATTACGCCATATTAAATTCCCAACTCTTTATTTAATTTAATATTTTCCCTCAAAATTTTAGGCACCTTGTCTCTCTTTGTCAAGTCATAACCTCTTCGTTAATCTTTTACTATAGTTAAATCCTCAACAATCAAAGTCTAAGAGAATTCTACCTACACCCATACAACATGCAACCTAAAGGAATTATGTATGATCATGGTGTCTTTTGCCAGGGTATTACAGTCTCTGTAACAGGGGTACTACTAACTACATTATAACAAGAAATCATGCATACAATTATTGTACCAAGGAATCAATCAATTAATCAAGTAGATAGGAACAGAATGAAGGAAAGAACAGAACTTGTTAACACATTACCTGCAGTATCGGTCTCCTCGACCGTCATCGCAAATGTTCGCCCTGCTGGGGTGGTTCCCTTTGCTGGTGCTGAGCAACATGCGGTTCTACAGGTAGCCTAACTGGATCTCTATAATTTGGAGTCGCACGCTGGTTGGAAGAATAAGGAACTCGAAGACAATCCCTTATTCGATGTCCCGCAGCGCCACAGTGCAAACAAAGTCCCAGCCTCGTTCTACAGCTCTTCCGAAGGTGACCTGGCTTCTTACAGAAATAACAAGTTCGTTGATCCTGCTGTACAGGAACTGGTGCCGGGTACTGCTGTTGATACTGAAATGCCCTCGGTTGTCGCCGAATTGGAACTGGTGCCTGGTACTGCTGTTGATACTGAAATGCCCTCGGCTGCCACTGGCCAGGATACTGCTGGGCAACTCTCTCAACTGTCTGTAGTGCCATCTGGTGAGCGTTCTCCATGCTTTCTCTCATCAGCTCGGTTTGTGCCTGGTGAGCTTCTGCATGCACCCTCTGAGCCTCAGCTTGAACTCGCTGAGCATCTGCCGCCATTCTCTGGGCCTCTACCATGCCTTGGATCAAGGTGAACATCTGTGCCCCGTCAATGGGCAAACCTCCGGGAATCAGAGTCGGTGGAGGAGGAAGGTCGTCCGTCACAGCTGCGGCAATCTTCTGAACAGGTGGAGGAGGAGGGTCACCTACGTGCATCGGAGATGTAGGAGGAACTACGGCTGTCTGTCCATCAGGTGGAGAGGTGGCAGACCCCTCTAAAGCTGATGTTCCCGCTCTCATAGACCATGTCTGCGGCGACATCCTGAAGACAGATCCCAAAGATTCAATTTAGGCAAAATACGATATCATCAAGGAAGGACAGTACAGTTCTAAGGAACAACATTCAAGATAAAAGATTTGAATAATCCTAGTTGATTGCACAGATCAAAGATGCATCCATGGTTGATACCTCTATCCCCTAGGTACCACAGTTCTTCTTGAAGCATACTCACTGCTAGCTTCCTTACCTACTGCAATCGCTGATACTAGTTATTCTTATCACTCTATGCATATCAATTGCAACACTCTATACTAAGTACTGCACTTTCTAATACAACCCTTGATGAATACCCTAGTCAGTTTGCAGTGAAATCTCAATCACGCTCAAGCCAACCGATCCTTACACATGCATCTTATCTACTTATATACTAATATATCTCTCTCACTATAAGATTTTATCCTCAATTAAAATACCTCAAAATAACTCCTCGAATAAATTTTAAAGTAGAAATGCATACACTTTCCTCAAGGTTAATTATTTAAATACTAAAATAAAACTTAATCACACAAAATCCTTACAGACTTGTCTAGGTTTATTGAATCGAATCTGAATCCTCAAAATAAAATTTTAATAACCATATTTCAACTCTTAAATTTCAAAATTTGCAATTCATTGAAATCTTCAAAATAAGATTTTATTAACATAATATCTCAACCTCTCAAAATTCTTAAAATTTGAAACTCATTTTCAATCCTCAAAATTAAAATTAAAATCCACCTTTCGTAGTCCAATAGCCCTAATGTTAATCATTTTCACTGTCCTCATCGACGTGTGTTATCAGATAATATCATAATTCAGTCTGCAAATTCTTTTTAATATGAAATCAACTCTATGATGAAACCCTAAATCCTAACTTAATACCTTAATTAACAACAATCAAAGCAATATCAACAAGGAAGAATGGACAGAACAAGGGAATGATTGTAAATTGGAAGTTTTAACAAAATTCTCAGGGGTCATCCCAGGAATCTCTCAAGGAATTGTGATTGAGTATTTGCTCTCGTCCTAGTATCCTATGTCCTAGATCCTATAGCAGGCACGCAGTAGTATAACAAGGATGTCACACTACTACGACATCGCTCTAATTGCGAAGTCTGACCTGTATGGGCCACCACTAAAAACGTGTCACGACCCGCACCCGGTTTAGGGGCACGAGTGCGTGGGTACGTCCAGCCTACACCGCAGCATCGGCGGTAGAACGCTGTCAAGGTCTTGATACTATCTAACTAATGTCACGCCAGCATCCAATCTCCATTAGGAGGCACGGATGACACAAATAAGATGAACACATACTCAATCACAGGATTACAGCACGATAAGATTTCGAATAATAAAACTAAAAATTAAACACAACACAAGTCCACAAGAAATAACTTAACTTAACAATATCCAAGAATCATCAAAAGGCCGGAGACAAATCCGGTACCAAATAGTCTACTAAAAGAAAATAAACAGAAACTAATGATTTTCGGCTAGAACTCTGGAATCACAACTAAACTACCAAATCTGCAGCTACTCACCATATGGTCCATAAAGTGTCGGACAGCGGTCCTCTAAGGCATAGTCTGGAAAAATGTTTCCAGTCAGGAAGGAGCAAAGCAACAATCTCAAATAACAGTTCCATTAATTGATAATGTCTATAATACAATAAAATATGTCATGCTAGCTACTGAGAAGACAGTGAAATAAATGCAATGGCAATTTCTAAGAGAGACAGGCAATATGATATAGTCAGTGCATGTATGGAAATAAAAAGAACAAGGAACAGTATCATATACGGGTGATGTAGTATATGATTTAAAATAGGGAACTGTAACTATTCTAAGTGGTTTGAGATTGTAGTTTCAAAATGTGATCGGCTTGGGACATGTACAATTGCTACAGTCTGGCTAATCATACGTGGGGTATGATTAACACCAATAATATAAACTTGTACGATAGGTATTTGATCACATTTCTCACTAGCAATTTCCTCGCCCCCAACTAGTACTGTGGATCCAATCATGATACGTCACGAATACACAACATTGTCTAATGTATTATGTACAATGTCTAATGTAAATGTCAATGTAAATGTCAATGTAAATGTCGTGTATAATGTCAATACGATAATCAAGGTAACATCTCATGATTGCAGATCCAAGCTATACTAGTCCGTGTAGCACAGTGTCAAAGATTCAGTTGTAACATTTCAAGATCATTGAACTTATAGCTATTATCAAGAATTGGAAATTATCAGAGAATGTACTTGCCTTGGTCCTTAGCTGGTATTTATGGATGTCCTGTTCCAGAGTATCCCCTGGGTAAAACCAACAGTCCTATCAACACATTACAATATAACATTGGTAACAGAAGCTATCCTAACAAACAATAGAAATACACTGGCCTTAGGGCTACGCTAGGTACGGTAGGGGCCATCTACTAGATAGGCCAACTACATATATATTAATATCCCTTAATTACAATAATAGCTATAAGTATAAATCTATACACTTTAAATAAAACTAATACTTGTATGTACATACAACATATCTCAAATTAAATACAACTACAAAATATACATGTATATATATTATAAAAATGTACTAAGGGTTTATACAAAATATACCTACACATATATATCTATGTCAATTGAATAATAAAGATATATATATACACACCAAAAATAGTACGTATACTATTATTTTTATATACTAATTTATACCAATTAAACATACCTTGAAAATATGGTAAGTGTTTATATATTAAAAATGCTTATAGTAGAACACGTATTTATATTTATCAAATTAAACACATATACCATGTATACGTATATATTTAAAAAAACATGCCAAGGGTTTATAAAATATATATACACATATATATATGCCAATACATTATAGATATATTATTAAATACTAAAACACATTTTTAATACATGTTTAACATTTAATGAAAAATAAAATATACATGTACATATATATATAACACACAAAAGAATATATATATGTATACTAATTATATATTTACTAAATTACAATTACCAACATATACTGAAATATATATACTATGCTAATACATTATTTAAACATTTTATTACATGCACAAAATATATATTTGAAATTATATCAAGTATATATATATATACAAAATATATATATATATATACCAAACTTAATTATAGAATTTATTTAAGTACCTACTATACTCACATAATTAGATAATAATATATTCATATGCCAATTTCACATTAATTAAATATATAAATACTTTACATTATATATACAGATTAAATTAATTACATATACTAATTACTTACGTATGTATACATTTACCATCATTGAATTAAATAGACAAAATATATTTACAAAATATATATATATATACATTCTAGTGAATACACCCACAATACATTATACAAGGTATTTATATATATATACCATACCAATATATATTAAACATTAATTTAATTTAATACTATACACATTTATTAATATATATACAAAATATACATTGGTTATATATACATATACTAATTCTCATTACTTAAATATATAACAAACATATATATATACATTATATATATATATTTACGTATATACATATATACACTATACTATACATTAATAATAAAATAAATAATATACGTATACATATTTTAATACATACAATATATATTAAACATATACTATACTAAGCACATACATGTATACATTAATTTAAAATTACAATTACATATACAATTTACATGTTAATATATACATATACGTATATATATATAAAGATATATATATATAAAGATATATATATATATATATATAAAGATATATATATATATAAAAAGAGAGAGGGGAGAGGAGAATACTTACAGAGGGGAGGAACTTCCGGCCGCCGGAGTGACCGCCGGAGGTGGAGGAGATAGGGAAGAGGAGCGCCGCCGGGAGGGGAGCTCGCAGCAGGCCGCCGGACTCGCACAGCAGCGCCGGCCGGCTGAAGATGGTGGTGGAGGTGGTTATGGAGAAGAGGGGGATGGAGAGCAGCCGCTGGAGTTCGGCTGACCGCCGGAGTGAGTTGCCGCCGGGGAACAGGCCGCTGATGGAAGGAGGAGGCGCCGGAGATGAAGACACGGCAGGAAGGAATGGTGAGATGGAGGAGATGGCAGCGGCAGCATCCGCCGGGGGAGTACAGTCCGCCGGAAACAGGGACCCGGCTGAACAGTGGTGAGGGGGAATGAACAGTATTCCCCCTCCTTCTTTAAATTTGAATTCAAAGAATAATGAAAAGGAGAAGAAGGGAAGAAGAAGAAAGGAAAGAGAAGAAGAAAAAGGAAGGAGAAGAGAAGAAAAGAAAGGAAGAGGTTTCCAACGTAGGAGAGAGGATGTGAGGGCTTGGGGAATTTTGGAGGCTTGTGAGGTGGTGTTTTCTAGGTTACCTAGGGATTAGGGTTTAGGATGTAGACATGTCAATATATAGGATGAGGAGATTTTGATGGAGGGTGAGGATGCACTCAATTAAATGAGTGGTCCAGATTAAATATGAATGAAATAATTCATGTAGAATGAGGGTGAGGGCTACAAATAATATTAGGTTCCCTCATTAGTTAAAATAATTGGGTGTTGGCACAAAATGCCAACTTGCAATTTAACCCCCCTTAAATTTGGGAAATTGCACAACACATGAAATAACGAAAATTTGGCGGGCGATTCGCTGCCCGGCATTTTGTAGGGTCAGAGGGCACTGTAAGATGGGTATGGGCTGAATTTGTAGGGCACTGGAATTAATTGGGGATTTTAAAATCAGATAAAATGGTATCCTCAATTTAAATAGAAATAAATGCAAGTTGTGTTCAACAATTAATTAGGAGTACTTGGGGTTAAAATCAGATCAAGTCATCAATACCAATATTGAAGAAGACTCAGAACAGAGTATTACCCTAATTTGGGCCGCACGAAAAATAGATCAAGATGGCCTCCAATTTTCGATTGGAACGCACAACGATACAAAAATAGGAAATAAAAAAAATAACGTCCGCAACGATTTTTGTGCGGCCAGAAACAATGCACAAGAAGCAAAATTATGAGTTGCAAAAATAGCAGAATTGAAGGCGGGCATGTCTAGAGCAAGATTGTGAAATTTGTTGGAAGACAAAAGTCTGGATAGTGCTCCAAATATCGAAGCAAAGGCAATGCGCAAAAATATTAAATAAAATACAGTAATTAATTACAATCTCCAAATATTAAATTCTAGATAAAATAATAAAATCCAGAACCCTATAATTCCGATAGGTGTTCTTCTACTGGGCTTCTAGGTCTAGTCTGCTAGCTAAAATAAAATAAATAAACACTGCATATAATTATATATTTAATTACACATCGCACAAAATTATTTAAATCAAATACACTATCATGCAATTAATTAATTGTAAATAACATAATATTAAATATTGTAAAAAATCGAAAATACCCCTGTTTTCGGAATGTGGTAGTGACAACACGAGACTATCACGAAGTTCTGTCCGGACCGTAACGGTGCTAGTGCCCCAGCGACCATTCGCAGGAACCATAAATCCTTGTGCACAAGTTGTCCGTGACCATGCGATGTTTAAAACTAAGTTATCAATAAAGTAATTTAAGGCAGTATGAGCACGAGACAAGTAACATGGCATAATCCGCTTTGCATAGTCTTCTCGATCAGTTTATTTCATAGTCAAGTGTGTTCTATACATAGCACAATAATAGAAGAATATGTTCTAACTAGAATTGAAATGCGATGAAAGAACATTCTAAGCAAACTAGCATACAACAAGGTAACCGTTCACAAGTTGATTGACAAGCATAAAGTAATCCAAGTCTATTCCTATATATCTTAACATATTTTAGTTATTATGGTATCGTCTGATCAAAATAATCAAGAGAGAAATATTTTAGATGTGAAGACTTGGAAGAAGGGTCAACTAATCGAAGTATAGCCACTCACAAGTTGGTGGAAAGAGGAAATGAAGTATAGCCACTCACAAGTTGGTTTATTTGTTTGGTTTAGTTTTATCATGAGTTGAACCCATGGTCCAACCCTCAAACCCTCCATTTATAACTCAACTTTATTCTCTCTCCTCTCATTATTTTTCTTCCATCCTCTCTCTTAGGTTTCCTCTCTTCTCTCCATAGGCAAGTGCACCTTGCTCGAAACGGAGAAATATTTTATTTTATGAGTCTATTATGTTGATTGTAGGATTTTAAGCATATTTAGAACTTTGTATTTTCGGATTTGGTGGATGGATTAGTATAGATCTAAGTTTTAAGTTTAGGGTTTTCTAAGTGTTCTTGAGTATTCTTGGATTTTGATCTCTTAAAACTTAAATTTTTCGAAAACTTGTGGCTTCATGCTGATGAGCACTTGATTTTGAGTGGTTTAGAACTTTACTTTGCTAAATTTGGGCATCATTTGAGGTTTCTATGGAAGAAACAAAATTTTATTTTTGAGCTTTTGGCCATGGCCGAAAAGCTGCTGTTGGGGGAGACGAAGGAGTGCTATACGGCACGAAGTGCTATGCGGTCTAGACTCCTCATCTCGAGTCAACATGCGGTCAACCCTGTTGGACGCATGACTGAATTTGCATATGTTCCCCTTACCAAATGCATGAACTTAAAGGAATAAAATTTTGTTAAGTCCCAAAAGATTTCATGCGGCCAAGAGGAGTATGTGGCATCATCAACCATGCGGCCTCGTTAACCATGCAGCCAGAAGCTATGCGTCCTTCTTCTTGACGCATAACTTCTGACTAACTTGGCATGACTTTTCAAAATTTTAACTTTTCTTCTGACACACTTTTTATCACATGTCACATCATCCACTTTTGCCTCTCGGCTACTTGATTTGCATTACACAAAAAAAACTCAAAAGGCAGGGCGCGCTCTATCAGATAGTCCACGTCGTTCATATATTACCTCCTTGTATAGATTGAAATTTTACGCCTCCAAAATAAACTGACTCCAACTTTACTTCAAAATAGAGGTACTCATAATGCCTCCTCGGCTATCCACTAGTGTTGCACCGCTTAAGTGCCTGAAATAGTTGCCCACAACGTGGGTCAGTACTCAGCTGTACTAGTGAGCGGGATGAACCCACTCGACTAAATTGACACTAGCTTATTAGGGGTGAGCATGCATTAAGATGATCTTTCTATAGAGAAATAAGTGAATTCAATTCATATCAGTTGCATGTTTTGATAGGAATAAAAATAATATTGAATCCAACAAGTACATCGGTTGCTTACTCAACCGATGCACGCCTTCCCTGCACCAAAATACAAGTACTACCATCTGCACAAGACAATAAATTAGCATGTGTTCTATTCTATGCGGCCATTGGTGTGATCGACACCTTAGGGACTTATCCAAGCATTGCGGCGCGCCCTGTCAGCCCGGGTAGCAAGCCCTGCTGAAGGTCCCGCAATACATCGTGACTAGCACGATCAAATATTCATCTCGGGTTGATACGGTTCCAGTGCCCCGGAATACCGTTTCGAGAAAATGTCAAACCTTGTGCACAAGTTATGCCAGACTATGCAAATGCATGAACAATTCATATATCATACAATGCATGAAATAAAACAGAAGAAGTAAAGCAGCAATATATATACTAATGCAACAGTTCATATTTTCTCAAGCCGAGTTCCGATTTTGGTATCCCGTAGGTCCAAACTCTATCTGAGGCACCAGGCCGCAACCAACAACCAAATTCCTTTATAAAGAAGCTCTTGTTCAATAAGGTATGCAAGCATATAATAATTTAGTCTACAATCTCATGTTTCTTTCTTAGTGGCTGGCATGCATTGTGGCTAAAGATTTTCTAGGCATTCAGTCGGGCATCATCGATTGAATATTTGAAATATTAGAGATGCAGATATGAAAAAGTAGGAAAGAAGGGTCCGAACCACTCATTGGTTAAGGAAAAAATGCTGAAACAAGGAGTCCCGCCTAGCGACGATCAAACGTCAGTTACGCGGACCTGTAACAGCACGAGCACCGAGTTAGAATCCTTTGCCTATCCTTCCTACCGAACTCCCCAAGAATCAAAGCTCCAAACGAGAAAGCCAACAGCAAAAACCAAGCAAATCAAAAGCAACACCAAATCAAAATCCCAAAGCGGCAATCAAGAAAACCAAGCAACAAAACACAAAAACTATTGGAGTTGTTTCAATAGAGGCCTATCCATGAGTTGGAAAGGATCATCACATTTCTTTCGTGGCAAGAGGATACCGAAGATCTAAACTCCAACTATGACTCAGACAGACTAGCCACAAGCCCAATTACATATTGCGCATCCCGGTCGGATCGAGATTTGAGGCACTACACATGAAGCCAGTGCACATGATAAACCTAAACGGTACAAATTACCACTACTGGCTGAGCAAGATGAGAGATTTGTTATTTGTCAAGAAGATACATCTTTCATTATTTACTTTCGAGAAGTCCATTGATAAATTCAAAGAGGACTTGAATTTCGAGAACATACAGGTGTATGGATAGAAATTTATTGATGAGAACGTGTAAAATTATGTTGCTAATGTAGAGCACGTAAGAATACTTTGGGAGAAGCTGGAATCTTTATACGCAAAGAAAACCAAAGTAAATAAGTTGTTCCTGATCCTAACGATGATGGGTATGCAGAACAAAGATGGTACATCTACCACGGATCACTTGAGTGAGTTCTAGGACATGATTGACCAGTTATCCTCGATGGGAGTCAAGTTTAATGACGAAGTTTAGGGGCTAAGATTGATGCGTACTTTGCCAGACTCGTAGGACACCATATGAGTGTCCATGGTCGCTTCTGCTCCAGAAGGCGTGGTCAGTCTGGAGTTTGCCAAGAGTCAAGTTTTGAATAAAGAGATACGGAGAAAATCTCAGAGCACATCTTCTTCATCCCATTCAAGTGCTAGTTTTAGAGAGCCATGGAAGGAGTAAAAGCAGGGGTCCAGGAAGTGGCAGAGACAAAAGCAAAGGTAAGTCCAAGGGTAAGTACGAGAACTCAGAGCGCTACCATTGTGGCAAGAAGGGCCACATCAAGAGGAGTTATTTTGCTTGGAAGAGAAAGAAGAAGGGTGGCAAAGAAAAGTAGAGTGAGAAAACAATAGTGACTGCCTCGGCACATGGAGGCGATGTAATCTTTGTAGGTAATGAGGTATTCGTGAACCTCGCCTACGATAACAATTCTTGGCTGGTGAACTTAGGATCTTCAGTACAAGTATCTCGTAATAGGGCACTATTTGTCATTTATGCAACAGAAGACCGTGGAGTGTTAAAGATGGACAATGAAGATATGTCAAAGGTTGTCGCTATTGGAGATGTGCATGTAAGAACCAAGACGGGTGCAGTTCTTGTTCTCAAGGATGATCATCATGTCCCCGATATCCATTTTAACCTGGTGTCGGTTGAAAGATTGGATGATGAGGGATTCTTCAATCTCTTTTGGAACGGCCAGTGGAAGCTTTAAAAAGGTTTGATGGTGATTGCTAGAGGAAGCTAGAGGTCTGGTCTCTACTATATGGCAGGGAGTACATATAGGGCACAAGAGGTGAATGCAGTTAGTAATGTGTCTACTGAATTATGGCACAGGCGGCTCAACTATATCAGCAAGAAGGGAATGAGCTACTTGATGAACAGGAAGGTAATTTCGAGGCTCAAGTCTGCAAAGTTTGAGAGATACATGTACTGTTTAACGGGAAAGCAAAATATGATATCTTTCTAAAGTCACCCAAGTTCAAGGAAGCCGACATTGCTCGAGTTAATTCACTTGGATGTCTGCAGTCCTATGAAGGTAAAATCTATTGGTGGTTCTTCTTAATTTATGACTTTTAGTGATAATTATTCCAGGAAGGTTTGGGTCTATGCCTTAAAGACCAAGGATCAGGTGTTAACTACTTTTAAAGAGTTTCAGACCTATGTTGAAAGAGAGACGAGCAAGAAGTAGCTATATGTTCGGTCCGACAACGACGGCGAATACATTGGTCCATTTGAAGTGTATTTCAGAGAGCAAGGGATACGACACCAGAAGACTCCGCCCAAGACACCTCAGCTCAATGGTGTAGCGGAGCGCATAAATAGATCACTGATGAAGAGAGTATGATGTTCGCTATCTGAGGCAAACTTATTGGGAAGTTATTGGGGTGAGGCTCTTAATGTTGCTGCTTATGTTATCAATTTATCTCCTAGTGCTTCTTTACAGCATTATGTGCCTTATAGAGTATAGTAAAACAAAGAGCCGCCATACAGTCACCTGCGAGTGTTTGGTTGTAAGGCCTTCATGCATGTACCAAAGGAAGAAAGATCCAAACTTGAGCCGAGATGAGGCAGTGCATATTTGTCGGTTATGGTCGGGATGAGTTTGGCTATAGACTCTACGACCTGGTGGAAAGAAAGCTCTACAGAAGCAGAGATATAGTGTTCATCGAGGATTAGACCATGACCAACACTCGAGATTTTGAGATTCCTTCTAAGGCTGAGGAATTGCATGAGTTAAAGTCATTTCACTTTGAGTTATTTTCAGAGGACACTGAAGAGGATCTGATTATGGGGGAGCCAGTACATGGAGATACTTCCAACCTTAATCATCAGACTGCTGATGGTGGTCAGGGTGACCCTCAGAAGGATGAGCATGCCGAGGAGGCAATTCCTGAAGGGATAAGGTTATTCTTATACAACCAACACCAGAGGTTCCGTTGAGGAGGAGCAGAAGAGGGCGTCGACCATCTTCGAGATACTCACCAGATGAGTATGTACTACTGACTGACAGGGGAGAGCCCGAAAGTTTTGTAGAGTCTATGGAAGACGGACACAGGCAGGAGTGGATTGAGGCCATGCATGAGGAGATGAGTTTCTTACAAGCTAACTCTATTTATGATCTGGTGCAGTTGCCAAAAGGCAATAAGGCTTTGAAGAATTGATGGGTGTTCAGAATAAAGCAGACTACTCGCCCTCGATACAAAGCGAGACTAGTAGTTAAAGGCTATAGTCTGCGAAAGGGCGTGGATTTCGACAAAATGTTTTCTTCAGTCATCAAGTTATCTTCTATTCAGGTGGTGCTAGCATTGGCAGCCAATTTCGACTTGGAGGTTGAGCAGATAGACGTGAAGATGGCATTTTCCATATCGATTTAGGGGAGGAGTTGTACATGGAGAAGCCAGATGGATTCTATGAGAAGGGCAAGTCACACCTAGTATGTCGGTTGAGGAAGAGTCTGTATGGTCTAAAGCAAGCTCTGAGATAGTGGTATAAGAAGTTTGAGTCGTTTATGGGGGAGCATGGTTATGCACGGATGACGTCGGATCACTGTGTGTTCATGAAGTACTTGTTGAGGATAATTTTATCATACTTTTTCTTAATGTAGATGATATGCTATTGGTGGGTCGGTATGCCACAAGGATAGCGAAGTTGAAGCGCCAACTAGGTGCAGCCTTCTCTATGAAAGATTTGGGTGCAGTGAAGGCTATTTTTGGGATGGAGATCAGCCGAGAAAGAGAGTCCAAGCTGCTTCATTTGTCCCAAAAGAAATGCATTCATCGGGTACAACTTTCGGGATGGACGGGTTAAAGAAAGTGAGCAACCCCCTTGTGGCTCACTTTAAACTTACTGCGGAGCAGTGTCCATCTACCGAGGAAAAGTAAGATATGGAACGGGTTCCATATGCTTCAGCAGTGTGAAGTCTTATATATGTCATGGTATGTATAAGGCCAGACATCGCTCACGTAGTTGGCATGGTTAGCAAGTATCTCTCCAATCCTGGGAGGATACATTGGAGTGCGGTCAAGAGAATTCTATGGTACCTTAATGGCACTGCAGATTGAAGGATTTTATTAGGTAGTGACAAGCCGAAGCTAGTCGAATATACTGACGCTGATATGGTTAGAGATGTAGACACAAGGAGATCAACTTTGGGCTATATGATAATGTTTGCTGGTGGAGCGGTATCGTGGCAGTCGCGATTGCAGAAGTGTGTTACCTTGTCTACGAGAGAGGCAGAGGCTTACAAGGAGTTACTATGGCTGAATAAGCTATTATGAAAAATTAGGCTAAGGCAAGAGCAGTACATTTAACTTCTTACACACACGATGAAAATTTGATTTTCTTGATCCTATGTAAAGCCTACTTAACATAGTTTATGAATATATAACTTGCACCATTTAATTTCATTCAAATCAGGTAGAAAATACGAGTGCAAAACTCAGAAAAATCATGTTTTCTGATACGACCGAAATTGTCCAACCACCCCACTTTGCACTCAGTTTTCTTCCAAACCACGTACAATTTTGAGAATCTATTTGAAGGGGTCTACTGACAACATATAAGATAGAAAAAAAAAATTTAGTTCTAATTAACTCGATGTTCTCATTGAATAAAACATGTCTAAAGTTGACTATAAATCATGTTTTCGAAAACTAAAAAATTGCGATACGGAGTGTGCCCCATCAAACCGGACCACTTTGTCGTATATCAATTGCACCGAAAGACGCGTATGGTATATCCAGACGTGTGGGCTTTCGCGGAAGTTGATTTGGACGTGTGTGCATGCCAAAATAAACCGTATCAATCAAAAGTCCCCCGTATCGTTGTTTTGCAACATACCCTATTACTTTCTGTACACTCGTCGTATCGCAACGAAACTTATGCCGCTGGACTCGCAGTTTTTTACTTGTCATGTGACCCAAGTTTTGCTCGATTCCGAGTCAGTTGATGAATTATCATTTCGCGTGCCCCACGATTCGACTTGGCGAGCAAATTTGTGATCGGTTTACCGGAATCCAAAACTGGACAGACCGTTAAGTTCGTATCGTTGATTAGGATTCGTTTAACCTATAATTTTTTCTATTTAGAGACCTTTTGTCACTACCACTTTTCCAGGCAAGGGCATTTGTGTAATTTCACTATTTTAAATAATTATGTATTAAATTAATCTGCTGAGTTTTTAAAACTAATTATATGTTGTTAGTAATGTTTAGTTTTAGGTCTAACCCTAGAACTCATTAGGACAGACCCTAGTGAGTCAACCCTAATTATAAACCCAGTTCTAGTGAAACCCTAGAATACAATTTTAGGGTGAACCCTCAAACCCTAGCAAACCTAAACCTGAGTCAATTAGGTTTTACATGACCTACCATAGAGGGTTTAACCTAAGCAATGCATTGAAACCCTAATTAGGTTTAATATAAAAAGGAACCCTCTCATTCTTCACATAAAAAAACAGGGAACCCTAGCCTCCACAAGAGAAGTCATCTCCCCACTCCAAAATTCGAGATTTAACCCTAGGGCTTCCATCTTCCTCCTCCAAAGCAAGGAAAGCAAGGAACGTGGGTCAGGAAGCCTTGGAGAAGAAGAACCTCATTGAAGAAACCATCCCTGCAGGTAAAACCCTAGTTTTATTCATTTAAATTCTGTTTACAGATGATAATGGCCTTTAGGAACCCACCCTAAGGTTTAGAATTCGAAATTTAGGGATTCTACATGAACACCTAGGAGATCTAGGGTTTTGGTAAATTTTCGGGTGTTCTCCCCTAATTTCTGGAACCCTAAACCTAAGGATTTCGTGTAGGCATGTTTACATCTCCTACATTTATGTTTTGATCTTGATTTTAGGGTTTGAGTTAGAGGGATTCATGGGTTTTAGGTAATTTCGTTTCTGCACTGTATATGTTTGATGAAATGTTATTAGGAACTTACCTATCTAACTTATTTAAATTTCTGCATAATTGATATATGAATCTATATGTATATATATATATTGTGTTGTAAATAGGTTGTGCACAGTCGGGTTTAGATCTGTGGCATGTACAGTGGGGTTCGTTGGGCACATTCGAGTTGAGGAGAACAGTGTGCAGTCGGGTGAAATCCCTGTGCAGAGAGAGAGATCTGGGTGTTATTAAAACCTGTGTGTGTACAGTTGGTTTGGGAAGAAACTGTGCAGTTAATTACCAGTGTGTTCCTCAGTGATTAGTTCTAGGGAGTTTTGTGTATCTGTATGTCTAGGTTGATGTGTATCCCTATGTTATTTCCTGTGTGTCCCTGTGTGTAGAGTTAGGACCTGTGTGTGTTCAGTGAGGTGTGTATTCAGTTATTTGGGTTAAGGGGAGCAAGTAGTATAAGTTGTGTATACTGTGTAGGGTGGAAATCAATGACTGTGTTCCATATAGAGTGCCAGTGTTAATTTTAAGGTCCTATGTATTAAGGTGTATGTGTGTTGAGGTAGTAGGTATGTTTACCTGAGTGTTTTAGCCTTCCCTATTCACTGTGATGTATCAGCAGTAAGGAGGGGGGGCACTAGTATCAAAAAATTATTGTATGTATCAGTGTGGAGTTGTGGTATCAAGGAATAGGGGTTTTGTGTATGTGTGAACTGTGTAGAGTATCAGTTCTCATTAACTGATACTGTGTAGCAGTATCTGTAAGTTGGAGTGTGTTCTAGAGTATCAGTATAGTGAGGGTTTCAGTTTCTGTGTGTCTGTATGCAGAACAGAGTGCTGTGAGTGAATTGTGAGAGCTGTGTATTAGGTGCAGATTTCTGTGTTAGATAGCTATATGAAAACTGTGTATTAGTCCTAATGGCCTAGTGTAGCTTGTGGTAACCTGTGTCCCAATGTCTGTGTATCAGTATTTCAGAGATGGAGAGGTCTGTGTGTGTGTCTCAGGATTTCAGAATACCTAAATGCCTGTGTGTGTTCATGTTTCAGTTGGTATCAGTATAGGGTACCAGTATTGGGGACTTCACTACTGTGAAGTTGTGTGAGAGTGTAGCAGTGTGTAGCTGTGAAATATTACTTGTGTGTGAGTATCCTAATAACTGTGTGTTTAAGTATTGTGTGCAGTGTATTATTGTGCCTGTGTGTGTGTGTCTAGATGGGGATGTCAGTTCTGATTTTGAGTGTAGTTAATGTGTGGGGTTAATTGGTTAGTATTAAGTTTAAGATGTTAAATTTGACCCTGTGTATCAGTTCCTTCATGCAAGTATCAGTAGGTAGATACCTAGGAATTGGGGATTTATGTATAGAGTAGCAGATAACTAGTGGAGATAGCCACTAGAGTATCAACTAGGGTGTAACACTGGAATTCAGTGTGAGGTAAGCACACATAAGGTATTACTGATGATGGGATATGCTAATGGGTAAGGTAAGGGTACACTAAGGTAGTTAAGGTAGTAACTAGTATTAACTAGTATATACTAAATCATTAAAACATTTAGTATAACCAATAAATAGTTAGTATAACTGATAATAACTACTTTAGTTAGATATTGTCTAATGTAGACTATTATGGTATAGATTTGACTAGTGGACCTAGTTAACCTAGTTGGACCTAGCTAAGGCCTAGTTTAGCTAGTTTTGACCTAGAAACCTCGTATTTAAATTGTTAAACATGTTATTCTTTTAATTCATTAATTAACATTGAATTTCCATATTAGGTCATTTTGATCCCATTTTGGACATCGATCCTCACACCTTGCTCAGGACCACAGGCGAGTACATTCTCTGACAGTTTTCATTGTTGATTACTTCTATAAATTGTAGTGCATTACATACTTGATTCCGACACTATGGATACACGGGTTAGCACCCTAGATCCCCATCATGAGGAGTCGTGATTGGAATCCATCGTGCTAGCTGGGGGATGGGGAACTATTAGTAGATTATGTGATCATATCCAAACATTTATATGTACCATAGCTCACCCCACTTCTCACGTCGGGTGCAGCCTGACCATTTATATGCTCCATAGCTGTTATATATGATTAGCCTGACCACTATATGCACCATAGCTAACCATACGGTTAGCCTGACCTAAAAGAATCATAGCTAATCATATATAACCAGCCTGATCCAGTCCCAAGCCGATCACATAATAAACTAATATTTCAAACACTTAGCTAGATGTCTATTTTATTCTGATTCACTTGTTCTAGCATTCACTATTTATTGTTCATTGCTAGATGCTCTATTGTCTATTTCATTTTTCCTGTACTTCACATGTTCAGCTTTTATTTCCATCTTGTATCTCTTACACTGTTTATAGATTTTGTCAATTTAATGAAACTGCTGTTAGTGCTTGTGCTTCGCTAAAATCCTGACTGGGTAAACATTTTCAGAGGACCTGGAGGACTTTTGCCCTACTCATTACGGCCCAGGAATAGAGGGAGATTTTACTCCAGAAATCTCAGAGGAGGTGCCTATCCTAGAGGAGAACTTACCAGCCTGTTCTTAGATTATTTCTCTGCATTTCTTGTTTTAGACTGAGACTGAGTTGTATTTATTTAGTTTTGTGACTTTGTGAGGTCATTTAGACCCAGGATTTGAGTTGGACTTATTGTGGTTGATTTTTATTTAGAACTCTTTTCAATTCTCATCGTGCCATTATGTTATAGTTGTGATTGAGTATATTATAGAATTGTGGCTATTTATCTTTGTCCTCCGTACGGAGTTGAGACTATTGACAGGATATACTATGTTTGTGACCTAGACAGCGTTCTACCGCCGATGCTGCGGCGTAGGCTGGACGTACCCACGACTCATGCCCAAATTCCGGGTGTGGGTCGTGACACGTTTTAGTGGTGGCCCATGCAGGTCTAGCAGTCCAGTAGTCTTAGATTCACATTAGAGCCATATCGTAGTGGTGCTCGCTTGGAGTATTACTACGAGCCTGTTTTAGGAAATAGGAATTAGGCCAAGGATATGCTCAATCACAATTAGGGAATTCTGATTCTTATGATACTATTCTTAATGATTAATTCCTTTAGAAATTTTTCTGTCCTTCCTTGATATCATATCTATTGCCTTAATTGAATCTTTCGATCTGTCTTCAGGATGCCGCCGAGAAGGTCCCAGAGACTAGGAGCAGCAGAGTCGGAGAGGTCTGCCACCTCTCGCGCTGCCGGACAGACATCAGCAGCACCTCCTACATCTCCAGTACATGTGGGGGTATCTGCAGCATTCGGGGGTCCTCCACCACCTGTTCAGAGGGTCCCCGCAGCTACGACGGAGCCACCACCACCACCAGTTCAGTATCCAGGAGGTGTTCCCGTCGATGGGGCACAGATGTTCGCTTTGATTCAGGGCATGGTCGATGCCCAGAGGACGTCGGCAGAGGCCCAGAGAGTGCAGGCTGAGGCACATCAGGCCCAGACAGAGATGATGAGGGTGAACATGGAGAATGCTCACCAAGTGGCTCTCCAGGCTGTGGAGAGGGTCGCTCAACAGCAGCAGCATCCTGGTCAGCAACAACAGAGGCCGGGCACCATTGTGGACTTCAAGAGGATGATGCCTCAGGAGTTCAAGGGGACAGAAGGGATACTCTACGCTGATGATTGGCTAGAGGACATCGAGAGGAACTTGCGCTTGGCGCAGCTTCCAGAGGCGCTCCAGATCGAGGCCGCTGGCAGCCAGATGTTCGACATTGCCCTGACGTGGTTTCGCACGGAGCCAAGACTCTTGCGCAGAGGACTCACTTGGGAGGATTTCAGGGAGCTCTTCAAGGAGAAATTATTTCCTGACGTTGCCCTGGGAGCCTTGGAGAGTCAGTTCCATGACTTAGTCCAGGGGAGCTCATCCGTCGATGAGTATGCCGCGGAGTTTTGCCGCCTGAGCCGCTTCGCGCCGTCGATGATTAGAGATCCGGGGGACAGGGCCCGGAAGTTCAGAAAGGGGCTGGCAAGGGAGATCAAGTCTCGCACGTCGGGACGTCGCACCGCTACTTTCGAGGGCATATTGATGGATGCCCAGATAGCCGAAGACGACTTGGACCTCAGGCCCAAGAGGGGACGCGATGTTTCCGGAGGAGCAAACAGTAGTGTGGGACCAGGCAAGCGTCCACACTATCAGCAGCAGCAGAGGCCCTTTCAGCAGCAGCACCAGCAGCACCAGGCACCAGCCCGAGGGCAGGTCCAGCAACAACAGCAGCAGAGGCAGACTCAGCCCGCCATCCAGTGTGCGTACTGCGGGAAGATGGGACATACTAGAGAGATCTGCAGGCATAGATTGGGCTCATGTTTGTCCTGCGGATCGACGACACATCAGCTGAGGGATTGCCCTACCATTCGGACTCGTCCAGGGCAGGGTGGAGCAGCCGCCCAGAGAGGACCAGGCAGGGTACCTGCCGCACCAGGAGGCCAACAACAGAGGGGACCACTTCCACCGCAAAATTAGAGGTTTGCCCAGCATCAGCAGCAGAGAGGTGCACCCCAGGGGCGAGCGTACTCCATGGCAGTCGAGGAGATCGAGCCAGCAGGAGACTTGATCACAGGTTCGGTTCTTCTCGATTGTATTCCCGCATTTACCTTATTCGATTCTGGCGCTTCCCATAGTTTTGTGTCTGTATCATATGCACTTCGACATCATTTAGACACAGAACCATTAGCTAGGACTTGCAAGATCATGATTGGTGGAGGTATTATCCTAGTCCGTGATCACTGCAAGGACCGGAGAGTGTCAGTAGGAGGCCGAGAGTTAAGCGTGAGCTTACTTGTCATGCCACTTCCGGGGTACGATATTGTACTCGGAATGGACTGGTTGAGTAGGCATCATGCTACTATAGATTGTTATAGAGGCAGAGTATTATTTAGACCACCAGGAGAGCCGAAGTTTGAGGTCGTCAGAGGAGCAGCGGAACAGAGAGGGAGCACATTTTGCGGAGCCAGGACGGAAGAAGAGGAGTTGCCACATCCTCTGATAGCAGAGTTCCTGGATGTATTTCCAGAAGAGTTGCCAGGCTTGCCGCCAGACAGAGATGTTGAATTCTCTATAGACTTGGTTCCAGGAGCGGAGCCCATTTCACAACATGTCTATAGAGTCAACAACAGCGAGCTGGCAGAACTGAAGAAGCAAGTTGAGGAGCTGCAGGACAAAGGCTTCATCAAATCCAGTTCATCACCATGGGGAGCTCCGGTATTGTTCGTACCGAAGAAGGACGGCACGGTGCGCATGTGCATTGATTATAGAGCTTTGAACAATATCACCATCAAGAACAAGTACCCGCTGCCGAGGATAGATGATCTTTTCGACCAGTTGAGCGGGGCGAGGGTGTTTTCAACGATAGATTTGAGGTCAGGCTATCACCAGGTGAAGGTGAAGAAAGAAGACACGCCGAAGACAGCTTTTCGGACCAGATACGGCTAGTTTGAGTTCATGGTAATGCCATTTGGTTTAACCAATGCACCGGCAGTATTCATGAACTTGATGAACAAGGTGTTCCACCAGTACCTTGACAAGTTCGTGGTGGTGTTCATCGACGATATTCTTGTGTATTCCAAGACCCCGGAGGAGCACGAAGAGCACCTGAGGTTGGTCCTAGAGACTCTCAGGAGGGAGAAGCTGTACGGGAAACTCTCTAAGTGTGAATTCTTTCTTGACAAGGTCGAATTTCTTGGGCATGTGGTATCGGGTGACGGAATCTCGGTTAACCCACAGAAGATCGAGGCAGTGGAGTCATGGGCTACCCCCAGTTCGGTAGCTGAGATCAGGAGTTTTCTCGGGCTAGCAGGATACTACAAGAGGTTTGTACAAGACTTTTCCAAGATTGCAGCGTCGATGACCAGACTGACTAGGAAGGATGTGGATTTTGTATGGACGGAGGAGTGCCAGGCTGCATTTGACGAGCTGAAGAAGAGGTTGACGATAGCTCCAATTTTGACGTTGCCATCAGGGACAGGTGGCTTTACCATTTACAGTGATGCTTCAGAGAAGGGTCTGGGATGTGTTCTTCAACAGCACGGGAAGGTAATTGCCTATGCTTCCAGGTAGTTACGCCCTCATGAAGAGAACTACCCCACCCACGATTTAGAGTTGGCAGCAGTTATCTTCGCTCTAAAGCTGTGGAAACATTACTTGTACGGAGAGCGTGTGGAGATCTTCACAGACCACAAAAGCTTGAAGTACGTATTCACACAGAAGGAGCTGAACATGAGGCAGAGAAGGTGGTTGGAGTTGATGAAGGACTTCGACATCTCATTGCAGTACCATCCAGGGAAGGCCAACGTAGTCGCCGATGCCTTGAGCAGGTATCCGATGGCTATGTACTTGACGACAGATAGGCATTTGTTGGCTGATTTGGAAAGCTTGGAGATTGAGGTGTTAGTTCCCGGTACTGAGATTCAAATGTGGGGATTGCAGATACAGTCCGAGCTGATGGACAGGATCAGAGCTGCGCAGTACGATGATGAGACTCTGAGGAGTATCAGAGCACAGGTTCAGATGGGATTATCGGACGACTTTACTATCGCAGATGATGGTTCTTTAGGACATGGCACGAGGATATGTGTGCCGAGCGGGGAGCTGCGCGAGGAGGTTTTGCAGGAGGCACACCGCTCTCAGTACTCGATGCATCCCGGTGCCAACAAAAAGTATCGAGACTTGAGGGAGCACGTATGGTGGTATGGAATAAAGCGCGAGGTAGCACGCTTCGTATCCCGGTGTCTAGTGTGCCAGCAGGTAAAGGCAGACCGGCAGAGGCCAGGTGGTTTGCTTCAACCTTTACCAATTCCAGAATAGAAATGGGAGCACGTGACCATGGATTTTGTTTCAGGGCTTCCACGTTCTCCAGGAGGGAAAGACGCGATTTGGGTCATCGTGGACAGGTTGACCAAATCAGCCCATTTCTTACCTTTCAAGGTGGGCACGTCGACAGAGAGGCTAGCAGAGATGTACGTGCGACAGATTGTTAGGCTTCATGGAGTTCCTGTGAGCATCGTCTCGGATCGGGATAGTCGTTTCATTTCCCACTTCTGGAGGAGTCTGCAGGCTAGCTTGGGCACTCAGCTCAAGTTCAGTACTGCTTATCACCCCCAGACAGACGGGCAGTCTGAAAGGACTATTCAGACTCTCGAGGACATGCTACGCACTTGCGTTCTAGATCTCGGAGGTTCTTGGGAGGATCATCTGCACCTGGTAGAGTTTGCTTACAACAACAGCTACCAGGCCAGCATCGAGATGTCACCATTTGAGGCTCTTTATGGACGGAGGTGTCGTACACCGCTATCGTGGGACGACGTTGGAGAGAGAGCCTTGCTAGGATCAGAAATGGTCGTGGATGCAGCAGAAAAGGTGAAACTCATCAGAGACAGACTGCGAGTGGCGCAGGACAGACAGCGGCATTGGGCCGACAGCCACCGTAGACCCCTTGAGTTTCAGGTATAGATTGTTATTTTTGGCTTGTGTTGTTTGTTTAGACTGCGTGTTGAGACTGTTTTTGTTTTAGGTTGGCGATCTAGTATTCCTACGGATTTCTCCGACGCGTGGAACGATTCGTTTTGGTAGAGGCGGGAAGCTTAGCCCACGCTACATCGGACCCTTCGGTATTCTTGCAAGGGTAGGTGCAGTGGCGTATAGATTAGACTTGCCGCCTGCATTGGAGGGAGTGCATGATGTGTTCCACGTGTCGCAGCTGAGACGGTACGTGGCAGACCCTAGTCACGTACTTGATCACTCGGAGATTGAGGTTGGTCCGACGCTCAGCTACCCTGAGCAGCCCGTAGAGATCTTGGACCGCAGAGAGAAGGTATTGCGGAACCAAACTATTCCCTTGGTTCGCGTAGCATGGAGACATCACTCTCCAGGGGAGTCGACCTGGGAGAGAGAAGACGAAATGCGCGAGCTATACCCTTATCTTTTCCAGACTTGAGGTATATTCCTTTTCTGATTTTACTCTTGTTCTAGTTCAGTCCAATTTCGAGGACGAAATTTCTTTTAGGAGGGTAGACTTGTCACTACCACTTTTCCAGGCAAGGGCATTTGTATAATTTCACTATTTTAAATAATTATGTATTGAATTAATCTGCTGAGTTTTTAAAACTAATTATATGTTGTTAGTAATGTTTAGTTTTAGGTCTAACCCTAGAACTCATTAGGACAGACCCTAGTGAGTCAACCCTAATTGTAAACCCAGTTCTAGTGAAACCCTAGAATACAATTTTAGGGTGAACCCTCAAACCCTAGCAGACCTAAACCTGAGTCAATTAGGTTTTACATGACCTACCATAGAGGGTTTAACCTAAGCAATGCATTGAAACCCTAATTAGGTTTAATATAAAAAGGAACTCTCTCATTCTTCACATAGAAAAACAGGGAACCCTAGCCTCCACAAGAGAAGTCATCTCCCCACTCCAAAATTCGAGATTTAACCCTAGGGCTTCCATCTTCCTCCTCCAAAGCAAGGAAAGCAAGGAACGTGGGTCAGGAAGCCTTGGAGAAGAAGAACCTCATTGAAAAAACCATCCCTGCAGGTAAAACCCTAGTTTTATTCATTTAAATTCTGTTTACAGATGATAATGGCCTTTAGGAACCCACCCTAAGGTTTAGAATTCGAAATTTAGGGATTCTACATGAACACCTAGGAGATCTAGGGTTTTGGTAAATTTTCGGGTGTTCTCCCCTAATTTCTGGAACCCTAAACCTAAGGATTTCGTGTAGGCATGTTTACATCTCCTACATTTAAGTTTTGATCTTGATTTTAGGGTTTGAGTTAGAGGGATTCATGGGTTTTAGGTAATTTCGTTTCTGCACTGTATATGTTTGATGAAATGTTATTAGGAACTTACCTATCTAACTTATTTAAATTTCTGCATAATTGATATATGAATCTATATGTATATATATATATATATTGTGTTGTAAATAGGTTGTGCACAGTCGGGTTTAGATCTGTGGCATGTACAGTGGGGTTCGTTGGGCACATTCGAGTTGAGGAGAACAGTGTGCAGTCGGGTGAAATCCCTGTGCAGAGAGAGAGATCTGGGTGTTATTAAAACCTGTGTGTGTACAGTTGGTTTGGGAAAAAACTGTGCAGTTAATTACCAGTGTGTTCCTCAGTGATTAGTTCTAGGGAGTTTTGTGTATCTGTATGTCTAGGTTGATGTGTATCCCTATGTTATTTCCTGTGTGTCCCTGTGTGTAGAGTTAGGACCTGTGTGTGTTCAGTGAGGTGTGTATTCAGTTATTTGGGTTAAGGGGAGCAAGTAGTATAAGTTGTGTATACTGTGTAGGGTGGAAATCAATGACTGTGTTCCATATAGAGTGCCAGTGTTAATTTTCAGGTCCTATGTATTAAGGTGTATGTGTGTTGAGGTAGTAGGTATGTTTACCTGAGTGTTTTAGCCTTCCCTATTCACTGTGATGTATCAGCAGTAAGGAGGGGGGGCACTAGTATCAGAAAATTATTGTATGTATCAGTGTGGAGTTGTGGTATCAAGGAATAGGGGTTTTGTGTATGTGTGAACTGTGTAGAGTATCAGTTCTCATTAACTGATACTGTGTAGCAGTATCTGTGAGTTGGAGTGTGTTCTAGAGTATCAGTATAGTGAGGGTTTCAGTTTCTGTGTGTCTGTATGCAGAACAGAGTGCTGTGAGTGAATTGTGAGAGCTGTGTATTAGGTGCAGATTTCTGTGTTAGATAGCTATATGAAAACTGTGTATTAGTCCTAATGGCCTAGTGTAGCTTGTGGTAACCTGTGTCCCAATGTCTGTGTATCAGTATTTCAGAGATGGAGAGGTCTGTGTGTGTGTCTCAGGATTTCAGAATACCTAAATGCCTGTGTGTGTTCATGTTTCAGTTGGTATCAGTATAGGGTACCAGTATTGGGGACTTTACTACTGTGAAGTTGTGTGAGAGTGTAGCAGTGTGTAGCTGTGAAATATTACTTGTGTGTGAGTATCCTAATAACTGTGTGTTTAAGTATTGTGTGCAGTGTATTATTGTGCCTGTGTGTGTGTGTCTAGATGGGGATGTCAGTTCTGATTTTGAGTGTAGTTAATGTGTGGGGTTAATTGGTTAGTGTTAAGTTTAAGATGTTAAATTTGACCCTGTGTATCAGTTCCTTCATGCAAGTATCAGTAGGTAGATACCTAGGAATTGGGGATTTATGTATAGAGTAGCAGATAACTAGTGGAGATAGCCACTAGAGTATCAACTAGGGTGTAACACTGGAATTCAGTGTGAGGTAAGCACACATAAGGTATTACTGATGATGGGATATGCTAATGGGTAAGGTAAGGGTACACTAAGGTAGTTAAGGTAGTAACTAGTATTAACTAGTATATACTAAATCACTAAAACATTTAGTATAACCAATAAATAGTTAGTATAACTGATAATAACTACTTTAGTTAGATATTGTCTAATGTAGACTATTATGGTATAGATTTGACTAGTGGACCTAGTTAACCTAGTTGGACCTAGCTAAGGCCTAGTTTAGCTAGTTTTGACCTAGAAACCTCGTATTTAAATTGTTAAACATGTTATTCTTTTAATTCATTAATTAACATTGAATTTCCATATTAGGTCATTTTGATCCCATTTTGGACATCGATCCTCACACCTTGCTCAGGACCACAGGCGAGTACATTCTCTGACAGTTTTCATTGTTGATTACTTCTATAAATTGTAGTGCATTACATACTTGATTCCGACACTATGGATACACGGGTTAGCACCCTAGATCCCCATCATGAGGAGTCGTGATTGGAATCCATCGTGCTAGCTGGGGGATGGGGAACTATTAGTAGATTATGTGATCATATCCAAACATTTATATGTACCATAGCTCACCCCACTTCTCACGTCGGGTGCAGCCTGACCATTTATATGCTCCATAGCTGTTATATATGATTAGCCTGACCACTATATGCACCATAGCTAACCATACGGTTAGCCTGACCTAAAAGAATCATAGCTAATCATATATAACCAGCCTGATCCAGTCCCAAGCCGATCACATAATAAACTAATATTTCAAACACTTAGCTAGATGTCTATTTTATTCTGATTCACTTGTTCTAGCATTCACTATTTATTGTTCATTGCTAGATGCTCTATTGTCTATTTCATTTTTCCTGTACTTCACATGTTCAGCTTTTATTTCCATCTTGTATCTCTTACACTGTTTATAGATTTTGTCAATTTAATGAAACTGCTGTTAGTGCTTGTGCTTCGCTCAAATTCTGACTGGGTAAACATTTTCCGAGGACCTGGAGGACTTTTGCCCTACTCATTACGGCCCAGGAATAGAGGGAGATTTCACTCCAGAAATCCCAGAGGAGGTGCCTATCCTAGAGGAGAACTTACCAGCCTGTTCTTAGATTATTTCTCTGCATTTCTTGTTTTAGACTGAGACTGAGTTGTATTTATTTAGTTTTGTGACTTTGTGAGGTCATTTAGACCCAGGATTTGAGTTGGACTTATTGTGGTTGATTTTTATTTAGAACTCTTTTCAATTCTCATCGTGCCATTATGTTATAGTTGTGATTGAGTATATTATAGAACTGTGGCTATTTATCTTTGTCCTCCGTACGGAGTTGAGACTATTGACAGGATATACTATGTTTGTGACCTAGACAGCGTTCTACCGCCGATGCTGCGGCGTAGGCTGGACGTACCCACGACTCATGCCCAAATTCCGGGTGCGGGTCGTGACACATTTAGCCTTGGCACATTTTTCAGTGCAAAGTGGCCTACATGTGGACCCCGCTTTGATCCGAAATGACCATTTTAGCCCATGTGTCCAAATTGGACGTAAGGGTAGTATTTTCTGACTATCTCGATGACTCTGGAGACGTTGGTGATGTTTATTTCAGCATCCGAAGATGTTCATTCAGAGTCTCTACTTTCTAGTTCCTTGTGTTGGTCATCTTGACGTCTTTACTACACCGATTGCTTGTCAGGCAAGTATACATTGCCACCATACTATTATTTACATTCATTTACTGTATATTTATTTTCTGTTATTTATTTTTTATTTATTTTGCTATATAAACTGCGCATCCAAGAATGACTTGGGTGCAACAACGGTAGCGTTGTCCCCGTTGTCTTTTATTATTTTATGATGTTTGATCTAGATTTACGAGACCACCCCATGATTATAAGGTATTCTTATATCTATTTGGCCATGACATATGTGTTACACGAGTTGTGAGTCTCATATAGGACACGGACTTGCGTAATAGGCTGGACACATTTACGTATAGGTCGTGCGACGGATAAGGAATAACTGCTAATAGAATTATCATGTTTCAGCAGATTAGCAGTTATTATAGGTGTTTGCGTGTTATGGATCTGACACGTTAGTAGCATTGGCAGGGAGAATAATGAGTAAGCGTATGTGACTCATTTACACTTTTCTTATTTACCCGTACGCTCCGCTGGAGACGCGAGGTTGATGACCTTATATTTACTTGGCGGCCTCTGACGATCGAAAGACGTTATGCACGTGGCCCCTGGATCTCCGAGAGAACTATGCTCATCCCATATTTTAGTCAGATAATCCATACGTGGGAAAGTTGTTCTTAAATTGCATATCACATAGACTGGTTAAGTGACTTTATTGGATGTTTTATTTTTAGTACGTTATTGGCATGCTTTTAATGTATCTTGTTACGTCCCTCTGAGGACCTGGATCCGAATTTTTTTCAGGTGTAGACGATCAGGACTATCCACAGGAGTACGAAACAGGACATAATTCTGCATTTTCTATCGATGAGGTCTTACCTTCTAAGCATGCGTGATATCTCGTAGTGGATTGATTTTAGATGATACTCTATTTATTTAGCACATTACTTTTATATTTGAGTTTCTTCATCCTCTCTCATTTTAGTTACTATAGTCGTTTGGTAGTGGATTTGTCTCCACCCGACAATTAGTTTTCTGGTTATTATTATTCAGACTTATCCTTTTGGTTTAGTTTATTTCTCTATTTTGACTTGTTCAGTGGATGAGATTAGTTGTGCATGTGACTTGTGTTGACATTATATACCACTTATGAACTGTATTTCATATTACAGCGTACGTATGTGTAGTGGTTTCCATATATTGAAGTTGTCATATACATACGGCTGACATGCTACGTATTTCTAGTCCTACGTATTTTGGTACTGGGATGTGACATACTTCTCTTTTGCATTCTAAGATTTTCTAATATTTTTATTACAAGTCATGATTTCGAATTCTTACATTGCAACTTCGTCTAAGTCGAACCTTGGAGGAACGAGCATCATTGAAATCCTATCGGAGGGTGATATAGGGCCTATTTGGTTACGTTTTCTGAAATTTTGTTCTAAAAATAGTTTTTTGAAAGTAAGTTATAAAATTATTTCCTGAGTATAGAAATTTTGACTTTGTGTTTGATTACTTTCGTCTGAAAAGTGGTTTTAAAACCAAAAGATAAAAATTTTGGTAAAATATTTATAAATAAAAATTAACTGTGCCCCACATTTGTTCGTGTCCAAATGTGTCCTTTCCAAACGTGTCTAGTTCTCTTCCACCGGTCATCACTATTCTCGTATTCTCCGGTTCCCGATCGGTCATCTCTGTGTCCACAGCTGTTCGTGTCCAACTGCGCTCGCAGGGGACGATGGCTAGGCGGTCGCCGAGATCGGGGGCGATGGCGAGTCCTACTTGGGATTCATGTGCTTGTGGTCCACAAGCTGCGCAGACCCAAAGACGAAGGGAAGGAAGTGGAAGTAGTAGTCGGGTTCTTGGCCGAGGCCGAGACGGACGAGGCAGAATAGGAAGGCGGTGAAGTCGGTCTCGTGGCCGGTTTCGTAGTCGATGCGGAGTGGGGGTGCCAAAGCAGTCGAGGAGGTAGGGGGCGAGCTCCGGGACGACGTGGCTGAGGTCGTCAGGTAGGAGGTGGAGAAGGAGGGAGGAGGAGACGTAGTTGTGCCAGGAGCGGAAGGCGCAGGCAGTGGTGGTGCATGTGAGGGTGCTGGCGGTAGGGGATGTGGGATGGGGACAAGAGTCTGTCATCTTTGGGAGTGGAGAGATGAGATGGGAAAAGTGGGAAACTAAGGAGAAGTCACATGGGACCAAAGTCTTTAATCTTGTTTAGAATTTTTGTATTAAATCTTGCATTAAAATTAGGTTCTTAATAAAGACACTGCAAAGAGAACTCGAGCTGTCCCAAATTTTTTTTTTTTTTCACTTAAAATTTTACTCATGACTAGTCTAAAAATATATTTAGGACTGTCAAAATTTTAACAGTTCTAAATAATGTATGCAATTCAATGAACTGTCAAAATTTTGACAGTCCTAAATAAATTTTTAGACTAGCCTCGAGTAAAATTTTAGTGAAAAATTTAGGAAAAAAATTGGACCAACCTGAGTGTATTTTGTAGTGCCTTTATCATCAACCTAAAATTATTGTCTCAACTATTGGTTTGCATATTGTCTTCAAATTATTCATTGTTTAATTAAGACAATACTTGTAAGAATTTGGTTGATTCTAATATCTAGTAATTATTTGTACAAATTTCGATTTTGGAAGAATTTTCTAACAAAAAAATTGTCAAATGAGGTATCAAAATATGAAACCATATATATTTCTAACAAAAGTTTCTCAAATTAGCCAAAAATTTCTAGTTTCTTGCTCTTTTGCATCCTAAATCAAAATGATCAGTAGTTTTGGATTAGAACGCTTTAGAAGCTTCTCCTCCAACTTGCACAATAAATCAAAAATTTAGGACATGGAACTTGCTGTGAAGAACATGAAGGAGAGGAGAGAGCAAAATATGTTCTTTTTTTAATGTTTCTTTCATTATTGAAAAAAAAAGGGGCAGGACTGGTTACCTCTGTAACTAAGTTTGGGCTCCTGATTTTTAATCCTATGTGGACCATTCAAAATAGAGTTGCTAATAGGAGGTGCATCCATATCATTTCTCCAAGATTTATTAGTTTCACAATTCTTGTAATGAAAAGAACATATATGATCACTAAACAAAGCCTACAGTGGATGCAGAAGTTCATGGTTTCAGTATCCACTTCTACAATTAGCTTCAGGAGGGTTGAATTTGTCAGTTTCTGTACATATTGGCTAATTCTGCAGACAATCATCCCCACTAGACTGAACAAAATAGTTCACTATTTGTATTTGAACCAGAAATAAATCCCACAGTATAAAAAATTTCAAAACTTTTATTAACTGTAAGTTGTAACTAATAGACTGCCTTGTACTTTCCTGCTATTGTTTCGGAAAATATCAAATCTTTGATAGTTTTCCCTATATGACCAGAATTTATGATACCGACTTAAGTATTTTGATATGTGCACCTGTATATAGTACACGAGAACAAGTAAACATGAAACCTAAGCTAAGTTAATTAAAAAAAAGGCTTAAAAGACAATACAAGCCTTAGAGGAGAGAGAGAGAGAGAGAGAGAAGAAGGGGGGAGGGAGGGGGGTTGGGTTTCAAAACCTTGATTTATAAGCCTTCTAAATAAAATAGCATTAAACCACAGTTTTTGGTTTACAAACCCCTGTACTAACATTAAGAATTTGGCAATGTAAACCTAAGCATCACCAAAAATCTGTGGGAAACCGCAGCAAGAGTATACAAAATACTGGAATGGAAGCCCAAAGTTACCTCAAGAGAACACATTAAAATATAATTTTCTCTCAAATCAATAGTAGACAAAAGGTAAACCAGAATATACTTAAGAATACAAAAATTCGTAGTAACAGCACACCTATTAATGCTGGCACCTTCAACAAGCCTGTCAAAATTACACTCATATATCAAGTGCACCTAATGCTGCTTCTTTGAAGATTTTTTCATAGATTTCCTTTTGGTGTTCAACTTGCTCGACGACGATGACTCGTGTACTTTCTTAGATTTCTTTTTGGGGTTGAACTTGCTTGATTTTGAAGATTTTGTCCCCTGCTCTTTCTCCTTTCTACGCTTCTTCTCCCCCTTCACATTGAACATTGTGACAGCCTGTTTCATGAAACAATTCGAGTTAATAATTGTCAGTTGTCAGTTATGCAAGTGACTGAGGCACATTTCTCCAGCTAATGCAGAATGTGGGGCAAGATGATGCAGCCTTCGTGTACAAGACATCATATATGGAATTGAATGAATAAAAAATGAGAAGTGAAACAAAATTAAGAAACTTAAAATAAGTTGGAAAGCATGCCTTGTCGACGTCAAGTATATCATGGGAGCTCTTCGCCATCAACTTATTAAGAATTTTCTGTGTTTGCTGTCTCTCTT
This sequence comes from Iris macrosiphon, assembly GCA_036927795.1. Classification (NCBI taxonomy): domain Eukaryota; kingdom Viridiplantae; phylum Streptophyta; class Magnoliopsida; order Asparagales; family Iridaceae; genus Iris; species Iris macrosiphon. The sequence goes on along the minus strand of JAYESA010000004.1, from coordinate 78,773,859 downwards.
GCGAACCCATCCCTTTTCCTTCAACAACGGGTAGGAACTACACGGACAAAACAGAAACAGGTAAAGCACATTTGCCTTCATCTTATTCATAACCAAAAAAATAAAAATAAAAATGAACAAGCATTTAAATTCATGAAAACTTCAAACTCAAGTTCAAACCTTTCTATATTTCCCCTCATGCTTTGCAGGTTTCTCTCCTGGCAGTTTCTTGTCAAATTTGCCACCACTTGCAGTTGCCGAGGCTGCCATCCCAGCTACACTCTCAAGTTCTTCTCTGCTTGCTTTCTTCGGTACCTCTCTTTTAGTTCCTGTGATGGGCAATGCTGTTGCAGCTAGCTGGACATGACTGCAACATAAATGACGCGAATAAAATTAAGACTATTGTCTAAACTTCATGCATACAAAAAGAGACCCATGATTTACATATTCAAAAATAACATTAGGACTTGGGAGTAATTTGTAAATAAGCAACTTCTGTCGTGGGTAACCTGACATGACATATCTACAGGGAATTTTTAAAAACCACTTGCTCCAACAAAATTACAGAACAATATAAATCTTACTTCTTTATAAGACCCTACACCTGTTCTTCCAAAGAATAGTTGACACTCTACTTCCCAATTGAACGCTATGGATCATTTAGATGTTTGGCATCTTTGTTGGATTCCAGCTCAGGCAATGGCACAGCTCATTTCACACTAGCATTCACAAATTGCTATATCTAGTGTGGGGGTAAGGGGTGGGTTGAGGTATATAGGCCTATGTTTGCTTGAGCAGCTGGATGTTTTGTGTAATTTATTTCATGATTAGTTTCCAAGTTAACCATCGACACTAATCTTGTGTACAACGTTATGCTAATTGCCCCACCAATCAAACAGGACCAAGTTCAATAAATATCATGCCTAAACTTCATGCGAATAAAATTAAGACTATTGTCTAAACTTCATGCATACAAAAAGAGACCCATGATTTACATATTCAAAAATAACATTAGGACTTGGGAGTAATTTGTAAATAAGCAACTTCTGTCGTGGGTAACCTGACATGACATATCTACAGGGAATTTTTAAAAACCACTTGCTCCAACAAAATTACAGAACAATATAAATCTTACTTCTTTATAAGACCCTACACCTGTTCTTCCAAAGAATAGTTGACACTCTACTTCCCAATTGAACGCTATGGATCATTTAGATGTTTGGCATCTTTGTTGGATTCCAGCTCAGGCAATGGCTCAGCTCATTTCACACTAGCATTCACAAATTGCTATATCTAGTGTGGGGGTAAGGGGTGGGTTGAGGTATATAGGCCTATGTTTGCTTGAGCAGCTGGATGTTTTGTGTAATTTATTTCATGATTAGTTTCCAAGTTAACCATCGACACTAATCTTGTGTACAACATTATGCTAATTGCCCCACCAATCAAACAGGACCAAGTTCAATAAATATCATGCCAGTTACGTTACCGTTAACCAATGTCAATAAATGCAACTACAAACCACATCAAGATGACTAAACAGGTTCAAACAATATCCTTGCAGTGTCCACAGCGGCACTAGCTAGTCTTTCATAAATTGTGAAGAGGTCAGTCTATCTACAATTCTAAAATAATAGCCAATAACTAGATGGCATTTTTGCAAAATAAGGCAGAAAATGAGTGCATTGGGGGTGACACCACATGGCGGTTTGGTTGCTGTAAATGGATATACCATGCAACATTTGTTGCATGTAGCATTTATTGTTGTAAATGTTGTGAATGCCTTGTTTGGTTGCAATGTAAGTGATGTTGTGGGATTTAAAAATCCATTGTTTGGAATGATGTTATTACGATGGTCGGTTGCAACTTTTATTGCTGTAAATACAAATCCATTTTTGGTTGCGACTTCGAATGAAGAGAAAATGAGAGGAAATGATGTAAATGGTGTAAGAAAACATTGTTGTATGTGGTGTTGTGGTCATTTTGACCACAGTAAAAGCCACAGTAGTTGGGGGACTTGATGCAACAATTGTCCAATCAATTCCACCATTTACATCAAACACAACAATGAAATTTACATCAAACACAACAATGAAAATGGTGTGAACTGTACAAGAAATGTTGCATTTTATTTTCATTTACAGCCAACCAAACATCCATTATGAAGGAAAGGCAACTTGCTGAGCAAGTACCTACAGTGAGTGGCGGATGCAGGAAAGGGAAGCAAAAATGCATTGAGTAAATTCTATAAGAGTACAATGATAAATCTCAAAAGGTCTATTAATAGCAAAAATTACATTAAAACGGCATATAGATCACCGAGGCTCAAAAAGTTTCTACACGTCAGTTTTGGACCATCCCTAGGAGTATTGGTTTCGGAATTTCGAGGGATTTTACTGGTTTTGGATCTGTATTGGAGAAATGATACTTATAACTGGTTTTGAACCTGTTGAGATCACTAGGAATCATAGTTCGTGTGTCCTTTTTTAAATTTGTAAATAATAGCATGATAACAGGTCCCACATTAGTTGGGAGAGACTCTCCAACCTCATAAAGGTATAAATAGAAAAAAAAAATAGTTAGAGAGATTTCTGTCCCTAATTAATTGGTAGTTAATGGAATAAAATATAAACAGGGTTGTCATCCATAATTATATTGACTCAACAAATTGTTCTCTATAGTTATCTTATATATCCACCTATGTTACCCGGACTTCTACTTTAGGAGAAGTACCCATGTCCACCGGGTAGGGCATCCATAGTGACAATCGGATCCTTCATGGTCCTTTATGGTGACAATCGGAAGACTGGTAATGAAGTAGATAGTTTATTTTAATGTGGTAGTGAAAGTAGATAGTTTATTTTAATATGGTAGTGAAGTAGATAGTTTATTTTAATATGGTGGATTGGTAGTAAAGTTATAAAATCTTACAAATTTAATTACTTAGATATCTTTTTATGAAACCATACAAATTTAATTATAAGCTTAAATATATGAAACAATGCAAACTCTATTACAACTGTCTTTTTATGAAATCATACAAATTTAATTAGAGTATGTCTTCTTATAAAATCGTGCAAATTTAATTACATGTCTTTTTTGAAGCCATACAAATTTAATTACATGATGCGTCTTTTTATGAAACCATATTCAAATGTATTTATTTTAATAGTCATATCCCCGTACCCGTATCCAATATTTGGATCATTTTTAGCCGAGTTTGTGTGTCCTTCAATTATGAGTTTGAAGGACCCGACTCTTGGATATGTAGCCGACACCCGTACCCGAGTCCAGGTAACATAGATATCCACAAATTTTGGAGGGCAATAATATAGAATTTATAAAATATAAGAAAGTGATTATAACCTACCTCTAACGGATTGTTTTTTGTAGGAATTTTATCTCCACAAGGTTAGGGGTTATGATATAAATTTCATAAAAGAAAAAGAAAAATATTACAAAAACACCTATAATGTGGTGGGTCTAAGAATTGAACTCAAGACCTTCCACTTATAGTCTATCAAGTTTTACCAAGTAGCCTGAACTTCTAAAGAAAATACTTCGATATAGGGGACAGGATCCATCTGTTCTTTCTATCCCATTTCTTTTTTGTCATTTTGGAATGCATGGCTTCCAATAATGTTTAAGCGTATGTTCAAACCAGAACAACCCCGGTCCCCAAGGTAAAGGGACGATCTACAAAAAGAAAATAAAAACTTTGGGAAACGGCCGCCCACATTTGCCCCCCGCGCCAAAAGTATTAATAAGTCATAGGTCATAAAAGTAGAAGGTCAAATAGACTATCCAACTGCATGAAGTTGGGAAAAGACAAACCTTGGCAAAGCATCAGCTTTCATGGCCTGCTTTAAATTCTGTAACCGATTCTTCTCTTGCTTTTCAACACGCTGCTTCTTTTCAGACTGTCTTTTGCTGAAGGGATCCTCTCCTGGTTCTGCAAGTACATTAATAAAAGAAAATATGGAATAACAATCTAGTGAGTAGGTCTTAGAGATACATGCATGATTTAAAGGTCAGATGAAATAAAATGAAGTTGCTACAAACTATGCCAAAATTTCCAACTAATCCATCACTTTTTATTAAATAATTAATAATGTTGCTTTCTAAAGTAATAACCTGCACTTTGTTTCTTCTCTCTCCTGCAGATTTCTAAATTTTGGTGATGTATAAATAACATCAGCTAGCTTAGAACAAAAATAAATCAGTCCATGTGATTGATTGGAAAATCAAAAAAGCAAGAAAAAAATAAGAGAGAAAAAAATAGCTAGCATCACTTTAGTGGCATTGTCAAATTATTGTTATTACATATTTTAGCTCATCAAAACAAATGATTGACAAAACTTAAAACAAGTACATAAAGAGAACAACATTCATGAATCAGATTTATTAGTATTACATATTTTAAGCTCTTCAAGGATATGAGATTGACATAGTTTTAAATCTTAAAACAAGCATCTGAAGAGAAAACATGCAAGTAAAATTGAAATGAACTCTACCACCCTCCTGGATCTAGACCAAGGTCTTCATCAACTCTACCACATGAGAAGAGGAAAGGCTCCAATCATAGCATTCATGGGCTGGCCCCAACCAGTATCAACCAAGGGATGCCAATTATAAGTTACAGGCAATTCCAGCCCTTTATTTGCTCTTTCTTAACGAACTTACTACTGTGGAAGGGTACACAGTTATCTTTCAGTAATCCAATAACAATTTACATCAATCAGGGAAGCCATTCTCCCTTTCTAGTAAAAAAAGGTACCACAAAGATGCAAGCTATTCCACTAAGTCCATATTCAAACACAGTAAAGGACCACTAATGAGTTTATATATTTTTTCAGAAGAAATAAGTTGAGTCTATAGGAAGACAAGATAATGATGGATAGACAAGATACAATATTACCATCTGTCATTTTGGCCTCAATGATTGGCACATCTCTATCGTCATTTACACGATCATAGCCATAACGACGCTTCCAAGTAGCCGTTTGTTCATCAAAAACACGCTTGTCCTTTTTATGATTTTTAATTCCTGCATGCGAACAAGTAATAAGGTAAGCGTATTATTCCACCTTTCTTTCTGATCTTGATTAAGTTTACAATGCAACAATCAAATGGCTCAATCATATGATTTTTTCTGATCTTGATTAAGTTTACAATGAAACAATCAAATAGCTCAATCATATGATTTGCGCGAATCAATTTAAATACCACTTTACTGTTTAATTGCATAATATGAGTTGCTCAGGAGCATTAACCTTTCATTTTAGCAAACTCCTCCCACTTTGTAGGAGGCTTGGGCTTTGGAAACTGAAATCAAGGAAAGTTAAGTGAGTGCAGCATACATGGAATAATATCATAAAGTTAATTAGGTCGTGGAATAACTTTAGAGGATGGTAGACAGGGAAAAGATTCACAACATAAACCAATAGATGTAATAAAAGCGTTTGTCACTTATCATTTGAACTAAATTATGTAAACTGCAGAGGCATTAACTTTCCATTCAACTATATAAGAATTCTCAAACAGATAGTAATCACTAACCAGAAATAAAATCACCAAAACATCAATCAAGTGGAATCAGGTTTCATAGCTGGCAGGGGGGGACTTATTGTACAAAGACATCAAAAGGCATGAATCAACATCAAAAACTTCCTTCCTTGGACATCCCAATTTTGAATCTAGCAGCTACGGAGCTGTTCTTATTTCTCAAGCGTGCAGTTAACACTGTACACAAAACTTGGCACTCATTATGCAAATGGAGAAAGAACAAGGGGGGCATTCTCAAGGTCGAACCAAGAAATAAGACACTATAAAATAGAGACTTTTCTACTACAAAGAATTATATCGAAAATTCGATCGTTCAAACAGAATAATATGGTATATGGTGTCCATAATTATCAGTTTGACGTCTGTTATAAACGTGTATCAGCTCTGTGCAAGCCACAAGATGACAGAAAAAGAAGAATTTCACTCTCTTGTTTTCTTTTCTCTTCCCTAAATAACAGCTTTAAACTATAAATTAATCATCAACTTCAAAACATATCGGTCATTCAGGTTAACATTTTAAAGAAAAGATGAAGAAATGAAAGAACACAATTTAAAACATTTCCAACGAAGAGATGAATGTTGAAAACCTCCTCCAGTTAATTGGACCATATAGTTTCATGCTCGACTAAAACCTAAACGGTCACTGAAGTTTCAACTTTCAAATTTTATTTTTTGAAAGCAATTACTAGCTAAGAACTTTGTTCATAGGTTCAAAATGGAGCATTAACTTTGTTCATAGTTGATTGGACCAAAATAGTAGATGGAGAGAGGATTAACTGTAGAAGTTTATAGTTTAAACTGGAGCATAAAAACCCTCAACCATTTCGATGAGAAAAGCATCAGCGAGTATAACTATTTAATCTGCTTAATAAAAAAGGTTTGAGGGGAAATTTATGGACTCTTTGGAGGAATGTTTAATCATCTCCCAAGCCTTCAACCTCACATGTTAGTTCCACATAACTAACAATAAGAAAAATGATGACAACAAAACATTTATCCTGAACTTTCCTGGTTGGATGTGTATCCTTCTCAAACATTGAGCTGAACAGGTCTAATAACAACCATCTAAGGATGTCACATGACAAGATGGTAACGCTTGCTGCTTACAACGTAGAAAATGAGGCGGAGCCATGAAAAATGCCTCTTCATAAAATGTGGCTAAAATTGCATACATCTTCAACATCCTTACAAGTCCTTGGCTGCTAGCAATCGGTGAAGTCTTGAGTCATCAGAATGCCTTATTAAGGGTCATCATCTTTGCAACATTAACATCTACAATCTACTTTAGTACTTTAGTATAGCCATAAATCCAAGTTTGTTTTGGTCGAGAGACTAGACAGTCCAAAGCCGAGAAATTCATCCTTATTGCCTCAATTCATGTTTCATTTTGGTATAAATCTAGACCAAGCCAAGGTTACAAAAAAGCAATTACAACCAATATGCATCGGATGTTTCAGTCTTTCAAACCCATTTGGTCACGACGGATCCAAAACTTATTGGTGAAGCTTGGATGGAAATAATGAGTTTTAAGTGTCAACAGTGTCTGAAACTGATCGGAACTTATAAATTTTCATCATCATCCAAACAGCCGTTCTCGTGTCACATATCAGGATGGACCAAACAACTATGAAGCACGAGAGCACTATAAGACACTTGACGAAATTTTATACACAATTGTCAACTCGACATCAAACCATTGTACTGGTGTCAAATTCTTGTCCATGTTGGTAGGAGTAACAGAGAGCCTTACAATAAACCTATATGGTCAGTTCCGAGGTAGAAACCTAGCTATTTGTCATGTTGTTTAAGCTCATGGAATCTAGGAGAACCCTCCAATATCCTATAAATTAGATAAGTGTCAAGTCTTAAACTTCAATTATTACTGGAACAAAATTCAACGAGCAAGCTACATTCATGGTACTAGTACTAGTAGGTCAGTTAAAATTTGATATGAGTTAACATCCAAAATAATATAGATTCCTAATACCAGTTGAACCACATGTTTAAACGTACTCACAACACTACAAAAATCAATAGAAGGTACATGCAAAAATGTTATTATCTATGAGAAACACTGGCATAGCTTGCTAGACAGTAAACATCCAGAACCCTCCAATTTTCTAGGGCAGACTCCAAAGCTATAATGCCAATTCATTGTACGCCCGGGTAGGAAGCACAGACGTGTATTGGGGGAAAACAGACATTTCAAAATACATAAAATATATGCCGTGTCCTTCTCTAGGTGCCCATGTTGTGTCGTGTTGTAGTTGTGTCCATGCAACATAGGCACCTGGTCCAGGTCCATTCACCAAATAATCAGATTACATTTCCAATTAATTGCAATTACACTAAAACCAGGAAAATTTCGTTAATCAGTTAGCCAGTTGATCATACTAACCGGCCGATTATATGAACTATTAAAATATGCTTATCCTCCTCTTGTGACCATGTTCCATAATCCATCTCACTTAACGAACTACAATCTTAATTCATAATTCAACTAAGAGCTTGCTGATAAATTTCAAGTGCCATTTCCACATATAACTTTACCATGCATTCGTGTAGTGCGACGCTAACTAAAACAAACACTAATCTTAAAACAAAAATAATTACAGAACTTCACAGCGGCAATATCACAAACAGCTTACGTGCTTCTCCCTGGGGAGCCTAGTGGCTGGAGGGGGCAATTTGACGAGGGGACCGTCCGGGTCGGCAGAGGACGGCAAGCTGAAGAGAGCATTAGCAATGCTCTGGACCAGCTCCGTTCCTTTCTCAATACAAGCCTTCGTCAGCTCCTCCCTGTTATAAAGAAACAATAATGGAGGACTCAATCGAGCCTTAGAAGAAGAAAAAAGAAAAGGAAACCCTAGGTTGAAATTTAGAATTTCGTGGAAGAAGCACCTGGAGGAGGGAACGGATTGGAGATGGTGGGTTGGGTCGAACGCC